>NJPR01000063.1:0-625958 GCA_002946385.1 Rutstroemia sp. NJR-2017a WRK4
GGGGGGGCGTGGGGGGGGGGGGTGGGGGTGGCGGGGGGGGGGGGGGGGCGGGGTGGAGGGTGGGGGGGGGGGGGGGGGGGGGGGGAGTGGGGGTGGGGGGGGGGGGGGGGGGGGTGTGGGGGGGTTGGGGGGGGGGGGGGGGGGGGGGGGGGGGGGGGGGGGGGGAACTTACTGATTTCATAGATGGCGCCGTCGACGGGGAAGGTTTGTTGGAAACTACCGCTTGCGCCGTAGAATGTGATGGAGACGGAGGGAGTGTCGTAGTTATGACGGGAGTGCATTGTGGAGGTGGGTGTGGGGGTTACGGTTTCTGGGTAGGAGGTTCCGTTGATAGGGGCGGAGTGTGCAAGGCCGAGGAGAAAGGTGAGAAGAGTGGAAAGAGCGAGGAATTGCATTGTGAAGATGTGTATGTATGCGGGTTTGCTAGGGCTAAGGTGCGAGATATGTATGGGAGGGTGGGTGAAGGATAGCTGGTGAGATGCAGATATGAGGAGATGAATGGAGAAAAGGGAGGTGGATGCGATGCCTCAAGAAGGAGATGAAGAACAAAAATCTACATGGCCATAGTGATGGTATTTATGAGTCAGTGGAAAAGGAAAGAGTACTGGCCTCACTTGAATGTGGTAGACAAAACTGGAAAGAAAAATGTTTTTGCGGCCATGGACAGGTCTGGATATGTTTTTAGAAAATCAATATTTGCCTCCAAAAACAGACATAAGCTAACAGAAATCTAGACCACACCTACATGGCCGCCGAAATCATCGTCTAGAATTGATATTCGTGTAAAAAACATTGCGTGATGAGAAGTAGAAATTATTATGTCGACTAAGGAATTCGGAAACTATTCCGAGATGCTACTCTTCCATCCTCACAGCTCAGAGCTTCGGGCCAGAGAAAAATGAAATAAATATTGGGAATATTGCTTTTGCCAAAACATATTTTCTTAAGATTGAAAAAACACTTTATATGCACAAGCTCTTATCCCAGCATGTGCCATGTCTTGTTCTTGCATCTCAAAAAGCGACTCGATCGTTCAGCTTCAACTTCGCAGATGGCGTGCAAACTGACCACTTCCGCGACGAAGAAAACCCAACCAACATGTAAGCGACATTTTTCTTGACGCGCGTTAGCGGCTATGTTGGTATAGTATCAATCGGGGTGATAATGATGTAAAGAGACCGACTAGGTGACCTATTGAATAGCCGGCCAAGGTACAGGTAGCCGGGTCATGTCGGCACAAGAACTGAAGCACAGTGAGATTTTGCACCAATTGAGGTCAACGAGCCGCCTGAGACCTTTTCGAATTACTCGTGGTTATGGTTGATGAGACCGATTTATAGCTTGCACCCCTACATCGCCATGAGCAAACATAAACCCCGTATGGTATTGTGGTAACTAATCCGCCAATGCAACATGAACTTTTAGACCATGCCACCCTTCGTAAGACATAAAACCCGTTGATTCATACCGTCAAAACCATTCATTCTCTCTCAGTCACCCACACCCTCGCCTGCAGTCTCTGCACGACCTCTTTCCTGATCCATCGCATTTCTTTCCCTTCACTCATTGCTTTATCAGCCCACTCGAACATTAATCTTAATCCTAGCAGCCTATCTTTGCTGCCACTATCAAGCGTAGCATGCTCCAGTACCAATCTGGAGTCAACCGAAGTCTGTGCTGTTCCAGCATGTATATCTCGAGCGCCACCGCAATCTGGACCAAGAACTAGGGCTCTTTCGGCTTTTGTTAGTGTTGCAAAAGCGGGCAGTTCGAAGAGCCACTGTAGAGGTTGAGTGGTCGCATTGCCAACCTCATCCAAAGCCTGGAGTGTGGCTTTGAAAGCATTCGTGCTTGCATCGTGGGCTGGTCTTTTGCGTATATGTATTGTTTGTGATGCTGTAAATGCTGCCACGTGTGATGAATTGTGTTCAAAATCGAGGACGAAATTCCAATACTCAGGACTGCAAGTTCTTACAGTGCTAATTTGACCCAGCTCTGGTATGAGACAAGGCGTGTGCCGCTGTATTTCCTCTCCACTGCGTAGAGTGATTGAGAGCGGAATTGGAACTGGTTGATCAGTGTCAATATCCCGCGTAACGAGACATCGCGGCTCTGCTGCCAAAACCCAAAAGTGGCGGAACGCTTGCAGGTGTGACTTATTGTCCTGGACGGAAGACGGAAAGATAGGGTAGAACGCCACGAGTAACGCTGCAATTGCTTTGTCTGATGTGCTGAACGTAAATGTCCCACCACCCAAGAATAGTGCCCCAATTGCTAAATGAGCCGCAAGGTGACTTCCATATGGAGTATCGCTATCATCTCGACCATGCATCGATCGAAGTCGGCGAAGAACGGCAATATCTCCAGTGCCCGCCATGACTGTTGCTGCTGCGAGTGCCAGTAAATCTTGACAATTTCGCACAGTATTTCTAGCTAATTTCTTATCGAAAGTATCGGCTTCAATACGACAGATCCTCATGAATTGATCTAAGTAGTGAAGTAATATATCTCTCGCTACTGTGGACGCTGATCCAGCGAATCTTAACGCGATGCTGAAACAGAGACCGGTTATGATATCATAGAAGGGAAGATCCGCAGAAGTCAGATTTTTGATACTATGCATACGGCCGCGTTTCTTGTACGCAGCAGGGAGGCTCTTTCTTATCCATCTAAAAGACGGCTCTATCTGACTCCACATTATCAGGTGGCGCGCCAGAGTTCGCAGGAGGAAAATATCCGGTCGAACATAATCGAATTGCAGTATTGAGTCTGGGACATCCACTTTTCGAGCTAGCACTTGGTTCTCGGATTTCATATAAATGAGAGCAATGGCAACGACCGCAGCTGCTGTGGCCTTGTCTAAGATATGAACAAGGTCGACCTTTTTGCTCCCAGCTGCTAAAGAAACAAGGCGCTCAGTAAGTCGCATGTCGTGAAGACCTTTGAGATCAGATCCTTTGCCAAGATTTATATAACCAAGAGCGAATCCAGCTGCGAGGCGGTAGCCCTCATTGCGCAGGGGTTCTTCGTCAATTTCTTGGTCGATGTGCTCAATCTCTGAAAGCATAATTTCGCTCATCCGGCGATGTTGGGTATTGCAATACAATAACCCAATCCCCATGATACCGGTGGTCTGAGTCAACGGTGAAAGGTTCAATTCCGCTGCACCGGGAGGGAGCATCCGCGTTACATGAACAGACAAAAGCCGCGTAATCAGAGAGTCCATTGTACCCATGTAAGAAGCTGCTAAGCCTAAGAGTAACCCGATGGAAGTCATAGTATGTTTTGGTGTTAGATATCGGAAGGCAACCCATTTGGCGACAGATTTGAGATGGCCGTTAAGGCCAAGGGCAAGTAAGAACCCAGCATGTCGGTTGCTCAGGTCTTGTACAGGTTTGTTGTAAAGAATCCATGAGGTGTCAATTCCTTTGGCGTCTCGAGAGATACTAAGCCCGGCAGACACGCCAGCATGAAAGAAAGCCCAGCAGACCTTCTCCTCGGTGAAAGCATTCTTGTCCACGCCAATAGTATTATTATTCGGCCTCATGACACAACTGAGATTGAACCCTCCAATTGCAAACCGCTGGGTCAAGAGCGGAATTCGAGCACTATAATATAGCAAACCCCTACCAGAAGGAATAGCAAGAGTGCGATAAGCCAACATCTGAGCGTGCTCTTTTTGTGCTTCTAATAACTCTGATTCCGTCCAGTCGGGCTCAGATTTGACTCGAGCAACAGTTGGCCTGAATGTGTTTAAAATGTTCATTGCTTCATTCATTCGTCTGTCATCCTTGAAAATCGCGCGGGAAATAGCTTGTCGGTCCACTTCAGCCGACCCATCGAACGCCCCAGTAGTCTCAACATCTGCTGTAGATGCGCAAACAGTATGGATATCCAGATTTGATTCATGCGATGGTGCCTATATAAGTTAGATTTGAAATTAACACTTCAAGGATTACGTACTAATATAGAAGGATGCGACGTCCGCGTCAGTTGACCTGGAGATAAGAGCACACTGACGTCCTCTCGGCCTACTAGAGCAAGCAAGTTTTGGTCCCATGAAGTTGGCGGCTCACGTTGACATTCAATTATTGCTTCTTGGAGAGGTGCGAGAATAGTCTCTGGGAGAGTTTCCAGGAAAAGGTTATCCACCCCGGCGGTCGCTAATGCTTCTACCAGCTGCGCCGAGGACCAATTATCTTGCATAAGGGCAAAGAACTTTGCGAATTGAAGTGTCCTAGGTGTTAAACTGCGCCACCGCTCAAGATCTCTAGCATTTCTGCTTGATACAATGGATCTGTTGGCGACCACTTCTTGTAAAGTCATGAAAGGCGTCAGGCTACGCATCAGGAAACAATTCTGTATCCAGGAATACACAGATGGACATACAAATGGTTCTCCCATTGGAGCGTTGAGTACAAGACCTATAATTTGTGTTAGCTTGATTGGGCTTGCTGTAGATGGCAACTTACCATTGTCGTATTGTGCATCCACAATTGTAGCCTCCTCGGTTTCATAATATTCGATCCAACTTTCCCAGCCTAACCACCGAACAATTTGAGCTAGGACTGGGGTTAAACTTGGTGCACCGGTATTAAAGGAATCAGAAGCCATTGTGTCGAGCTTTTCTTCCTCGTGTAACAAATGCAACGCTGCGAGAGTATCAATTAGTGCTGCTTGCCTCATGTCAATCGACTTGTTAGAGGACGACGGGAGAAAGCCGCTTGCAACATCTTGGCCTAGTTTACAATTGAGGAAGTCTCGTGCGAACCCGACATGTCTCTTTACAAACGACTTCTTGTCACCATCGGTCATCGAGAGGATATCCGAATCTGACGGCAAAAAGATATCGGCCTCGTCTTGCTCCAGGAGCCATTTCCAGCCCCCATTATTGGCCCATGGGGGTATTGGGTTCCCGTTAGATGCTATGTGGCTTAGCATTGAATCCCAGCTTTCTGAATCGACTTGGGCGCCACTACTTGATCGTAAAAATGCTGTCCTGGACTTCTTCTTGCCGTGAGATCTTTTCTGAGTCTGTCTCGCTGATGAACCGAACCCGAGTACCATGGAAAACAGAACGATGACAAATGATGTCCACTCTACATCTACAGTATCAATGGCTTCGAGTCGTACCCATCGCATGGCCATCCACCAAGAGACGAGAATTCCTTCAGGCTCACTAGAACCTGGAATGACCTTGCTACATATCTGAATAATCTTGCGTACGTAGGGATTGCGAGGTTGCATGAGAATCTGAAGTTGATGCATCTTGCCCTCGTCATCTATCAAATCAACAAGGCCTCGAGGCTGCGGATTCCGCAAGCCTTTTAGAGCACGCGGGCCTTGGCTTAGTACTCTTTTGAACCCACCATCTCGCTTTTCCCGTGGTTTTGGATCGTGACTAAGATTTCGCACGTTATGTACAGCAAAACTAGATGGCAACGGGACCTTGATTAGAACACTCCATGGAGCCTGCAAGCTCAGTTCTCCAAAGCCATCATCTGTCTCAGTTAGGACGAGTATCCGGGAAATATCTCCATCATCAAACTTGCAAGCATCGATAACACCTTCTGCTCTCATTACGCCTTTAAGACTGACCGTGATGAATTCCTTTTCCGACTTGGGGGTCCCATGGTTGGCACCGAAGTGAGTTTTTCTGTGTGCTTTTGTATTGAGTGTCATCACAAGGAGCTTTCTCTCGTCGGAATCTAGGATGCAGATGACTATGGAATTACTTTGCTGGTCATCTGCAACTGATGCTGGCGCCGGTAAAATGAAAATCCGGCATTGATTTTTCGCTGGTGTATTTTGAGTTGAATAACGGACATTACTGTGCTCTGCGGGTACACTGCAGACCTTGGTCAGGACGACCTCCTGTTTCAGAGCATCAAACTCATCATCGTCGAGGCCCATGTTGTGAAAGCCTTCAAAATCACCGCCAGCACGGAGCTCATCCAAAAGCTCGTCAACAGGAGCATCAAGAAAACTATTCAAGCTCTGGTTAAGTTGCGAAGCTTGAGAAAACCCGTGTCCATTAAGTGGCCCAATGCTCGCTCTAGTATGTTGGCTGCCCAGTGATTCTCGCACTCGGTTCGCAGCATGCTGATGGCCAGTTGCCAAGTCCGTAAATGCATTCCTTTCATGGGACGCGGATAGATCTGCTCTGGCTAACATGGAACTTACGCGGCGAGATTTTCTTCTTGGAATTGTGCTGCCTTCGAAATCTGGATCCAAAGTAGAAGCAAAGTCAACCGACTTCTCCTTAGCTATATCGTCTGGTCGAGTCGGCTTTTTGAAAGTAGGAGGGGCTCCACTGAAACTTTCTCGAAACGTCTGCTGGCTGTTTCCCACAGGGGTTGTCGCCCCTGTCGCACTGCCTGGCATGAATGAGCTTCTCCGACGTGATGTAGCTCCACTTGTAGCTCGAGCTTTCGCGCTGGATGCTGTTTCTTGACCAATATATGTTAACCTCCAAACCGTGTACATGCTCGTTTCCCGGTTCAAAGTTATCGCTAATACTAAAGGATGTTCCGCATCCTTCGTCGGAAACTCGCTGGGCCTAGACACATGCAGAATCTCCTCTGCCGTATCCAACGAGGTGATTTTCCCTGAGCTTCTCCGTCCTCGACCCTCGGTGACTGTAGGTTGAGCAACAACTAAACCCATCTCGGATAGCGGGTCCGACAACGAGAATAAACGGGGCCAGTTCGCATCGTTTTTTAATGAAGGAGGCTCCCACATATCTTTCATGGTAGGTATATGAGGTAAAGGCATCTGCTTGGGAGCTCCAAGTTCCGCAATTGAAAATGTCGACTGTATCGAACTTGCGGCAGACCATGGCTGAGGCTGGGAAGAAACGAAAGAGTTTGGCGGGACTCGCGGAAATTTCAGAGAAGTTGCAACAAGATTGTCTATCCTTAACTTCCTTTGTATGATGAGACCTACTGGTGCTGCGGTGGCAGACTCCACTTCGAAAGGCAAGTGAATGACATGACTGGTTCCTGACAGAAAGTAGACATGAGCTTGCGTTTTTAAGAACACTACTATTGCTTTAGATTTCGAGGTTGAGGTCGAGGTAGCTTTCGACTGTCCCACATTTTGGCCTTTCGCCGGCAGCGCTCCAACACTAGGAAATGAGGTTAGAAGTGCCTGTGTTATCGGTTCCTTCTCGAGGTCGAAATTGTAGCTTTTTCGGAAGATTCCTCCCCTCGACCAGATGACACATCTTGGAGTAACAAGTAGCTCATCGTCGACTTCAGACCCGGCATCATCCTCATCGCACACATTGTACCAGTCGTAGGCGTCAGTCGCGGGTTCCTTGGCCAGGAAGCCTTCTTGTATAGCATACTGGATCCCGGTGGGCTGGTGAAGGCCTATGGAAGTGACCGCGGCCATGTTCTAAGCGTCATGAAGAGGTCGAAGAACGGATTCAACCAGCCATATTTCCTCCCAGTTTCGGTTTCTCAACTCCAGCTAACGAAACCACGAAATTCGTTGTGCATCACTGGCAGATTGATTTTTGGAGGACGCGACGAGCGCGAATGAAGAAGGCACTCTCTAGCGCGAGGCCAATTGTCAGCCTTCTAAGGGAGCAAGGACACGGCGTGCACGTACCACCAAGGCTGCATCATTGATGTTCCAGTCCAGGCTTCTTCAATCTTCTCTTCGAAACCCCTCCAACTTCTTATTCAATGAAGCCAACTAATCAACCTGGGATTTTTATCCTTTGGACAAGTGGTTCAGCGGGTTCTGATCACAGAACTGGCTGAAATCGCAGTTTTATCACGCGATCCTTCCTGCAGCGTCTGGACTGCTTTTGTTCAAGATTTGACACCTTCAGTAAGCTGCTGTATCTAGTCACTCCATCTCCATTTTCAAGGCCCTGGAGTTCCTTCTAGGAAGGCTGGCGAAGTACAATATCAATGATGAGTTTTATTTGCCCATGCGCATCACTCTACTTCACTGTTTACTTCCCTGTCCGGACGCATAGCTGATTACTCATATCGATTCTTCGGCCTTCACACACCCATACCACTTGCACTTCTCCCACCATGTCGCAGATATTTACTAATCAAACTGGTTCATGAATCTGCTGTGCGACTTATGCTATTCTGTAGTCAGAATATAGGCAATGCCTGAATCTAGTAAACATTTCTCAATGGGGTTTGTGCCATTTTGTATTTCTCTGTGCCCGCTGAGGAACGTCAACGACGACAAGGAACAACGCGCGCAGACCGTGGATAATCACGACTCAATGTGTTGAGATAACACGATGGCATGGAAGTCTTGTCCAAGCTGTCTCAATCGGGTATATATGGGCTGCCTCTCGCTGTTCGCATGCCCATTCAAATTCAATCCATCACTTCACCGCATCCCACCGCAACACATAACACTCACGTCTCCGCGACCCAAATATTTTGATAATGCCAACATCATCTTGCCTCTGTGGTGCAAACTGTATCTCATACGGCGATGTTCCATTGTTCAAGTTCCGGTGCCACTGCACTGACGAGTGGAGGTTAGTCCAACACACTCATCTCTCGGTTGTCACATCGGCGCAGCGGCTAATGATAACGTCTTCAGATTGACGGGTACAGCCTTCTGTCTCAATGTCACCTATCCTTCCGACAAGCTTGAAACACTTTCTGGGTCTCTAGTTGAGTACTCCAGAACGGCAGCCTCCGGAGAAACCATCACCAGTCATTCCTGCGGGACTTGTGGCTCACTACTCTACAGGGACACTACTAGGTATGTGGAATTTGAATTTTGAAGTCTGCCAAGTTTTCGTCAGCTGTAGAGATGTGCTATTTATTACTCTATATTTACTGATGCGTTTGGTCAGGTTCCCCGGAATAATTGTAATCAAAGCAGGTTGCATGGATTCGAAGACAGCAGTGGAAGACTTCAAGCCCGATATTGAGATATTTACTAGGACTAGGGCGAGCTGGGTACCGGCAATCGAAGGTGCGAAGCAAGAACTTGGAGACTTTTCTGACTTGGGCGAACTGTAGCTGGGACTCAGGGTTTACAGTCACGTCAACTCGATATGAGTGCAGTCTTTATATGTAAAATGGCCTGTACGAGAAGACTTCGCCGTCGCAGTGTATTCATGATGACGAGTAGAGTAACTGGCTGTAGTATGTTGGTGGGATAACGAGCAATTTCTAGATTGGCACTGTTCCAGAGTTCGCGCGATACACTGATACTATCAATTCAGACGTGACTGCCATGGGTTCTTCGTTACTGCCTAATTAACAGACATGTGTGTGTCTTTCCAGGACTCATTGACGGTAACACCATTGAAAGAGCATCACTTTTGACGGCCTGCTTGCTAACACGTCATAGGGATGTGCGAACTTGGTTCTGCTAAACAGGTCCAGCATTCTTATTATTGAGGAGAAATTACAGATCCGGTATCCTTCCGAGGCACGTTCAAGTAAAGGACTTACTGCTATTTGTGCGCTTGGAATAAACCTTCTTTCCACCTGATCGAGGATCGGCCCGTCCACTTCTAGCGATTCTTGGTCACTCTTCCAGGAACCAAGCAAGCATCAGCTCTCCAGCGGAAACTTTTCGTCGGGCCAATTAGTCCATTTTTCGCAAGATTTTCCGTGTGCTTCATGGTTTCTCCCGAACCATGAGATCAGCTCGCCACGCGGCATGTGGAGGAAACAAGATTACAGGGGAATTCAAGCCCAAAATGCCTAGGTCATGTAACCTTAATACCCCACAAACCCCGGACCATGTACCCCACAGTACAGGTGCTGTCGGTACATCAGATCCATATGCGACCAATCCTACACCCTGCTTCGCGTTCAGGAACTAGTGATGGAGAGATGCATAAAGGTTTTCTATGCCTCCACCAATGATCTTCAGCGCTCTCTATTGCTTGCCGGATTTTCCGGAGAATAATCTAGCCACAACGACGTATTGACGATCTCACGTGGACAGATATACCCCAGACCCCGCGCTTTGGATGCATGTGGTGTTCAGATAGAACGTAGGGTTGTCCCATACTTACATCTCCCGAGTGGGCTGTACTATGAGATGTTTGTTTATAGAAAACAACGCTAAGAAGCACTTCGAGGCCACAATTGGTGCGCTTTTGAGGAGAGCCTAGGGACGAACGTAACGGACGGGAACGGAACGGCTACTGTATCTCATTCCACATGTGTTCCCCTTTAAGTGTTCCTTTTAATATTTTGCTCTGAGGTCAACGATCGCCGGCGATGATGGGGTTTGTATCCACCACTAAGATGCTCCGTGCGGGTTCGAGTTATGTAAATGTCCGCGTGTTCTTTTGTCCATACGTGAAGATTGTGTCTTGGTGATAGTTCAGGTGAGTTAGACGCAGCAACTTCACGGAGCTCCTTTGGCCGAAGACGGATATGTGCTTGTATGAATGCGATGATAGTTAACTGTGATCTATATATCGCTGGACAATTCCCGAGGGTTTGAATCCTCTGAACTTACTGCAAGTCACTTCTCCATATCGCGGCTAACCTCTTCGTTCATCATGTTCTCTAGGCTTCTCTTCGTTCTTCCATTGCTTTTCAGCATCATCAATGCTTATTCCAACCCAGGCTCTTGCTCCGGCAATTGCTATGCTCATGATCCTTCCCTCATCCAACGCTCGAGTGATGGAACTTGGTTCCGCTTCAATACTGGTAATGGAATTGGAATTTGGAAGGCTACTTCCCTTGCTGGTTCATGGACCTATGTCGGCGATGCTTTGCCCGGCGGTTCATCCATTGCCTTGACTGGTAATACCGACTTATGGGTATGTAAATCTTTCGCCAGAGCTGCAAAGATGTTCTGCTAAACCATGCCGACGATGTGACAGGCGCCCGATGTTCAGCTCGTCGGCTCCACTTACTACATGTACTATGCAGTCTCCACATTTGGTAGCCAAAACTCCGCTATTGGTGTCGCGACCTCAACTACCATGGAAGTCGGCTCTTGGACCGATCATGGTGCAACGGGTATATCCTCTTCGTCGAGCAAGATCTACAACGCTATCGATCCTAATCTCATCAAAGTCGGCAGCTCCTACTAGTTAGTTCCCATCTTGCTTGTCTTTAAATAACCAAACTAACAAGCCCCTCTTCTAGCCTTAACTTTGGTTCCTTCTGGGATGACATTTACCAAGTAGGAATGGCCTCGACGCCTCTCAAAGCCGGTGGCAGTGCCTCATACAACATCGCATACAACTCCAGTGGCACACACGCCCTCGAAGGATCCTACATGTTCTACTACTCCGGATACTACTATCTGCTCTTCTCATCCGGCATCTGCTGCGGATACGACACCTCGAAGCCTGCTGCTGGCGCAGAATATAAAATCGTTATGTGCCGTAGTACCTCTGCTACCGGAGGTTTTGTCGATAAGAATGGTGTTGCATGCACGGCAAATGGTGGGTCGACTCTGTTGGCAAGTCATGGCAATGTTTATGGACCGGGTGGACAGTAAGTGGTTCCTTTGCTTGAGACTCAAGAACGGGGAGAGAAGAAGATAAGACGTCAAGTGAGTGAATGATTGCTAATATTTGGATAGGGGCGTCTATCTTTCGTCATCTGGACCACTGCTCTACTACCATTATGCAAACCCGACGGTCGGAATTGCTGACGCGAACTACTTGTTCGGATATAACTACCTCACTTGGAGTAATGGGTGGCCAGTGGTCTAGGCTCTTTACAAATCTTTACATTGGTAATATCCTTCGGAGCTTGGTATCATGCCGTTACCAGCAGACTCATCATTTGCTTATCAACATCTTTTACATATTCAGTCCGTCTTCGGGCCTTGCTCAAAAACATATTTCAAACCATCGGGGGAAAACTGTACATAGCACAAATTACAAATTCGAATAACAAATCTTTCTTCAATGTAAGCCATCGTCCAAGCACCGAAGCTCTTTATAATCCCGAACTGTATTTGTAAAATCCACTTCGTTCGAACGCCGACATCCCATCGGCGACAGTTTCGACATGTGAAAACACCTTCTACATTAAAGCACCGATATCCTCTTACATAAAAGTCTAAGAGAATTGTGAAAGAAACAATCTCAATACGGCTGGAATCAATTGAGGCATAGTAATGACTGCATTCGGTTCGTCGAGCAAAACAACTCCGGACTCCGGCACTCCGTTCTCCTAATGCGGAAAACTGCGAAGCGAGCGGAAAAAGGAGATGTGCAACAAACCATCATAACTCCCCAAAGATGTGAAAACTCCGGATGAGCAAGACACCCAGACAGGACTTTTGCGCTGCTTTCGGAATATTAGATCATGCGACTTTAAACACGGGAGGCTGAATTTGGGTAAGTTGCGCTCAGACTTTGAGGCTCTTGTCAACTCCGGATGACTGATTAGGAAACACCCTTGCTATATTGGGTTTTTATATGACATTTTTTGAAGATGCATAGCTATATCGAACGGCAAACAGAGAGATGGTCATATATCCGAGTCATTCTACGCTTCGAGACTGCATATATCCTCAAGCCCATGCATGACTAAAAACCAAATCCAAATGGAGTCCAGACAATCTACACAACCTGTCCATCCAATACCCAAAGCATACTCTCCGGACCATTAGATATGCAACAGAACGCTGTACCTGTACAGTGCTTTACAGTCTCCGGGTGTTTAGACATGCAACAGATCGCTCTATCTGTATAGTCTACACACTCTCCGGGTGTTCAGATATGCAACAAGATACTCCAAGGTCACAATCTACTCCAAATAGGAACTGTATCTGTCCGGCCGGAACCTGAGACTTGCAACAGATGGCCGAAGGAGGTGTTTCTTCACAACTCCGGTGATGTAAACTCCCAAGGGTTAGTTCTGCTGCGGGTTGGAAGTCCACCTCGTCGTCATCCTGGAAATCTGGAATGAACAACCAATCATCTCTCATCAACACAACTTTGTTGCATGTCTGAACATCCGGAGTATCTCAAGTAGTTGCTGGAGTTCCGTTTCGGGACGGGTGAGCTCCGGGTTGGTGTTTAGATGTGCAAGAATGTGTCTGAAGAGCCAATGGTTGGATGGCTGGATGGGGGACGATCAGCTAGAGAGGACCACGCAGGAGGCGCAGTATCCCAATTGATGACAAGCACACCTATGAGATAGAGCTCTAAGACATCTGTCAGTCCCGATGTTTGAGTGTAATCGTCTGTCTTGGGAAGAACTCCGGGGCAGTATTTGAAGGTGTGCTCAAGAAGGAAATACACTGCATATGGACATGAACAGTTTGAGCGACTCCGAGATGCACTGCAAAATGAGATCTGCAACAAACACTTGATGAAGGCTCTGATTGAAGAATACAGAAAGGAACCGTAAGTGTCAAAAGGACTTTCGGAGGGTAGACATTGAGAAGCTTTTACATCGAAAAGGTATGGTCACGGACATAGATACTCGGTCAACAGATGACAGAAAGTGAAAAGTTGTCCCTGCACGCTCGATCAGGCAAAGAAAGAGAAACTACATTTAGAGATACTCGGCCATAAGAATAATTCTACTATCAGAGAAGGATAATATTTCCTTAGACCTAGTTCACCAAGATTGGCCATTCTGTAGTTCTGAACCATCAATTATCTTTTCGAAAACAAAACCAATCCCATCCTTGTTACTAGGAAGATACAAGTGCCCAAAGATGTAAAAAAAACAATTCCATATCATCTAGATAGCTGTACATCAAAAACACCACATGAGCAACGACGTGAGAAACTCAGGCATCAACCCAGCACCATAAGGCACCCAACCCCAATTGAGTTCCGGAACCGATCTCCGGGCAGACCAAAACGGTGCAGACGGACGAGCAACTCCTTTAATTTCTTCAGACATGCGGAGACGCTCTCCAGAAGACCACACGTGCCATCTCACCTCTTCCGCCTATCCAAATGTACAAGCACACTTATAAACCCGCTCATCATCAACGCATACAGTGCATGCACGACGAGCCAGCAGTAGAAAGTCTTGCCATCAGCAAGCTCACCTCCACACCCTCTATGGAGCAGGTACCAGTGAGCTGCCGCTTACCCACAGCGTGGGAGTTTGGTATGGTTTAATATACCGCAGAGAATACAGAGTTTCAAGGAATGGTCTCGCCTTGTACTCCACCTTGTCCTGCGGAGATGGTATGGTTTGGAAATCACATTGTGCACAAGAAAGAAAAGAAAGAGAAGGGGAATGTTGCGGTAAAACTTTCTTTCTCCAGTCACTCAGTTGAGGTAGAAGGGAAATGCGTATGGGTATGGGTATCTATCTTTTAACTGTAGTCGCGTCTGTTCTGTATTATCTCGTCACCATTTCGCTTTTGATCCGAAGGATAGGGCGCTTGATCTTATATCTGATCCGCTCTCCATCATTGCCAACGCCCTGTCGATATCCACGACATCTAAATCACCGTTTCCAGCTACCACAAGATCAGTGTTCTCATTTCTCGGTACCAAAGCCAGTCTGTTAACTGGTTGCGTATCCCTGCTTTGTGGTGTATATTTACCACCCGAAAGAATGGTGAATCGATGTTCGCCGAGGATAATTATTTCCGTTTGGAATTCCGTTCTGCTATTAGGCATACCAGGAAGTTTAGGATATTGCTCGATGCCGGAACAACGCTCGCCTAGAAGGTCAACAGACTCGAGCTTGATGGGACGAGAACCGGGTACTGAATTGAATATGTTGGTATTTGTTTGGCCTTTTCGAGGATTGCTGGACCAATATTTGGAGAGGGATGGAATGAGTGTAAATGATTCGCCGAGCCAGAAAAGAACCGATTCCTCGCTGGGTAAATTCGGCGATTGACTCTTTACTTCGAAAACAGAGATAGAACCACGTATTGGACCAGCAGGTTGAGCTTTGTTGCTGAACAGGTCTGTAGTTTTGCGGGTTCCTGGTGTCATAGGCACGAATTTGGAGCTTGACGCTGCTGGTGGACCAGAGCTCTTGGATGACGATTTCAGGGCGCCCTCAATCCAGCCGGTAAGATTGAATTCTGATATTGAGCCCCCTTTTATGGACTGCGTACCCAGGAAGCCCTTCTTTGCACCGGGTCCAACGCCATCCATGTCCCAAACTCCCCATTCGCCATCATTGAGAAGAGCAATGATTGCTCCACCACCGTCCACCCAATCCGCATCCACGATCGTTTTACGTTCGCAGCCAAGATGCGGTCCTCTTTGTGAAGACTGTGGATCGGATCTGGTATTTTTGAACCCAGTATACAAGGAGAGTAACCAAGTTCCTTGCTCAGCAACCAGACTATCGGGATCATCTGACTGATTCACTACAAGCTTATAGTTGTAAATGCGACATGTGCCAACAGTATCTGCGACAAGGAGATAACTCGAGTGTTGTTCTGAAAGTGACGGGTTAAATGATATGCGGACAGCTGGGGAGGGCATGTAGATTGATTGAAATGGCTGTTCAATAGAAGGCGAAGGCGAGATTGGTATGCGCCATAGTAGCAGTAATCCGGTCATTTCTTTCGAATGTGAAGCTACTATTATTTGCGTCTCTGCTGTTGATTTTTGATTTGCCTTTGTCAAAGCAAACTGCCCTTCCATGTTAACCGTCATGGATACTCCATCAGAGAGCTTCTGATGGCCGCTCAAGACGACCACTGTCTCCCCCCACTTCCCGTTACCAGCATTTGCCATTGTGAAATTCGATCGGAACTCATCGCGGTTTTTACTCGCAGGAGATGGTGGTGTGAGTGGTAATGTAACCAATCGAACAAGATTGTCAGCACAGGCGGCTGTGAATACAATCTTTTGCTTTAGAGCATCTATCCCACGCCATGATGTGCTATCTGCTTTAAGAATTGACCCAGGGAGTAGGCCAATATGTAGTACATCGGTGCCAAAGTGCAAGTCGAGTGTTTGAAGGACATCAGGGAATGGCTTCGACGGGTCAATTTCCGCTTCGTCGTCTTCGAATTCGGGGTTGTCCTCGAATGGTGGAGGAGCTGCTTCGTCTTCATCTGAGTCGAGGGAAATGATAGCGTCTTTTGAGCCGTTTACTTTTGACGATGCCGCAGCTGTGTCCTGCGCTGCCTTGAAAGGTCGTCCACCCCTCCAGATAATCTTCACTCCATTTTCGTTTCCGTACAGGATCACCGTCGAACCGTTCGGAGCGGGTAATGGATAGACTTTCGCGGTATGTACTCGATGCGATAACTCGTAACTACAAGAATCGTCAGATGCTTAAAGGTGTTGGTTGGAACAAAGGGCTTGCCTACCTTAATTGTGTATTTTGCTGATTTCTGAATACCCTTGGCTGAGCAAAATTGACTGCCATTGCTGCTTTTGCCCTTAAGGTGAATGTGTTTCGGTCTGCCCTTTCACTGGAGAATGTCACCGGCCACTATTTTGGGCATATCGTCAAGCTGGGATACGGTGTAGACCCAATGGGAGCACTATGAAGCTAAAGTTAAGGCCGATGTTTGCAATTTCGTGTCGCGCCCAAAGCTTCTCAGTTTCGCGTCAAGCTCCGCACGTGACTCGGTAGCACCAAGATGGTTCTAGGGCCGGAGTCGGTCCGCTCAAGCGTGAAGCTTTTCTCAGCCTCTCAGGTCATCGGAGAAGTTCTAGAACGCCAAATTCTCACAAAATTTTAAGAAAAACTCCACCGTGATATCTTTCTCCTGTTCCTTCGCTCGGATACGAAAGGATGCTTGTTCGGCTTAAGATTGGAGTTCTAGAGGTGGAGCGATCTACGACTGTTGATGTTGTGCTCTGGACTTCCCCATCTTCCAAACGCTCAAGTCCTTGCACGGTGGCAGTGGTAAGTACTAGTCTCTCGCAGGTCTTCCTCCTGCTATCCGGAGCATAGTGCGTCTTACTTCTACTCTGGATTACTCTTGTCGGTAGAGACGCACGGAAAGAAGAGCAGATTTCGGATAAATTACCCCCCTGGCTCCCTGGTCAATTACTGACCGAAACTTGTTGCTAAGAAGACGAGTTAAGTTATCGATACGATTGTACTGACTCATACACCGGACCGCTACCGTGCCTGTGCTTATCAACCACCACTGACAGGCAAGTTGGCGACCGTTTAACGTTAACTGTGCCCAGTGCCCAGTCCCCTACTGCAAAACATACGGGTGCACACAGCGGTTGAACGGATATACGGATATCGGCATCGGCCTGACTCCATTCAATCCCATCCTGCAAGCCATCACACCGACTTGCACGAAGTAGCTCGACTACATGCTATGGGGGACAAGATGAATGGGAGCATCGTCGCGCTCTGCATGAATTGGCGTCACTGGATCTGCGAAGAACGCCACCAATAACCTTTCATTCGAGGAGGTTGAGCGCCCCTATGTCGAGCACTCGTTCAAGCTTATTTTACCGTAGCAGCGAGAAACCCCCGCACTCAAAATACTCGGTACAGAGTATGCGAACTTATTCGGCCACTGGTTTTCCGGTGGGATTGGGGCTCGAAACTCCCCTAGCTTGTACCTCTGCTTAGCTTTTCCTATCTGGTAGTGCCGTGGTAGATGCACCCGCACGTTCTGACAAGGTCAACTTTTTAGAGCGGAATTAGTATCCGCTCTGGATCCTCGCCTCACCCCCTGGTACGCACTCCTAAGGGACGATCATCGCATTCACCATCTCGAATATTTTGTGCTGGCTCATCCTTTAAATATTCGTGCTTCCCCACTAATGCTGTGAGATGTCACCATCCTCATCATATCCTTTCATTTTCTTATCTTGTAAAGTTCCAAATCGTCAAATTTCTTTCTTTTTCTCTCGTTGCGGCCGCGAAGTATATTGAGTATCGAATATTGATACTAAGTCCGAAATTGGCCTCAACGTCTTTCTTTCACTTCGCTGATCAAGCTGATCCAACGAGGCAGTGACCCTCGTCATCCTTGCATCATGAGCGCTGAAGTCGATTTTGAGAAAGATGAAATTCTTGATTTTAACCACCCTCATCCAGCTTTTGCGACAGCTACATCTTCAATAACAGAGCACGCCGGCACCCCTCGCCCCGCTTCACATGCCGATTCCATCTCTTCTCTATCAGAATCTGATCACTCGAATTCTGATCCCCTTGCTCCATTGGAACAGGCCCTAACACCAAACCTCGAAACAATTGAAGAGCAGCTTGCCCATGCCCAGTTGAGCTACACAAAGACTGGTACATCATATGCGACGACCGGTTCTCGGATACCTTCTTTTGAAGTTGACTTTACCGCGGATGATCCTGACGACCCGAGGAATTGGCCAACATGGTATCGAGGTTGCATCATTGGAGCCGTAAGCTTGGCAACATGGACTGTGGTTCTATACAGCTCGTCCTACACATCGAGTATGCCAGGAATGATGAAAGAATTTAACGTCACAAGCGAACCTGTTGCAACTTTGGGTGTAACGACTTATTTGTTTGGTCTGGCAATTGGAAGTCTGATTCTTGCACCTTTGAGTGAGATCTGGGGCAGAAGGCCAGTTTATATTGGCTCGTTGGCATTCTTTTGTTTAATGGTACTGCCATGTGCATTGTCTACCTCGCTGGGTGAGATTCTGGGGGTGCGATTTATTGGGTAACTACGCCCAATACCCAATGTTTATTGTGTGGAAGCTAACATATTAGTAGTGCGCTTGCTGGTGCAGCTATGATATCGAACTCCCCGGGTTCTGTGTCAGACATCACAACTGAACAATATCGGGCCCTAGCATTCAGTATCTGGAGTATTGGGCCAATGAACGGTACAGCTGCTTCCTCAAGTCTCTAGACTTCGTCCTCTAACAATTACTAGGCCCGGTGACTGGACCTCTTATCGGAGGATTCGCAGCTGAATACCTTGGGTGGCGGTGGACGAATTGGATTGTCATGATGCTTGCTGGGGTGGCGTTCTTTGCTTGTGCCTTTATCAAGGAGACATATGCGCCAGTAATATTGAAGCAAAAGGCCGCTAGAATGCGGAAAGAGACTGGCGATGAGAGATATTGGTGCAAATATGATGCAAACGAAAGCTGTAAGATGACAATTTAACCGGAACTTGATGGAACTGAGCTAATGTTTTGATTGCAGTCTTACAGATTTTGAAGATCAATCTCTCTCGACCCTTTATACTTAGCTTTACCGAACCGATCCTATGGTTCTGGAATACGTACATTGCCGTAAGTTTTCCTCTGATAGGTGGGAGTAGCGCGCAATGATATCTCGAGATACTCTTTGGCTAATGATGTAACACTAGATCATCTACGGCATTCTTTACCTCTGTTTCGTTGCTTACCCAATCATCTATACGGATATGCGCGGTTGGAGTCTAGGTCAAACAGGTCTTGCTTTCTTAGGTATCGGTCTAGGAACTATGCTCGCGATCGTCACAGAACCACTCATTCGTAGAATGATCAATTCGCACAAGATAGACCCAGAAACTGGAAAAGTACCACCGGAAGCCTCAACAAGCATTATATGCATAGCAGCATTTCTTTGCCCTATTGGACAACTTTGGTTCTCCTGGACTTGTGTCCCAATCACGATTCACTGGATTTGGCCTATCCTCGCTGGAGTTCCATTTGGTGCCGGAAATACACTTGTTTTCATTTACGCTTCGAACTATCTCGCCGGATCATACGGTATCTATTCAGCATCTGCGCTAGCTGGAAATAGCGTGGTGAGATCGATTGTCGGTGGCACACTACCTTTGGCAGGACCGGCAATGTATGGTGCATTAACACCACAATGGGCTGGAACATTATTGGGATTGGTACAAGTTCTTCTGATTCCCATTCCCTTCATTTTCTATAAATGGGGTTCGCAGATTCGCGCAAAGAGTCCATTGATCAGGCAAATGAGGGAGGAACAGGAGAAGGCAGAAAAGCGGAATGCCAGGGCGAAGAAGAGAGAAGAGAAGAAGGCGGCGGGTGACAGGGGACAGGTCTTAATGAACGATGGAAATGATGTGGAAAAGGGTAACGATGTTACTACTGGAGAGGTGATGACTGGTGAAAAATAAGTGGCGGATTCATACTTCACTTCCATATTATACCCCAATAGATATATATAGATAATGCTAAATGATATTCATGCTCACGCGAGAACCCACATGAATCTTTGAAGGAAAGCTGTATGAGTGAGAAACACGGATCGATTCAAGTCTAGGGGCCTGTAGACTACTAGTGTTAAAGAGTAAAGGAGAGGGACCCCCCTCTGAAGAGATGATCAGAGTCATGTGATGAGAATCATATGACTAGACGAGCGCCCGAATCTAATCTATCAAGATCAAGATCAAGATAAGATCAGCCTTATGGGTCTAACATTCGGTAACAGATCACACTAGTGGTTGTTTGGAGTTTCGAGGCTGAGTCGTGGGGGATGGCAGGCGATGGATGCGTGGATTGATTACAGAAACCTTGTGGACAGGTCATCTGTCATGAACATACGAGCTTCGAACGGCGTGTGAGGTTCCCTGAGAAAGAGAGGAACAGGAAGAAACCATTTAATTTTCAATAAAAACGCCTGAGTCAAGAACGCGTCGGGGTATGCATTACCGGTAGTGTGTGACTTAAGTGATTTAAGAACGTAGGACCGCAGACTTAGGTCTCTTGCTAGATCTACAACTTCTGGGAACAGGAACGAAGGGTTAACCTTATACGTACAAAATTGCAGTGTTATATTATCTCCAACTACACAATCTGCACCATCTACTTTCTTCACAAAAGTTGCAGCATCTGACAAAGAAGCGGCCAAAAATAACTGCACTGGAATTTGGGCCAATCTAGCGTCGGCTTTCCCGCCTTAGCGCTTAGCGACACCTTAGCAGCAGCAAAACACAAAGGCCACACCACACCGGCAAAACTTCTAGAATTTTTTGTTCACTTCTCACTCACTTTTCCCCCCTCCTCTCCCCTTCTTTTCTCTACACACGCTCAATTCCAACGGTACTCTTCCGTTCAAAATTCAAGATTCATTCTCGTCAGTGTCAGGCAATCTCGTCAATCAATTATTGTCTTCTTCATCGCTCATCCCTTCAAACGGTAAAAGCTTCAAAAAAAACCACCAATTTCGTTGCGAGAAAGAGGTTGAATATTTCGCATCATAACATCATCTTGTGACCTCATTCATCAACTTGGTTCAGCAGACCTATTTCTCCACAAAATTCCTTGGACTTTCACCGCCAATACCTCGACAATCATCTTGAGATTCTCGAAGAGACGTGCTTCCAAAGATCCTCATCGAAAGACCATTCCAAAAAGCATCCTCCTTTCGACCTTCTGAAGAGAAACTGGAACACATCGACCCCTCCATCCCCCACACATTTCGAGCGCGAACAAAGAAGAGACTTGACAACTACAACTTACGATACAATCTGTTACCGAGTAGAATTATACTGTGACTTTCAATAGTCATGGCAGTTCCGACACAGTTTGCATACAGAACACTGAAGGGAATTGGTATTGTTGATGCCGCACCCGTTTATGAGCCTTTGCCCGGTTTTCAGAGACCCGAAGGCAATTCCCGTTGCTGTACCTATTCGCCGTGCGGTCGGTACTTTGCATGGGCGTCCAATGAGGGGGTGACTGTGATTGATGCGTCAAACGGACACGTCATCACCAGTCTTCCTACACCCAATGTCTACGAATTAGGCTTCTCTCCTCGTGGCTCCTACATCATTACTTGGGAAAGGCCCTCCAAAGACGAGGCTGGTGATGCGGTCAAGAACTTAAAGGTCTGGCGCACGGTGGAGGACGTGGCAGATGGAGCAGAGAAAGAGGTTGTGGGAAGGTTCGTGCAGAAGTCGCAGACAGGCTGGAACCTTCAATATACCTTCGACGAACGCTATTGTGCTCGAGCTGTTACGAACGAGATCCAATTCTACGAGAGCGGGGACCTACGAACTGTTTGGAACAAGCTTCGTGCTGAAGGTGTTGCCGATTTTGCAATCTCGCCCGGCAACAACTATTCTGTAGCTGTTTTCATCCCAGAGCGCAAGGTATGTTTGAATTATGATATAGTTGGACGATACAGCTAACTTTTTCTCTCAGGGTCAACCAGCGGCAGTAAAAGTCTTCAGCGTGCCTCAATTCACCAGTCCGGTTTCGCAGAAGACTTTCTTCAAGGGCGACAAGGTTCAATTGAAGTGGAATCAGCTCGGAACCACTGTGATTGTATTGGCACAAACCGAAGTCGACAAGTCTGGCAAGAGTTATTATGGAGAGACTACACTTTATGTGCTGAGCGCAAATGGTGGATTCGATTCTAGAATTACTCTGGATAAAGAAGGGCCAATTCATGACGTTTCCTGGTCACCAAACTCAAAAGAATTTGGTGTGGTATACGGATACATGCCAGCAAAGACAACTATCTTTAATCAACGCGCTGTTGCCACCCATTCGTTCCCTCTGGGTCCTCGAAACACGATTCTGTTCTCCCCTACTGGTCGATTCGTGTTGGTAGCCGGTTTCGGTAACTTGGCTGGTCAGATGGACATTTACGACCTGGAAAAGGACTACAAGAAGATCTGTACCATTGAAGGGGGAAATCCTAGTGTCTGTGAGTGGAGTCCTGATAGCAAATATATCTTGACTGCCACGACCAGTCCTAGATTGCGTGTAGACAATGGTGTTCGGCTGTGGCACGTTTCTGGGGGTATCATGTACAATGAGGATATGACTGAATTGTACCATGTCACCTGGAGGCCGCAATCTTTCGACAGTTTCCCAGCCGGAGATTTGTTGAGCCCGATTCCTCAGCCACATCCGTCAGCAGTGGCTTACTTGGGTACGGTGAAAACCCCATCCAAGCCTGCAGGCGCCTACCGACCTCCGGGAGCACGTGGCCAAGCAACTCCATCGCACTTCAAGCGTGAGGATGAGGGTGGATTGGCACACTTTGTTAGCAACGGTACATCCCTCGTCAACAGTAACGGATTTGGTCGATCTCGACGACAAGTACCTGGAGCCGATCTGGTTGACAACCTTCCACCAGGAGCTGCACCCGCAACAACCCCTGGAGCAGCCGACGACGATGTTTCCAGGGCAGCCTTGAAGAACAAGAAAAAGCGCGAAGCAAAGAAAGCGAAGGAGGCAGCAGCTAAGGCCGGGGGATTAGGTGTTGCGCCACCAGACGCACCGCGAGGTCCAGGTGATCGTAGCCCAGAACGTAGGGATGGACAACGCAGCCGCTCTAAGAGCCACGGTGGAAGATCACCATCTCAGAACCGACCGCAAGGTTCCCACCCATCTCGTCAAAACGGACATGCGCCGGCTGGTCCCAACAGGCAGAATCTCTCAATCAACCCGAAAGCAGCGCCGTCACCAGCCACGCCGTCACCAGCCGCGCCATCACCAAACGCGCCAATGGCAGCGCCAGAGCTATCCGTGACCTCTCCGGATAAAGTCAGTCCAAATGAGAAGAAACGGAGAGCATTGCTGAAGAAAATGAGAGCGATTGATGAGTTGAAGATGAGAGAGGCAGGAGGGGAAAAGTTGGAGGACACACAGATCAAGAAGATTGCGACGGAGGCAACGGTACAGGCGGAGTTGGATGCGTTGGGTTCTGCGCAATAGGGCGGTGAGGAGTAGTGGTAGGGGTAACTATGATGGAGTAGCATGTGTTGGGTGTTAGTCATGTGGTGATGGAGAAAAAGGAGATTGAACGAGGAGACAGGACGGGAGATGATATAGTTGGAAAGTAAATCATTTACATACCCACCTATGGCTGTGGTGGATCTTGGCAGCACAAGTGATTCATTCACACGGCGAGATATTATATACAACTAGTTATATAGTGAAGTGGGGCAGTCTGGGAGCGGTGCTGCGTACCGGAGTATCATGTCGCACGCACAGTAATGCGGGTGGAAGGAATTCCTAGGTGTGAAAGCTGAGGATATATCGTTCTGCTAGCAGGCTGAGCGGACACATGGACGATGGATGCATACTGCTTCGAGTGCCGTGAGGAGGGACGACCCATGTTCATGTGAGAGGGCGAGATGGAAAATGTAAGAACCGCTTCGGTGGTTGAGTGTTGTGTTGAGCGGTTGGTCAGAGCCAGGAGGTAGATGAGATAGATAGAGAGGAGATCACGGGGAGGTTAAGGGAAATGGAAAGCATGGAATTTCCACAAGTACGACTTTGATGTGCTCGGTACGTGTACATTGCAAGTTTAAAAGTGACTGTGAATGCGGAATAAGTAAACAAACACCCGATTCCACCTGCTCTACCTCCAATCTCCTGTCTTATCGACAGACTACAGAATTCATGTATATAAGACGCTTGAATCTGGATTCTGTATCCTCTTCTCCCAATCAACTAACTGGTCTATACTTCACTTTGTAAAGTCATCCAGACGATAATCAATAGCCATCTATCTATCTATCTATCTATCTACCCATTCAGCAGCCCCGTCCCAGCACTTCCAAACAACCAAGTGCAGTGCAGTCCAGTGTTGGCCCAGTCAAGCCATGGATGGATGGGATAGGCGACTAACGATAAGTTCAATCGAATCGATTCCCCTAAGATCATATCATATCATATCATATCATATCATCACAACTCTCCTTCTTACGCCCCCCGCTCTTCCACCTCCCTCTCATCATCACAACCCTCCTTTAGGTCGTTAGACTGGTTAGCTGGTTTTTCATCACACGTGGGTTCTGTGAGAGAAGCCGTAAGTAAGTAAGTTGTTATAAACAGAGACGGACACATACAGAACATGTTACGCGTTTGTATGTATAAACCGTTCATATTGTTAAACTGATAGTTATTTCTTTCCTACATACTTATTTATATATCTACCAAGCCATCTTTCCTCTTGTATTATTCTCTCTGTTCTCTTCTGTCCACGTCTGTATATGTCGAATCGAGCTTGAGTATATCCCTCGAAGCGAAATCTTCTGCTCCGTCTTGGTCTGTCATTCTGCTTCTCGTATGTCTTTATTGTAATCTGACGATTGTAGCAGAGATCCTCTTCCAACATCCTCCTCCAGCAAGCTATACTATGCTATGCTATTCCATCACTTGCTCCCCAGAAATTTATCGCTATTTATATGAGTGAACTTCTCATCATCATCAGCTCCCCTCCCTTTCACCCCAAAAGTCTCTTCTCCCCTCCCCCCAACCCCACACCCCCACTTCCACTCCCACTTCCACTTCCCCCCGGACTCGCCATCCCCGAATCCTCCTCAAACACATACCTCTCCAACCTCTTCGTCACCCTCCCACACCACGGATCCACCCACCTCGTCCACGCATCCGCACAAACATACAACAACACCAACCACACCGCAATCCCGGGATACCATCTCCACCGCCCACACATCCTCATCACCCCCCTAACCACCTCCCCCTTCTCATCCTTCCCATCCTCCGGCACCTTCACCCCATACAGTATCCAGATCAACAGCGTCCGCATAAGCGTACCATGAATGAGATACACCGCAAACGAATTCTTGCCCAACCACAGGAGATGGCGATTCGATAGCGCGGTTTTGACTTGGGGGGAGAAATGGATTCCCAAAGCGATGAGGTCGAGTCCGACGCCGGTGTAGAAACGTGGGACGTCGGGTTCCGAGGGGAAGATGTAGGTGGAGAGGGAGTGGAGCGAGTTGGACCAGGAGGCGAGTTCGGGTTTGCCTTCGGGGTAGGAGGCTAGGTAGAGGCCGGAGAGGATGAGTATGGGAGAGAGGGTGTAGGCGAGGGAGGGGTGGTGGCTGAGCCAGTGGATGTGAGGGGGGTGTTGGGAGAGGTCGGAGAGGAAGGCGCCGAAGAAGAATTGCATGCCGAAGGCGGCTGGGGGGGATTGTTAGCTGCGGTTTAAAGATGTGGAGGAAAAGAAAGGAAAGCAAGAAAAAGCAAACTCACAATCATTAGCCACATAAAAATAAACAAACAACCCCATCTCCACCATCATCCTATACCTACTCTTCATCCCCGCCGTCCCAATAATCGCAATATAAATCAACATGGCCCCTTTCAACAACGGCAACAAAGTCCACTGATTCCCATCATAGATATTCCAACTCCTCGTCCACGTGGTAATCAAATTCAACAACAAGCTCTTAACCGCCTCCCCAAAAAACGGCGTGATCTCCGGACTCGTCACGCTAATCCACCAACTGTCGCAGCGCCGCGCTTGGTGGAAGACGCCGAATTGGCAGAGGAACCACGCCATGATTGTGGCGATGGTGGTGGGGAGGACGAGGCGGGGGATGCGTCGGAAGGCGGATTGGGAGATGGAGCGGAAGGCCGCGGGGCTGTTGGAGGAGCGGATTTGGCGGATGGGTTTGAGCGCGCAGACGTAGCCGGTTACGAGGGAGAAGATGGCTACGCCGATGCGTCCTTGGGGGAGCACCCGGATGATGGGGTATTGGAGGATGCGGGGGCGCATGTCGGGGCCCGGGGAGGGGTTAAAGAGGTCGGGGTCGAAGGCGCGGGCGATGTGGGTTAGAACGACGGTGAAGGAGGCGAGGCCTCGGAGGCCCTGGGGGGTTGTTAGTTAAGGGAAATTGGAAATGGTGAGGATATGGGTGTGGGGAAAGATAGAGGAGGGGTGTAAAGGTGAGGATTGGAAACGTTGAATTGTAGGTAGTTGATGAGAGTAAAAGTAGTAGATGAGTGCGCAAGCAGTGTTGTGTGAAGGAAAAGGGAAGATGTGGTTAAGAAGGAAGGAGTTGTTCAGATCAAAAACAGTGAAGGTGAAAAGTGAAGATATTCCCAACTCCAAAGATAAACTCACATCAACCCATTTGACATTCTCATGTTTCGCCGCCATGATTGCTCAATTCGAAGCTGTTTCACCGTACGGAAGGTGATCTCTGCGCGCTGTATAGATCCTTCCTCAACCACAATATTTGTATCTCTGGCGGTCCAGTCCACTTCAATGCACTCTGGCTTCGAGTAAGGAATCGTAAAGCAGCAAGAAAACAGTCGTAAAGAGTTCAGATGTCGAAGAACCACCAGCACATAAATACCACTCCAGTCAAATTGCACTTTTAAATTGACCTTCTCCAGACCGACTCAAGCCGAATATACTTCGTCAGTTATCATTCCGTCCGCTGCTAATCAATATAAACTCCAATCTCCTTGAAATGAGAGCAATTCAAGAAACGAGTGAGTGAATGAATCAAATGTCAATTGCAAGACATATATATAACGCCTCAAACCCTCGTTGTCAAAACAGAAAGCAGAGACAAGTCTTCTGGAACGTAAACCGAGAGTCGAGCAAGAAAATAAATGGACATCAGATAAGGTACACACCCCGTCTACTTATGATGGTAGTACCCCTCACGGTGCTCACCCCTGCCGCAGCTCTCGCATCTTACACAAGATCGGGAAGTCGCATAAGAATTGTTTGACTTACATATGCTTACATATGCACTTACCTTGTCGTGTACGCTTTAAGTTTAGGATAAGTTGTACCTTCGTACTTCCTATCGCAGGTAGGAAATAAAGTAAGTGGTACGTAGGTGGTGTGCTTGTGCTTGTGTCTGCAGGTGTGTCGATGGGGATGGCAAGGGTGATTGCGCGAACCAGGTCCAGGGGGCCCGGAGAGTTTCCCGGTGGTTGAAGTTTGTGTCGGGTAGTCGGATGATAAAGTGTGGAGGAAAGAGGACAGCATGGTTGGATGAGTGTATCTCCGTTCCCCGATTTTCGGCTTGGTGGTGGTGAAAGTTGTGATTGGAGGAATTGAAGAACAGCACGAAGGAAGGATTATTTCTTGGATAGTCTGGTAGCGTATAGAAAATATTGGCACTAGTATTGGCACAGAGGAGGGTGACATGTGAGATGCGGGATCGTTCGTTGGGGCGAGAGATTAGAATGTTGC
This sequence comes from Rutstroemia sp. NJR-2017a WRK4, assembly GCA_002946385.1. Taxonomy (NCBI): domain Eukaryota; kingdom Fungi; phylum Ascomycota; class Leotiomycetes; order Helotiales; family Rutstroemiaceae; genus Rutstroemia; species Rutstroemia sp. NJR-2017a WRK4. The sequence goes on from NJPR01000063.1 coordinate 27,777, forward strand.
AGCGAGCACTTTGCAGAGCAGAAAGGACAAGGAGCGTGCTTGGCGGCGCAAGAAGTTGGTTCAAGTTGGTTGAGAAGCTCAGATAGATCATAGATGCAAGTCCTGCGTCTGCATATTGGCTAAAGGATGACCGGCTCAGAGGGGTTAGAGGAGGAGATAGTGACGCGCGTTGCGTTGATTCATTTTCCAAGATTGGAAGGGTAAGACTTTTGAGATACGGAGGAGGGTGAGTACCCTAAGGAAGCAATACCTCCGCATATGTCAATTTGCGGGGGATATACTGATGGCTAGTTACTGCTACTCACTGCTACTCACTGCTAGATAAAGGGACTTAGTGTGGGGGGAAACCGGTTTCCTTATTTAGGGAGGTGGCACGGATTACTTCACAGTAGGAGGACAGAGGTACGGAAGTAACATGTCAAGACTCAAGACTCAAGACTCAAGACTCAAGACTCAAGACTCAAGACTCAAGACTCAAGACTCAAGACTCAAGACTCAAGACTCAAGACTCAAGACTTCATCTATCGAGCACAACTAATTAACGACAAAAGGTAACAGCAAATTAGCAAGCCATCTAAAGATATAACTTAAGGTCACTATTAAAAGCTATTAAAAGCATAGCATAGCAGAATGCGGGACGCTCTGAAACATTCTGACACATTTTTCCTTCCCGTGCGCGTAGTACATAGTGTAAATCAACGTCAGAACGCCAATACTGTACGGAGTATACCTACTACTACCTACTACTACCTACAGTACCCAAGTACCCACCTGCCTGCCGACCTACCACATACCGGTCCGTTACCTATTCGCCTCACTGTAGAGCTTACTCTGACTCCGTACGCATTGATGGAGAACATCCCTTGCACACAGCACCGCGACCGGCTCAACCGCACGACATCCTTCGCATTGAAAAGTATATCCAGCTTCGTTCCTGCGCCCGCCCGTCCCACTAATCCACCAAGCCGACCCTACCGAAGCCTCCAATCGTGATAGCCCCATTACCTTGGATCGCTTTCAGCCCTGTGCTTCGTTCATGCCAGCTCTCCATCTCTCTGCTTCTCCACCATCGACTCTACTTCGTCAGACACGAGGCACCCAAGTTTCATTCTCAATATTTCGATTGAGGCTTATCTTACGTGCTGCCTATCTCAGCCATCGTTTGGCGGGACCGTCGATCCCGTCTGGATGTGACTTGAGCATAACACGAGGGGTATAGTGTGAGACAGGGATATTGGCTCGGCGCAGAAGTCTGGTATGACTTGGGTAATGCGTGCGACTGGACAGATGTCACAATACGACTATGCAAGTAAATATCCGGTGACTTGTGCGAACCGCATTGATATAAAATGGGAAATATGAAAAGGCATGCTTGATTACTGTGGCCGAAGCATTCATAATACAGGCATCCTCTCCACGATTATTATCTCGAGGATGGAGATATTTGTCAATTCTTGTGCAGCGAGGATGACAGATCGATTTCAGTCGGAAATTTTCACACACACCATTTCCAGCTTGGATCTCGTTACACCATCAGCAAGCAACCGCGGAACCGCGAAACGATACGGTTGGGACGGATCTGGTATACTCTTCCGTTTGCTGTTAATAAGTTAATGTGTTATCATTCCCATCTCAGCTTGAATTCCTGAATTGCAAATCACACATCAATCCTGCTAGTTGGCGGGATGCTGGAAACAACCCTCAGCTGCTGTCCGAAGTTCACTCTGAGCCGTGTCTTTTCAGGTGACTCTCAGCCTCAAGGCTTTATCTCTGACATCAGTAGTGTCATTGATTCAGGAAGAGAGGCTTTATCGGTCCCGATGATGGATCATAAGACTTTCAAGGAGGACTAGCTCTGATCTGACATTTTATGTCGAACACGAACTGCCACATTCTTATACGAGTGCTTAACTACTAGCGCGTATGACCACTCTTGGTATATTGTGCGACATACCTATTCATAGCCATCAACCTCAAAATCACACTAGGCTTATCATTTGGAGTCAAAACAAGACTGGAAAGAAATTTTCACGTGAAGTCACGCGCCAACGTGTAACTTTCATCACGTGGAAGGATTTGTCATCTGATTATATGCTGCCCACGTTTCTTGCATGCTTTTTGATAGTTGGGACGGACAAGAACTACCAGCTTTGAGATGCTAAACCTACGGGCGTAATCAAACCTAGTACAGAATCTTGATCCATAATAACGATATAGAGATAAAGGTATGAGTTGGGCGGCAAGAAAGTTCCCACCATACGCGCTCACTCTAGCACCATACGGCATTAGCTATACGGGAGAAGCATTAAGCTATCGCTATTAACAAGGCATAGTTCATACCGTATTAGTGCTCGATGGACTCCAAACTTCCTCGGCTTCGTGCTTTTTCCTCAATGCTGTGATTCGGATGGGACTTGATAAGAAACATTCATGCTCTCGGTTCTCTCCACTACCATGTGGTTGTTATATGCGGGCAAATGGATTCTGATTTTCAAATACACATCAAATTATCTCAACTGGACGAGCTCTTTGCCATCGGCTTAATCCGTGTTTGTTTACATTACCATATGAGCTTCGCGGCTCCTTTTCCCCGGCGAAATTCAATTCACTACGCTGCTCCTGGAAAGTTCCAATTTCCTTGTGATGCACAACTTCTAGAACTAATCAGCAGGTTTCAACATCCGGAGATTATAAGCCCTGCACATCTCCTGTATGCAATAAACGTGGCAAGCTCGTGAGAATTTTTCTTTCATGGGACGTTCTTATTCACTGCCTCTAACCCTGCCGTCCGGCAGATGCCGTGCAAACAACGGCCATCCAGCCCTTAACAGCAATTTCCTTCAGTGAATATTCAGTGAACAGCTCTCTATTGGCTTTGATTACGAGCTTCTGGTTCTGCCTCGGCCATTCAATTTAAATGCCTTATATGAACATCCAATGGCGAGAAGGAAAACTGGGCCTCCTCAGGCTGTGGAAGAAATTACCTGCATATTAAGGCAAATTCCGCTTGGCAAGCTCCGCCTCTGAAGCTCTCTTGTATCAGTTTATAAGGCGTGGTACCCTCTGTATCTCCTTGTTGTTTTCTCTAAACAATCCACTCCTTCAACTCATAAGTTCTAACAAAATAACGAGTTATCCAGAATTGATTCCTAATCAAATCTGTCCTGCCAAGCTACTTACCCAACTTCAGAAATCCTGTCTCGCTTCGTCTGCATGTCACTCAACCTCTCAATCTTCAAAATGAACATCAGAGCCGAGGAGCGCAGTGGACCTATCAACATGGAAGCGAAGCCATTTGAGACAGTGGGTCAGTGGCCAATGGGTCGCATCTCTGAAGAAACCTGGAGAAATTCAATCCAACCAGAACTTTCACCACCGATCTTCTGCTGTGGTAACGTCCAGCGGGTTCAAAACAGTGCTCCGCCTGCAGTCCACGCCTATACGACTCGGGTTGCTTTCTTTGCTGACTACATCTCTCACCCTACGGTTGCTAGTTACGTTATACCACCCAACGTCAGATACCCCGCAGGATATTTCGCGGTTCCGCCTGAGAGTTTCCCAGAGCCGATTCCTCCTCCAGCTCCCCGAGCCGAGTCTCCTCCCACTGCTCAACCAGTCCATAAGTTCGTTCAACAACCCCAGCAACCCCAGCAACCCCAGCAACCCCAGCAACCCCAGCAACAACTGCAACAGCAGCAACAACCCATGGGCACATGGTCCTATCCCCCCAACCCCTTCCACATCCCCCTCCGCCCCATCTATACCCCCGCACCGCCACCCCCGCCTCCCCCAGCCCCACTAACCTACACCATCCCCCCCACAACCCCCCTCCCCCTCCCCCGCTTCCAACTACCCTCCTCTCCCCTGAACGTCAAATTCCGCCTCGAGCGCTACCGCACCACGCCCCCACAACCCTGGGAAGACCGCAAACGCGACGATCTCGAGCTCGTGTGGTACTACTGGCCGGTTCAACTGCAGATCCCGACTTTCGCACAGGGAAACCCAGCGGATTCGGTGCAACAGCGCATGATGGTTGAGCAGGGTGTGCAGATTATTAATGGGGAGAGGTGGGGCTTTGTGATGGATAATTTGCATAGAGAGGGCCTGTGGCATAAGAGGAGATGTTATAAGTTGTTTGTTTGTAAGGGGTGTGAGAGGGCTTGGAAGGTTACGGTTTTTATTCGGAGAGGTTATTAGCTGGCACTCATTGGTGGAGATTATGGGAAGAGTGAATGGGGCTCGCTTGTTTGTTTGATTTTTGCTTGCTTTGCTGCTTCTTGTCTGTCCTTACTTTGTTCACTGTTCTCTTTTACCTCTTTTCAGAAAAACAGCCGCAGATGGAGTGCTCATCCACATTACTTGCACACTTGGATACAAGTCGGCACTAGTTGGAGCAACCACATACAAGTCTTTATTCTTGTTTTTAATCGACAATGCGATTCTCTCACCAACTTTCTATGCACACCGAATTTCGCTCTACATTTACGAATCTCTGAATATTTCTTCTGTTTTGGGATAGAACACGAAAAAGCAATTCTATTTACAGCTTGATACATCTCGTCCTCCAGATCATTGACAACTGTGTGTGGTGGACCAGATCAACGGGGAGGATCTCTAAGGGCAGAAACCCGCGAGAAAGTACTTTACACAGCCTCAACGGTGCGGTCGTTGCCTTATTCGATCCGTCCTCTTGGACAACTGATTTTGATATACAATCTTCACGACTTATGATCTTCACGACTACGGTCTGCGATTGCCACACTTTTTTGAACAATACTAAACAACCTGCGAAACTACCACAAAACTATCATCGTCTTCCACCCAGCACCTCAACATCAAAAACAACATGAATCCCTATTCACTCCCCCCAGCAACCGTCACACAAGCCCAATCCAAATTCACTCCCTTTGCATGGGCTGAGCAACAATTGACCATACACTTAGGCTCAGCCATATGCTACCCAGCCTTCTGGCTTTCACTGTTCACTGCCTGCCTACTAGCTAGCAGGTGCCTAATTATTATGGCGTGATTGTGGACACGAATGAATAGGGGACTGGTTCTCTCATCTCATCTTCTCGGGTCTGCTTATCTTCTCGTCGGTTTGGTCATTGGGACTATTAGACCGCGACTCCTTAAATTCATCCAATCTATCTCCGCGGCAACCCAACACTCTACGCTCTCATATTTCCTTTTGCTCTCGCAACCCTTCAAAGGTCACAGGACCCCGCAGAAACCCACGCGAGTTACCTAGAATGCGTTGAATATGAGGATTGGATAGCTGGGAGAAAGGAAGACTGTTTATGAAACATGGGAGGTCTTTTTCTCTTTCTTTCCGGTTTGGCATATTGCGACTTGCTTTCTGTTTTTTTCTCTTTGGCGTTTCTATTCGCTTTACATACTGCGCACTTGCTTTTTGGAGAAACTCACTACTTGCTTGATAAATACATGCTGCTGGATGGAATTGATCTCAACTGGATTGGAGTGATTTGATCTGGATTGATCTTTCTGACTCGATTGGAATGAACTTCAAACATGATATCACTCGAACGTTATACATACATACATATACATACATACATACATAGGATGACTTAGATGAATGCTAGCTTTATTTTCTGCACTTCCCTTCCCTATCTGCTTTATGGCTTTTTGACATTTACTCTGATTACGACTTTGAGTAATACCTTTTTTCCACCGACTGATCGAAGAGGAGTTGGTGCGAGACGAGTGTCGAGTCCACTGCTCTTGCGATGTTTGCTGAACACTGGGATAGATGTGATATCGGGAGTCGAGGATTGGGGATGAGCGGAAAATAAATGCGGGAGGGCCGACGAAAGGAAGAGGCAGTGTGAAAAGGGAGAAGAGTCAGTTGGCCACCGTGTCATCTCACTGCTCCTCAGGTGCCTGTTCTACGAGTTGTAGACTTTGGGCGGAGATGTGAATCGACGATGAAGTGGCGAGAAGAAAGAAGAGGAAGGGAAGAAGGACGAAGGAAAGGAATTCACTACTTCGTGTGTGGAGGAAAAAGAGATGGATGTATGCTTGGATGAAGGGTGAATCGTTGATTAGCCTAGTACCCACCTACGCTCGGCACTGAGGATGGGTATAAACCCGCTGCCTTCCTGCATGTTAGAAGACAGACATGACACATTCTAAAGTATTCAGATTCTAGGGGGATCCACCGAGTTCACAAAGTCCAAGATCTTAGAAGTCTAAGAAGTGAGAGGCGAGGAGATGGCAGGCCTGCGGCTTGCATAATGTGCTCCTAAACTCTAGATTTGGTGATGGCGTCGGTGGGGTGACAGTGGGAGTATTTCTGTTGATGAATGACGGACGATAAGAATGACATTGACGGTGGTGAAACGGAAAGAGCGTTATTGCTGTCGTTTTACACAAGTACTGCACAACTACGCTGCTGCCAGATATAGCATTCCCATTCCTGGGATGGATATTCAGTAATCCTCACTCCCCATATCTATCATTGTTACGCTCTATTGCCTAGTATATCTTGATCCAGGTAGCGACATTGACTGGAGGGTGTGAAATTGACTCTCTAGCTAACGAGGTTTGGTGGGAATGGTTATGGCTTCTATGGGGGAGGGGATATATATAGGTAGGTGTCTAGGTAGCGCGCCCACTTTGTGCGAAATGGTTCAAACTTCAAGTTAGCTGATGGAGCGAGTATTTGTGAATGGAGAAGTGAATGAACAGATCAGTATGTACAATGATCTTCATTCTAATCGTTTGCCTAGTATTGCAAGAGGAGGGGAATGGGTATATAAAGGACAAAGCACAATGGGAATGAAGAGTAATAGAGAAGAAACAACGATATGGTATGGAATATATGGTGTGGAATGAGCTACGAGAACAGGATTCGACTACCATTTTGAAAAAATCGTTTCACGCAGGGGAATGTGTTATGATCGGCTTCTTGAAGCAGGTAGCGATACCAAGTTGGCGATAATGACTAGAACGACAACGGAAACGGAGCTGAGAAAACGACAGTGAGATGCAGTGTGATGATAACAGGATATCACAATGACAACAAAACACTCAATAACAGCAAAAACTTGCAAGCGCCAAGAAACTCGAAGAACCTACGACTTGATTGATGATAAATTCATGTAGCTCGCAAGAACACTGACAGTCAGCAGGACGCGATGTCAAGACCCATACCCCACAATTCCCAGATACTTTCATCAAGTCCCCAACCGCAATGGTGCTTATATAGGCCAGGAAGAAGAAGAATAGGAATAGATGGAAACAGCCGAGACAAAGACATTGAGTGATGAATGAGTGAATAGTCCGCTGGTGAATCGTTATGCCGCATGGGGTGTAAAAGAAGATTTGATGTATAAATATCGTACTCCTCTCTGTTTCACTCTTACCTTTGGCAATGGCAACAACGCCAGTTAGATCTCCACTGATTCCTTTGTGTGACCAGCTAAGTAAAGGAAGCTTATTGCCTGTAGAAGATGCGGCACCTGTAGATGCAGCTGTTCTCAGCAGATACACAGATATGTAAGATTGTGTGCCTGTTTCCGACGAGGATATGCTGGCCTCCGGGATTGACAATGATATGAAAGTGATGATGACAGAGAGATCGTAGTGATAATATACGCAGGCTGGTGACGACACTGAAGAGTGACAACATGGGAAACATCCCAGCTGAACAACAGTGTGAAATAGTAGAGAAACAATATAGGAAAGATCCGAACTTAACACATGACGGGCATGGCGTAAATGACGGAGGAATCATATAATAAGAAGAGGAAGCAACTTTACTCCGTGTTCTTGTATCTCGGTCGAGTAGGAAACGTGAGCCGAGGTGAAAAGAACGGGAGGAGAATGTTTATATAGTCATTAGAGATAGCATTTAAAGGAAGGGGTTGAAGTTAGAGACTGGGTCACGGGGCAAGAGATTGTTGTGGAACCATGAAGGCAGAGAGAGAGATTAGCTGAGAGAAGCTTGGATTTGCGCGGCGAGAGAGAGTGAAAATGATGAAAGACCCACAGGAAAAAGTAGAGACGAACGAAAAGTGAGAAATCGGAAAGCTCAGATGGAGATGCCAATACCCTTGAGGCACTGATACAATCGGGCGCATAACTACCTACCAAAATCTTTAACATCAACTAGCACATCTCATCAGAAATCGTACAATATATGATATGTATAATCTACATGCTCCCCATCCATTTTCTCCACGTATATGATGAAGTGGCAGCCCCTAAGCCATGAGTTTATAACCCTAGTCCTGGGAAACCATCATCATCCTTGTTGGCTTCCTTCCTCACCGGCACTGGATTCCGCTTGGCCAACGCCCGTTCCATCGCTTGCCTCCTCAGACTTTCCTCCGTAACAGGTTCACCCAATCCTGGCGGCGGTAACCAAGTAATCACGCCCGTCTTAGCTGCCTCCAAACGCTTTTGTTGACCTTGTTCGCCTGCTCGACCGAGAACTCCTGCTATGACTTGTATACAGCGGAGACTATTTATGTCAGTATATAGTGCCACCAGAGGAATAATGTACCACTCACCTGTCATCATTTGCAGGAATAGGATACGTAACCCAAGTTGGATCCGCATCAGTGTCAATAACACCAATGGTTGGAATATTATTCAAACCACACTCATGCAACAAGATATAATTCTCCAAGGGATTCAGCACCACGACCAAATCCGGCTTCAACGCTTTCCAATCCGCTAGTTTGTCTTCAAATCCCGCTATTGGTTTATCATTCTCATCCAATGCCTTGATTCCACAGCTGGAGAGAATTTGATCGCCATTGGTGATTGAACCCGGAGTCCAGCGATTGAACAAGTGACAGCCTTTAGCTAGCGAAGCGGCTTTGACCACAGCTGTGTCTTGACCGGCACGCGTGCCGACAAAGAGAATAAGACCACCGTGGTAGGCTACTCCTTCGACGACCTTGGCTGCACGGCGCAGATGTGCGGCGGTTTCCTCGAGACTTATGATGTGCACGCCTTGTCTGATACCGTAGATATATCTTTGATTTGCGGGGTTCCAGAGACTGGTCGCATGGCCCAAATGACTCTGGCTTGCCATCAAGAGCTCCAGTGTGATATCCTTGGGAGATGGGGGGTTGGTGATAAGTTTATGTGGTTCATAGTGTGGTGCTACGACAGAACCTAGCCTTGCGGTTGTCTTTTTGGTGTGTCTGAAGGCTCTGTAGTTGGCGGCGACGTCTTGGGTAGGATCTTTGGGTTTGCGTTGTTGAGGAGGGACAAAGTTACGGGTGAGGTGAAGGGAATTAATTGTTGCCTCGAGCGAATGAGTTTGTTTCTCAAGGTTGTCTATTGAGGCTTCGATGGAGGAGGTTTCTGTTGAAATGGCACGGAGTTGGGACAGTCGGAGGGGTGCAGCAAGTGCTTTTCGGCCTACATAACAGATCAGTACAGGCCGGTAAATGTAGAACAATCACCAAATACCATGCCGTATCGCAACATTTCTTAAAATCATTGTCGAGGTGTTTACTGTCCCCGCGCCATCTCAATTGAGACTTTTTCGAGGTCTCGGAACATTGATATTACGCTAGTGGTGGTGTACGCTATACTACTTTCGGATCCAATTTCTTGGACATCGCAACAACTCGACATTTTCGGACCATAATCTGAATAGAATTTAATTGAGGAATATATTAAGTTGTAAAATAGGGTATTTGAGTTGAATTCAGGCAAAACTATTGGACTAATATAGAAGGCATCACAATCCTTGCACCTCTGTCCACAGATGGAGGTCTATAGAGAAACGAAGTCTAACAACATATAGGTCACTTTGCTATCTTGTATTAACGGCTCGTTAGACGAGCCAATGTGAAGACTCCAACAATGACGACTGCAAGAGTCACGATTGCTCCCGGCAACAACAGCTCATTCGGTACTCCTTGAATGACTTGGGGTTCGGGTGTTGGAGCGGCTTGCTTCCGGGACTTTGACTTGACTCGAGGTTCATCGTCGCTGTCTTCCTCCTCTTCAACAGTGCGACGTCTACGGATAGTCGAGGCCGGTGTAGTTGGTACATACTGGGGGATTGGAGGCTGAGGATCGAGGGTCGCAGTGATTGGCGGCTTCTCGGGATCGTGAACGAACAAATCCACCTTATCCCGGTGATTGCTCCGGGCCTGAACGATAGCTTCAAGAAGATCTTGATCTGTCGTGATTGAAACGGAATCTCCTTCGTCGTCCAGGTAACTAAGAGCGAATCCAGAGGCACCAAGCTTGCCATCCTCGTAAGAAGCTGCCCCGCCAACCACATCGACCTCAGACCCTAATTTGCTGATCACCGCCGAAATAAGTTCCCCAAGACCATGGCTAGCAGTGATCTGTACTCTGTGGACACGACCACTGGGAGCCTTGAACTTGAAAGCGAACGGCACATCCTCTGGTGGTAAATCCATGTGGCGACTGACATGTGAATGTCCCGGGGAATCTGCACCAAGGTGAGAAGCGGAATCACCCGGAGCCACACTAGCATCAACTTGACGTTCATGACCTCGCGAGAGATCAGGCGACATTAAAGAGCGTCCACCACTGGGGTGGTGATGGCTGCCGTCTCCGGATAACACTGATTCCGTCTCATTCTCCAATGACATCCAGAACTTATTCCATGCTGGCCCACTATCACTCTCTCCAGTTGACATTGTGTTAATTTGTTCCAAAGTAGCGTAGGTCAGCTTGAGAACGTCCACCATTCCGACAATCTCGCCTTGGTCATTCATGACAGGTAAGTTTAGGTAGTGGCCATCTGTTAAGGTTAGTAAAGTTATGAACCATCACGGCATTAAACCTTACCATGCATCTTTCTCAGCGCAGCTTGAATGCTCATGTCCATAGGAGCAAAGTCAGGGTGTGGAGTCATGACACGAACGACGGAACAATTCGAGGGGTCTAGGCCAGGAGCAATGACACGAAGAACAACATCTTTACTAGTGAAGATACCAGTGATTGAACCCCCATCTTGGACAAGAACAGCCGTAGTGTGGTTCTCTTTCATAAGTGCAGCAGCTTCCTTCACGGAAGTTCGTACTGTGACAGTAGTGGGGGGCACGCCAGTCAAGACTGATTCTAGGGTAGGTCCGGACATTTTGGATCGAAGGGCCTCTACATATTGTATAATCTGCTGAGGTTGACTGGAACCCAGCTCGGACTGCACACCCTCAAGCGCATCATAGAGCTTTCTAGACGAACTGTAGGCTCGCTCCAGCTTTTCCATGGCATCATAGAAGCATTTTGTAATGTCGAGGATACCGGAAATATCTTGGTTCTCATCCATTACTGGCAGATGACGGAATCCCTTCCTAACCATCAAATCTAAGGCATCGGTGGCACTGGTATCTGTTCTGGCGCAAAGAGGATTCTTGGTCATAATTTCCGAGATTGTGATATTGGCGGCTTTGATGCCGGCACCCACCACCCGGAAAGCCAAATCTTTGGCAGTAAAGATACCTGCGATACGGTCGTCATCGTCGGTAACAAGGACACAATCTTCTCTCTTCGCTGCCATCAACTGCGCAGCCTCTGCCACGGTTGTATTCGGCTTTATCTGCAGGGCCTGACTTGGTCGAAGCGCAAGGACGGTTCCGGGAGGGGCTTTTCTGGTCTGCCGAGCGCGGTTTGTCGTCTTACTCTTCTTACTGAGGTCCGTCTCGATCTTCCGCCGGATGGCCTGTGGAACAGTTAACTTCAGCTTGCTTTTACTTTTTGAACGTCTGAGTTGCGGCATTTTGATTTGCTGGTTCAGAAAGGTACCGAAATTCTTGACTGGAGAATTTTGTATAGGGCCTCAGGGTGGAGGGGAAATATGAATATGACAGGCGGGATTTTGAATATATACCTCATCTCTTTTGGATTGTTTTGCTCTACTGGCACTCATACTGGATCCACCGACTTCGCTGTGTGTAGATGGAGTGGGAGCACTTGCATGAGACTCAAGTGCTGGTCGAGGGATGTTCGAAGCAGGACTATTGTTGAAGGTTGGCAACTGCCCGCGCCCTTGACCGCGATTTGGCGTCCCACGCATAGTGCCAGTTGTGGATGCCATGGATAATTATGCCTCGCAGGCACTTATGATGCAAGGTATGCGTGGTTATGAAAATTCAAGCGGGTGGTCTGGTATCAAACGAAGAGTCCATGCAAACGCAAATGCAAGAGTGGGAAGAAGACGGGTTTCAAGAATTTCAGACGAACGCAAAGCAAAGACAGCTCCGTCTTTCGTTCTTAATTTCTACACTTTTTTGGGAGTTGTTTCTTTTTGCTACTGAGACTTTGGAGGGCGGTGTTGATAGGGAAACCCCGATCAGCTCTGGAAAAATTGGAATTTGGGAAACAATTTTACGATTTCACCCGACCGAGGGGGGAATTTGGGAAGGGAGCGAGCACGGGGGCAGCACGGAGAGCACGGGGAGCACAGAAGGGGAAGGGAAAAACATGAGATTTCACGATTTTAGTGATTGGTCAAAAATAGAAATATTGAATCAGATTCAGAATAATCTAATTGCGAAACAATCGTCTCATTCATTGGGCAATGTGCACTCGAAATTACCTTTGTGCACCGTGCCGGATTTATGATTGGATAAAACGGCATAACATTATGGAAATGTCCCAATCGATCGATTTGTGTAATCGGCATATAAATTTTCCGATCTTGTTTACACGAACCTCTGTATTCCCGCATGCGATTGGGTGGCTGTGGTCCTTTGTAACCGTGGTTGCCGTCCCAACGATTAATGTTGTTGATTTTGACGCCGTGAGATAACATGAAGCTGTTAGTGAGATGCGCTGGACTATCTAAACCTTCAAAGCTGCACCTCCTCCGCGTAATTGTCCCTTCATTCCATCTCCACATCTTCACAAATTACCAAGAGCAGTACCTCAGAATCTACTCTACATCTACCTCACCTCAAAGAAAACACTCACTTCCTCTACCTGCGAAGACCTTCATTAAAAGTACAGAACCACCGCCTTTTACTCGACCGCCTTCAAAGGGCTGAGGAAGTCCCATATTTTTCATACAGAACCGGACAGAGTCCACAACTGCTGAGCAGTCCTAATTATACCATTTGCCCGGCCTAACGGCTTGCGCTGCGTGAGGTACGCATCCACACATACATACATACATGCATCTGTGCTTTTATGCATCGTCAATCTTTTTCATTCATCTCTCTAATCGGTCACATAGTCTCGGAACATACAGGTTTGCTTAATTGCAATACTTACAATCGACGACACTTCCGAACTCTTCTAGCATTCATAATGCTGTCTAATCCGACTAACAACCTTCAAAACCGACACCGACAACATCGACGCCAAAATTCGACTCCGACCGCGTTCGATGCCGTGAAGGTAAACAACCTGCCGACCGTCCAGAAACATGGCCACCGCCGTGGAATGAGTCTGGACACACGACGACGACCAACATCACCGCAGGTACACACAGTAAGCGATACTAACCTAGGATATCAAACGACAACACCACAGCATATATTGCGAGAAACGCAGCAGCAGAGACTGGTTCGCCCGGGCCAGCAACAGTTCATGACATACGACAATGACGAGAATCAATTCATCCCATCACTCGTCGCCCCGCACAGACAATCGTTCGATGCCGGATGTACAAGCTCATATGGTGTGATGGCGCCTCAACATCAACACCAGCATTCATATTCCTTTTCCGGCTCCATGAACGCGATAATGCCCGTCGACCCCAACTTCCCGGGGAGCAACGACTTCGATTTTTTCGCGCCTAACGCGGCAATGACACCCACATTCATGGAATTCTTCGCGGAATCGGGCATTCAAGATGCCAATTCACAGCCAGGTTCAGCAAACCACAGCAGGAGGTCATCGAGGAGTATTGGCGGTGTCATCCTAGATCGCGTCGCCCAATTCGAGAACCTGGCTTTGAAGTCGCCCGAGCGGCCTCTTACACCACCAAATCAAGACTCTTCAAGTAGGTCGATGATGTTGCTCCCTTGACCTGCTCTAATTTTGATAGATTACTTTCCACCAACTCCTCTGGACAGTCCCTTCAACCGGACGATCAAGCAAGAACATATCCCGCGACGATTCCGCGAGGATTATGACACGTCCATGGAGGAAACGATCAAGCCGAAAAACAATAGAAGAGCAAAGACTGTATTCGATGAGATGCGGCAAGAAGCTGAGATGAAAGCCGCGCCAAGTCCACCTGGATCTGGGCCTATGCCTTCATCTAGCACTTTTGATTCCGCGCCAATGCCAACATCAAATTTCTTAAACATGTCGAACATGAATCTCGACTTCCTGAAGAATGACCCACAGTTCCCTCAACCTCAATACTCGCCTACGTCCTCGAATGTTTCACATGATGTATCTTACCCCTCGTCACCCGAGCAATCACAAGCGAAATCGTTCCGAGATCCTTTCACCAACAGACCTATCTTGGAGGCGACAGAATCATCCTACTCGTTACCGACGTACCATAATGGCCTTCCTATTTCAGAACCTGCCTCGAGCTCTCCGGTTCAATCTGCCTATCGTCGATCGGAGTCAGTTTCGAGCATCAATCTAGAGGAATCCATTACAGATACCGGCATTACCATTGATGACATCGCGACTTATATTCAAGCGCCCGACCCAGGTGATACTAGATGGCTTTGCTTGTATCCTGACTGCGGTAAGCGATTTGGTCGAAAGGAAAACATCAAGTCCCATGTGCAGACTCATCTCGGAGACCGACAATTCCAATGCCCGCACTGCCACAAGTGTTTTGTACGGCAGCATGATCTGAAACGCCACGCAAAGATTCATAGCGGAGTAAAGCCATACCCATGTCAGTGTGGGAACAGCTTCGCGAGACATGATGCTCTGACTCGCCACAGGCAACGTGGGATGTGTATTGGTGCCTTTGAGGGCGTCGTGAAAAAGACTGTGAAGAGAGGTAGACCTAGGAAAAACCGACCAGATGACGAAGAAAGAATTACTAAGTCATCTCGAACTCGAAGCAAAAACAAGAACATTTCTTCAACATCATCTTGCTCGGAGTATTCAGAGAGTACATCAGCTCATTCGCCACGCAGTGAGATTGACCTACTCGACAGCAAGTCCTTCAGTGACTATGAGTATTCGCAAAGTTCATCACTGAACCATGGTAGTCTTGAATACGTCCGCGAACGGTCTTCATCAATCGCAGCATCTTCGATAACTGATTGTGTTTCGCCTCGAGCCATTCAGCCCGTTCGGGTTCCTATCACACTTAGCGCCCAGTCGAGCTTCTCCGAACGTCTTCCATCCCGAGCTCCATCGCCGTCAAAGTCTTCGCAGAGTAATTATTCACCGCCTGCGTTGTGTGAGTCTTCCTCATCACCAGCGACCAGTAATAATATCTACGACCTCGATGCTGTCTCTAACAGCGGCGAATTAAGTAGCTTGCCCAACATCACAGAACAAGACGATATGTTCTTGGAAGCTTTCGCTGCAGCGGCCGCAAGTAATGGAATGTCTCAACTTGAGCGTGATCCAGACCTTTTAATGGGCAAATTCGACAGCATGTTCGCGGCAGCAACCGAGAACGATGAAATGTTTAGAAGTGAAGAGGATGTCTTTTTCGGAAGTCCATAATCTTTAATTCACTGGGGCGAGGAAACACTTCTGATTCGAGATTGTAAATTACAGTATGGGATTCTTTCATTGGGGTATGGATAAAATTGGCTTGGGGCTAGGAATGGTGTAGGCTGCGAGGTTATTTTTTTTACGAGCTGGGACTTTGACGTTCTATTTTGGCTGTTCATCTATCCATTCCTTTGGCGTTGTTTATATGTGATATTTTGTTTTATTATATTGATGAGGATGGGGATGAGGTGACGAGTATCTGTTGAATGAGTCGAGGATAGGATACTGTAGTTCTACGTAGTAACAATCGTGTTGACACTTTCCATTGCATCTTGTGTTAGTATTCATGTCAAATATATCGTGTCTGATTCTGCTGTTTGGTTGGTGTATTTACTCGTTCGTGTGTTCTTTCCTCCTTGCAAATCCCTTTCCTTCTACCGTTACATCATCGCATCACTATCTAAGATCCTCCTACTGTGCCTCAAAGCTCTAAATACCGCCACAAGTCAGCCATGTGGCTGGATGTTTTTCTCGTTGACTGACGACCACTAGTTTCCTGGATATAGTCATTCAATATTCGTTTTATAACGCCATCAACGGGCAGGTTATTGAGAATGTGTCATACTAATACTTAGTGATTAGAATGCTATCCTTCTACATGTCTGTGAATTATATCTAAAGGTTCGTACATGTGCTTAAGGTTCCATTTTCTATTATTTACTGACGAATTCCAGAACCCATATCGGTGATTCAGTGAGTCAAATACACTCTGTAGATCTAAGGCAATATTGGAGGACGACGCGAAGGCGGATCATCACCCAAATTTTGTATTCCCTTGATCAACAGCTGAGGAAGCTGCAAGAAGGATGCTCTTGGTTACTCATGTTTGCGTACGAGATCTCGCATATCTATAAACATCGTCCATAGTTCTCTTCACGAAGATATGGGCGAACCAAGATGCACCTGCTCCTGCTGCTCAACTTGGTCCCAAGAAAAATGGTGTCCTAACCTCGCGCATACGGTAGCTCTGTCTAGACCTCATTCGAAATGGGGCTGGAATTCCTC
The DNA here is from genome assembly GCA_002946385.1 of Rutstroemia sp. NJR-2017a WRK4. NCBI lineage: Eukaryota > Fungi > Ascomycota > Leotiomycetes > Helotiales > Rutstroemiaceae > Rutstroemia > Rutstroemia sp. NJR-2017a WRK4. The sequence goes on from NJPR01000063.1 coordinate 44,451, forward strand.
CCTACCAGTACCGTTGCAGATGCATATGTACATTATCATTTACCTCAGGAGATTTGCACCTCCGATTTACCTCCAAAGTGCCCGGAGAACTCCCTACCGCGAAGCCAGGACTGAATTGACCACAAACAGTTTAGCCGCAAACTATCGACATGAACTGTTGAGGATGACTAGCTTACCAGACCTCAAGACCACAGGTTAGTAGCACTGAAAAACAAAAGAGCTCACCACTACCATTGCAATTGGATGCCAATACTCCACAAGGACATGCTCGATAAAGCTCGTAGCATTAAGCGATTTCTCTGACGCACTCATCTTTACTCCTTTCAAACAAATAAAAGCCAATCGTAATTCCGCTACAGTTCTATATGGCAACAGACCCGAACGTGAAAACATGAGCGAACACAGGATGGCCGATGGAACAAGGAACTCGATTTCTGAAACGCAGTTCACCCTCCGACAGCGCGTTGAAAGTCGACTGGATCGGGGCCTCGAGGGCTCCTTTAACACTTACAGCAGCGCTGCAGCACGTTTTACCCCTCTGGCCCCTCAATCCCCGAGAAGAAATCTCAGGATCAGCAGTTTCGTCCCCGGTACGACCCCCGAAACACCCAAACCATCTCCGTCAACCCAAAACATTCCGGTCGAGCGTGCCATATCGCCACTTTTGATAACGGAGAGAATACCTTCACCAGGGCCCAGCCGCTTACGAAAGACCACAGTCGCCGAGTTTGAAAAGACATTTGACGGAACATGTATTGACTCTTGTCTCCTTGAGAATTCGGAGTTCCCGCATTTCCTTCCCGCAGCGACGGGCCCAAGTGATGAAAGTTCAAGCACGAGCCGTGAGGTCGACAAGGGGAGGGTCTCTGCTTGGAATCAAAAAGAGAAAGCTAGGAAAGTGTATAGCAATAATGGACAAGAGGAAAGGGTCGATTTCTTCGATTTCGAGGCTGGCCTTCGCAGTATTCGGCGTGCTCGAATCTTCGGACCTGACCGCTCTAATACAATACGCTCAAATTCAAAATGCTTCGATGCAGGCCATGAGGCTTTGCGAGCGAACTCGGAGAGAAACTGTAGTGCTTCCAGGAAAATAAGTGATCCTACTTTAGCTCAAGCACTTTTAGCACATGAAAGGAAGGCTGCGTCCGCCGGCATGATTGGGCAGACCTCAAGAATGAGCAGCGTTTCTTCGTTGAGCTACTACCCTTCCATAGTAGAGGGCCGTTTTGGTAGATCCCGACACATGGAGGATTTCCACGGTGTTGAAAGATTTTCGTCCTCATCACATGATACCATGCAAGTCGCTGTTGTCAATACAGTTGATCCTCTCACACATATCTCTGCGCCCAACCGAATTGCGGTCAAGAGTCCTGAAGGCGGGAGACTCGACATCGCGCTTCGTCGCACGGTCCGAGTGCCAGACGATGGCCGTTCGTATAATCTTCCTCCTAATTTGGGGAGCTTTTTACTTTACGACGTCAATACATACAAGGACAAGTTGCCTGTTTCAATTGTTCAGAAAGGTGGTTTCTTCATGCCGATTCACGGTTAGCTCTTCTTTTGTTCTTATACCCCCTCTCATGTTCGTAATCATCAATCATTCTAATCATGTGTGTTTGAACAGACCGCGAAGCAATGTTCATACAGTTTGCTAGCACAAGTCCATTCGCGATTAAGATCTACTCTGGGGGTGTCAACGTCATTTCTGGCGAATCAAAGCATCCTCGCGCACAGGAGAACTCTGCTATGGAAACTGATTTCACAACAAAGCATTCCGCCCAAGATCATATGGTCACCCCTGCGCAGAACTGGGCTGATGGTATCGCTTCGATAGACGGCAAAGTCCAGCAATTTGTAGCGGCTTCTGATACTTATGGTTACTCTGTCGAGGCACAACTTACAAATGGTGAAACTTACTCCGGATTACAATTCGAGATTATCCCCATGAAAGAACCCAGTGAGAGAATTATGCCTGTACCTACCACGCATATCTTCGTGAAGATGGTAAACGGTCAAACTATTACCCTTGCTGTCTCAAAGTGCCACACAGTTGGTGATGTGAAGTACCTAATCCAACAGCGTTGCTCCATTCCGCCTGAGCAAATGCGTTTGATTTGTGGGGGTCAAGATCTGTATGATCGTACGTTGCCCTTAATACCTTCCTGAATTCAGCACTTACTGATCATTGACTGTAGCGTACCGACTTGTTTACACTCCAGTTAGACCCAAAGCAACTATCCACGTTGCTCTTCGTCTTGTCGGAGGTAGAGCCAGACTTCAAGGTGACAGGAGCTCGCCCCTTGAAGCTTTGTCCATTGCACCGGGTGGGTTGATCAACCAAGTCATTCGCCACGATGATAAACCATCGAGCTTCTGGGATACCTCTTCCTCAGTCACATTTAACGTCCAACCAGTCGACGCCAATCTCTGCCAAACGATACTTGGGTTTTATCCTCTCTTACCGCCCGTCAACGCAGTGGACTACTCATGTCCGTCGAGGCTGCCCCTCTATACGTTGACCGAGGAGCCCAGCGGAATCTTCGGTAACTTCCCAGTACGGAGCCTGGGACAGATAGACAGGACCCGGGAGGGATCTTTCACGAAACCAATTGGAGACGAACACCAGCTGGAAGAGAACTTGACCTTTGGTTCGAAGCCCGTGGGTGGCTCGGTTGCAAAGCAGAGGAGTAGATATTCTCAGATGTACCCGGCTCGTACATAACGAGCTCATATGATTTTGGTCCGAAGAAAAGATAGAGAGCTGATGTTTTTCTCGGTGGGGGTGAAGCATTTTGGGTGCATCTTCTGTACATATTAGGATTGGATGCTACTCTAATTGATATATATATGATTTGTGATATTTAGATTTTAATTATTAATAACACTAATGATAAGTTGATAGCAGTCGAAGTTCACGGCCTGGTTGTGAAGTGTATGCAACTGCTGCTGGAGGAACCAACGCCTGCTTCGCGCTACTTTATAGATTGTTTAGCATATCATAGAATATTAATTTCAATATTACAGGAACAAGCACAGAATTACAGGAAGGTTTCATTCAAGAAAATATCTCTACATCCGACAGGTGGTGGTGCGCGCTGTGCGCGGTCGCGGGTGTTGAAACTTTGCGATTGAACCGTGGAACAAACATAGGTAAAGACGTCGAGAGTCGAGACTGCCGTATTCACCCGGTATGGTTTTAAGTTTTTCACGGTGTTTTCGCTATTTTGGTTAGGACATTGTAGTACCAAAGTGATGGAAATTGTGTTTCTTACATTGCTCCAAGGTCGAAAACCGGCTTCGCTTAAACTGCAGAAGTAAGGGGGCCACAGAAAATCGATTCATCGAATTCCGTTGGGATGACATAGGTTGGAGTATCTTATTATCTTCTTGTTCCGTTTTGAAAGAGCTAGATAGAATAATTAGATGCATATGATTTATATTAGCTGGCGGCAGAATAGAGGATTTTTGGGGTTGAGGATCGATTCTTCACGTTAGTTTTGTGGGTGCCGGTGGGACTCGGCAGCGGGACCGATTGATCCTATCTCTCTTCGTTTCTACCTTCCTATTTCTACCTTCCTATTTCTACCTTCCTATTTCTGTCGGTACTATCTCCGGTACCAGATTTCAGCTGTTGGGGTCATTGTCCCATTGCACGACCCATGAATCACGGGAAGACCGGCACAATCTTACCATCCATCCCTCAAGCAAACCCGATCGAAGCTTGTACTGGGATAAAAGTGGATCACAGCGGCCACAGTGCATAAGCTTAAAGCCATCCCATACCTAAAATTGACCACTCATATCTGTTCTGTAGCTTAGTGTCATGCCTTTGTGCTCAAGAAGATATCACCACATGAAGGATACTGTAGGAGAATCCACCGAGGCTCAATCATACTCCAACCTACTTGGGAGCAGGGCGCAGTTGCAGGCTCCGCTTTTTTCTGTGTTGGTCATATTTGGCCATCTAGAATATCTAGTTTTAATGTGGGTAATCACTTTCGTCGGAAAAACAATCAACCATGATTAAGAATTCAAGCAGCAACATCACTTCAACATTCGAAGCCAGTGGTTAGTGGTTTTCTTTGCATACCACTAGGTCAAGAGGTAAAAGCAATGTATTTATTCAAACTACATGTATGGCATTCGATGGGAACTTTTATCTTAATGAGAGCCGTCATAGTTGTTCCTCCTTTTCAAGTTCTAATCCAAGACTTGATTTAACAATGCAGTGCGCCATTTTGGTCGCCAATGCATGAGTCTATTAGTGAATGGTCAGTATGTGTTATACCCATCGGACAAAGCTGGAACTCACTCATATCAGCAGATGTATAAACTTGGTTGCCAGCATTATTCCGGCAATACCCTCCGAACGTACGGTAGTCAGCCTGTACATAAAGATCGCAAGAGCCACCGGCACCACCACTGTGAAAAACGATAATCAGTTTCTGGATTGGTCATTGCCTGGATGTCAAGTAGATGAGGACATACCCCGGTTGGCAGCCGATAACACCATTGCTATTACCATAGCATTGCGTGACGTCGAATACGTTGTGGTTTTCGGAGCCGTCTTCTCTCCTGCAGTCGGCTATGAGCCCCCTGGCGGCACCGTTGATATAGGCCCCAAGATTCGTGCAGGACGCGAGGTAGCCTCCATCTGCGAGAACTACGGGCATGGCAGTGCTTAGAGCCATGATAGTGATGATAGAGAGTTGCATTTTGTGATGGGATAGGAGGATGCTGCTACTACTCGGGCTGGTTGTGTATAGGTGGTTTGAGTGATTTATGAAGATTGTGAGATGATACAGTTGAGAAGAGATGGAAAGATATCACTCGAATTAGCTGGGAGGAAGGTGGTTTATATACATGTTCTTCTCATCATTTGTAGTGTGATTGTTGATCATCTGCATATCAGCACTTTTCGGAGATCATATACATACCTCACTTCGGATCCGAAGAATTTGACTATGATAAGGGTCCTATGCCCATAATAAAACACCATTCACAACTTATCCAAGAACCCACATAGTGGACTTATTGAGTGCAGCCTGGATAAGCAAAGTGGACTCACAGTGATATCCAGTAGAACAGTTGGGAATCCATACTGAGTGAAAATCGTGCAGATTTGTATGGCGGAGCCGACTTCTACTATATATTACGTACAACAAGTGGGGACGACCAACTGAAGCTTATACCTTCTTCCTGCACACTTCTGAAATACCGAAAATACCGGATTTAAGAAATCTGAGGGCAAGTTGCTTTCTCTAGTAAGCTATACTTTCCATATTTGGATGTAATCGATCATTCAGCAAGTGAATTGAAGTCATTGAAAGGAGTAGTATCGTATAGACTTCAATTATAGCTATAGATACAACAGTCAGATACTCTGAGTCAACCCTTACTACCTAGTTTAAAAGTAGAGAAGTATAGCTATAAGGTCCAATCCTATTCTAATTACCAACTCACTTCGAGTTTCCTAGATTTTGATAGTAAAGCTTACGCGTGATGCCGACAAAATCATGTGAGCTCACGTGGTCTGGCATCCACGGCAACCCCATGAGAGCTCGTCCAGAGTATTTGGACAGTGGTACCTAGAACTCTGCATCATAGCCAGTGCAACAATTTGTCTGCTTTTATGCTACTCCGTCACAGGTAGAGGCATGATGCCAGCTAGTTAACTAGCTCAATTGACGGCTCCAGTATAGCCCATTTTCCAGTCCAGAAGAGAATTTCCCCTTTCCAGAAAGTATTTAACGGTGCTATTGATCTGAGTTCTGTGTGATCCACCCATCAAACTTACGATACATTTCAGTTCACATTGGAAATAACAAAAACCTACTTACCAAGCGCATCAAATCCGAGTCTACTGCTTCTAATCGTTCCCGATCACTCTACACTAAATTTCACATAATGGGAGTCATTTACTCACTTCCTGCCAAGTTCTACGGGGGCTCACGCGAGCTACTCAGTACCCCTTTCCTAATCGCAGGAGGCATGATCCTTTTCGCCATCGTACTCTTCATTAACTACACCGACGCTATACGATGCTATCACCTCCGCGGCCAAAAAAGCTCAACCACCCAGCTTGCAGCAAATTCGGAAATGAAAGACCTCATCGCCCAAGTTAACAAGCTCACCGAAGAAGTGGGAGCACTCCGGGACCGCGATCTCCAGGCAAAAGAGAAGATGCGCACCGGTATTCAAAATCTTTCGAACAACTTGTACGGTGCAAGCGAAGATGAGGGTTCTTGTGAGTGGGCAGATGAAGACGAGGACGAGTATCAAAGATCTAAGCTTGGTGTTTTTTTCACAGTCTGGCAGATTGGGGTATCTATTGAAGAGAAATTGGCATTGTAAGATCTAAGCTTGGTGCTTTTTCACAGTCTGGCAGATTGGGGTATGTATCGAAGACTTGTTGGCATTGTTGTAGCTAGATCAGCAAGAAAATAGTAAAATACTTGCACGTGGTTATTTGCTTGTGAGTGTCGTGATTCGGCGTTCATGTTCGTATGGAAGGCACCCAGGACTAATTCATGGACCGACCGCAAATCCTCACATCTAGGCAGAGCGAGAGCCAGGTAAATCGACCTCGGGAATATTTAGTTCTAGGAAGACAATGTCATGTTATGATTGAAAGACTATATTTGAGAAGCTGATTAAATGTCTTTCATTCTTGAAATAGATATTTCAAAATCTACTCTGAGAGTTTGCGAAATTCAGCTTCGACTCAGGGTCCAAGAGTTTTGAACAGTTCAATTAATTTCTAAAATTAGTGCTTCACTAAGGAACATATGTTCGTATCGCAACATGTTCAGAATTATACATCAATCAATCCACACAACTCTCTCTGTATGTATGATCTTTCCCGAATTATCGCGTGCCTTCGACCAACTTCAGAGGGAAGCACCGCGACAACCACGTGCTCCTCCCCGTTTTTTCCTCTTTTAAGCTTTCAGTGTTTGCTTCTTTTTCAAAAATGACGTGAAGGAATGTAATGTTGCCAGCTCTCTTTGAATGTGTGGGCGATCCTTTTCCTGCTCTACAGCTTCGGTGCACAGTATATCATTCATAATAATAATCTCCGACGTTCCACCACGACCGGATTTGCGAATACCCTTCGATAAGTTCCCTTGATCTGGGAAAAAAGTACTCTCTGTTCATTACAGTGATCATCGTGGACTCCTGGCATCGTTCTTTACTCCTCGACTTTCCCATCTCTCGTACCCGTAGTCGGCGTCGACGACACTGAACGTGGGGTAGCTGGAGCGGAAGTTGAAGGAGGAGCAGGACCAGGAGCAGGACCAGGAGCAGGACCAGGAGCAGGACCGGGAGCAGAATCAGGAGCGTGAACAAGAGCAATAACGCGATGATTATTGGGAGCAAGAGCAAGTTCTAACGTCGAACCCTCCCTTCGGTCTGAGGAAAGAGTTGTTCTTGCCGCTGAACCATCTGATGACGAATGCTTATTATCAACATGATGCCATACGAGACATTGACGACAATGGAAAAAGCCACAAGTCCGCAACTCATCGAAGGTTTTAGTGTAATACGTCCACTTTGTGATTATTGGCTCCCATGATTCCAAAAATTCCCAAAGAGATTCGAGTTCGAATTCTCTTTCACCAACCTCATCTTTCAAACCTTCGATCATCTCCTTAAGACACCGGATTCGATTGTTCTTCTCTCTCAGCTTATTTTTGTTCTCTGATTCGACCTCTTTAGCTCGATCTTCGTGACGCACTATCTGTTTTCTGAGGTCCTCCATGCGGAAGTTTTTGCTCCAGGGACTATGGATCGATGCAACTTGTTCGGGTCCAAGCTCTCGGGTCTGATTGATTTGAGCTTGAAGTTGGTGGTTTTGAGCTTGAAGTTGGTGGTTTTGAGCTTGAAGTTGGTGGTTTTGAGCTTGAAGTTGGTGGTTTTGAGCTTGAAGTTGGCGGGCTTGAGCTTGAATTTGGTTCACCAAAGTAACGGAGCGGGCATTAGAAGCTTTGCTTTCGTTGATATGGCTCGTGTAAAATCCTCTGCAGTGGACTAGTTCGGCTTCACGTGCGCGACAGCGAGTTTCCCATTCGGACGCATCTTTTTTTAGGTCTTGATTGATTTTCTGAAGATCCCCATTCTTCTTCTCAGCTGCATCATTGATTTTCTGAAGAGCACTGTTTTTCTTCTCGGCAGCTTCGTTGATTTTCTGAAGATCGCCATTCGTCTTCTCAGCATCCTCAAGCTTTCTTTGCGTTATGACCAGATTTGACGCAATATCCTCGGCTTCAGTTGACTTCTTATCCCTCAGCCTTCTTTTCTTCTCGCCATTCGTCTTTCTGGCCCTTCCCTTTACGCGATAGGAGGTTTCGGTGTCAGAAAACTGGAGATTCTCCGTAGGCTCGAGATCTTGCATGTCCCAGTCCAACTTTCCGGTGATAAAGTAGCAACAATAGCATCCCACCGAAAACATCCAAAAGGAAATTACCAAGAGCATGGAAATGATCATAACCGATGATTCCACCTGTTGAAAGCCATCGGGTAATTTAAAGTTAGGTAGACCAAACATGATGGTGCGTTCCTGACGGAATGAGATAGAAGGACGTTGCGTGATAAAGTACTAGAATTCCTCCAATCGTTCGTAAAAGAATTGGTAAACGAGGAGGATATGTTCTGAATAGATGACGAGTCTTTACGAGGTGGCTACCTCAAACAAATGAGACTATCTGTAGTTGAGGACAGAATGATGTGTGGTGAATGAGAAGTATTTAGATACGATGCACTCATCTGTAATTTAGAAGAAAAGCACATACAACTACACTAAAATGAAAGTCATATGAACCGGAGTTTTGGCAATCCAGAACTGATTGAGGACCGTAACAAGAGCAGCCATGACCACTCTTACACTCTCACTACCAAGTAATACACCCCATTAGCGCAGCATGGTACGCTCCTAGAGCCGACCAAGGGCTCAAAGTTTTCAGCGCCCGCGTGCGCATGATGAATTGCGTGATTTGAAATCGAACTAAACTCTCGACTAGATAATTGAATGCTGAGAAGAAGTATCCAAACTATCGACCAGCTGGAAACAGTCGTACAAGAACTTGATACGGAGTGGGTGGAAGCTGGAGTCAAGTTAGGCTCACACTTGGTAGGTAGTGCATGCACTAGTTTCCCTATATGATCTAGCTTCTGTCATTCCACGGTTCGCTACGACTTGCTTCAGCTATTGGTTTTTGGCTCCAAGCATAGGATGATTCGAAAATCTCAGAGGCTAGGGATTGCATGACGTTGTATAAATCTTTTGCGGAAATAGCGCTGGCTATGTCAAGGCGAAAACGATGTACTGTACTCCATTTGAAAGCCTATCGTATATGCTGGCGCATATACTCAGAGGAATAATGAACTCATTACAATGTAACCTGTATCGACAGCTTTTTCCAATGCCATTCGGAATCTTTAGCATCGCTCCATACCTGATTTACCCGGCTTTCGTTCGGACCAACAATGGTATCCCTGTATTGTGTTAACCGAGGACCGTAAAAGGAGAGGTACCACAACTGTCGACTTTTGGATGAACTACCATTAGAGACTGGTTTTATCAAAGAATCAATCACCGAATGCTACCAAGATCAAATCCTTGCCCTAAGTCTTCTCGTAGTTCGGTCTTAGTCTGATCAAACCATGGTACGAGAACTTCGAAAGAGAACTCGTAAATGCCTAGTTTTAGTTAATCGATTAGCCAGCTTTCAGTCCGAATGAGAATGCGTAGGCATCTGAACATAAATTATTTTCTCGAAGAAAATCTCAAAACTTCTTCGATTCTCTTCAAACCATACCGTTCACAAATAAATTCTTACTTTCTTCCAATTCCCGCTACTCCTCATATCACTTCACTTCATCTCACTAATCCATCACCACCATCCATCATGGTTAACGCACGCCATTCTCCTCATGAAGGCAGCAATGCTGACACCAAGCCATCATCCGACGACGACTCTTATGGACCTGAAACCACAGTCAAAACCGGAATTCTCGTCAGTGGAAACAAGACTTTTGAGCTTTCCAACCAGCTCAACAGCGACAACATGAGACTTATAATCCCTGGAGATGTCTCTTTCCAGAACGTACGTAAAACAGCTTTGATTCTCCTTCGCTTTCTCTTTCAACCGAGTCAATCTGACTTGAATATTCAGGAATTATACTGTTCTCCCACCCTCAAAGTTATCATCGGGAGCTCTACTGCAATTACCATCAACCATCTCCACGAGATTTGCGTCATCGCCTCCGGCCGAAACCTCAACTCCACCACTGTTCCAAGCAACCCCACCCTTTCTCCCCGTACCACGACTCCCACTGACATCAAAACGCACCTCATCGCAGCCCTCAATACCATATCCTCTTCCTACCCTGCTTTCTCCCCGGTCCCAGATTACATCCACACCCTCGGCGAACAAATCAAGTCTATGAACATGCAATCTGAGTCCTCCGCCGCCTGGCTTGCATTCCTACAAACCAAGATTGACGAGCTCTCCGGTCAAGAACAGACTCTCTTGGACAAACATGCCGCAGCACTCAAAGCAAAAGTCAATGCCATTCCCGCCGACGACCGCTCTTCCGTAGCCGACTATTTGGATCTCTTGAAAACCGCCATCGGATCACATGGCGCCGGGGCAGTTGGGATTGACATTGAGATCACTGAGGAAGAGGAAGAAGAAGAGGATCTCGCAGAGGTCGTGCAAGCAGAAGAGAACTACGATGCCGCTCTAAACACCTACGTCAAAACCGTCAAAGGCGCAGTCGCAGAGCTGGACAAGCAGATCAAGGAATTTGAAAAGACTTCCGGCACAATCTACGCCGGTCCTGCAGCTTCGAATACGACTGCGTTGAAGGAATATCTGTCGGGCCTTGATGCCGAGATTCAGAATGACAAGGCAAAAATCAATCTCGATGAGAACGAAGGCGCATCGACTACGAACCACACTCTGCTCAACGAAATGCTTTCCTCGCTTAAGGATGCAATCAATGACCGCATTGAAAGTGCTCATAAGGACGACGCAAAGAAGCAATCAGATGCAGAGGAGAAGCTGAGCGGGTATCATCATGTATTCTTGCACACTGTACAAGTTGCACGCGATGAGTTCGAAAGGAACGTCACTGGCTCGGTCTCAACCTCAGCCCCAAAGGAGCACAGCAAACGCACTCTCCACAGGTCCCACTCCCATAAGCAATTTCTTGACACCTCATCCGAAATCAACGCCAAGGCTATCGTTGAGCACAACCTCGCCGCCGTAAGCGACGGCTCCTTCACCAGCATGCGTCTCGAAGCCTCCGCCAAATTCCGTCTCAAAAAACACCGCAACGGTACCACGACCGTGGAAATGGTGCGCAAAACCCCCGGCTCTTATGGTTCGTGGGAAAGTATCCTCGAAGAATTAGCGAGATCCAAGCCCTACACCAACGAGAATGAAAATGACAAACGCGTGAAGAATTCTGAAAAGAGAGATGTAGGTGCAGGAACAGGAACAGGAACAGGAGGAGACCCCATAAAGCTCATCTACCTTCCGCAAAACGCGAACACTCTTCCCCAACCATTCTGGCGTCCTCATTTACCCCATCCCAGACCCAACTCCACCTTCCCTGCATTCAATCTTACCCGCGCCCGTCCGTACCGGCTCCCACGATCCGAAGACAAGGGGCAAAAGAAAGCAGAACTCGATGTCACAGAGCCATCGAATCAATATCACAGGATCTTTTCCACCAGTGCCAACGCACACCTCGACCTATCAAGCAGACACCATCCCCAAAACGGAACCCAACTCCCCGCGCCAATTCTCCCTATCGTTCTCGCAGTGCGCTCACCTGCTGATTCTCCACCACGAAAAGATTTTATGGATCTCTTCTGGACTATAGACGCCGCCCTCGCCCAACTTGGAGGCTACACTGTAGAATTCCGCAATTGGACGGATACCACGGGTTCGATGCCGACAATTGCCCTCGAGCCTCGCTCTGGTGATCGATACGACGATGTACCATCTGTGTTGCTGGAAGAACAGCCGGGAAATCTTACTGTTTGGAATAACAACACCACCACGGAAAACTTTACTGTCTGGAATAACAACACGGCGGTGGAGCAGCAGAATGGAACTGCAAACCCTACACAGTTGAGCTCGTCTACAGTGTATCCGTGTGAGGAGTGCAGTTGTGATCCGAAGGGGTGTAGGGGGTTGACGATCTGGGCCGGAGCGTTGTTCGGAGGGATAATGCTCGTGGCGATATTGGGAGCGTTGTTAGTAGAAGGGAGTCGGTGGATGAAAGAACGGACGAAGAAGAAGAAGGAAGGAAAGAGGAAAAGTAGGGAAGACAGGGATGTGGAGAGGGGAGGAAGGACCGAGGAGGAGGGCACAAGGCCGGAAGAGAAGACAAAGGAGATTGATGGGGATACGTTGGTCGAGGAAAAGATTGGTGAGGGAAGTTCTTGAGAAAGAGAGGAGATTGGAAGGGGACGAGGATAGAAGGAACAGGACAAGAACAAGACAGAGGAGGCAATGGAGCGAAATAAGGGAGGCTCAAACAACTTTAGAGCCGAACATAATGCCCAATTTGAAGGCAACTGCCAGGACCGACCACAACCACCAAAAATGAACACAACGCCTGGAACGGATCACAGCCACCAAAATCGAACACAACACCCGTTCTTTTTTATTGTACAATAACCGCAACTGCATCTGTTAAATCTTCATATCCAAAGAATCAAAAAACAAAAAGTAAATAAATAAAGGAACCCCAATACACATATATAGAAAATCTAATATTGAACTCATCACAGATAGAAAACTACAAGATTGATCTCATCTCCATCATCTCCATCATCAGAACCTTACCAGCTCCCTCTATTTCTCTAAGTGATGTGAACCAACCAACTTATTCATCGTTGTTCTGTCTCACCACTTCAGACACCCTTTTAAAGCTACACCTCACCCATTTGCGGTGATCTATGTGAAGTATACAAGTTTGCTGAGTTTGTGCATCAAAGTAAGAACAAGTATAAGCTGTGCGGACTTCAAGACAAATACAGACAGTGGTGGTCTAATTTCAACACGACAACATAGCAAACCCGTGAGTCCCGTAAGTATCGATAGCAGTGACTTCACCAGCACTACATCACAAACTATCCATAGAAAGAGAACCCATAATCCCACTTGGGAGACGAGCTATTTCAATAAACTTAGACACCATAGCATCACCTATATATCGATTTATCACCATACCAAAATTGAACTTTAATTCAATCAATCAATCCACCTCGAAACCTAAAATCCTCAATTAGTTTCCCCCTTCCACATTCACATCCACATCCATACCCCCAAACTGCAGCATCCTCATCCCCTTCACCCACTCACCCATCCAAACCCCCATAGACGATCGCATTGCATCAAAATATGATTTAACTTGCTTCTTCATTCGCATCTCTATAACAAAGTCCTACCCTCATCATCGCCTTTCCTTTTCCGCGTCCCTTCCATCCCCTTCATAATATTTACCCAGCTGGCAATCTGATTCACTACCCTCCCCTTGAACCAAAAAAAAACCACAACCCATACATCCGTCCATCCACATCAACCTCCCCCTTTGCCTTTAATCCCCCTCCCCCTCAAATTCCATCCCACCCCAATCAAACAACAACCACATCCCCCCACAGCAACGCCAGCGAGCAAAAATCGAGCACTCCTCATATACCCACCCTACCCACCATGCATCCATCAACCATTCAATTCGATCAACCAAACAAAGACAGAAGAGAGAAAAATTTCATAAAGCGCCCCCTTTCCCCCGCAACACCCCCAAAAAAAGATCAGGACATTTTTCTGTTCTCTGTCCCTAATGGTATAAAGAGTAAAAAAACGCATACGTGCGGCAAGTCAACCCACCCCACCCGCCATCCCAGTCCAATCCAGTTCGTCGCCATTGCATTCGCATTCTCTCTAATCATTGGATTTTGGTTCCAATCAGATCCATTTAACCTAATGATGTGTTTCCTCACAATCCATTATATCCGCCCCCAAAAGTATTCGTCGTCTCCAAAACACTCTTTACTTAGCTTTCCCTTTTGCTTTTCCTCAGCTCAACTCAAGGATCGCTTTCCGTCCCCTCACTGATATTCGTGATTCCCGTCTTTCCACCCCCATTAAATCCCAGACTCGGTTTATGAACCGGCATACTCTCCTGCGTCGTCCTCCCCCCAAGACTTCCCGGAACAGCCGTTCCATTCCCCTTCACCCCACCATTATTCGTAACGTCGGCGCCAGGATTAAGATTCTGGTTCGGTGTGTTGGACTGCGAGACTTCTTTCTGCAACGGCGAGGAATGTATCGGAGAGTTGGATTTCTTGCTCGTTCCTTCGTCGTTTTTGATGGTGCCGCCACGGCTTGATGTACGAGGAGATACGCGACCAGTCTGAACAAAGATGAGAAAAAGATTTCGAGTTAGTCGAGAGCGCAACATTTTGGCATGATACTATACAACACAAAACAAAAGTAGCAAACAAAAATAATAGAACATGGCGTGAAGCAGCTAAGTGCTTACGATATTGTTGATATGAAAGGGCACCTTGGCCCATCGACTTTTTTTGATCAAATGATGTCGATATATCATAGCGAAGGTTTCATGAAAGTTCTTAACCCCGCGATTTGGGGGATGATGATGATCGAGTTGTAGATATATTTGCCAATGTTGCATCAGAACCATCACGACTCACCTGCTTCGCCCATCTTAATCCACAACTGTTGCACAAATCTCTGTTTCCACTAGGTCCTCTTCTCCATTCCGGGGTATTCTTCGTATGACAATTGGCGCAATCTCTCTGTAAGTGACCGGCACCCTTTCTCCGCTTGCGTTTCTTTTTGGCTGATAATAATGTCGCTAGTTCTTCGGCGAGTAATCTATTACTCTTTTCCATTTGCCGAAGTTCGTATTGCCAACTCGTACATCGAGTCGTCTTCAACTCATCGAATATGTTGTCTTCAGATGCTAAAGCCACATCTTGAGATCCAATGGGAAGTCCACCCCCTCCAGCTTGGGTAACTGGGCCATAAGTAGTCGACGAGCCAGGAGACATAGGCTCATGATGCGGATCTGTTTGGGATGTACCTGAGGGGTGGCTGGTTGGAGTAACTTCGGTGGGCATGTCGGGTTTGTTTGCTGGAATAATGGATTTCGCAAGGAAATGTGGAGTGTTAGCCCCCGACGTTGTTGCCACGGCCCGAGAGGAGGATTTGATGAATCGTGTCTGCGCGACGAGGAAAGTGGGTTTCTGCCCTTCGGAGGCATCCCCAGGATATAGTGATGTTTGGGCCTGTAGGACTAGACCTCGCTTGTTTAAAATTTCATGCCTGTACGTCACAATCTTTCCTGTTCTTGCCTTCTCGAGCGCACGACCAAACTCGACCTTCGAGTCAGCTCGCATTAATGCTTGTATGCTCGTACCAATGAGTTCTTCCGGCTGTCGATCTAATAGCGGACGTACGTGCGATGATACGAATAAGAACATGCCGGATGTGGAAATCTTTGTCCACAACTCATTCTCACCGAATCCTCCGGATTTGGTCATATCGGTGCGATTGAGTGCATACACTGGCCTTTCTCTACCAACCATGATGATGCATTTTCGACCTTTGCCTTGTTCAACACATAAAGAGCCATGACTTTCGAACCACGTATAACCGCTGTTCTTGCGGCGTATGCGGAAAACTACATTCACCGTCGCTCCAGTAGATGTATCCTTTAGTTCTCGAGTAACAGGGACAATGTCACTAGGATGACAGACAGACGATAAAGCAGTTCCCACCAACTCCGATGAATCGTATTCCAGAACTTGTCGGCACGATGGCGAAAGGTAGAGGAAGAGCCCTTTTAGCGAAAGGACATGAACAACATCATCCGTATTCTCCAGTAGCACCTTATCCCACATTCTCTTCGTAAGTTCCGGATCGCTTCCATTTTCAAACGAGTTCAGTACTGCAGATACATCGTCCCGACTAATGGTTTGTCCAGCATCCACTGTCCGGTTCACTGATTGTGGTGGTTGCCAAACATATGGTGGTAATGTACCCTGCTTGTAGTTAATTGCATAGTTTCCACCATTTCCATCAACATCGACACTGTCTGGTTTCAATACAACATCGACCTGGAAGCCGACAACTAGGCGCAAAGTAGGATCTGTATCGTTTGCCGGGATAGGTATCATCGTCAACAGGTTTAGAAATGGCTGGCCTCCTTTCCGATAATTGATAATACTTTGCTGAGCCTCCTTTCTTTCCTCTACACTTTTCTTCAATTCGTAGACAGCGTTATTATCAGTATGATTTCTCATCATGCCAGCCTGTATTTTTCCGTCTGGAGACTGAAGGAATCGACAATTTCGGCCCAGAACCTCGTGTCGCGAGTACCCAGTCAATCGCTCGAAAACGTCGGAAACATATATAATGGGGCAATCCGGTTCATCCAAGTTGCAGACAACAAAAGCGCAAGACAAATCGACTGCGCCAATTTGTACGACAGGATTCTTCCGTGTGGCGACTCGCATCAATGCACCGAGCATGTCGAATCCCGTACTCGAATAAATCGCTAGAGCAGATGAAGGCGGCTCTGGCTTCGGGTCAACGTCCTTCGGTGTTGGAGTATTCGCAGGCATGAGGCTGGAATTCGATTGGGCGCCGTTATTGGGGAGTAACGCTGAGGGTGGGGGAGAATTGTAGTCAACGATATTCGGGCCAATGTTCGTCATACTAGCGGGCGAGTGACCGATGACATTGTCGTGTAAACTCAGACCAGGTACCGACGGCATCATGTCGTCGTTCTCGTTGTTACCATCATTGGATAGACCCCTTAAGCCATCTGAGCTTGGCATTAAGAAATCAGAACCCATGGCGTCTATCCCATTCGAACCATACGTGGGTGTAAAATTATTAGGCGCAAACATACTCATCGGTGTCGAGCCTTGGGACATGCCTTGAGAAATGCCATCCATACCCATAGGAACGTAACCCATCATACCAGATACCATGTTTGCCGGGATGTCCGACGAGTATCCAGCACCTGTATCCATAGGCATCATATTTGACTGCATACCATTTGAGTATCCCATCTGTCCCATCTGCCCCATCTGCATATCCATCCCGGAACCCATGTTTCCAAAGCCAATGTCAATTTCTAACTCGCCAGTCGACTGTCGTCGTAGATGTGGATGTTCTGACGTAGGTGTTGGGTCGCCGAATTGAAACCCGTTTAGTCCAGCATCACTAGCACCAAATTCTAACATCGATGCTCTTCGATCATTATCCGGCGAGTAGGGCTGTGAGTAACTCTGCCGCCGTTGCATTTGGGTATTATTCTGCATAATAATGTCGTCCAAAGTGTCTCCTCCGCCCATCATATTGCCCATACTCATTGTTGAAACCGGGGATTGCATCGGAGACTGGTGTCGTGATTGCTGCTGCTGTCGTTGCTGTTGAGTTTGCGGCGTACTTATCGATCTCGATAAAGACCTTCGCTGAGCGACCCGGCGCTGCAGGTCCTCCTGCGACAATTGTGTTCCAAAGAAGTTGTTCATGATGTCCGCATCTGCCCCTCAACCCTATTCGAGAAATTTGACCTTTTTCCTTTGCCCTCGCCCTTTCGCTCAGAGACCGGAAAACTTTTGTATCGATTGAATTAGGAATATACCGAGGTCGATGCCATTATTCTCAAGCGTCGCAATCATCTGTCGCATGCAAGAAGCCGCTCCGAGGTGACTCTTTTGTTGTTTCTCTCGGAGGAATATTGTCGGAATGGTTTTGAGGGGGGAGGTGTCGAGCAACTGATTGCGTTCGGGAATGAAATCAGCGGGGGCCCCGATAGTGGAGCAATAATTTGGAGGATGAGGCAAGTTTGAGTGGAAATGGGAATTTGAATCTGATATCTTTTCGCCACGACCAGGCCACTGAAGCAGAGTTTTCGAGGAGCTTCTCTTTATTTTGCAAGTAGTCGCATATGCGTACGGAGTAGTACCGGGTAGTGTGTATAGGGAAAGTAGTGGAATTTTGACAATGCGAATAAGGATGGTGAATGTGAATGCGACAGGGAATTTACTTTCCGATGCTCTGTGCGGACGGGAGCTTTGCGAGTCAGAGGTAAGTTGAAAGCAGTCTTGCTAGCATCTAGAACGAGAGGTACTCGCACTGTGTTTGCTGGTTGCTATTTGCTGCTTACAGTTAGGCCGCTGACAGGTTAGGGGCGAGCAAGTAGACGTCTGCTCTTACACAGAGATCGTTGTTGTCGTAGAGAGGGTCGTAGAGGGTCGTAGAGGGTCGTAGAGGGTCGTAGAGGGTCGCAGAAGGTCGTGTGGTGTGGATGTACTCGCAGTTCTACGAAAGTGCTGTATAGATACAGAGCAGTAACCTTTCGGTACTAACGGGTAGCACTAAAAAGCTCGGGTGTTTTTCATTTGTGTGAGCGGCAGCGATGAATGACAGCCTGCCTGTGGTCGGCTGCGTTTTCCCACCAAGGAGGGGAATGCTCGAACTTTTCATATACGATGGCAACAGGATAGGGTAACAATACAGCTGGATTAGAGAGCTCGTCGGTGATCGCCCATTCGTCCAGATTATGGTCAGGTCCCAATGGTCGAATGGCGTCGAAGAATATCCGTAATATCCGTGCTCGCCGTATTGATTCTTGATATGTAGTTCGTGAGTGAGAAAGTTGCCTTTTGGAACTACTCGAGCCACTCAGACGCAGTGTAACACGGCCGATAGCCCTAGTCTTGGATATTGTTGGAGGAAGGAGCCTGCTGTCAATATTCCCGCCCTCTTTTATTCCCGTCTTTTTGATAGGCCGATGCTGAGATTCTGTGAACTGTGGCAGAGGGCTGCTACCGACCCGGCAGGTAGTTGGCTGTCGTATCGGGAGCACGAAATGGACTGATGGGGATAGGTAGTATAGGTGTAACAGGTATCACCAGATAAAAAGGGTACACATGTACAGTTGGAGAGTGTTGCAGAAGTCTGTCGTTGTACCAGGCTAGGAAAGGAGTCGAATAGGTAGTTGCAGATCCTCAAGATGTGCCTCGTGGACAAGCCCTAATATGAGCGAATATGTCGCAGGTTGTATGTTGTAAGTTGGCAGATGGATGGGTTAGGGTTGCATTAGCCTTGGACGAGGAGTATAACGAGATGCAACGACTATCACAAATAATAAGTAAGTTAACCTTATCATACAGCCGTCGTATGGGAGTGTCACACGGTACTCGTACAAGCCAGTAATCCGAGCCTCACATTATATTCTACCCAGCCAAGCCCCTCCCTCCTGAACATTGATCTGACTGTATTTTCAACATTTGCCTTACGAAACAGCGCAGTCCCATTGGACCGGCCCACTTCAGATGTTTCTGCCCTACGTTCCGTAATCATCTCAAATGCACATACACTTTGCCGTTTCAACAAGCATGGGAATCATGGGAATCATGGGTCATCGAAAAGAATCGCATGCCTATATTAAGACCACATGGGTAGACCCGTGGATATGGTAGCCAGCTTTACCCTATGCCACCCCGCTCTACTGCGCTGTCGTTATTTCCGTCATATCTTGTTCATCTTGCTTTTCCTGCTACCAACTTAATCATATGTGTCATATTTCTTGCCCGTCCGTCTCTGATTGGCTTATGGGTTAGTAAAGGATTCCCGTCTGTTTTTACTCCCCTAAGATCCGTTTCACGCACAGCTGCGATTGATTGGACTTTCTTGTGTGACGGCACGATCATGAGAGTAACTGAGTATTATCTAGTTATGGGCAGTTTTCGCACATTTCACGAAGCTTTGGCGCCCACCTGATGATTCCATCTCTTCCGTCTCTGCGGTCCAAATCTGAATTATCGTCATTTAAAAGATTTGCTGAACATTCGGGCTTTTTGAATTTGGCTTGTCCTCGACTCGAAATTTCACTACCGCCACCTCGGCGATATTCTGGTTTGACATACAAAAGAAAACAGTTTCGCTGCGTAATCTTCACACATTCCTGTTCTTCCTCCGGTTGGATTTAATCATTCCTATACCTCTCACAAACTACGCCCATCTTTCTCGCTATGCCTGTCAAATACGACTTGAAATGATGATGACCAGCCAACACCTTCCTGCCATCCCAAGACAAATCCGGAAATATACGTGTTCACGTGGTATCATTCTATCATCGTTGCTCAGTTCATAACCTTCGCCTCCCATACAAATCGTGTATCACAACCCTGTCTCAACGAATAAATCATCCAAAGTATGCGCGGACTGTTTGCTGAGTTTCTGGTGCAAGCTGCAGCAGTAGTTGGCCTGGATCTAATCCTGCCATTTGGAGGAGCGCCTTGGTCGTCTCGACAATTCTGTTGGCAGTAGCTCCTTGCAATGTCTCGGCTTCCAAAGCTTGGGCGACGAAGACGAACACTTTAGGTGCTTGCGAGGTAACGGCTGGGTTTTGTCTGTGAAGAAGTTAGCTATAGCAAGCAGGAATAAATATTCAAAAGAACTTACTGCTCAATTAATTGCGCAAGGAAAGCATATGCATAAGGCGCGGCTTCTTCATCATTCACGACGGGTAAAGTGTCGATCCATGCATTGATGACTTGTTGTGGGTTTGCGATATTCGTTGGGTTGAAATGTAAGACCTTGGCAATAGCTGCGCAGGCATTCTCAGTAGCGTAAACGTCATCGTCAGCTCTTGCGTTAGGAACTTGAGTGGCATTGAACAACAGCTCAATGGCGCCGCCCACAAATTGAGACCACTGTGGCCCCCCTTTTTGTGCTGCGACACCGATACCGTAAGCAGCAGCTTGACGATTGGCGGGTGCAGGATCTTGACATCCAGCGATCAAAGGTTTAATGATGCTTTCGCTGTATTTCCAGCTCAATTCACCACAGAATTCGAGAACGTCGTCGATGATGCACAGACCCCATTGCCTTTGTGTGGGGTCTTCGCTAACGAGGAAGGATGCATAGGTGGTTTGCAGACGTTCCCATGACGGTAGGAATGCGGGGCCATGGTTTTTAAAGATGCAATGGAATGCCTTGTTCATGTCAGAGAGTAGTGTTTGGTCATCTTCAATTGCGAAAAGAACCTCCTCAGATTCTTCATCGCCTTCTTCTCGGTTAGCTTCAGCCCGCTCTTCGGCTCTTGCTACAACACGATCCTTGTAATCTTCCAAAGCGGAGTGAGCAGAATCCATGAATAGCTGCATGTGTTGTTCCGAAAGACAGTTCTTGCCCATAACTTCAACGGATTCGTAAAAGCATTGATACATTTCAGCGAGGGTGTCAATGGCTGGCTCAGCACTAAGCACCTCGAGGACTTTAAGGATGGTGCCGTTCCAGAGACCTTGTAACTGAGGCGACTCAACACCAAAGGCTTTTTTGTAAGAATTCAGGAGTTGCGGCACACATTTTGCCGAAACCACACGAACGGGGTCGTGGAAAAAGAATGCTAGACCTGGCAAAGCGATGTTCTCCATGACCTCGGCAACATACGGAGCGAATGCTCCCTCCAGAACTTGAGCGTAGACAACGAGGAGCTCAATCGCCATATGTTTGTCATCAAGAGTACTTGTCTTGATACCGATAACCTTCCCCTTCAGCGGAACAAGCTCCCAGCCTTCTTGCTGCTGAACTGCTTCAACCTCGTCGTCGTCGTCGAGAAGCTGAATATCGGCCTTAGCGCGAGCCAACTCCATAAGAGGAGGCATGACACTAGGTAAGAAAGGAAGGAAGTCGGAACCCAAAACTCTGCACATTCGTCCCCAGCAATGCATAAGGTATTGAGCTTGTGGGTCATCAGGGTCGACAATGCCTTGTTGGATGGTAGCTAGCAACTGGACCAAGTTCATTGCATCACCACCCAATCTCTCCTTCCCAACGGCAAGAGCAATAAGAGTGGCACATTCCATAGCCTTTGCGCGGAGTAGGCGAAGTTCCTTTGTGCTCTCTTGTTGCAAAACATTGAATAGCAATGGCATTAAAGTATCGTAGTATTTTGAGAATGCAGCTTCAGCCGAATCTGCAATGGTTGCGATGGTCGAGAGAGCCTGCTCCTGTACGTATCTCTTTTCGCTTTGTAGAAGTTGGAAGAGGTTGGTCAACAGATCATCTAGGTAAGGCTCGAGGGTGGTCTTTTCCGCCTCTTCACAGAAATTGACGAGGGCTGCAGCGGCATGGGCTTGAACACGCGGCTCGGGACTCTTAAGGACTGGAATGATAGCTGGCACGACAATCTGGTGGTACTTCTCCTGCATGGTCCCAGCAAAATCTGTACTCATCTGACCCAACGCATTGCATCCGGCCCAACGCACTCGAGGATGTGGATCTCTCAAAGCCGGAACGACAAGCTCCAGGACTTTGTTTAATTCTCCAATCATCAAGTCCCTGCAACCTTCCGAGATTGCGGAGATTGCCATCAGAGCCGCATGTCTATCCCTCCATGCATCCGAGAGCATCATTCTGGGAAGCCAGTTGAACGTAGGTGCCAGAATTACCGAACCCCCAAGCTTATTTGCCAAACGATCCATACATTGCTCACCAGCAACGTGGTTCAAGTCACTTTCTTCAGGGTCCATCTGGTCAAGGTCAGCATTTACAATCGATTGAATTCTGAGGAGCTCGCACGTCATCTGAAGCATTCCATTCCGCCGCATCGTCATCATCAGCTCCAATATCAGTCATGAGACTTAAACATTGAGTGATCATGTCGCTAGTAAAACTGGGATCTTTCTTGACCATTCCCGGGGCGTAATCTGCGAAAGTTGCCATCAATTCGAGCGCGTTTTGACGCGCTTGATCGGTGAATTCTTTGTCTTGAATCAGCCCAATACAGAATGACACCAAGTTATTGAACAATGGCTTAAACATTTTTGGCGCAACCTCGGCCAGGTTCATGAGCGAAATCAGTGCCGTGGTAAGACTGTCGGAATCTTGAGCTTCCTTCAAAGGCGGTAGAACCGAGAGCACTTCCGGGATGAGGGCGTAATATTTAACTTGCGATTTTTTGTTGAGACTCGAGAAGAACGAAGCGAATGCCTCCATAGCTGCCAGCCGAACCTTGAGAGCAACGTCAGTAATGCATGGGCACTCAAAAAAATCGATGTACCCACGGCTGTATTATCATCTTTGAATCCTCTTGTGAAAGCCGAGAGTACTGTATCCTCATGCTGTTTTTCGATTATTCCTGGAGTAGTAGCAAAGATGCGGTACGCAATCTCTCTCTGTCCAGCAACTGCGGACATGCTAAGAGTCGACAAGACCCCCAATATTTCCGGCCATTGTTCACCTACGCAGCGTTAGACACAAAGCACCTCCGTCACATGGCATAAATTTTGCTGATGAAAAACACACCATTATCCGAGTATTCTCTGGCGATTTCCGCAACAGCGTCACCAATCTTGTTCCTTACGGGGTTTTCCTTCTCGGCACCCAAAGCTTCCAGCAACTTTGATCTGATAGCATGTGCTTGTTCTCTGGGCAAGGCGAGGAAAAGCTCGATTGTGTTGTTGTTGTCTAACTTTCGTGATTTTGAGGCTATCCTGCGGAAGATAACAGAAGCAAAGGATCGTGTCTAATAGGTTTATCAGACTTAGTAAACGTGCACACACAGACACAGTATTTTTCAAGAGTTTTGCCTCACCGTTGCATCATTTGAACCGTGAATATGTTCGACCAAACCCATCAACAGCATCTCAGGTTTGGTACTAGTCCAGTTATTCGCCAAGTGATCCTCTGCTTGTGCACGAACATTGTTATCGGGAGACTGCAGGGCAGAGAGCAGTTGAGCGAGCTCTGCATGTGCATCTGGCGGAAGAACAGACATATTGATACTATTGTAGGTAGACAGACCCGGGGCGGGGTGGTGGTGGTGGAGTCAAGGGAGGAGAAATGAAACGGGGAAAAATATTCAGGTTGTGGTTGTTGACAAGAGCGCGAGGCGCATTCGCATTTGGTGCGCCTTGCTCTTCACACGCTTCGAAGATAGATGGAGTATGATAGAGGTATCAAGCTATTGAGATATTCTGGAAGAGTCGAGGTGAGATTTAATTTGAGGAGGAGTGAGCGGAAGTGAGCAGAATAAGTTCTTTGTCTGAAAGAAGCATTGAATGTTGGGTTCGATAAATTTTAAGTGGGGGGGGATTTTTCACAATGCTCCCTTCGATTTTTTTGGACGACCAGCAACCTCTATCGTCAAGCCTCCGGCCGCCAGCCGGTAACTTTATGGCAAACGAAATTTAGCGCAGATCCTACCAGGTCTCAGTCCTTCCGTAGAGAAGCTTAGTCATGGGCGCGCTCTCTTCTGTACTCGTTCGTGTCTTCCTGAGCCAGTTTCTAAGTCACCCAGGCAAACAAGTCATCAAACGGCTGATATCATATCAAACCACCGCAACCACCACCTCAACGTCGTTCCTCTTAGCAACACAATCAGGCTAATGCCACCGATGCGTGAGGTTGTCTACGTCTAGTTTGTGTTTCGCAGACTACTCAGTGAGAGCGTTACGGAAAACACAGGACAGCACTTTCCATGAGGGACTGTGAACTGTTATCGATACACTCCACTTACCCCTCTCTGGCACCGAGCGAGCCCCTCACCAACCAAAATCAATTAAAGAAGCCTGAAGGAACAGCCTGGAGGAACAGCCTGGACAGCCCCAATCACCGCCGCGTATAGAATTAAGCGCTCGAGTTTTATCAGTCTCGGAAGAAGCGCTCTGTTGGTGCCATGTTCAGGAACGCAAAGAAGGAGTAAAGGGTTCGTTCGCGTGTTGGTGGGCCGAGGGGGCTGACGGCTGCTCTAGTCGCTGCAAGGAATTGCTACGTAAGGTAAGGGCCGCCTATAGCTTCATTAGGCCCTCCGCGGAGTCGCAGACGCTGTCTTATATAGTATAAGTTCTCCTTCTCGGTCGCGTTCTCGTTCTCGTCGAAAATGTCTGGTCGCGGTTGATGTCTCTCCCAGGGTCGTCCGTATAAACATCACCATACAGCAAAGAACACACCGCCAACCCCACCCGAGGTATCTTGGGCTTCGATGCGCAATTATCGATTCACCTGATTAAACTTGCTGTGCCCGTAAATCTTGATATTGAATCTTGCTGTCATACTATGCCTTACGTATAAATTACTGTATAGCTATTGAATTCTTTAATATGTACCGTAAATTGTAGTTTTGCCAGCTTCTTCCTGTAATAAGAAGCTAGTGCATCGTTGCTACCCCTCCTCTCCTCTCAAGAGATCGACAATCAAACGAATTCACCGCACAACACATAACGACGACAAAATCCCGAACGCGTCCACGATCGACTCGACAAAATCCCAAGAGGCAATCTCAACTACTTCCGTCCTTCTCTGCCATGGCAGATCGTGCAGTCTTCGATCCTCCTTCAAGGCAGAGCACTGCATCTCCTAGCAACAATAATCCAGCACATCACAGCAGCCATCGCTCCAGCTTCGCTGAAAACTTACGACATTCACCACGAACTCAACGACATCCCTCCTTCACGCAAGCTGCCGTTCAAGAGCTTCTGAACCACCCGCCGGCTCCAAAATCCGGGGATCCCCGATTCGCAGGAAGGGATTGGAGACAGATACACGTTGGAGAACTAGTACAAGAATCTGACGTGCGATGGGCCGAATTAGATACTGGAGTTGAACAGGCCACCAAGGTAGGCGTCTTCTGCGAAATACTATATACCGTAATATTGACTTGCGGACTGTAGGCATTGATCGATTTCGGGCCTCCAAATGTTATTCTGATTCGCGAAACACCAGATGCCGTAGTTGCTTGCGATAGCTTCGATTACAATGATCTTAACGCATATCTTCTGGTCGTTCTTGGTTTGGCAAATCCAGAAGAGGATCAGAAAGATTCTTTTTCACAACTAGCCAGCAAAGCTCGCGAGGGCATTCCAATCCCGCTTCGAGAAGTGATTCCGCTTGCCAAGAAGGAAGCACTCACGACACTATCCCAAACCGAGGATCTTTCGAAAGCAATAGAGATATTTGGTAGCGGCGTACATCGCATACTTGTCTGCAAGCCTGGCACCAAGACTGTGGTGGGGATTTTGAGTCAATGGAAGTTGGTGCAGTTCTTGTGGGATAATGGTAGCAGCTTTCCTGCCATTGATCAACTTTATCCTATCATCCTACGTGACTTGAATATTGGAACACAGCACGCTATTGCTATCAAGTAAGTTTTTGGCGCAAGCATGCGCAATATACCTCTGCTAACTCGCCTGCAGTGGCGACAAGCTCTTGACTGATGCTCTTCAACTGATGAGCAATGAAGGTGTATCAAGTGTTGCTGTGGTAGATAATGCTGCCAATGTCATCGGAAACATTTCTACGGCCGACACGAAACTCCTCACGAACACAAGCAGCTTACCACTACTTCAATCTACGTGCATCCACTTCATCTCTGTCATACTTACTGAAAGAGGAATTGGTGATGGCAAAGACTCATTCCCAGGTATGCAGACAACCAATTGTCATGAAGCTGCGCTAACAAACATAGTCTTCCACGTCAACCCTTATTCTACTCTTGCTCATACAGTCGCCAAACTCGTCGCTACGAGATCCCACCGAATGTGGGTAGTCGAATCGGCATCTCCCTCACCATCTGCCCCCGCAACACCATCTTTACAAAGCGCTGTGATTGCACAACCGCTAGGCGGATCTGTCCCACCATCGCCTTCTTTCCCCGCCGTCTCAGCTGCTGCCTTGCCCGGCGCACGCATTTCCGGCCGATTGACAGGAGTTATCTCTCTCTCTGATATATTGAACCTCTTCGCCCGCACATCTGGTCTGAATCCAAAAAGTCCAGACGAATCGCGAGCCAGGAGACGGCGCAGTTCAAGCACCTCTTTGAGACCAAGTCTGGATGGGCTTTCACGATCCAGTATTGATTTGAGGAGATGAAGTGAGAGATACTAGATGAGGATGAAGCCTATTGAGGTTTGAACGATGGGGTATAAGACATTGCCTAGGCTCAAATAAATTGTTCTCCCAGGCATGGCAATTTAATAATAAGAACTTTGCACCGTTCATTGACTCTGAATATTTACAGAAATTCTACATCGATACATCTATCCAAGGGATGGAATTTATCTTATTCTCGAGCCCTAAGCTATGTTATTAGATATAGCAATTAAAGATATCAATATATGATAACGAACGGGGAAGTACGTATCGTCTACTCAGTGAGAAGAACGAGTAGAGGAGGTAAACCTTACTGGGGAAAAGTATTTTGTGGATTTGTTATTCTTTTCTTTTACTAGTAATTGCTTCAGACCGAAGGACGCAGATCGCGGGTCGATACCTTCTTTGTATTTGTCTGCTTTTAACCTGAGCAGAAATTCTAGACAAGTAGCTCTAGTACCGATATGTTAAGACAATCTGTTTTCAAATCGAATTTATTTGAGCTCATCTATTTTTCTATTATTAATCCGTCTCTCTAAATGTCTTCTCCGAATGTGTCTTAATAAAAAAAAGGGGGAATCTCTCCGTCCTTCCAAAACGCCGCCATACTCAAACAAATGCGCCACAACCATTATTCATATCATGCATTCTCTTCCACAAGCTGCTACGATCTGTTTCCTCCTCAGCACCTCCCCACCTCAGTTCACTCAACACATCAAAGAAAATCATTCTACCAACCTCCCTTCTCACCAACTTCCAATCTAGGGCACACTGACATAACTCCTCTGTCTATCCAACTCCCCATCACTGGCCTTCCCGCCCGCCATCTCCTCATCATCCCCCGAATACGCAAACCGACTCCTCTTCCTAATCTGCGCGCCCCACGTCCAAAACGCAAACGGAATCGCACAGCAAGCCAGCGCAATAAACGCCAATATGCTACTTGCCCACTGGTACCCACAGCGCGCATACATCTGCTCGGTGAACAGCACCACCGCCGCGCCCCAGAACGATCGCAGGAATGTCTTGGCCGCAAGCGCGGACGCCGCTTGGTGCTGGTAGGAGTCGACTAGGTAGTTATTCGCCGAGTTGTAGAGGAAGATGAATCCAAACCCGACGGGGAAGCCCCCGATGGCGGGACCGATCCAGTGCACATGTGGGTAGGACGTCCATGCAAAGATGAAGAGCCCGATGGGGATGAACCAGCAGGAGCACATCATGGGGATTAAGCGGACCTCGGCGGGTGGCTGGCCGTTGTATTTCGCGGAGAGGGAGAGATAGTGCTTGTTGACGAACGGGGCACATGCTGCGGAGCAGAGAACGCCCAGTGCGAGGGGGATGAACATGAGTCCGGTGGTGCCGGCGGAATAACCTTTGCCTTCTTGGTAGACGATGGGGAAGGCGACGAAGAACATGTAGAGCAGACCGTAGAGCACGGACATGTAGACGGAGATGAGGAAGACGATGGGTTCGATGAAGAGAAGCTGGAAGGGACGGACGAGGAAGATACGCAAGCGTTCGGAGAGCGGGCGGAGATCGAGGTCTTGCTCTGTGACGTGTGATGGGTCGTTAGTCTCCTTGCGGATTTTCTTCGCGCGACGAGCGAGGATCGTCGGTGCGTAGGTCTCCGGGACAGTAAAGGTGATTAGCACCCAGACGATAAACGCGAGGATGATCTGGATGTAGTACAGCCAGCGCCAGCCAGCGGCGTCGGAGAGGAACCCGCCGACAAGGGGACCGATGGCGGGGCCGATGAAGGGGGCGGCGGAGAAGGCGGCCATGGGGACGCCGCGCTCTTCGGTGCGCCAGAGGTCGGCAAGGGTGCCGCCCACAAGGGTCATGGGCGCGGAGAACATGATGCCGTCGATGGCGCGGCAGACGAGGAGAGTGGTGATGTTGTCGGCGACGGCGCAGGGGATGATGAAGATTACGGCGAGGAGGAGGGTGGTGCCGTAGATGAGGCGGCGGCCGACGATTTCGGAGAGGGGTGCGAATACCATGGGGCCTGGGAAGGAGGTGTTAGCATGGAATGGATGTGTGAATGAAGGATGGAGATTGAGAAAAAGAAAAGAGGAGAGCCTACCAACACCAAACCCGACCACAAACACCGTTATACTAACCAAAGCCACCTCCTCCGAAACCCCAAACTCCTTCTCCACACCAATCAGATCCGCCGTAATGACCGACGAAGCAAAAGCCACTACGAAACAGGTGACAGCCACGACCACTATCACATCGATTCATTAGCCCTTTCTGCCTGCAACCCCCAAAATCCCAACCCAAATCGAATTGGAGAACAAGAAGAAGAAAAAAACATACTTGTAATATACCACTTATACGCCTTGGACCAATTCTTCGGGTTCTCAGCATCGTCGGGTCTGAAAGTCACAAGCTGGTAATCCTTCTTTCCGTCGGGCGTTCTGCGTCCCCGGGCGGGGATCTCGCCGGCTGGCTTCTCGGTTACGTATTCGGCGAGGTTGGCATTGGGGGAGAGGGTTCGGTAGGGGAGATTGACGTCTAGCTCGGGGTCGCGGGTTTCTTTGCGGGAGAGGTGGGTTTGGTGCGGATGGAGGGGGTTGCTGTGCGTGCGGGTGTGGATGGGGGTTAGGGGAGGCGAGGTACGGGGGTGAGTGGTTATGATGGCTTCTTCGGCGGACATGGTGGATGTGCTGGTAGAATTATGTACAGTATAGAGAGAAGTTGAAAGTAAATAAATGAATTCCCGCTGAACTGAACGCAGGTATATATACGTAGTTTTGTAGGCAGATACGTAAGAGATCAACCCAAGTGACGTAGACTGAAGTACCACAATGCACACACGATTCACACGTCTTATTTTCAGGGACGACAAAGTCTTTATATATCCTCGAGCTTCTAGAAGCCGTATCCAGAGAATCAATCTTCCCAGTCATGAATCCTTCAACATCGTGAACATCCTACCTACCCGTTCGACATCCGACCGCGGGTAGCCAATCAGAGAGCGGGAAGCGTTGGGGTGGGGGATATCTCGGGATGTTTGGCGAGAACCGGGAGTTCATGGCTGGGTTTTGCGTGTTGGTGATTGGGAACTTCCGGTGAGTATGGTGTCCATTGGCTGGCTAGATGGGCCTTCTATGCTTTCTGTTGTCGTTGGGGCTTGGGGGTCGACGGATGTTGTGTTATGTTACATGTTTTTCCGATAGACTAGGTGGTGGGATGGGATGAGAGTGTAGTAAGTGACGTACGAATAGATGAATAGGAGAATACCCTCTTAATACAGACTCAAGCACCCCTTCCCCTACTTCTCTTCATCTTCCCCAAACCACCTACCATCCATTCCTCCCTCCATCGCATAAATAACCACCAGCTCATACAATATCCAGGACCCAAAAAATAAACTTTGATAGCTCATACAAGTAATTTTCGCAGTGGAGTCCCACAGACAAAATTTACTTCTTGGCAGCGTAATGTTTTTTTTGAAAAAGGAGTGGTTTGATGTGATGGGTACGAGTTGAGTCTAGAAACCCGAGGTTATCGTGGAGGTTGTTAGTGGGAGGCTGCCGATAGCGGGGCTTGGCAGGCGTAGGGCTTACCGAGGGTGGAGGGGGTGAGCTTAAATACGCGGGATGGTGTAGTACAGTAGAGTGCAGTAGAGTGTAGTATAGCAGGGTGAAAGGATGAGTGAGAAGGATAAGGGTAGGAAATAGAAGTTCTAGTTCTGGGAGGATGTGAAGATATCGTCGTTATTATTTTGTTAGGTTTGGGAGCTTGAGTAATGAGGTTCTGTATACAATGACATTGATACTAAGTTGTTTAAGAGGATATCAGAACTTCTATGGAGCACCGCATGATAAAGCCAAAATTATGATATATATGAGCATTAACTTCCTTCACTATCTCTCATCCCATTACAGAAATTGTAGGATGCGTATATATAACGACATATCCAACACCTCCTATATGCTATAGTGTGAAGACATTCCATGGATCTATTGAGCATGCTGGCAGGACTGCAAGCAACAGTGCATCGCATTCTTCCACTACCCAAAATGTTCGTGACACCATTCACGACCAGTCCGTAAAATATCCCCTCCTCTCTTCTCATCCCGCATTGCCATGAATCATTGCCTTATCCTTTTCTTCATTTGCATCGAGCCAGAGTTGCAATCAACAGCGTGAGACAACGCATCCATCAAATCGCCACCGCCGCCTCCAGCACAGGAATATCCATACTCAGAAAAGCATCCCAATCAAAATTTGAGAAATCCGTCGCCGTCAAATTCGGTAATGGACCCGCACTCATATTCGCCACCGGTTGTTGCACCAGCTGTTTCCCATCCATAGCCTGTTGTTGCTGATCCAGCATATCATCATTATGATTCCTCAGCCCTTGACCCAGTATATTGATCTCTTCTTGTTTTTTCTTCTGCGACAGTTCTACCAAGGTGCGTGCAGTACTTAAAGCTTCCAATAGAGATCTAGTAGCAAAGCATCTCGCCACTGCTTCTAGTGTTTCCAGCGCGTCGCCAATATGCGATAGAGCTTCTTTGGTATCCATTGCGAGAAGCACACATACGAATTGGAAAGGAACGTTGGCAACATGCCACCAGGGCAGACGTCGGCTGACCATGTGCATAACACTGTCCAGTCCCCTGCAACCAAGTTCGATAACCTGTTTCACAGTTGTATCCGAGATACTTGTAGCTAGCAATCGAAGACGACGGTAAAGACCCAGACACAAATTAGTCTGCGAAAGCGTAGCTCCATAGGAGCGTGCTCGGAAATTATAAACTTGAGCTATGCCGGCCTCGAATTCGGCTGCAGAATGAGAAACATCGTGATCCAGCTGGTCGGATATCTCAAACAGTTGGATAAAATCTAGCGTAATGTCCAGCGCGTCCACGGCTGCGGGGAACGGAGGAGTGGGGATCTTAACGGTGACCTTCGAGCGCCCGTAGTCGTTGGCGATCCAGGCATTCATCACCTTGGCCATCCAGAATGATCGGTGCATGTTTAGCACTCCGCAGCCAATACCTTTGCTGAGGTCGTCGCTGTCAACATCGCCGTCATCGTCCATCCCGACGCTTTCGATGATGTGCATTGTGGTGCAGCTGGCTAGCCAGGCGGCGTGAGGATTGGCTGAACACCGCAGATAGGTTGTTCTCAGTACCCAGGCGACCACGTGATGCCGCGAAGGATAATTCAACACGCTTGTCGTTTCCAGAGTAGATCTGGCGCATTCAACTAGCGATGCTTCCATTGGTGTTGGATTCCCGCCAGAGAAGAGAGATCCCAGCGCCGCAATGCCACAAAGAATCGGGTCATGAGGATCTGATAGATTGAGATTCTCACCCCACCGCTCTCTAATCTTTTGCTCTAGCAACTCCCTCCTGAACATGCCAAAGATTTGATGCGTCGTGTTGAAATAGTGATTAGTCAGTCGTTCCATATCCGCCTGCGTGATGATCCTCGTGATCGGAGGTTGAGCATAAGGCTGTTCATCTTTCAAGCCCAGATTCCACGCCAACATCGGCTTACCCACCTTCCCCGCGTCCAATTTCAGCGCCAACTTCGTCGCGAATGCTTTGCTCCAATTGGAGTCTTTCGGTCCAGTAGGGGCATGTGCGCTTTCGCTCGCGGCTCTTTCTTCACGAGCATGCGTGTCAGGTGAGCTTTGGCCTTGAGAAGGATCGGTGTCGTGTTCTTTCAATGTTGGCCGGCGACGTTTGCGCGGACCGAGCTCATAATGACATTCATATCCGTATCGGATACATGTAGCGCAAGGCTCGGCGCCATCGCAGCGCTTCTTTCGCGATTTGCATGGTTGGCAAGCGCGTTTGACCCGTTGCCGGCCAGGTCGGATATCAGAGCGGATGTCGACTTGTTGATCGGTTCCCTCCGCTGGTGCTGGTACGGGTATGACGTCCATGACGCGGTGAAAGGATTGATAGGGCAGGACTTGGCGGGGAGATAGCAGATTTGTGGTCGATAAGATATGATCTCTGCTATTTTGTTGTTCTTGTCAGCAGAATAGAGGTTTATGTGTGGTTAATTATGTATAAAAACCTTTTGCATCGAGAATTCGCAGCGAAGATCAGCTTTTTCGGAAATAAGTCACTTACAGTACGGAGTAGAGATTGATCAATAGTGCTATGGTACTGGTCTAGTCTTACCGCAGTACCGTAGAACTCTGACCATCTGCAATACCACTTTCACTTCCACCATGCATACTACGGTATCTACAGGAATAAGGAGTCTCAGATCATACTTGTATACAACACTATCCCAGTCTTTGCCAGTCACCAACCGAGCTTCACAGCTTAAGAATAATGAACATCCTCGGCAACGCCAGCACCGGCATCCAAAGTGAACATCCCCGTTTCTGGTCTTATTCATCTCTAACTACTACTACCACGGTACCACCTGGTGCACGACTAGCTTTCGGTCCGTAAGCAGGAATAAGGGAGCAACAGGGAGCATGCACATTGTACAGAAGAAAGCCAAGCCAAGAACGGAAAAGAATAGCCCGGAAGAAGCGGATAGAGTTACCACTAGGAAGCTCCACGGCGTCCAGAATTTCGATAAGAAAAGTTGGACGTCTACTCGAGTACTCTTGCATAAATCTCCCCGGCAGAGCTTATTCCGTTGGAAATTTGAGGGATATTTTGACTTTGGCGGGGTGTGAAGGTAATCAGATGTTCTGCATCGCGACTTGGGTTATTAAACTCTGCCAAAGCATTTCTGAAGCCTTTCTATCTGCTGATTTGCTGCTGGGAAGTGTTGAGCTTGGGAGGCTTCTACTTCCCGCCGTCAGCTATGCGGGGGAGCCAATCAATGTCGGCGACAGTGAAGTGGTGGCATCAAGAACTCTAGAAGGTAGGATACGAAGTTAAGAAAATCAAATTTCCTCTACTTTTCTATTAATTTCGTCGCTTTCTAATCACTAGGCTCTTCATCATCATGGAACCATCCGCTCAAACTCCAGCTCCAGCTTCGACAATCACCACAACAGCTCGCTGTTTCTGCCGCGCCTTCGAACTCCCACTCACCTTTCCAGCCTCTCAACTTCCCATCCCCGTCTATCTCTGCCTCTGCAACTCCTGCCGCCTTGTCACCGGCTCCCTCTTCTTCTCCGATATTACCCTCTCACAGTCACTCGCCAGCGCCATTAACCCCTCAGCCTACAACCTCACGTCCTACAAAACATCCTCATCAATAACCCGCTATTTCTGCTCTACATGCGGCGCGCATTGTCTATTACATGATTCGAACAGTAATAAATACAGTATCGCGACGGCTTTATTGGATCGCACAGAAGGGATTGTGGAGTGGAAGGGTACAAAGCATATAGGGAGAGTTGGGGAAGCTTCCGGGTTGAGGAATTGGTTGCGGGGGGATGACTTTAAACATTTTGTGGATGGGGAGGGCTCCACGATTCATACGAAGAACAAATTCCCGAATACCTCAAAACATACTGCAGAGCCGCCATCCGATATCCTCCCTGCCTCATGTCACTGCAAATCCGTCTCCTTCTACATAACGCGGCCCGACGCCTCTTCAACCCAGCTCTCCGCACCCTATCCCGACCTCATCCACCCTTACTACTCCACACTCTCCGACATCCTCTCCAACCCTCATTCAGACCGTTGGTGGCTTCGTCCTAAAAACGTTCTCTCTTCTCCAACTAAATACCTCTCTGGTCTCTGCACCTGTCCCACCTGCATCCTCACCTCCGGCACCCACTTCCAACCCTGGGCTTTCATCCCTCTCTCAAACATATTCGTTCCCTCATCCTCCCCCTCCCCATCCTCCGCCCCAGAATCAAAAAGCGAACCCCTCCACCTCACCCCCACCACCTCCAACCTCCCCTCCCTCCGCATCTTCACCAGTACGCCCCCCTCCACCCACCGCGCCTTCTGCGCTCGATGCGGAGCCACCGTGTTTTGGTTTAGTAGCGGGGAACGAGGTGGCCTGGTGGATGTGAGTGTGGGGGTGCTTGGGTCCAGGGAAGATGAGGTCATGAGAGAAGAGGCCGAGGGAGGGAGACGAGAGAGCTTAGACAACTGGCTGGAATGGTGGACCCAGCGCATAAGTTTCAGTGAGCTGGTGGAGGAAGGACAAAAGGGAGGTGAAGTTTTGGTTAGGGCGGTAGAGGAGGGGTTAAGAGCGTGGGCAGAGGAGAGAATGAAAGAGGGGGAATGAAAAGAAGATGGAGATGCGAGAATTGGAGGTTAAGGTAGGTAGTTACTTGGAGTGTTGAGTATCAAGCAAGCTAAGTATATGAGTGAAAAGAAATGACTCGACGAGCAAACGAATGAATGAATGAATGATCAAATATGCATACAGAATCAAACCTGCCGCCAGCCAAAGTCCTCCTATCATAAGTATCGCAACATAAACTTACAACCCAACGCTCAGAGTCCGTCTATATTAAAAGGACTCTTCATACCCTCTTTGGGGAAGAAAAATAGGGTGATTTGGGATCATATCTTTGAGCTGGTTGCTATTGTAAAATGAATGTCCTCAAGAATCTGGGATATTTTATTTTCATTGTCCAGTTGGTTGTCTTCTATTATTCCTGCACCGAAGAGCAAAGCCATGCGAAATTCCCCCCATCCTGAAATCTTGGCACTTCCACACCACCCCACTCACCCCGCTCCACAGATATCAAAAAAAAGAAGAAAAATCTTCATTCTACTCCGATCTGTCTTCCCTGAATATTCTCTCCTTCGCATGCCCCCTGCTCCCAAAATAATGTAACAGTTTCTTCCCCTTTGTCTCCTTTCGCAAAAGATAGTTTAGCTTCTTCCCAAAAGTTGAAAATTTTTCAAAAGATAATGAACAGAGGGGGATTCGAACCCCCGCGGGCTACGCCCATGAGAATACTCGCTGATTTAGAATGACCAGCGAAGCCTTAGCTTGAGTCACACGCCATAACCACTCGGCCATCTGTCCAGTTGTTGTTCCGATTCGTAGTGGAATCATGATTGCGTCACGCTTATCTATTTATATATTATACGTTGTGGCAGAAAGAAGTTTTCTTTTCTACTTTTAGATAATGCTTTCCAGTTAGGTGAAGGGTGTTTGTTTGATTTGAGTTAGGTAAATAGAATAATTGCTAGTCGAATAGCTGGCTGTAGTACTTCTCTCTACTAAATACTGAAAAATGCTAGAAAGTAACTAGCTTATATAAATAAACTATAGATAGATGCTCAATGTGATGCAATGCAATGCCAATGCATGTAGGTCCGTCCCTTTCTCAAAAATATACAAAAGAACCCACCAACCGAAACGCCAGAACCGTCCCATCCAACCAAACCATGAACTGAATATACACAAAACTTCCTTCTCTACATATCTCCCTCAACTTATAACCATAAAGCCCACGCCCCCAAGCACACCCGCCACCATAACAGCCGTTAAGAACCCCGCTCCCGCTTTATCACTAGTCGTAACCGGGGTATCAACCGTCCCATCACTCGAAGTCGTAGCTGCGCTACCTCCGGCTGGATTCCCCGCACTCGTTCCACCCGTGTCGTTTGTCACGAGATTAACCGCATTGCCAATCAACGTCGCTTGAATGACACTCAACGCGCTCATTTGCTCTCCTACGCCATACTTTCCGTCGTATGTTGCTCCTGCGGTCCAGTGCTCACCGCAAGTGGTGCCGTCAGTTCCGCCGGAACATTGGAGAGCGGCTGCTGCTGCGGATGCGTTGATGTAAGTCATGATTTGAGATTGGGTGAATGGAGCGAGTTGGGCGGTACCGGCCATCCAGCGGGAGAGGTAGGCTTTGAAGGTTTGCTGATCGGTGTCACAGCCGGTGGTGGTACCTTCGCAGGCTACTTCGTACATAACGTTATTCTTGAAGAAAACGCTGCTTTCGTTGAGGAGACCGGCAACACGGGTTTGCCAAGTGGATGATCCATTGGTCTTTCGGGATACGAT
Source organism: Rutstroemia sp. NJR-2017a WRK4 (assembly GCA_002946385.1). Classification (NCBI taxonomy): domain Eukaryota; kingdom Fungi; phylum Ascomycota; class Leotiomycetes; order Helotiales; family Rutstroemiaceae; genus Rutstroemia; species Rutstroemia sp. NJR-2017a WRK4. Next base: position 81,320 of record NJPR01000063.1, read on the forward strand.
GTTAGTAGGTATTCTTCGGGAAATTCATAAGAGCTGCGTGGAAAAGTGCACTTACATAGTTGTACATCATAGCCGCCCCGAAAAGATACACTCCACTGTTATATGTCCATTGTATATGATCGAGACTGGAACAATTATCCGTATCAGAAGTACCGTCATACACAGCGTATGTATCACTTATCAACCCCACCGATTCTATCCAATCCCACGTTTTCTCAGCCCATTCGGCATAAGTCGCGTTACCCGTGTATCTCGCCAATCTGGCTCCAAGATTGAAAAAACAACCATTCGCGATACTATTTTTGTAAGTGTATCCGGAATTGAATGAGAAAATCTGCCATCTCAATCCACCCCCACACGTCGACGGATCCCAACGAGACGCCATATCATTAAATACTGCTTGCGCCATAGCCAGCCAGCCTGGTGTACCAGAGTCCGGATTGTCGAAGTTCGCCTCAGCCGCAGACATAGCTGCCATTCCCCAAAAGCCTTGATCATCATTTCCTTCTGTTTTTGTTTGATTCGTCGGCATGAAATCATAGCTGTCGCCTGCTTGGTGTAGAAGTGCTTGCTTGGTTTCGGCATTATATGTGGTGTCGCCTGTATAATACCAGTAATCGACCATTATACCAAACATAGCTCCAGCCTCCCACCAGTAGTATGGGTCAGGCAAGTTACCGGGAACATCTCCGGTATTGTTTCCTGTGTAATATTTCATCATTCCATATGCGATGGTCGACGCTGCAGATTTGATGCTATCTAGTAGGGGTCCATCCGTTAGTTCGATCTAATAGAGGGGATAGCTCAGGGGAAGTATACCATCTGAACTCAGGTCTAATGTGATCGCACTGACAAGAGTACTGCATGTTGAACATATAGCAGCAGTATATGCCAACGCCTTTCCGCCGCTGAACCTCATCTTGCTTTGCAATCTTCCAAATGTTGAAGTAAAGATAGTCGTCAATCAAAGTGAAAACTCTCCAAGCAACGCCTGCCCAAATTATCCAAAAGCTCTGATCGGTCCCCGGATTTGCAGACGACTCGGCGCAAACGAGAGTAAGGATTAAAAAGATGCCGAATCACTGAATTAAGAAAAGCTTACCCTTTCACCAAAAGATAGACAGAAGAAAATGCAAAGAGAGAACGGGTCTAGATAGACGTCCCCAGGAGGAGACGTGCTTTCTCAACTCACCTTACCCTTACCTCAGAACCGCGTTTCATTCTCCACTATGTGGTACCGTATTTACTTACGGGTTCACGGCAGTCCTGTTTTGCTGGAAGGCTAAGGCATATTCAAGAGACAGCTAGGACGCAATCTATTTTCAGGTTCGGTATGATCGGAGATCCACTGGTCTTTGTGCGTTTCAAGGTAAGTCTTCTTCGCCGCTTCCATGTTTCGCTGGACGAGGAGAACGATAGCGAAAAGGCTAATCTTTCTCTGCTGGCGGAAATGAATAATGGGTACGAATGGCTTACGCGTTGGGTAACGTCATCCTTGTTTGGCTCGCGTTTATTCTGCCTCATCTCCCCAAAATGATGCAGAAAAGTGGTCGTTGCAACTCCGTCCTCCCTCAGGATGTCGCTTCCTCAAACGACGACGTTGACATCTTATATCGATAGTCATCTTGATATCATCAGCCAAGAGAATGGTGTCTTGGATGGCGATGCTTGTGCTGGTTCCAAGACTCCAAGGAGGACTGGGCATCTGCTAGGTGGATTTCTTTTGAATTCAGGAGAAAGCTTGTCTCCACTAAGTGCCGGAAACTTACCGTTTGGTGATTGATTGGCATCAAGGATGTGAAGCGGACCCGAAATTCGAGATGAGGCTTTCATTGGCGTGTAGTCACGTGCATAGTATTTGATTGGATATTTTCAATGTTAAGGGACTTGCCCATGTTTCTCCGTCTTCCCAATCCGAATCTTCTTATTTATTTCCGTTAAATGCGATTATTGAATTTGATATTAGACCCTAATAAGTTATTACAAATATACGTAAAGAGACGTACGCGAGGAAGTCCTCCGTACCAAAGCCAGCGGATTACTTGTGTCTAATCTCGCAGGGTCTACCAGACCGCGACTCTTTTGTGCAAGGGGCATGCTGCGAGAGGGATATCGCTCCGAATGTTTAGCTGCCACGATAAACGAGGGCAAACGCTCAAGATGCGCTTCTCGCTATTCACGCTTGAACAAGTTCATGGGTTTAGGGTTGAAACAGCAGCAGTGACAAGAATTACGATTTAAAGTGGTCTAATTAACACAAAGTTATCATAACCCCTTATAGGAAGGTTGGTACAAAGCACAAAACGGGAAGCTGTTGTATATAACTTAGCGAGGAAGCGTGCCAGTGCATGCTACCTGCTAAGATATGCCCACCGAAGTGAGGACGCGAGAACACCATGAAAAGGGACTGAGAAACAATCGTGTGTTCACCGAAGATCAAAACTTCGAAGGAGGCCTAATTCACAACCAGATTCTTGCCATCACTGCTTGCATCTAGCGGGAGCCTCGTATCCTCTGCCGGCGTAGCCAGATTTTCCTTCGGACTGTTCTCGGTCTCCATCCTACTAAAGTGGATGGAGGAGTAATTTGTGCCAAGAAATGCCATTGCTGCATGGCTCTTCTCCAGAGAAGACTCTTGAGACACCAAGAAGAAGCTAGCACTTCTGGCTTCATCTAGTAGGCGACTGACCACCTCTTTGGAACCCGATAGTTCCTTCCCGTTCTTTTCCTTCAAAACAATATCCTGCGCTTCATCGAGCACCACATATTTTAAGGATTTAAAGTCCACTTTTCCCCCGCGGCAGAGATGAGCAAGTCTACCGGGGGTTGCGATCATCAGATGTGGACTCTTCTGCAGTGATTTGGCTTGGTCTCGAAATGGTGTATCACGAGTCACTAACGTGACCTCCATTCGTTTGTCGGCGACTGATGGAGGCTCACTGGCATTGCTACAGTTCATAGCTGCGGGGATAGCCGTGAACATTTTTATAGCTAACTCGTGATGTTGTTGCGCGAGTGGCCTTGTGGGGACGATGATAATAGCAGAAGGTGTTGCATGACCACTGCCCTCATTTTGCGTGGGATAATTCTGAGTTTCCCTCATCACCCAATCAGCAATAGGTATCATGAAAGTTAGAGTCCTGCCAGAGCCTTGAACAGATTAGTGTCATAGACTCGAAGTGGGATAGATGAAACGTATAAACTCACCAGAAGGTCCTACTATGGCCGCATTCAATCTCACTCCTTTCGCGGCAGCTTCCAACGCATGTGAGATAAACGAGCTCTGCGACGACGACGCATGCTTTAATTCTATGCCCAGAGAGCTTGGTGGATGTGCAAGGATATTTGCGAGGACTGGATGTAGACCAATCTTTAGCCAATCGGCACTGTGCAATGTTGTCGTGGTTTGAGTTTTGTCGGTCTCTCCGTCGTTGCTTTGCGGGAGAGGCACAGTATTTTCAGACTGCGAATTTTGAGACGAAGACCTATGCAGTTAGCAAGTCTGTTCTATATGAGGGCAGCGGAATACATACGTTTCTGGTAGATTGATTCCAGGAGCGTAGTGGGCGCTGACGGCTACTCAATATGCAAATAGATTAGCAAACTTGCCATCTCTTGAAACATGGATAGAGTAGATCGACTAACCTGGTGGATTTCGTGGTATTTCTTCTATCTTCGTAGCTGCGGCTTCCTCACCAGTTGAAATGAGACTGGACATGGTTTCATCTTCAATCACGACTCCTTCGTCGACTTCCTTATCTTGATGACTCGGATTGCTGTTGTTGGCACCCATAGTTCAAGTGAGATTGGGGAGTTTGGAAGAAGAAATCAATCGATCTAGAATTCTGTGTGAGAGGTTATCATCTAGAAGGAGAAAGTGAAAGATGAGAGTTGAGAAGGGAAACTAAAAGGCGGTACTTCACATTTAAAAAAAAATTCACTCCCCATATTCACTTTCGCGTCATTTTCGCGCCTTTTCCATAACATACCATGAGCTTCGGAGAACCACTGGGCAGAAAATAGCTTTCCGATATCTCATATTCGCTGAAGCTGTGCTGCCCAAAACTCGTTAGAGAAGAGGTAATAGTTTCTAATGTCCAGGATTGAGTCCTACATTAACAAATTTTAAGACAAAACCCCAGCAGAAAATGGCAAAAGCATTATGGCTCGAGACAAGATCGTCCAGCCAGCTACAGGTAACAGGAGCAGAATAATGATGTTGAAGCAGGGAGAACAAACAACTGCTCATTGCTGAATCTCTGTTCGTCACAGAGTGGTGAGGAAGCACACACAGCTCCATAATCATTTATCACTCGTGCTCAATATAGATATCCTCTAACCCGTACCCCATTCATAAAGGAACACAGGAGCCATATACCCTTTAACTCGCAAGCACCCATTTTGAACCTGTATCCCAGTTTATATCCCATTTCCATATCCCATTTCCATATCCCATTTCCATATCCCATTTCCATATCCCATTTCCATATCCCATTTCCATATCCCATTCCTATATCACAGTCCCAAATCTAAATCCCAGGAAGCAAAAATCCCAGATCTCAGCTCCACTGGCAAGCAACCCAAACGCCCAGTTTCCAGTCGCCAAGACATAAACATTTACCCAGATACATAAAACATTACAAACTTTTCATCCTCTGCAGCTCCCTCCTGCAAGCCCTACCCCGTTCTTCTCTCCTTTTAATCCACCCCTCAAGGCCTGCTCTCCTTTCAGTCCCCTTCACCCCAATCTCCTTTCCAGTGGAAGAACCCTCAACCCCTCCCCCAAACTCCATAGAATCACCCAAACGCATCCATACCCCGCACGTTGCGCTTCCCCTCTCCCCTCCTCCACCCACCCCCACTCTACCTCTTATTTCTCCCCAGCACCCTAAAGCCCAAGAACATCAACACCGGCACCAGCAGTACGACTCTCAAGATTCTGCGCTGAGTGTCGATTTCTATCTGTTGGTTAGCGTTTTTGTTCTGCAACGATAGGAAGGGAGAAGCATGCTGAAGTATGGCTAGCGTACCTAAGAACCACATATTGCTCTACGATTCTTCTTATGACTCCTCTCCAACAGACCAGAATCAACCCCTGGGAGAAAGAAATTTGACTCCTAACTGGAAACAAAAACCACGGCTTGCTTCGCTATATGGATGGACCCGCTTCCACAGAATAAAGGTATATGTAGATCAACTACCCAGCCCAGCCTGCATCCAGCAAGCAGTAGAAGCAGACGGTGGAAATTAATAAATAAGAATAATAACAATAAATAACAATAAATCAATAACTCAAATTCAATGTACCCGCATTTGCATCTTTATACCGAATAGAAATTAAAAATTACCAATACCTCTCCATTCACAATACAGTTAGGTAGAGGAGGGGCTTTATATGTACCGTCAAACACCCAGACACATATATGTAAGCCAACAAACAAACAAGTAAGCCAAGACGCCGGCGGCACTACTCGCCTGCGCCTTGGGTTAGCAGGCTGGAGAGAGATTCTGTCGGTGGGAGAGGGAGAGTTCAGCTTACCTTATCTCACATCACTTTTTCTCGCTTTGGTTTATTGACTCCATGGATATCCAGCGAGATCAGTCAGCACAAAACCCAATCGAAGCATAGAACCTCGTACACAGAAAGAGAGATAAAACAGCATGTCATCTATCTCGTTATCGAATACGGCGCACGACAGAGACTGGTATTAGATAAGAGAGATCTAAGCGCGCGGGAGTGTGGTTACTGCATGGGTATTTTAAGACATAGATCAATGGATCGCATGTATACGTAAGTGGGGAAGACAAGCGCTGGATGTTGGGCAAATGAAATAGGCGAGGTTGAGGCTGATTGTAAAAGGTAGATGGGGGTAGGATTCCTGGTGCGGGTGCAGGCTCCGTGGCAAGCCAGGCCAGGCCAGGGCAGGTTCAAGGCCGCAGTATCATTCCGGCTATAGGGATATATATAACGATCGTCGTACCATCCACCCGGCCATGAAGGTCTCGACCTCATCCTCATCTGGCACCAGAGTAATGTACATGTTAGAAGTCCGGTAATCAATCATTCAGATTTTCTTCCTCACTCAACCTCCTCCTCCTTTCTATGTTCCTCCACAATCCTTTTCAAAACCTCCCGCGCCGTCTGCGGTTCCATCCTCCCCTCCCCATCCAACCTCATCATCTTCCCCAACAAGAAATTCAATTTCCCCTCTTGCCCGGCCAGAATCTCCTCCACAACCTTCATATCCAGCACACTCCTCGCCACCTCCTCATACTCCTCCGTCGACATTGGTTTAAGCCAAAGCCCTTCTTTCTCAATAATAGCACCCACCGAGTCCTGTGTGTCGAAGAGCATCTGCAGAACTCTCTTTGCAGTTTTACCCGTGATTCTTTTCTGGTCGAGGTAGAAGACAAGTTTGGCGAGTTCGGCGTGTGGGATGATACAGCCGCCTTCGCTGGTGATCTGGAGCGGGTTTTCCTCTTCGGGGATATCTGAAACCAGGCCGCCCATTTCGTGCAAAACCCAATTACCGGCCAACTTTCCAAATCGCCTCGCATCGTCATCGGGCTTCAATGCCATCAAGCTCTCAACAACATCACGGAAGTATTCGACTCGTCCTCCATCATTTAATGATACCAATGAGAGGGCATCTTTCGTCGTGAGGCCGTAGAACTGGACCAAGCTATTGAGTTCTTCATCTGGCGAAGCACCACGTGTTACGTTCAGATGATGGATGAGCCTGGAGTCGACAATGACAGGTGGTATATCCGGGTCCGGCATGTACCTGTAATCGACCTCGCCTTCCTTGCCTCGCAGCCTTCGTGTTTCCGTACTTCCAATTGTCCATCCTCTGGTTTCTCCTTCAATTACCCCTCCTGCCTCGAGAACGGCGATTTGTCTATCACGTTCAGCAATGATGGCATCTTCCACGGCCTTGAAACTGCTTAGATTCTTAATTTCCGTTCTTTGCCCAAGACCTTTTATCCCAGCATATTCATGGCCTGCGCCTTCCTCTGTCCGTCTTCGTACGGACACGTTGACATCTGCTCTCAATCCACCTGATTGCATGCCCAGCACGCAAGCATCTGCCGCGTTCAACAAATTCTGTACTTTCCGGACAAATGCCGCTGCTGTACTAGGATGATGTATTTGCGGCAGCGAAATGATCTCGATCAAAGGTAACCCGACTCGATTAAAATCCAACAGACGTAAACCATCAGGTTGCGAAATCGTCTTTGCGGTATCTTGTTCCATCTGAACCTGCTTAATCCCTATCTTTATCTCTTTGCCGTCTTCCTTTGCAATCCCATCATGCTCATATAATGCAACCCATCCGTCTTTCGCAAGTGGCTCGTAGTATTGTGTGATTTGATACCCCGCAGGTTGGTCCCAGTGAAAGTAATGTTTACGATCGAACCGACTCTGTCGTTGTATAAAGCAATTCAATGCTAATGCTCCTCGAATCGCAGGTATCAAGGTCTCCTTTTGGAAGATTGGCATCGACCCGGGCAAAGCGAGATCGAAGTATGCGACATGAGTGTTCGGTGGCTCGTTGATTGTTGAGGCTGCACGAGAGAAAAGTTTTCGCTCGGTATTTAATTGGGCGTGTATCTCAATGCCCACCGTCAACTCCCATTTGAGAAGACTCTGTTGCTTCGAACCAGTTTCATCCTTGGCCTTGCGCCTCTTTGCTTCGTCTTTCAATTGTTTGCGAAGCGGGATTATGATGTCGTCATTCGTGGCAGGGTCGGATTCTGTGTCAGTATGAATTGCTCGTATTGCCCGACATCTTGAGGCGTAGATTGACGGTAGTAACCTGTGGCCTCTATGTCGCAGACATCCTGCCGCGCTGACCTGGCCCCCAAGGAGGTATCTGCGAAGTGTAACTGGGGAGCTTCGAGTCATCGGAATTGCGGGGTCCTGGAGAGGTGGATTGGAGGAGGTGGGCTGGGGAAGATTGAGACCCAATTGGTCTTCCGAGAGAAGATTTTTCCCTTCTCTTTTCCTTTTTCTTCGCCGACTGGCAGGATATACGGAGAGCAGCCGGTGCTTACGGAGTGGAGGGTCAGGCACTGCTCGGGCGCATGCAGCTAAGAATATTTTCTGTCGCAGTTGGGCACCCGATTTGAGGGGCGGGGAGAGGAAAGAAGAAGTAGGGATCGCTCGGTGGCTATGACTCTCGTGATGCCTGTATCATTATCATTAGAAAGAATTGTCGGACATAACCTTGGTAGCTGAGATTTCTTGCGTACGGCGTAAGGAAATATTGGTACGCTGGGTGGTATGTGGTGAAGTAGTATTGGTTATACAGAATTAGAAGAGGCGACGTCGGGATTTTGGAGTGTCTCGGTGTTTGCTGTCGAGTAAAAATGAGGCACGTCTATCAACTGATTCTACTTTGTGTAATTGAAATCATCTTGGTCGAGGAAGAAATCGGAACAACATTGCCAGCCAAATCAACACCACGCTCATCGTATTCGGGCGTCTGTTACTCTTAACTATACGGAAGTAACATGAGGCTGAATTCTCTTTCATGTTTCCATGTCCCGCAGGTCATTCTAACCATATTGAAGTTGTTTGACGTTGGTACCTACATCAATCAAAATTTTCTCAACGTCGGTACCCAATTCTCACAATCAATTGAATTTATTGTGGGCTGCGGAGCTGCACCCTGATGGGCCTTCCACTAAAGTGGCGGCCGGAGCAGTTCATGTACTTTTTCATGTGCTGCGTGGATGGAACATAGGAAGCTTTCATGCAGCTCATGCTATCATAGCACATACACATACACATCCACATCCACATACACATAGCATGGCACATATCAGCCAGAAAGCGGCCCGCATTGATCGACCCAGCCTTGAGCCAGCCAATCAACGATGAGAGGAGTATGGGATTTTGGCTCGTACTGTACCTAGAACTGTACCCATGGCTGCCATGGCCATAGCCGGCTGCAAAAATAGAGATCAATACTCGTACTCCGTACTGAATCCTTCTGAAGTTCTGGTCCAGTTCCGTGGGCCGGAAGACGGTAAGGCAGCGTGGGGGGGAGGGATCCATAAACAGAAACAGTCAGCCCCCTCCAAATGTGACCAACATAGAACGAGAGACCAATCAAAACCAGCGCGCAAACCAATCAGCCACTCAGCGCAGTTGGCACAGTCGGGACAGTCTCACATTTCATCATCTCCCATGGCCCCATGTTGCCTATCTCTGCGACGAGACACTTGCGATACACAATATGTGAAGTAAGTACAAGCAAGCCGCCGTCGCACAAACAACCACACTGGTACCGGTACAATAGATCTCTACCCAATCTTATATTATCATTTGCCCATCGCCCAAACCCCCTCCCCTCTCGCGTCCCCATGTAGCCGGACGGCCCGTCATGGTCGCCTCCCCCAGCTCCTCGTCTTTCGTGCTTCTCCATCCTTCCACACCTGGTCATAATTTTGAAACATCATTGGGAACTTGGCTGACCCTCGCACACCCTCGCACACCCTCGCACACCCTCACACACATTCGAGAACCCTCACGAGCCAAAAGCATCCGAGCACACCCTTCCGCTGATCTTTTGGTCATTCACATTAACCCGGGAGCGCGCGCCAGTTTTATATTATATACCTTGATCAACCAACCCGCTTCTTCGAGCTGTAGCTGAAGTTGGCACTGATATACAAGACTCGTACAATACGAATCCTTCCTCCAGCTTCTATATTTTCTTTTTCTTCCTCTCTCTCTCGCGCTCTTCCTCTCTTACAAATACCATGTTTACTGTTATTTCTGCCAGAAATAATAACATTACTCTTTTTAACCCGCTCGTATTCACCTCTATCAATTGTTATGTTCTCGTGCATCGGGCATTACTAGGTCGCTTGTTATCAGATCCCTATACACCATAGCTACCCAAATTATCAAGGTAAGCCCTGTCGCACACACTGCATTTAATCATGGCCTTTATCGTTTTTGCTTTTTCCACCATGAGGGGCCAGAGTTTAGCTGATACACTGTTACTGAAGATTAGGACTACGATATGTCCACCAGATATCGTGCACCTACTGTGGAATCTATCATCGAAGACTCCGAAGATGATTCAAGGGAGGAAGTAAGGGGGCCGAAGAAGGAATTCCAGCCCGTAGGACGTCAACACCACTCATACCACGACTTCAATATGTCGCCTACAAAGGGAAACGCTGGAAGGGAAAGGGAACGAGAACGAGAACGAAAGATGCACAAATCTACACCAAGTGGCAGCAAGCACCATGCGCCAAATCAACGAGCGAAACACAATACAAGCGCGAAACGTGAAAGCGGGGTTGCAGGTGGACCTCTACTAAGGGAGCAAGACATGGAGGGGCTTCGTCGCAGACATGCGCAATCGGATCGCTATTCAAGCCCATCATCCAGTTCATCAGAGGAAGAGGATGATCAAATACCAGATCATAAAGCGGTACTCGAAGCTTCTCGAGCAAGGCTAACATCACCTTCTGTCATTTCTAATTTGACATGCATGACTTCAACGACAAATAAGTCAAGCAGCTCAAGCGGGAGCAATTCGACAATAACTCAAGCCTCCATGTTCAAGCGACCAACCCCCAGCAAGGATGTTACGACGAAGGAGCCACCACAATCACCAGCCGTGCCGTCGCCCCCGAATGTCTTCGCATATTTACAAAATGATTCCGATTCTGATTCAGACGAAGAAGAAGAAGACGAAGAAGAAGAAGACGAAGAAGACGACGACGGAGAGGAGCCGGCAGAGGGCGAGAAAGTGGAGGCTGAAGAAGAGAAACATGAGCGACAGCAATCCAAATCTCCGAACACAGATCGATGGCTGATTAACCCGGCCGAAAAAGATTATACCTTGACTTCATTTCCTTTACATACAGCACAAGATCTTACGAGCAGTGTATCGTCGGCATCAAGTAGTCTTCATAGTGATGGATTCTCTGAGCCGGCCGTTGACTTTGATACAGACAGAAGTACATCTCCTGAAATAAGTGTTCGTGGTCGCGAAGACGTCCGTAGACCCACCCGAACGAGAGATCATGCATCAATAAAGATCGCAACGCAAATGGCTGCCGCCAATCAACGACAAAATTATTATGGTCCAGCTCCGTCTTTTGGAACCCCAAGTATGCACCCCACAAGTGCTGACGTGAATCCCCTCTCTCCCTCCGACTTGACCCCACGCAATCCACATCCGCCAAGCCATTACTTTCCACGAATTGGAAGACCGTCTATCACCGGTTATGAATTGCTAGCTTCAAAGCTGTCGGACCATTCAGGATCGGACACCGTAGTTGAGGAAAGGATTAAGCCAATGTATCGCAAATTCGAAGCACTTAACCATAGGCTTCTACTTCATCTCCAGGACGAAATTAGTGAACTTGAAGAGCAATTACATCGAGTTGATGCGGCGGATACGGAAGCTCGTCGAAGATATAACGAAATATTACCGGCATCTCGTCGAGCAGCTGCAGAAATGGGTGGGGAGCTTCAATGGCATAAAATCGATATCTTGGGACGGATTGGGTATAAGCTTGCCCAATATAGTATGTACCATATTGCTGGCGCTACTCACATTTACTGATTGTGCAATAGATCAAACATTGACGTCTTTCCATGCTACTCAAAATCTTTCTGCTCCTTCGCCTGCAGATGTCTCTCATTATCGCGATTATCTTCACAATGTCCAACCAATTGCTGAAATCGAGACGCGGTTCCTTGATCCAGCTGATGATTTAGTATCTGTCTGCTCTTCGGATAAACCTCCATCAGCAAACTACCTCAGCAATGCATCAGTGTCTTCACTCTATTCACACGATCAAGCAGTGGCTATGACACGAACACCAACGCATACCACCGTCGATGAAACACATGATTCGCCTACGAAATCCGAATTTCAACATCAAGAAGATTTGGAAGAACAAAATCCATTCCCAACTCTTGCAATCGCGATCGCTGTCTCAGTTCTTATTCCAATTCTTACTTTCAACGTCATTCCTACTTTCCTTGGTCGCATGACAGTTGTGTGTCTGGTGGCGAGTGGTGTTGTTGGTGCGTTGATGCAGAGTAATATGGTGAAGGTTAGGGAAATTCTAAGGAAAGAGGGTGCGGCTTGTGTTGGCGTTTATATGGGGACTATGGTTCTCCTTGCTGCTCTTTGATGCGTATACTGGTGATTTATGGAAGTTTCGCGCTTTATGGGTATCAGGAGTTCTGGGTTTCTTCGAAATGCTTGTAAGATGAGTAGGGCCTGGATGGACTTATGGACTTATGGACTTTGTGTATGATACCCACTTCTTTGGATTTCCTGCTTGGCTAGGGATTTTCCGTTCTCTTTTTCTACTGTACGAGCGATTGGCGGATTTGTTCGATTAGTATTGTACGATTCGGCTACGATAGTTTTGGATGGATGGATGGGATACGTGCAAGTGTAAGCTATTTTCAACCAAGTCATCACGCGACCGAATCTGGATATCAAGATGGGAATGGGACATGGGTTTTGTTATGTATGATCAGGAAGACGCTTCTGTCTTTTGAATAATTCATTACAATTTATTTCTCAAGTGTGGTACCACAGTGAGGATACCACATATGATGCTTGTAACAAGACGGTAATCATTTCGCATCAGAAGAGGGACGAATTTTGTTTGTGATGTTGGAGATGTCGGGCTTTGGTACTCACTTTGCAAGTGCCACGCGAATGGTTCTAAGGACCATCGCCCACGAAGTATCAAGGGTCTTAACCTGAGCAAACCCCTGCAACGAAGAAGGTGCAGACGGTGGTTGCAGTCATCTTTGATCCAGAGAGCAAGGATGAACGGTTGCTTCCATACTAGCGCCAAACCACTACATTCACTTCATGAACCATTTTGTGGGTACCCATCAAGGTGCTCATCAAGGTGCCCATTATTTCATATCATCGACATTATCTGCGGTTATGAGAGCCGCAATTCACTTCTTATTGGCTGCTTGTATTACTTACCTCTGATTCACATGTTATTGGAAGTTTTAGAGATATCTTCTGTTCTTTTGGAGTTTATATAAATTCAGACAACTCGCCCGCCTTTCAACCGGACGTCATCAACAACCAGATCCATCCAATTCAAGCACAATAGCATCCACATCCACGTCCACGAACAACATACACCTATCCGGGTTTCCGGTATATCACAGGAAATCTTCAATACGCACTCCCTGATACTCACTCGCCAACACTAACCGCAACCATGAAGATAATCGAGCCCGGCCCCTCCCGGCAACGCACCCTCTCCATCCGCCGCGCAACCGCCATCCACCAAATGGAGCACACCATCACCCACCTCATCCAGCACCGCATAATCCCGCACGACCCCTCCCCCCTCCCCTGCGCCCCCTCCGAAAAAGCCGAACTCCTCCGCCTCTGCCACGGCACCGACGCCGACCGAGCCCTCCTATTCTCCTTCCTCTCCCACCTCAACGCCATCCTCCACGCCAGTTCCAAGAGCTCGCTTCCCCCTGAGTCTCTCCGTCTCGCCATCGACCTCCTCGACGGCCCTTTAGCTCTCCTAGTCCACCCCTCCGACATCGCCCTCCGTCGCGAACGCCTCCTAAACCCTCCTCCCTGCCCCGGTCCACCTGCACCGTCCCCTCCCCGCACATTCCACCCCTTCCCGCGTCTCCCAGCCGAACTCCGTCTCGCGATCTACGAACTCGCGTTCAGCGCTGACTTAGCTCCGAAAACTCATTTCCTCTCTGATCGCCACGGATGGCGGCTCGGCACCGATATGGAATTAGTATCGCATTTGCGCGCCGAAAAGCATTACTCCTGCACGGGGTACATATGTCGGGAAGCGAGGGCGTGGTGGCTTTTCCGCACGCAGTTGGTTTGGGCGTTTGGGACGTGGGTTTGTTGGGGGAGAGACGGGTTTTGGATTGATGATCGGATGGGGAGTGTTAGTGTGGAGGTGCGGGGTGGTGGGGGTTCGGTTAATTTGAGGGGTGGGGAGGGGGTGGGGATGGAGGTGGATGATGCCGCGGCGCAGGGGGAAAGTACTTCTGGAGGTAGCTCGAGTACTGAAGACGGACATGCACAAGAACAACAACAAAAACAGGAAATCTTCCTCACGTCCCACGCATACGCGCATATCTTATCCCAGCCCGGCATCGCGCAAATCGAAAACCTCATCCTGCGCCGCAGAATCTTCTTGAATAATCCTCTCCAAGGCAATTTTTTCCAGGCGTGGATGAAGTTGCGGGGGTGTGTAACGGGGTTAAAACAGATTTGGGTAGTGATGAATGAGGATAGGAGAGTAGAGGAGATTCAGCGGGTGGGGGAACTCAGATTTAGGGCTTTGAGGGCGAGGGAGAGAAGGGCGTGGAGGGATGTCGGGTATGTGAGGGCTTTTGTGAAGGCGTTGGGGGAGGGGGTGGAGTTGAAGGGGTGTGGAGGTGTGGGGGCTAGTGGGGGAATGAATGTGCAAGATGAGGTTGAGCATTCGGAGCCGAAAGTGAAAATCGATTTCGTTTTGGTGGGAACGAGGCCGAATGCGAGGAGGGACAGTGAGATTGAGTTTGTTAGGAGGATTAGATATCCGGGTGGGAGAGAGTTTTAGAATAGAATTAGACTGGGGTATATAGGTATATACATGAAGTGGAAGGATGGTGTTTATGAGCGACGATAGAAGAGACAAAGGGGTGTTATTATGCCTTTCTGGTAACTTAGATAGATAGATGGAGTCTTTGGCTGTTTTGTGCTAGAGCTGGAATGATGGTCTGGATAGAAGTGGGAGGATATAATTATAGGGTTGATAATGAAATTGATGAAAGTTATGATGATGTTGGTGTTTCGAGGAAGATGGACTTTGATGGTGGGGTTTATGTTGATTGATTAATTGGTTGGACGAGGGTAAGAGTAGGAAGCTTTGGGAGTCAAAGTTTAGATGAGAATCTATGGGTTATACATATGTTTTGGGCGCTTGTTCATTGCTTTGCTTGGGGTTTGGATGGTTAGGTGATCGAGTGAGTGATTAACTTCTAAACGAGTCCCCCTGAACCCCTTCCACGCGGTCCAAACACTAATGGGGCTTTGACGGTGATTTCATAATGTCAATGTGTGATACGTAGTTGAACAATGGCATCCCGATATTGGACATTGAAGATGTGGTAGACACCTGCCAAACGCGCCTTGAGCATGCTTAATCTCAGCTATATCTCGATGAGGACATATTCGGTGGATATTAGACGCAACTCGAACATCATCTTACCTAGCGAAATGATCTTCCATCGTATATGCCTCCACTATTGATTCAAAGGCTATTCTTGTGGTAGTGGAACCCGCTCCCATACTGCCTGTTGGATTAGTCGCTCTCTGTAGCTGCTGCTTCCTGAGAATCCCGTCACAGACTTTTGGTAGGCTGCGGACCTACCTAATGGGTGGCTAGGGTACCCGTGGGTGGACTGGAGAGTACCTTGGCTATCCATTGGCTGCCACGGACCCTATCCTAACATATGTCACCCCTTGATAGGTGCGTGAGTGTGCTGGATAGTTGGAAACCCAGCCATGGTTACTCGTGGGTGAGTTAAGGTCTGGAATCAGCCTAACTTTCGGCACAAGTCGATCAGTGCGGCTCTGGATTTCTTTTCGGCAGATCATGGGGTTATTGACTGCACGTGCATTCAAGCACCAGGTGCTCTTCGCAACGTCTCGTACGCTAGGGTCCCTCCAAGAACCTAGATATTACCCCTATCCGCTTCAGTTTGCATCACATCGGAAGCGTTCTAGTTTGGAGAGATGCAGCCACGCGGTTAGGCAGCCGGTAATGTCCCGGTGTAGGATACATAGCATAGCCATGTGAAGCTTGGGGCGTATTGGTGTATCTAAGAGCGTTGCTCTGGCAGTAGAGATGAAACTCAGCCATGGTGGTACGATTCCGTACGAGCCACGCCGATCATGAGCATTTTGCTCGAAAACACGGGAGAAAGGCAGTACAAATAACGAACGTTGGATCAGAGCTGCACCGACAGCCTAGAGGATAACTAGGATAGCACAACATCAGAAGTGTCTGAAAAGCACAGTACAAGTTGGTGGAGGTGTGGTTATACCCACTACTCGCAAAACGAATTAGGCCTTTTCATGAGAAAAAGATCAAACGACACTGTGCCTCATTACTTTAGGCGAAGTAGTGCAGAACGTCTGAACTGCATCCGGACCCCCGTTTTCTCGGAGTCGAGATCTAATCGTACTCTTTAATCCTCATTGCATATGTTCGGTCGTGCAAACTGCAGGTCGCCGTGCGCCTGGAAAGTTATGCATGAAATCCGACGTCAGAGCTGCGCCATCGAGCCTAGATTGCCCAAGTCCATGTTCATGGTAAGATGCAACCTAACAACAGGCCATAACTGGAGGTCTCCAGCGTGTAGACTGCATGCCACCGCGGGTCCGGAACGCATGTTGCGTTTCCGCATTCCCCGGTAGTACTGCAAGTAGCCGTAGAACCAGACTTGTAAGCGGGAGTTTTAACGTCTGCAGGGCAATCTTATCGCGGAAGGTCTCTTTTCGCCGGTATTCGCTGCACAGAACAGCTCCGCATTGATGCGGTAGAACAACGTTATCGTATGCGCCTCCGGTCAGCCTTGCCATCGGTGGTTGCAGGTGGCTCACCCATCGCAAAATGTGAATGTCATAAGCACATAGAGCAAGGTAAGCACTTGGTAACAGTGACCTGCATGATAATAATACGGTAGCGAGCAAGGCAGACTGCGGCATATCTTTCGCGAAGGAAGCGGGTGTCACGTATAGATGCAGTGATGACGAAAATGATACTTTCCAGAACCCTGAGTACCTCAGACCACCAAAAAGAAACGTCCATACTACCGCAACATGTGTCTGGAAATCGAATATTCATTTTTTAGATCTTATTTTCTCTCATCAGCAAGAATGGAAATGCGATGAAATCAAGTCACATTGGCAGTCAGCAGTGTCGATTTCGCCCAGCTTTGGTCGCACAGCTCAAGCCCTCGAGGCAACTAAGGCTACACTCCCACAAAGATCGCGCAGTAACCGGTGCACCACGCGACTGAATTCGAGGGTGGGTGGTGCAGACTACACACATGGAAGGCAATCCGGGAAATATCCCGAATAGGAATTCGACGAAGGTTCCGTACGAAGGGTTAACATGTAACGCGTGGAGAAAACGATCAGCAATGAAAACAGCCCTGTAGACGCAAGTCCCAACATCAACGTGAGTCAGACGAGATCCTTGTTCATTCTCCTACTTGTTTCCAAAATATAATTGAATCTCACCCTCTTACCCTCGTCATGTATTCAATTTGGTGGCCACGATTGGTTTTGTTTCCTACTATCCCCGAATGAAGCTGGACCTAAAATAAGCAATGCACTGGAAAGATTGAACAGCGGGGTACTGTAGCTTGTGCGCCAACGGCCACGCCAACCCGCTCTACCGAGATCCCTTCATCTGTCGCTTAAATACGCACACAGGAGCAAAATCAAAAAAGTCGCCAAAAATGAAATTTTGCTGAGGTTATCCTCAACTCGCACGTTGAAATGCGGCTTCTGTGGATCGAACACAGTGCCTCCAGATTGATGATTACTGAAGTTGACTTCAGTCTGGCGCTCTCCCAAGTGAGCTAAAGCCGCTTGGATGTTTGATTCGTTTGATGCAATAGGCTCTCTTATTTAAAACTATACTTCATTAAATGAAGACATGATACTTCCGTGTCTCAGTTGGTTCTAAAATAGTCACCACAGATCCTCGGTAGAAACTTTGTTGGGTACAGCCTTATAGGAAGAATACTTGTGCTGCGGACGAAGGGGTTATTGCATGTTCCGGTGCTAGACAAGCGACAGTTGGAACTTCCAGCCGTCTTGTTTAGCCAACACTGATGAACGATCTAGTCAATGTCGAATCAGATCTCGTTAATGAAAACTCTAGGGATGTAAATCATACTTGTAAGGAAGCAAGGTACAGATAGTACAGTAAGTGACCTCCGTACAATCAATACCAACCAGCAGCTTTTGGTGCACAAAGACTAATCAGTCCTTTCATTCCTTATCCCGGACATACTCGTTCGCTCCAAGTGGATGTAACTGCTTGCAAGTTGCAAGGAGGGAAGCCATGCAATTCTCGCAAGCCTTGATGCCTCCAGAGTTTATACATCCCTACTTCCTGCAATCCTTATAGTCAATCACCAATACGTTTCGAGAAGCCCCTCCTTTTGACCAACGAACACGCAGCTAGCAGTACGTACTGTACCACACAAATCAGCCTCATGTTGATACTCCAAGACTCATGCAACGCCATGGGCAGCCAACACACGCTCCCATCTCAACCTTATCAGTATAGCAACGCTACTGAGTAAGATTTCTTGTTATTTTGTAACAGTTTACGAAGTACGTTGAGAACTTTTCCCCGATTTCCTCCCCCGCTTTCATTTCACATTATTCAATATCGAGTCGTTTCGGCTGGCACACATTGCAAAGGAGCGCTTGACCTAATGAAGCTTAGGCCCTACAATATACCGAGTTTCCGAAGAACTCTTGCTACCTGCATCCTGCGCATCAGAAGTATCTAATAACCCAATCTAGGCAGATCGAGCAGTATGTGATCTACAACCTATTCCCAACCAGGCAAATACCCGTTTGACCATGACACTGCTACAGCTGGAGCTATTGGAGGATATAGCTTTGCTTAACTTGAAAAATGCGCCAGAGCCTCTCATCTTAGGATATTTCGGTAGCGTACCGATCATTGAGACTTCCCGCAAGCCTTTATCAAAAAAGCTTACTTTCGTATTCTAGTACAGGCTGGGAGAGCATCAGATCGTACGACCAATGCGTGGCGAAAGGTCACGAAATATATAGGTGATAGTGCGTGCATACGTCGTGGGTGGGCAATGCACTGGAGCTGCAAAGACATCTGGGTGATTAGAAGGCTCTAGCTCGAGACCTTCTAGATGACTGTGCCAGCTAACCACGTGACCATTTACTCGTTCAATTAGTGCACCTGCCAGTCTGTACAGCGTATCCACTGTCACACCAGCGCATGTAGACAGGGCTTCCGTTGGTACGATGCGGAGATAGTAATAATGCGGCGAATAGTATTGCCCGGTTTCGAACCGTCAAAAAATCACCCTGGTCTTTGGACTGTCAAAAAATCACCCTGGTCTTTGGACTGTCAAAAAGTAATCCTGGTCTTTCGACTGTCAAAAAGTAATCCTGGTCTTTCGACTGTCAAAAAATCACCCCGGACTTTGGACCGTCAAGAGCTAATACTGGCCTTTCCGAATATCAAAGAGTGTCCATGGTTTCCCATAGGGCCATAAGTGACAGGTTCAACGTCACGGTTCAACTACCTAACCACCTACCATCCCTCGGCCGATAGCCCCTCTTACCAGCCAAGTCTATATAGAAAATCTCTATAGCACTGAGCATCTGGTGTCTAGCAGCTTAAAGACAAATAGGGAGTATACTAGTATTCTCAAGTATCTCCTCTCCTCGTCTACTTCTTAATGTCACTTTCAGCCTTCTGTCGAAACTGCAGCTCGCAATCCTATGTCTGTGTTCTTCTTTACATGTACAACACTAGCTTGGCACGTTACTATACCCGAAAAGGGCTATGATTTTCATTATTACCTCTGTGTTCTTGAATTCTCCCATCCGACAGGAACAGGGTATCTGCATATTCTAGTTATGTACCCTGCGAATCAACAGCCAAAGTCTTGGTCGGGGCGTTTTGTGGCTTACCTACTATTCTTCATCCTTTGTATACAAGGTAGACATACCAGCCGGGTCAGAAATCACATCGAGGTCATAGCGCGGGGGCTCTCGCCTATCACGACCTGCATAATGGATAGGCTTTGGGGGCATGGGGGGGGATTCACCGGTAACACTCAACCTCATAACGCTTCTCAGTTCTCCAAAGCTATGGGCGGCATGCAGTGCAGCGCAATACATCTACCCGACTTCAACCTAAGATGTCAGCTTATAAGAACGGCCGTCATCGCATCTCGAAGATGTTTCTTACAGTCACATACATTTCCATTTCACATCTTCTATTCGTATCACGTGTCATAAATTCTCCCAACAGGACTTCTCTCTTTCACCATGTCAGGAACAGATCAATCCTCTATTAGAGCAGTCCATGGCTCTGTTGAGTCTGGGTATGTCCCTGCCTTCCATATAACCTATGAATTCTCTTCAACGGTCAATTCCCCGGTCCTTGGACTCTTCCATCATCCCATGTGTCCACTCCAGCTTTTTCATTGAAGTTACCTATCTACAATGCGCAACTTTTATCCAATCATTCACTCCTTTGCCATTCATACCATCTCATCTTCGCTTCTCTTCCTCTGTCTTCCTCTCAAGCAGCCTTACATCTCTTGGTCCCGTCGCTCTTGACCCGCAAACCTTCACAGTTCCCCCGTTATGATCCGTCTACTCTCTGAAGCATGCCTATCTCTGCAATCATTCGCTCTTCTATACAATACTTCTTTCACATCTATCATTACATCGCGTTTACCCTTTCTCATCTATGTTAACGATTGAACTCGCAAGGTCACTTAACCTTACGTCCTTCTCTCTTTTGGTGTTCACGAAAATCTGCCCCTCCACAATTCAGCCTTTCCCTTTTTCTCTCGGGTCTCTTCAAATTTGCACCATTAACTTGCTGATATCTTCTTCCCTTAGCACCAATAATAACTCGGGACATGCATCCACCTCCACCTCCACCTCCACCCAAGAGTCTTTCGACTCCTCCGCCCAGCGCGTCCAGACCTACCTTGTCGACACTCATCACTCTACACCTTGGGAGTCACTCAACGGCAGGAACATCAACGGTAGCCGCTCAATCCACGTCGACAATGTGACGGCTCCGCAGTCTGTAGTCCAAGCCGCAAACAACATGCGCGAAGAACTACGTCGATTCGATGATGCCTTCAACGGACGCCGCTAGAAGGTAGCCAAGACAAGTGCACGGCCACATGTATCTTACGCTCTGGGATAACGAATTATGATGGATATATAAAGATGACAAGGAGCTAGGATGGCGGTTAATTGAGGGTAGATCACACTTGTGCAGGAATTAGTGAGAAAAGCATATGGAACTTTGGATTCACACCAGCTAAAGCTGTCTCTTCTCTCTTGCTGTGCATCATGTGCATGTTTAAACTTTCATTTTCGAACCGTAAACCGAAGTGGACAGTAAATTTCGTAGATAGACCGAGATAGTGTCTTCACCTAACCGCACTGCACATGATTATCACGAAAGATAGGCCTTCATCGACCCTCCACATCGAATCCGAAACGCAATGGCCTCCGCTGAGGTATTGACTGGTGGTATTCGTGATGTTGCTATCACTTTCTTCAGCATCCCAAACACCACGGGGCATTGCAACGCCTTCTAACTGGACTAGGAGTCCTCAAGGAAGTGATGCCCAGACTCGTCAGGATACGTAGACATTTCCAATCTAATTCGAGCGGTGGCAATTTCCGCCGACCATGCCAATCCGAAGACGCAAGGGATGACTCTCTCTTTAACGACTAGATAATCGTGAATCAGCTCATCCTACGCATGACGGACTGGAAGTACGCACAGATATTTACTATGCTCAAGTGATGTGCAGATGCCATTCCGGCTTCTCCACAACCCATCCACTTGGTTGCTCGATGTGACTGATTCCTCCGTAGCGTGTTCGCCTTGTATGTAGGTCAAAACAATTGCCCCACCAGGCAGGATTTTTGACTGAGGAATAGGCAGTACTGTGCTTATTCGTCTGGTGATGAGCCGTGCTTGAATCAGATGAGACGAGACGTCGCTGTGCTTCGACGCTATTGCTTCGAAAACCAGGTCGGTCTGGTATTGCGGGGCGATTACGACTACGTGCGTTGATCATCTGAAGGATTTCTAGCAAGGTAGTAAGTTGGGCAAAGGCAATCCGGCCGGGAAGGCATTTGGCAGATAAAGAGAGATCCGAAGATGAAAGATGATTATGGCGGTGAAATAGGGTGACACTGGCGTCTAGATGAAACCGCCCACAGCGACTAGTCATCGGCATTGTGTGTGTTGGACGTTATTTCCTCAAAGCAAAGCGCCACTTCCCCACAGTAGAGTATCTGTACGGAGGTAAGCTGACCCTTCGAGCCTTTCCAAAAAGCAAAAATAAAACCGAGAAAATTTCCGCAGAAAGCCCGTGCTCAACGTTCTCTTGGCTCCAAAAAGGAAGAACATGGAGAATTCTGTACAACGGGACCAGCATTCTGATAACGGTGGAGTTAAGAAAGCCTTTGTCCGTTTGGTGGCTTGACGGCGAAAAGGAGTAAGGTGACGTTAACCTTCAGCATTGGGGCCTGTCCGTGGCCTCCTCGTTCTCATTCGGATATCCCAATTCGTGATCCTCATACCCTCCTCTGCTTACATTACGAGGGAGAAGGTTCGCAATTCAGCGACATCTTTATCGGAAGCGCCGATACACCAGTCATTCACATGCGCTTGGCGTATATCCCCATATAAGCATGCTACCGCAAGACAGATACTACCTGTGGTATTTCGTGGCCGGGTACGAGTAGTCTTCGTTTTCCGTACTTAACTCGGGCGTCAATCGGAGATGGTGGCTTTCGTCAAGCCTGAAACGGCACAAGCCCGAGGGACGACTTTCCGATTTCGATTGGGAGAATGCGGCTTTTGTCAAGCCTCCCATGAGAAACGGCACAAACCCGAGGGACGACTTTCCGATCTCGAGTGGGAGGATGCGGCGCGGTTCAAGGTTGGAAGTGTCCCAGCCTCGTGGTGTCGGATCTGCCTTGCTTTACCCCGCAAATACCCACTCATGTTTGGTCCAACTCTAATCGTCGGCACTTTGCTGAAGCTTTCCGTAAAGGGGTAGGAGTGCACCGTAAAGCCGACGATCTTCGGACATCAAATTAGGCTCAAATTGATTTAGTCTTTACTGGGCTAGCACTCCCGCAGCCTTCTAGAAAATATCCGTTTTCGCGAACTACAGCACTAGCTAAACTTAAGTTATGGTGAAAGTGTCATGAATTGGAGTTCGAGGCATTTGACGAAGACAGTAAGATCCAGAGACTTCAGATGTTTCTTTGCCTGGTGGTAGTCGTAATTTCGGAACTGACAATGCTGGGCAGGCAACTACATTTTGCCACCATTTGCCACCACTATTCTTTCGTGTCAATTTTTCTTAGTGTGGTGTGGTGACATGGCTGGAGAAAGCAGGTGCTACTTCCGCAACGAGGTACCCGGTAAGTTGTGACTTTTTCTGTCACGAAGCCATTGAATCATTTAACTGTGCACACTACGTTGTCCCCTTTTCTTTATTCCGTTCACTAACTAATCGATGGGAGAATTGGCGTTGGTAGATGGCGTGGTCGATGGCGTAAAAAGCCAAACAATCTTACCCTGGATCCGGGACGCTGGGTGCCACGACACACCAGGAAAAAACCCCGAGAAAGAATGCCATAGCCCATCCACATTACATGTAAGACAATCCGCGATAAAAAAATGCCCCATCACTAGCAACAAGCTGAAATCTTCTATTCGAGACAGCAATAACCCCACATATCTGTTATCCTCTCCAATGGGAGACTCGTAGAGTCGTGATGTGGAAATTGCTTTGATGTACGAAGTAGTCATGCGGCATGCATGCTTTCTGGAGAAATGCGCCCTGCAAATATCATGGACAAGTTGGAACTAAGTTCTGTTTCTTCTCGAATGTGCTCTGGCAAACGACTATGCGAGTCGATACAATACCGGAGCAAAGGAAACACCCCTCGGACGGCTTGATTGGATCAGGAGTTTGTGGCGGCAAGTTATGCGCTGCCAACTATCCATCGTTCAATCGCTCAATACGGAACCGTACACTAGGGATCTATTCCGGGCACTGCAAGGCACCGCAAGGTCTGAGTGAGTTCATATGCTTGTCCCTAACTGTTCTCATGACTTTCACCAATTTCCTTTCCCCAGGGCCGAGGGTAGAGAAGAAGATGGGGCGGTGAGATAGATAAGCTGGTGTTAGAGGAGAAGCCGAAAAAGACAGGACCGGCTACCGACTCAATGTTTGGATTTAGGGTTAAGAATTAAAGCGTGATGAATATGTGCAAATTTGTGTACACAGAAGATGCCACCCTATCTCACTGAGTTCAAGACCCTCGAGTTTCACCTGACCCGAACAGGAATCTGCCTTCCGATTTCTGCTTCCGCTGCCAAGTCAAAAAGCGACTCAGAGAGGAATCCTGGGGGATTATTTGGCAGATGCGGACCGACCGTTTATCCTATCTGTCCGCATGTAACTGAAACACCTCATTCGCTATCGCTGGCCAGGTGTCGGATGCAAGAAAGAAAGTCAGCTAGTATTGTGGCGTCCCGGGCAAGGGCGTACAGTGAAGAAAAAGATTAGCTTCCGCTCGTTTTGGCTGGAATTGATAGATTTGGGGGCTGAATCATCTCCCCGCAATGCATGAACGCTTGGCAGCCTTGAAAATTACCGCAGAATATTACGGAGACGGCTTTCGAAGAGTGCAAGAATTACCGCCGCTGACGCGAAAATGCAGGAACAGCAGCTTTTGATAACAGTTGGGTTGAGAAAAGTTTTGTCCCTTCGGTGGTTTGATGCTTGTCCATCATGGCGAAAAGGGATAAGGCGCCATTAACCGGCGTGGCCTCCTCGTTCTCATTCGGATATTCCAATTCTTGGCGCATCGTCATATTCTAGCCACAATTCCAGCCACAATTCTAGCCACAGGCATTTGTCGGAAGAACCGATCACTCAGTGAGACACATGCACTGCACGTATGTGTGAAATAGACACACGTATGCACGCTATTGCAGTACAGATCCAATGGCGTTTCGTGCCTAGCGATGCCATATTTGAATTCCCTGTGGTTGACCCTTTATGAGTCTCATGCAAGACATATTCCAGTTTCCCTGCTGTCAACAATGATCCAATGATATTTTCGTGCCCGTGTGGTCCGTCGGCACATGTGGCTTTTTATTGGTTGTTTGAAGCGTCTTTTTCGGTTTCCCCACTGAAATCGGGCGTTTCGTGAAAATCTTCAAATTCCTGAGACATCAAATTAGGGGTAATTTGTTGAGTTCACGCTTCACTAGCTCCCGCAGTCTTCTAGAAAAGTTTACGCGAACCATCACTAGTGGTGAAAATGGGCGTGAGTTGTCGCACCCAAGTTGGAGACGTTTTGAGAAAGACTGTAAGATTCAGAGACTTCAGATGTTCCTGTGCCTTGTGGTAGGTGTATTGTATTTTCAAATCCGACGTTCATTACTAGGCAGGCAACTGTATCTTGCCACTCTGCGCGTCAATTTTTTGGTGTGGTGTGGTGATGGAGCTGGGGAAAGCCGACAAGGTAGGTAAGTTACCCCTGGTGAGGTTGTGATCTCCAAATGTGAATTGTCGTGGAGACTGCAGTGTCGTTTTTCATTTGTTAAACAATGGGTGAAGCAAAGTTGGTAGATGGCGTGGTAGCCTGGATCTGGGAAGGTAGGTGCCAGAACAGATGCCCCAAGACGAGCCGAATCCCGAAGAAAAAACGCCTCATTCTAGCTGAAATGCTTCTAACTTTGACAGGATAACCCTACATATCTGTTATCCTCGCCAATCGGAGACTCGTGGAGCTGTGGAGTCGTAGATGTGGAAATTACGAAGTAGTCACACTGCACGCGTTTTCTGGAGAAATGTGCCAAGGACAAGTGGATACCCAAAATCCCATTTCTTGGCTCTGGGAAGACGGCTTCATTCGATTAGAATTTTCGTTCCCCGCCAAGGATGAGGGCATAGAAGAAGATGGGGTGGTGAGATAGACAAGCTGGCGTCAGAAGAGAAGCGAAAAGGGACCAGTACAAGATACTGACGCAAAATTTTGATTCGGGGTTAAGAATCAAAGCGTGGTGAACATTAGAAAATTCGTGTACATATAAGCTGCTACCTGATGAAATACCAATCCCACGAGACAACTTAATGGCGAGAAAGACTCCGCGGTGAACATTGCAACACATTGAAACATGAAAAATTTCACCGAGTTCAAGACCCCATATCCAATTACCCGCTTTAAAACCACGTCCATTTTTCGGTCACTAAAGAGCTGCTTTGAGAAAAGCTCTTTGAGTTTCACTTGAAAGCAACACGTAGGGGCACATACTCGGTTGGATACGTCCGGACTCAGAGATAATTCTTTCGCTCGTAGCTACCGGAGATTGTTTGGCGGATATTGGAACCGAGTAGCTGAGTCTGCGGCTTAACGGTTTTCCTATCTGTAGCATCCTGCGCAATTATGTGCTTGTATTTCAGCCCGTACCGATTGAAACACTGGATTCGCTATTACTGATCTGCAATTTAATCATATAGGACAATTGGACCTAGTGGCACACCATCTAAGGCCGAGGTGAAATCATCCTGTCAGGCGTTGTCACATCTATTTCGAAGCCCAAACTGAAAGCTTCGACTCTCTGTTTGGCTGAAAATAACGGCACCGGGGTGCAGCCTGCAACAACCACACCCACCTAGCTTTACCTGTGTTACAACACTCCACCGCCTAGTCTGTAATACAAAAGCGGTGAGGAACTCTTGGTTCCCCAAATTTGGTGTTAAGTTTTTTATGATTTTCCACCCAACATCGAACCAGAATCCTGGAAAATTGGAAGTCTCATTCGCTTCCCATTCGTTTCCGCCCTGATCTAGATCTAAGAGCGGTATACCCACAACTTGTAGGGCTTTGAAGAGAAAGGAAATTGTCGAGACGCAAAAATACGGAGAGTAATCATAGCTCACAGATTGTGAATTCTGATCGTAACGTATCTATTGATAACGTGATATATCGACCATAACGCATACACATGTGCTTCACAGTTCATGAGAAAAAAGGACTTTGATGAGATACGATACCCGAATTAACATATTCAGAAACTTTTGGCTGCGCTAGCACATTAGATCATTATTTATTTCATTATTTATTTCATTATTTATTCGAAAGACCCCTTTGAAGTGTCAAATGCTTTCGGTGTTGAGGGGAGCAAGGCTCCCAGTTATCCCTCAATCGTCGGCCTTAAGGGCCATGGAAAGCGTCGCTTCCTAGTACAGGCCTAGACTAACTCTCGGCCAGACAGACAATAACCCGTCAATCCATAAATAAATACGTCAGGTTACCGTTCACTGCCACCGAGCAATACACTTCTCAGGTGTGTCCCGACTCCACAATATTTAAGTATGGAAACCTCCCATCTCTTCCACAATGGACTCCATAGTTTGCTCCACATCATTACTTTCCAAAAGCCTGTTCTATATTGTTACCCACAAGTCTTTTGTCTCTCATAAGAAGTCCTATCCGAATTGTCACTATGTCGGCCACATCCAAGATCCCACAATCTGTCAACACAGCCGTTCAAGACACTGCCATGACCGAGTGAGTCATCTTGATTGTGTTTTTCTTCGTCCTCCTCATATCAAATTCACCCAAACTCTTGTTCCATATCTACACTTACACTTTATCATAAAACCTTCGCATCCCCTCCCCGCCTCATTCTTTACACCTTGTCTGCCTACATAGCTTAGCTTCCTCTGATTCTTTCTCATCGATGTGAGGATCGTATGTTGCCAATGGCAGACTAACCTTTCGACTGTATAGCTCGAGAAGCACTTCCCTATCGACGCCCACCTCCACGAAGCGCGAACTCCCGAGCGAGCGCATCCAAAGATACCTCACTGATCCATGTTGCACTACACCTTATGCATCACTCAACAAGAAATCTGTTTCTGCTACGACTGCCAACTCCGGCCCAGCCTATCCCGCTGAGACACCACCATGGCACACGCCTCACACCTACCCATCTACCGCCATGACACCTGCAAGCTCCTCGGGCGGTGGAGTAAACTATTCCAACACCTATCCAGGCCGTCTTCAATCAAACACTCATACAGTTCAACCTGGCTCCATCTCCTCGGCTACGCAGCCCATCCACCCTTCCCAGCCCGCCTCAACTGACTCCGCCGCCCAGTCCAACCATACTCCTCCTCACCCTTCCACCTACCCACCTTCCGTCGTCCGCGCTATGGATAACATGCGTGGTAGACTTGCCGACTTTGACGAAACTTTCAACAGACACGACCAGCAATAAACTCCATGGTCATATCACATAATTGTACTGCGACGTACAAGAATGTTTCACGCGAACTAATGCACCACCCCACGTAAGAAACCAAGTCGGGAAAAACAGGACGACATAGGATACCACAAGAAAAGGAAAGAAAGGAGTTAACGGATGACGTCTTTTTGCTTTGGAACTTGGAATGAGATGGATGGATGATAGATTAACCTTTCATGAAAGGAAGTAACGACCAACAACTAACGACTAACGACTAACGACACGACGCGACGCGACGATAGAGAAAAGGAGGCTCTGAATTTAGAGATAGTTAGGAAAAGAAGAATACAAAAGTTCCTTTCCCTTACCTGATGACTTTCACACATCGTACATATAGAGCCATCGTTGAAGGTGATTCAAATACATGTAGTGATGTACCTTTACGTTACGGTATCTAGTCCTGTTGTGCCACTTTTCCCCAGATTACGAGTAATGTTAAGGGCCAATATATGCCAGTTTGGGGTATTGCGAGAGTGATGTCGTGTCTCGTCGTGCTACATCACTTCACCCACATCATGTGACCTTCCGCGAAGTCTTGTATTACTGGAACTGCGAATGCGCGATCGCTTGGACAGTGCCTTCCAGCGTTTAAGATCACTGATTATGGGACTGGTCACACGTGTGGGTCGTGGGTCGTGGGCCGTGAGCCGTGGGTCGTACAAGAACCCGTACTTCTTAGGGACGAGCCCGGCACATACAGTACCGTAATGGTGGGGTATAACAAAGTTTTTCTTCAGCTGGCTGCTTGTGCTAGGGCTCGGCCCAAGCGCCGACCCTCCAGTGCCTCCCTCGGCCTCCCTACCATGGTAGACGTCCTAGTACAAGCCCTGGGGCGAGGCGACAGAGGGCGTAAGTGCTCGTGCACCCCATAACTTAAAGACCCCGCCACGTGCCCGCTAGTGCCCGCCAAGTTACTGTGCAACGGAGTATCCTTACGAAGTACGAATAGTGATTTCGCCTAAAATAAAATAAGTTCCTATGCTCAGATTTCTTTCACTCCGAGAGGTCACTCCGAGAGGACGACTTTTTGAAGCTCTGTACAATAAGATCAGTGTTCTAATAACAGGCGGTTAAGAAAGCTTGATACCTTTGGCGGGCTAATGCCGTCGACATGCTTGTTCACTTCGGTGGAAAGGCTCACGCGAGAGGGACATCAGCATATTCTAGGAGAGGTCCTGGTCGCAATTCTATGAAACCAAGGAGGTGCAAACGAACTGGGTATCCTCTTGGAAGGAGTAGTGGCCGCTCATACCAGCAGCGCATCCCTCACTATAGCCGATCCCCTTGCGCAAATTCGGGTGTCGAGTAAGCAGCCAGCCCTAGCACCCACACCCTCACCCACACATCCGCCAACACCCATCCACCGACACCCATCCACCGACACCCATCTACCAGCACCCATCCACCAACACCATCCACCAAGCGCAATCATCCTTGCACAGCTCCATCTATACCTTTGAGGCTTTGACATCACACCAGACCGAAATTCTTTCTCACTACGCACATTAACACCACCATGTCTGTAACAAGGTCAATAATTTTACTGGAACCTGCCATGCAGTATAATATTATCAGGTTAGGATCCTCGTGTAGGAGCTATTTCCATATTATCTAGCTGCCACCATCTGCAGCAACATATTGTACATGATTAGCGCCGGATCACGAACCCCGACTTCTTGTCCTGGGTGTTAGTCTAAGCCAGGCCTCCACAGCTTATCGCGATTCTTGTATGATGGCTGTATGCAGGTAGAAAAGAAAGCAAGCTCGGGCGCTGTCTCGAGACGCCGATACGTAGTGATCATGGATCGTCGCATCGACTGGGAGGCATTTGGCAAAGAGGGTAACATCTAGAGACTCTCTCGGTCCCGTCCTTCTGGAAAGAATGAACTCTTGCTACAGCAGGAGACTACTAGTATGGCTTTGAAATCTTCGCCACTGGATACATTGACACTATGGTCCCCTGCTGTTTGGAAGAAGCCTTACAACCACCGGGGATACAAGCGTTGTGATTGGCATTCATCTGTAGAAGCCTCGGCAGATACTCGGGTAGAGTTAGCCACGACTTTCAATGCGACTCCATCCTCCCCCGATTGAGCCTCCACGAGATCTCCTAGCCTCCTTTCCGCTTCGAAAAACTTGCGCCTGGTCTTCCAGTGGTCAATCCGTTACCAGACTCACCACCGCTTGGATGTAACAATTGTTATCTTTCATCGGGAAATCTTGGCGCGGTGACTGTTGCCCTGGATAAATAAAGACGATCTGGATATGTGACGAACACCGAAGTAGTTATCACTCGTATGTCGGCTGCTCGGAGCTTACTAAACCGCGGTGGTGGTGAGGGTGGTAATAGTGGTCGTGGTATGCTCATGGGTCATCTCTCAACCCCGTCGCAGATCTTTCTTTTAGACCATGAGCTTGATGGAATTGGATGATGTTACCGGGTCACGTTCCCCCGCTTCCCTCATTTAAACCACGACCTCGATGTCATTGTCGTTACTAGCTACTCCTACCTATGCAGGAGGTTACAGCGAAACGTACGCATTGAAACCTACGCGACTTTCCAGATCCATTGGAAAACCTACTGTACTCCAGGGGTGGCAAATAACCGGCTCGGTGAGAGTCGATAACAAAGCTGGCGAGGGAAGGAAATTCATACTTCTTGGCAATGGGTTGTCGCCAAACGACGACTGCGAAATTCTTAGCCCGCATTGCATTGCAGGAGATCCAGACTTTTTCCCCTGTACGACTGGCGTAATCATCGTTTTGAAGCTTGTCGTACCTGGAATTAGGTCTAAGGAAGTTCAGGGGTTATCCCCTGTCTGTCAAGCTCTTCCGACGCACCCACCCAAATAAGGTTGGGGTAGTCGCACATGGTGTGCACGGCGTGATTCTGAAGGTAAGATCTCAAATCTCGGTACTACGGAGTACAGTACATCATCGCCCGGTTTATATGGATAAGTGAGCTTGAGGCTTGAGGTAAGAAAGCATACCCTGCTACTGGCGTTCACATGCCCAAGTTATGACATGCGTGCTTGGTACCCCTATGAAATCGAGCCTCGTATTTTCACCACATTTTGGTGTATATCGTTGTCGTGCTGACCCCCGATGGACGATCGGCTACTGTCCCTTCAAGGATGGGGACTCAACGCTTGCACTTTTTCATATATCAAGGTCTTCTTGTATCATCAATCATCCTCTAGCTTTTCAACTTCTGTTTCTTTTCTTCGCAAGAACGTCCCATCTGTATTCTCCGAAGCCGTTACAACGCATCACGCGTAGTATTTTGCTCGATAACCAAACATGTCGCAAACTTCCATTACTGCTGTGCAAAACAATGCCCTATCTGAGTGAGTTGGGTCGTACCGAATCTTTTTCTGCTTTCCATTCCTAGTTTCTTGCTATTTACAGTCTTCATGTCCTTTTCACTCGTTCATCAACTCTTCCCATTTACGCTCGCCTCCCTTCTCATCACTTCTCAGCTATCATACTTTACTGCTATTCACTTCTTTCAGTATCTCATATCGTAGGTTGTGTATAGCGGAAAATAAACTAACCTCTCGACCATCTAGCTCTGGAAGCACTTCCTCAACTACCTCAAACCAATACTCCTCTGCGAGTGACTCCAATCTCTCTGCTGAACGCATCCAACGCTACATCGAAGACCCGTATACTACTACACTATACGGATCTCTCAATGCCCAACTAGCCTACACTGTCCCAGCTCATCTCAATCAATACACTACTGCCGATCATACTGTCCCTTTCGTATCCCACAATCTCGTGCCTGACCTTGATACTCTTGACGCACTCCACCAACTCCACTCCGACGATACCCCTTCCACTCAAAATATACATGCCCAAGAACCTGCATGTGCGACTGAATACCACGACATCATCCAAGCACCTGCCTCTACCACCAAAGCATCTGTCTCCGCCACCCAAGTATCTGCCTCTGCAACCCCAACACCTGCTTCCTTCGACCAGTGGAACTACAGCACTGAGCAACTAGATACTTCCTGTTGCAACACAGACTCCACCGCTGATCTGAGTCAGCCACATACATACGACTGTGTATCTCAAACTACTCAACCTTCTCACTCTTACATACCAACCTCCACCACAGATCCAGTCCAGTCTGCCCCACTCACCTACTCCTCCCATACTGCTCAACCGTCTCAGCCGTCTGAGTCCGTAATCACTACTCACCCCGATTCATTCCTGCCCAGCCCTTACGCAACACAACCTCATGACACCTCCTATACATCCAACTACGCTGCTCATTCCGACTATCCCCCCTCCATTGTCCAAGCAGTCTACGCCATGCGCACCAAGCTTCGAGACTTCGATGACACCTTCAACAGGTCTGCTCAACAATAAGTTCTATGACGACTTCGTTAAACTAGGGTCTTATAAATAACAAGATACTTGGGGTCTTAGCACAAAAAGTGTGTTCCTATCTCGATTTTATCTGCTTTCGGTCAGATTACCCCTCCAAAAAGTTGTCACTGCCCTTCAAACTTCTCTACCTCCACCGTTCTCTCGGTTTCATGTATGATGTATCTGAACGAAGTCTTAGATGGTCATGCCTACCAGCAGCCTTGGCGTCAACGAAGGCTCATGCCTTTGAGCTTTTATGGAGATAGTTTGCATATGTGTATTATGTCGAGATATGTTCTTAACTCTCTCAAAGTCCCGTTAGTTCCAGAACAATGACAGAGCTTCAATTTCGCGCAACCATTGCCACTAATCTTTGTTAGAGGAATGATTTCTGTTGGCAATTTTAATTGAGATATACTAGGATCAAACAAGATTGGACCTTTTCGACCTGCTGGTGCGAAATTTATGAAGTTCCAACGTAAGTAGTTGTACGTATTACTGGATACGAAGACCCTTTTAGGTTGTGAGGCACTGCGGAGCATTAAACATGGGCTGATTTGGGATAGTGCCTTGGAGCTGTTAGCTGTAGTCAAACAAATATCCGAAGGCTCGGAGATATTGTAAAGTTTCCGCTGTCTCAATCCCCTTTGGGTATTGTTGCAGGCCTGTTATTTCTGCACCCGGAGAGTGGAGTTGAGAAGTCAGATTAGCCACACCCACAACCCCTCTAAATGAGAAGCCACAGTGTGTCAGTGCCACAATTTCACTTCCGGGAAGTAAGTGCGTCATTAAGGTTACTTCTTCAGCAAACGGGCCGGTAACCGGCAACGCACTAGCACATTAAAACGGAGTTTGATCGACTGACTCATCGTATTGATCTTTCGAGGCTGTTACTCCTCTCGAACATTCCTGGGAACTGCGGCTGCATTACAATCCTCGTGAATGCACCCATTGAAAAGGAATTGAGTATCGATAGTTTCGAAGATCAATCAAAAGGGAACGTCAGCAATCATAGTCATGCGACTCGATACATACCCGGCGTAACGCGCGACAGAGGTGGGCATTTATGATCCTTGGTGAGTGAGCGCTTTATTTGGACAAAGAGGCGGCGGGGAGGCGGTGGAGAGTATATACGATGCTTGTTTATCAATCGGGACGAATTTGCCTCGTGAAAGATGCTGCGAGGTAAGATGAACGTGGACAATTCAGTAAGATGAACGTGGACAATTCAGTAAGATGAACGTGGACAATTCAGTAAGATGAACGCCGACAATTGAGCGAGGCTATTATGCGACGACCTCGGAGTGATAGGATGCGAATATGGCTGATGGACTCTGTGCACCTCATGCACGTTGGCGCACGTTGGCGTAATTTCACCGCTCACAAGGGTGCCCGAAAACAACCACGCTGATCACGGTTTAGAACTACAACCGACACATTGTTGGTCTGGAGTGTTTAATCCTACTCAAAGCCTTGTCAAAGTTTCATGCGTCTTACTGCTCGGCAGGACCTGATTCTCACTTATTCGCTTGCTGGCCGCTTAGAAACCCCCAGGGGGGCTGTGTAACGTGGCCATATTCATGCCATGTTACACAAAGGTTACCCGGTGTTCTTCCATTCTTCGGAACGGCATATTCTTACATGTATGTTGCAGTCAAAGACTTACTTTCCTTCTACAAGATGGAATCGTTTCTCTCATTCTCAGCTATCCTACCAAATCACTTTACTTGTGTCATTCTACCTTCAGGTGCCTCCCTCCTGATCCTACACTCTATACATCATCACGTGCTCTATTTGGCTTTCGAAGACCAACCATGTCGCAAACCTCCACTACAGCTGTGCAAGGCAGCGCAAGATCTGAGTGAGTATAACTCCCTACGCCCATCCCTCGGCCCTTTTCATGACTTTTCACTCATTCCCTTCCCCCCTACTCCTATCCCGTCGACCTTCCCAGCACATGTTCTCCACTGTCACCCCTTCGGCTTAACCATCCTCCTTCTATTCTTCTACGATTTACACATAGCTAACCGCTATCACATCCATCGCCATAGCTCTGGAAGTGCCCCCATAGTTGCATCTACCTCAGTCACCTCGTCCAACCTCTCCACCGAGCGCATTCAAGCCTACATCTCCGATCAACATCATAGTACGACCTATGCATCACTCAACGACCAATCGAACACAAGAACCTCATTACACGCTGCTCACCCCACAGTCCCGCCTACTATCGTCTCCGCAGTATACAACATGCGCACACAGCTTCGTGACTTCGACGATGCTTTCAACGCACGCCGTTAGGAATGATGAGTTGGAGTGGTATATAGGTCAAAATATGGTCGGGCGTTCGGAGGAAAAGCAAAAGAGATGGGACAGGACAATGATTCATGGATTGGGTTCGGGTTGAAGGATTGAAGTGTGATGAAAAGGGGGTAATGCGCAAACGGATAGGATAGAGGATAACTCTTGAATGAGATAGCAATTCAAGTGACAGTCTACCATTAAGAAGAACTCTTTAGTGATCGTTGTGATAAATGTAAATGTTCAAATTAGATTTGGTGAATTTCAAATCACAACTAACCTCCTGTCACTAGACAGCCCTCCGCAATGCATCCTTCGGCTTTTGTTTGTAGCCAAGTCGAACAAATAATGCGTACCAAATGTCGGAAAAAGCACAAGTATGTTTCAAGGAAGGCTGTTGCTGTGTAACTTCGTATCGGCGTTATGGTTTTTGCCGAAGAGATATGTGGTTGATGATAGGGCGCAGGCACATCGTGGCTTGCTTTTCCTTTTCTGCGATGCGTTGTCTGGGTGTGGGCCCTCGTCCGAACCCCTGGTCAGTGCATATTGCGCTAACTTGATATGCAATACTGACCCTCGGTAGTGAAAGGTTGCTCTGGTGCTCCAAGGCTATAGCCGATGTTTGATAAGTGGATGGATCAGCTCCGAGTATATTTTGATACTGAAAATCCGATATCTCCATATTTTCAGCCTGATAGGCCGTAGATGAGTTGTATGCTCACTCAGACAGACATGCTTACGCATCATAGAGTGTGCCTCGCCAGTCCCCATGTCTCACCTTATCTGCAGGATCATAGTTCTGTCGTGAGATCTGATATGATAGACAATAATAGAGGCTTGATCATCTTGCAATGCCGTGTGGCATTGTATTGTCGACAGTTAGTAGTAGTTTGACCTGACGACGACCCTCGAAGGATTGTACGGCTTCAACGTATGACGCATGTAAGATTATTGTTGTAGGGCTGGGGCGCGCTTCCATCGATATTGTTTGCCCTAGATAGTTGCATGGTATGGTCAACTGTTGGTGGACTTTGCCTAATTCCATGAAGACGCGTCAACGTCGAAAAGGGGATATACCTGTTGGCGATGACAACGCCAAGAACCGATGGAACATACCCGCTGCGGACACTAAATTACCCACTGTGCACACTAACAAGGATGCTGCTTGCAGGGCACGTGCTGGGGTCGAGAAGTTATGCTTATCCCCGCATTGGACATGCGCACGAGAGCAAATAGTTGTAAACGGACGAGTAGTGTAGATCTGTCAGTCGTGTGATTAAAGTAGGATGAGCACCCATATGGATACAGTAGAGGGTACGCGCTAGAAGATGGTGTAATTGCCAATTTAGCCGTTTTGCTACCGAATCCTACAGCCTTATAGCGCGGACTTCGTTACGATGTCGCTTTGCACCAACAACCGAATAACGTGCTTACTTCTAGATCCGTGCCGTATCATCAGCTTCTAGAGCTTCCAACCAGCATCCTTCTTCCTAACGAGAAGGATCTTGCTGTCCACTTTCCAACAGGCTAACGAACTGTTCTAGATCCGATGATTCATCTCAGCTGAGGTTGGATGTGTATTCTTACGATTATATAATATTGTTGTTGAGCCTATCGTGCTTTAGCAACGCAAGTAATTAATAATTTCGGGAGATCAGAATCGCGCCCGAATCCTACTTAAAATCTAGAAATCTAGAAATCTTGAGATATTGTGATAAGTGAAACGACGTGAATGTAGCTGTCCAATAAGATAACGACGATTTTCTACCTTACCGAGAATTGCCGAAATATTTGCGGCACAACCATCCTGCCTCCAATTGACTTAGCAAAGTGTGATACCAGCTACCTGGAAACCTACTATCCCTATCTAAGCCAACTATACCTTCGGACGCAGGCGGTTTGGTGGTGCTGCGGTGCATGATGGCCTCTAATGGTTCATGTCATGGACGGGCAACACGTACCGCATATAAGAACAGGCAACCGAGTACGAGATTGATTCATATATGAGAAAGGCGTTCGACTACGACGTTGCGGACTTTACGGCATGCTGACATATATTAGTAAATGGATCCGGTGAAACTTGGTTATCTAGTTGGAAGGGATATAATGGATTTCTCAAGGGTCCCATGAGAGCGCCGTTGAAGCCTTGGTTACGAGGGGTTTTCATAGGCCTGGTTTTTACGACAAGCGCTATATGACGAATCGCCATACAATCGCTTGCAGTCATCGAATGATGGTTTTCCCTTCCGACGCATACATACTCACTCACTTTGGATCCATGAAAAACCTGCAGTATGCATTATGCGATAGTTTACAGCAAAGTATAATTTTGAGATACTTTGCTCACCACTAATTTAACGTTGATAGCAACTCCTATTGCAGAGTATCAGTAAAGTATCGCATTTCATATAAAGAAGAGGGTCCAGCAGCTCCTTGTCTTTAGAGTTCGTTGGCACTCCATACCCGAGTTGGTCCATACCGAGTTGGTCCATACTCGAGTTGCTGCATAATCGCTTGTTACACCAGAACCGACTAAGAATCGCTCAATGTGGAAATCCTTCAGTCCCCCACCTCGCTTCATCCCCGGTGTATCGAATCATATATTATTTTACGACTTCGACTAAGAATAATCCCATCCTACCCTATCTTATCCTGCATAGAATCTTGTCAGGAGGCTTCTGTGTGAAACCGAAACCGGGCTCGCCGGCTGGGATGAAGTTGGTCATATTAGGTTAAGTCCCTTCCCAGCTGAACGGATGCTGGAAGTAGAAGTCGACATCACTGAGTGCTGCTTGCTCGGGCATATATGAGCGCTCCAGGATTGCTCGCGCATCAGCGAAAAAGGTCAGCAATGGTCGATCACCGAACCGAAACATGCCAGAACAGGCCCTGAGGGGAATTTTCAGATTTCGAGCCGCAATCAAGACGTGAGTCTTCATATAAAAGCAGCTCCTATCCACACAGTGGATCGGACGTTTTTCATCTTACCATTTCCTTCTAAATACCCTCCCATAGTACACTTTTCTGACTTGGAAGTGTCTTGTTCTATCCTCGAAGGTCTGCATCCACTGCTTGCTTTCATTCATTCTTCCAGTTTTCGTTATTTTGATCATATCTAAGATCCAGCAATCTTCCAACACAGCCGCGCAAGACACTATGTCTTCTAAGTAAGTTGTCTCGGGTTTGTCTCTCTATGTCGTTTTCTTTTCTCCGAGGTGCACCTCCTTGTGTAACCTTTACACATACCCTT
Source organism: Rutstroemia sp. NJR-2017a WRK4 (assembly GCA_002946385.1). Lineage (NCBI taxonomy): Eukaryota > Fungi > Ascomycota > Leotiomycetes > Helotiales > Rutstroemiaceae > Rutstroemia > Rutstroemia sp. NJR-2017a WRK4. The sequence goes on from NJPR01000063.1 coordinate 119,412, forward strand.
CACTTCCACTCCCCAAGCTCCCGCTGCTGCCATGTGTTTCCTTAGCCGCCGTCTGGATCTCTGGCTCCCATCCCCACCTCACTCTTTATTCATTGTCCATGTGTTATACATTGGACTCTCTTTCCTCTTTCTCAATCACTTCTAGTCCAGATACCATGCTGCCAAAGACAGACTAACCTTTCGACCGTGCAGCACGGGAAACACTTTCTTCTCTCCCTCCACCACCAAGCAACACCTCGCGGCGACCAAGCGCAAACTCTCGGGCGAGCGTGTCCAAAGCTACATCAGTGATCCACATTGCACTACGCCCTATGCGTCACTCAACACATGTTCCACACCTGCTACAACTACCAACTCCAACCCAGTCTATACCACTAACACTCACCCATGCAACGCCTACCCATCTGTTGCCACAGCACATGCAAACTACTCCACAACACATCCAGCCGGCCATCAACCCAGCAGCGCCACCACATACACAACGCAGCCTTGCGCTACTCCCGACACTACCCAGCCCGCATCCACAACCCAGACGAACTACACCCCTCCACACCAGCTCACATACCCACCCACTATAGTTAACGCTGTCTATAGCATGCGTGGCAAGCTTCACGACTTTGACGTCGCATTCAATGGACAGAACCAACAATAAGGTCCTTGACCATATTATTATTATCCTAGCGTCGTACAAGAATAGATGATGTGATATTAGGTTTGTTACCTCGTACCGGTAGCCAGGGTACAACACTGATTGAAACAGGTTAAGATACGGAAAGGAAAAGCGTCAACTGTGATGGAATTTCGGTGTGGAACTTAGAACAGGCGGAATAGATGGAATGGATGGGTGGATGTGTGTGTGGATGGGTGGATGTGTGTGTGGATGGGTGGATGTGTGTGTGGATGGGTGGATGTGTGGATGGGTGGATGTGTGGATGGGTGGATGTGTGGATGGGTGGATAGGTAGCTGGGATGAATGGGTGGATGGGTTGGATACATGGGAGGATAGGTGGATGGGAGGATAAGTGGATGTGTGGAATACATGGGTGATGTAAGGATAGGTGGATAGATGCATGCAATGAATGCAGGGGATGGATCAATGCCAAGACAACGCCTCAACTAAATCTAACGACAAACGAAAGACTTGATGATATGAAAGAGCAGGCTCCAACTTAGAGATCAAATAGGAAATGAACAAATAAAACAATCCTTCTCATTATGTGCCGACTTTCACACAACAGAGCCATTACTCAATGTGACTCGAAGAAGAATGTCCCGTAACCTGATGTCACATGACATACCCCTCCGGTCGAACCCGACTTTGTCTACCCGTATCTGACCGCTCATGCGCGCTGACTATAAACTTGCAATCACATGTATCAGCCTCCGCCAACATGCAGTTCGTGTTTGTTTCCCCCCAAGAGCAATGTGGAATCAACTTACCTGCACCCGGCCTCCACCTCACTCCTACGTAACAGCTGGAACGATGGGTACTGTGCATAACGGGATACGAAGCCATCGCGATCAACCTTGCAATCGCCCTCGGTTTGTCGCGCTCACTCTCTTCCTGCTTCACTTTTTCTCCGGCTCTGCAAGGTAGACCGATATGGAATTAGTCTAGATGCACCGACAAGGTATGTTTGAGCTACACCTGAGTGCATACGACCAATCGTTCCCAAGCACCTAAAGCTACTTCCAGTCCGCATACTTGTACCAAAGGCTGCGGCGTCGTCGACCTGCATGAAAAGCAGCAGGATGTTCTGGACGTCAGGCTGGGCCACGCACTTGCATAAAAACCCAAGCCCATCAGGGCCGCGATCAAGCTGCATTGACTCTAGCCTACATAGACAATATCCGGCAGCATGGATAGTAGCCGGTATTGCATCCAAGCCGCAGAACTGACATAATGGTATGCGCCTGTCCCTCTCCTGCTGAAGATTTGAGATGCAAGGCTTACATGATATGCAGAGGCTCGCTGTGGCTGTAAGCTAGACTAGTACTAGCGCGGAACGCCTTGTCTGGTACCGGTTATAAGGATTTAGGAAGAAAAGTTCCGTCCTTCGTCGGTTTTCCCGTTTGGAAACCAATATTTGATGTGACTTCCACGACGCGCAGCTCAGCCTCTCCCACACGTTGCCCCTCGTGCCCCTCCATTAATCCCCGCCTTCAGCACCACCAACACCCCCACTATCGTCATCCACCGCATTTGGCCGTTTCACGACACCTTAAGGCAACCAGAAAAACAGAAAACCGTAGAGAGAAAATCCATCTCCATTCTAATAATATATCATAACTCAGTCTAAAAATAATGATGATTTCGTGACTCTATCCAATGAAATCTGTCTGCTTGCTTAGAAAACAATAAAAATCAAGACAGACCTGAAAAACCCTCACCTGCTCCAACCAATTATTCGCCCCTAATAAAACAATAGTCGGTACACTCTAGATTAGCCTTACTCAAATGAAAACAAGCAAAATGAGCGGCAACGATGTACGAAACAAGAGACTTGTATGAAGAAGCAAAAGCAAGAAATATCACATCCTCTGCGCTTGGGCTACTCAACCAAGCTAACACCCTTCGAACCCATGAACACAACTAGAACTTCTGCGCAACAATCTGCACACCATCAACCCAAACAATGCCATCCTTGACACCCCTACACTCGGTGTAAATCTGGACTTTGGCAGTCTCTAGACCTTGGAACCTCTTTCTCGGCGTATACGTGAGAGTATTCTTCTTCCACTTGCCCTTCTTGAGTGGCGTGGGCTCTGAACAATACGAGTCAGAATTAACACAGAGTTGAAGCCAGCAATCTTTTGATCTAGCAGCTTGACCATAGGCGATGATTTTGAGGGATTTAGTTTGGGCGCAGATGGTGGTGTTTTGTTGGATTAGAGCAAGATAGTCAGATGGTTGTGTGATTTCACTAAGGAAAGAGAAGATGTTAGTTTTTGGTCTATACATGAATATATGCTAGGAGGGGAAGACGGTAGAAAACTCACAGGTAGTAATCGCCTTCATAGGAGTTTGCTGGGTCATAGACAACAACATTACTCTTAGCAGCGGCGCCGCCATCAGCTTTCGGGGCCCATGGTGCTAAGGCACCAGTTTCAAAACCACCATTCGTTATCGTTGGCAGGGGGCATGTGGACACGGATGAAGTGGAGCTAAGAGTTGTTCGTGTGGTGGATGAAGTGGAGCTAAGACTCGTTTCTGTGGATGTAGTGGAGCTAAGAGTTGGTCGTGTGGATGTAGCGAAGGATGTTGGGATTGAGAGGGCCGATGTGCTAGATGGGAAGAGCGAGCTGGAGCCGGAAATGAGTGATGACGAAGACGTAATTGACTCGATTGAGGAAGAAACTGAAGAAATTGATGGCTCAACCGATGAAGAGGAAACTAAGCTCGTTGTTGAACCGACGCTGCTGGAGGAAGACTCCAAAGATAGGCTAGAGCTTGATGGTACGACGCTGCTTGATACAGTTGACTCGACTGTCGAAGACTCTGAGCGTGGTACAAGACTTGACGATGAAACAAAGGTGTTGGAGCTGGACGACGCGGCTGTGGAAGACAAGATCTGGCTTGTGCTTGTAGGCTCAATACTAGACTCCGAACTGACAACTACAGACGATGTTACGAGGAGACTGCTAGTGAGGGATGGCTCGATGGATGATGATTCAGAAGACGAAGAAATAGCCTGAGTCGTGCTTGATGGTATGACGCTGCTCTCGGAAGATTGTGATGTTGGGTTGACGCTTGACTGAGATGACGGCTCAAGGGACGTGGAAGATGGGAACTGGCTCGTAGTGGATGACTCAACGGTATTTGAAACATCAGAAGTCTGAACAGAACTTGAAGAGGCGGATGGCTCAACCGAGGAAGATGGGAACTGGGGCGTGGACTCAACTGTAGTTGAAACTCCCGACGACGAAAGCCCACTTGAAGAAGTGAATGGCTCAAGAGATGTAGAGGACGGGAACTGGCTCGTAGAAGATGACTCAAATGTAGCTGAAACTTCCGAGGTCGAGAAAGCACTTGAAGAAGCGGATTCAACCGAGGAACTTAAGATCTGGCTCGTAGTAGATGCCTCAACAGTACTTGAAATTTCCGGAGTCGAAACAGCACTTGAAGAGGCGGATAACTCGACGGAAGAAGTAAGTGTTGGGCTCGTTGTAGTTAATTCAACACTGGTCGAGGGCAAAGATGAAGATGTGGCACTCGGCGAGGTAGATAGCTCAACCGAGGAGGTTAAGATCTGGCTCGTAATAGTTGACTCAACACTGGTCGAAGGCACAGATGAAGGAGCGGCACTGGATGGCTGGGCACTGCTGGAGTCTGTTGATCCAACACTGCTTGAAACGTCAGATGTGGAGAGAACACTGCTGGAGAGAGTGAGCTCGGCTGAAGATGAAATATACCCGCTTGTGCTTGACGCTGGGACGGAACTCGTAGTAGATTCAGATATCTGGAGACTGCTGGAAGCGGCGGCAGAGGTACTGGTGGAAATCTCCGACGTCTCTGAGCTGGCAGCGACTGAAGTTGTGGACGTTCCAGCTGTGCTCGAAAGAATAGAGCTGCTGAATTCAAGGCTACTAGTGGTTTGAGACTCAACTGTTGAAGTTGAGAAGTCGGTTGATGAAGCTTGCAGGCTACTTGAGGCGCTAGACACGATTGAGCTAAGAATACTTGTAGAAACGGACTCCGCTGTGCTCGAAGAGGAAGCTTCAATGCTACTGGTTGATCCCAGGGACGTGGAAAACCCAACCGTGGAAGTAGGCTCAGATGTTGATTGAGACAAGCTCGTTGGTTCCGCTGAAGAGGAGGTCTCAACGAAGCTAGAAGGAACGGATGAAGACGTCGAGGTAATGAGTTCGCTTGTGGACAAAACACTTGTCTCGGAGCTTGCTACCGAAGTGCCTGAGACAGAGGTGCTAATCGGGCTAATCGTAGAAGAAGTTTCGTTGCTGGCTTGAGAGCTTGTAGACTCCACACTACTGAAAGTAGACGAGACTTCAATGCTGGAAACAGTGGTTGATAACTCAAGACTGCTGGATGGACTGGTGGACAAGCTAATGGAAGAAGCAGCTTCAGATGTACTCGTGGAGATATCAGAGGTAACTGTTGAGCTAGAGAGCTCTGTGCTAGATGGAAGCACGGTGACCGAATTGGATGAGGATTCCGATATGAGAACTGAGGAAGTGGAGGCTTCTGTGCTACTTGGAATGGAGCTACTGAGAGAAGATGGCTCCAATGAAGAGGATGCAGAGGCATAGAGACTAGAGATATCGCTAGTCATTTGCACTGAGCTTGATGACGACAGTGACTCAGAAGAGACAGATGAGGAAGGCGAGGCAGTTGAAATATCAGTGCTGCTTGAAACCGTGCTGGAAGCAGAAGAGAGAACATCGGATGAGATTGCACTGCTTGAGAGGGTCGAAGTTGGAGCAATGAAACTTGAGGACGAAACGTCACTCGAGGAGTCAGTGATCAAGGCTGATGTAGTGGTGGAGCTCTCCGGGCTTAAAGTACTGGATCCGCTTGAGACGAGAGATGAAATAATGGATGTGACACTGGCTGTCTCAATGGAGCTGGAAGATTCAAGCACGCTGGATGAGACATCTGACGTGGTGGCAAGCACTGTAGAGCTCACCGATGAGACCTCCGAAGAGATGCTGGATATTTCTGATGTTGTACTGGCGATGAGGCTGCTTGAAACACTGTCCGAGGTGGATTGAACGATGCTTGAGGATAGAGATGGCTCTACGCTGGTCGATGAGGTGGTCAAGGAAACAGTGATGACCTCTGATGTTGATGATAAACCGCCACTGCTTGACTCGTTAGAAGAAAGGCTGGGTTCCGCTGAACTGGATGAGAGAACAACACTGCTCGAAGTAAGAACTTCTGAGCTAATCGTCCCGGCCGAGGTCTCGGAGATGGACGCGCTCAGCGATAAGCTGAGCACGGTGCTAGTTGAGCTTGCAGAGACAGCCTCGCTGCTGAATGAAGAAGTAAGCGATTCCAGAGATGAGGTCTCTAAAGCCGACTCGCTGGAGGAAGACGCAATTGATTCCAGAGATGAAGTAGCCGAAGCCGAGAGGCTAAGGGATGCGCTAGTAGTTGAAGGGACAGGGAGGGATGTGAGATCTGTAGACGAGACGAGACTGCTGGAGGCTTGAAGCGAAGAGCTGACAGTGCTAGAAGATTCAGTAACCGAGGATGAAGCAGATACTAGCTCAAACTCGTAGATGAGCATTGAATTTGGATCAGTCCGCTTGCTGAATCGGGATCTTCTCTTCAATGTAGAAATTCCACCACAAATCTCGCTTGGGTCCCCCGGGCAAGGGTAATTGCACACCCCAGTCGGCTGTATATTGGTCTTCGTGTCAGCGCAGTAACAGTGTCCAGGCTCGATACCCGCATATTTGTATAACCCAGCATTATCTGCCGTAAAACAGTATTCCGCACAGTGAGCAGGCGTATCAATAACCGACGGACTGGTGTTGTCAAGTGGGGTAATTAGAGGGTAACCAGCACCATCGACATAACAGCCCCGAAGCACATATTGTCCACCAGTAACTTGGATTACGGGTACTAATGTTGGGCCAGAGATCGTTGACCCAGTCGTGGTAGAAGAGCTGAGACTTGTGCTTGCCGATGAAGGAGCTGCAGTTACACTGCTGCTGAGAGTCACATCCGATGTCGCTGCGCTGCTGAAGGAAGACTCTACCGATGATGTAGGCTCAGAGATGGTCAAAGAGCTGCTGGGCTCTGCAGTTGTTGATGAGCTAGATCCAACCGATGTTATGGATTGAGAGCTCAAAGTGGCAGTTAGTACCGACGACGATGGTGAAGAGGATTTGCTGCTAATCTCCGATGAGATGCTTCCACTACTGGAGTCAAAAACAGATGAGGTAATTGAAACCGTGAAGCTTTCATCGCTGGAAACGGAGGACGATGAAATAGTCTCATAGATGGAGCTTGCTGAGCTACTGCCGGTTCCCAAGATGCTAGAGCTGCTGCTCTCATAAACGGAAGAACTGAGATCAGCGGACTGAGACACGGAGGTGCTGACTTCAGATGTCGAACTAGCAAGAGACAAAGATGTTGTTGAAATCTCTGTGTTGCTGCTAGGGAGTACTAATGATGTTGTTGATGTCGGAAGAATAGCCGAATTGTCGCTTTCGGTGGAAGAGACTGCTGATATGCTGGAGGTCAGCGAAGAGACAGTTGTGCTTGAGACTTCCGCCGTCGTAGAAAGTACCGATGAGCTTGTGTATCCGCTGCTAGACAAGGACGGTTCTGTACTAGAAATTGTAGATGTACCAATCTCGGTCGAAGATTGAGACGAACTTGACACAAGAGAACTCTCCGAAGAGGTAATTGTTGAGGACGAGTCAGAAGTCGATTGAGTTGGCAGGATCGATGAAGAATCTGTAGCTACCGCAGAGCTTGACAGACGTGTGAAGATGCTTGTTCCAGAAGTGAAAAGGCTCGAGGATGAATCAATTTCAGAACTAGACGTGCTGGGTAGAGCAGTTGACAGAGATGAGACCGAAAGAGATGACGAATCAAGATTGGAGCTCGAGCTGCTTGGTAGAGATGAAAGCGAGAGGCTTGAAGATGAGCTGATATTAGAGAGCGTAGGAGTCAAAGTGGAGGTTGAAGATTCGGCATCAGATGTAGTGATTGAGACAGCGCTGCTAATGACCGGGGAGGGGCTCGACAAACTTGAAAATTCGGAAGCGGAAGTCGACGAAGAAATGATGTCTGAGCTGGAGGTAGTGAGTGGAATCGAAGTCCCCGCGCTAGAGTACGACCATGTCGAAGAGAAGCTTGGGCAATAAGTAATTGTGGTTGTGACCGTAGAACAAGAATCGGTCTGTTGGTTTTGCTGACCCTGTTGAGCAACACGAGGCTCAAGATTCCTATGGGCTCGGTGCTCACGGCGACCTTCTAACTTGATGTTTGCACTCGCAGCACCAAAGGTTGCAGCGAACAGCAAGCATCCTCTCAACGAAAGCGGTGCCATGATTGCTTTAGCAAAACGAGTGATGCTTAAAGACAGGCACAGTCAAGTGTCCCTTGGGATATATGACTTAAGGAAAGAAATGACAATAAAGGATGGGAATGAGGGAACACCCAAAACCGAGTCGAGGGCACGAATATTGAAATAGTAGAATTGATTGCTGCAAATACTGCCAACGCCCAAAGCGATCAAGGGATGAATCAAACCCATTCTGATAGAAGAACAATATCAGCAAGTAAGTCATGGCTGAAATGTATCGTATTGATGCTTTTCGGATGAAAAATAATGTGGCAAAAGCATGCTTTTCCCTTGCAGAAGATATACACTCGAGTCTGGTCTCAGGCAACTAGCCATTCGGGAGTATGATCTCTTTTTTCCGTCCCGCCACCAATAAATGCAGCATTTGATGATTGAATCTTGTGAGAATGATGTAAGGGGTTAGGAGGTTGATGCGATGAAAGTATTATATTGCGAACGCGTAAATTCTGACAAGCCGCAGGAGCGATACCAGCCAAGAATAGCGCGGAACGAAGAGCGTCGTCCGCTGGAGTCCATTTCTCTGGTAGGTGCAAGAAATTTGGTAGATCATGGAAAGCGCAATGAGGAAGTGAAGGGAGGAAAAAGATTGAAACCAGCCCTCCGACCCAAATGGACCAGGCCAATTGGGACAATATGCTGTGGCTATTGTTCTTCAAAATATGAGTCAATATTAAATGAAATATGATGATATTCACGAATGAAACGGATCGCCTGATTGCCTGATTGATTCTTGGATACTTCCTGTTGCTTCGTAAATGAAGAGTGCGTTTCGGATTAAGTGAAATTCCGCGGTCTCGTGATTTGGCGTACACTCGAATCGCGGAACAAGGAAGACCCAATGAAAAGTCGCGATCAACAAAATTATCCACTCAACAGCACTGGCTCTTCGTAGTAGAAAAGTGACGGATTCGGGCACGGACCACCTAAGCACAACTTCATATAGGCAACTTAAGAAACTATAAGAAAAACATTTAGCTAACTACTAAGAGATATACTCTATTATCTGAGATTCTCAAATCTCTTTTCAGAATTTAAAAATTCCCAGATTTAAAAGAGTTATATTGTAATTCAAAGTACAAAAGTTGGTAGTTAAATGGATGTGGTCCGTGCCCGAATCCGTCAGTTTTTTCTACTACGAAGAGACTGGCAAACAGTTGGCGTGCAATGTCTGTTCGCACAAATCTCGCACATTATTCTCTGGTTTGCTCCTTCCACTTTCACGACCCTTCGCTGTTCACAGAAATGTACTTCACATGAACATATGAACATGTACCGTTTAAATTGCCACTGCAGCACAAACACAAGTTCTTCATGACGGCGCTCGCTCTTCGGCTACATTGTGTTCAGTCAGCTAATTTTTCTGGGTCATTGCCACTTTGTTTTTCTGCTCTTCCATGTCCAGAGAAGAATAACTTTCAGCATCAGATCCTCATATCCCTTGTTACTTTGTGACATGTCACATGTAATTTAGTTTAAGGTGGTGGCTTCGGATCGTCCCTCATGATGGCTGAGATATCTCACATCATCCCCTCCACATTGAGCTTGGCCGAGAGAATCGATCAGGTACGAAGAAAGGCTGCGGCTGCAAGACTCGCAGTTACTAGGAACATATCCGAGATTTCAGTCACTGCCAATGAAATCAGCTTCGTTTCTTCTTCCTCTTGTTCCGATAATGATGATGCCGTCACTCCAATAGCCAATCAAGGTCCACTGTCCCATGCTGTCTCAAAATCCCCAATCAGAGGTGAACATTCAGAGGTCGGTGTCGTCGCCCATCAGCTAAAATCTTTGCTATCGGAGAAACGACGAGGATTTTTTCAACCACTCGTCGAGGCAATTAGAGACTCCAAAAGAGACCATTTAGAGGGCATTTTACTCCACTTATGTATTCAGTTCCCCGATGCCAGAGCTGTGGCCGAGTCATTACTCACTGCCGACGAAAATGCGATCGACCGACAGCTTGCAGTCGATAGCAAACAACTATCCAAGACACCAGTCTCTGAAAGTCCCCTCACAGTCGACCAAGAACTATCAATCGCCCAAGAAAGCGGCAACAGGCACTTCGGTCCCAAGAAATCAAATGTCGAGAATACTATCACTTTGGATCATAAATCATCCGACGCACAACCAGAAGGGATCAATGAGGGTGCAGAGAAGCTTTTGAAGGCCCCAGAGAATCTGCAAAAGGCTGCAAGATCAAAGTTGCCATCAAATATTGCAGATCAGGGTGTGCATACAGTGGGTCCCGAGAAGCGTAAGCGGGAATCATCGCCTGACAAACGCTCCGAGTCAGTCCCATCAAAGCAGAAAGAGCCATATGTAAGTCAAGATACAACAAGTTCAAGTTGCAGTCGTTAATTAGAATCGAGTATGTCATTCCGAAGCGCTCCAAGATTGATGGCACAACACCAGCTCGTCCGCTTCTCGAAAAGTCGACAGATGCAAATAAACAAGACGGCAGACAAAGAATTGGCCCCGCTCTGCCAGACACGGGAACATACCCACGTAAAACTTGTCGTGTCTGCCACAAGATATTTTTCGACGCGAGCACATTGAATCGTCATTTCAAAAAGGCCCATGGAATGGAAGTAGGGAGCCTGAAATGTTCAAAGTGTGAGCAGAGATTTTCTGGACAAGACGCCGTTCACCGCCATGAGCAATCCGTACACGGGAGCAAGCCTGAAGCTACGAAGTTCGCTCGACAAGAAGATGATGCAAAAAATCAAAGCTTTGAGAATATTGCTAACGATCCCGATACCAATTCAAGTGCAATCAGATGTCCCGACTGCGATAATACATTCAGTCGGACAGGTGAACTTCACCGTCACCAGAGAAACGTACACCATGTCGACCAAAAACCGTACAAATGCTCAAAGTGTAACAAGCATTTTGCAAAAATAGAGCATCTCGATCAGCATATGAGCGCCAGCCACCTTACTGGGCTATTCGAATGCGCAAAATGCAGGCGTGTCTTCGCGAATGCTGATGATCTTGCAACACACCTAAGTTTTCAGCACGGCGAGCGGATCGATCCGCGGTGTATGAACGCTGCTTAGCCGGCCAACATCCCGGGCTCAGTAAGGAAGGAAAACCTGAGTGCGAATCACAAATATTCATTCAACATCCCCCGTTTCAGGCTGGGCCGACAAGAAACATATCCCAACAAGGCGTAATTCATCGAATGTATTGGTTAAGGTACGATATTTGGCCGCCTCTAGTTGTCCGTCTAGGCTCTCTGTTTGAGCAGTTATCACATGCATGCTAGTAGGTCCACTCTCACAAATGCGACATCCCTTTGTGAATGTCTGATCTCAATATCAACTTCATCCTTGATTCAACCGCCAACGTCTAGTAGCTGACTTATCGTAACATTAGTATTCAAAGCCATGTTACATCGCACGAGTCACAGCCTCACACTAGCTACGACCGGAAAACCGAGATACATGTTCTCTGCATCTGTCAGAAGGTTCTATGCAGCATGATTAACTTCTTTCGTCCGGGATTATACAGTACGATGTTACGGTGTGGCAGAACTTTGGGACCGAGGCCGCGGAAAGAAGCGCAGTACACGCCGAAAATAAAAGTCCGCGTCATTTAGGTCACTTGCGCCATGCGAACTCAGTGATAACTTCAAGGGGAAAGGGGAAATGGGAGGGGCTGAAACACACGTCAAGGTATCTCTTACCGGGCGTCGAAGTATTGTCTTGTCAGCATTCCAAATCGCAATTTTTTCCCTGTGCATACCGGTTATGAATCCTCGTCTTCGAATGGTCGACTACGCATGCATGTCAGATTTTGGGTGTGATTTCTTTGGCGAGCGCTTATACTTCGCCACCCCAATTGGTGTAAGCGCGTATGCAACAGACCCAACTGAGATGAAAACACCGCTTATTCGTCCCCTTATCAAGAATATCCGCGTCTTTGCTTGTTGAGCCGCCGCTAGCCCCGTGTGTTGTTGGCTTGGCTGTACATGGGACAAGGGTTCTACCGCCGGATACTTGATTTTGGGTCCAGAATGTCATGGGGGACGGTTGCATTTCATCACTTGGCAGCCTGATGATGCATGCAGGCGATGATCAATGTATGGATAGATGCAGAGATGAGATGAGACGACGGGGGGAGGGATGGGATTGGGATGGGATTGGGGATGGTGATGTATCGCATTGGGATGATGTTGCATGAGATTGAATCATGCAATGCAATCATCTGTCTCCTTTGCTGGGTTTTGTTTCTGCATCGATTTCCGCAGTTCATCTTATGTATGATGATGAAACAATAATCATGTTTGTCGTGATGGCAGGTAGTTGGGGGATATCATGCCGGCTGCGTCTATCCGTCGCTCAATCGCGGGTAGCAGCCGCATGAATGGCTCAGGACGTCGGAGCATGGTAGGAACAGGTATTTAGACGTTCATCTCTCTCAAACCAAGACCCGAATCAAGCCACCCACCACCACTTTCTTTCCGGATCTGTCTTGCTCCTGCCGCCCTTCTTTCTCTCGTTGCTGCTACAGCCTTATCGATCGTTCTGGCATTCATAGGCTGTACGGCTCTCATCTTGAAGTTGTGTCACCATTCCATACATATTATCCCTAGCCATCTTTTGTTGTCCCACGTGGGGTTCGGCGGCTATTATCTTCCGGTTTGGTTGCGTGGCTAGCGCCTGGAGTTCGATATAGAACTGTGAGACATTGACGGACGATTTTGTGCATCGAAATTTTAATACTCGTCGGTTCCTCTTGCTTTATTTTGTTCGAACGATAAACATCACCCGCCGCGATTTCTCCCCAGTTCGAAGAGATCACGTGCGCGAAATATCGACTTGGACATTCAAGACTGTCAACATGCCGACAAGCAACTCGAATTACTCGACTGTGGCAGTGAAGGGGTCGGTTGTTGAGTATGTTGGCTTTTCTTTCTTTTCCGTCCCCTTTCTCACGGTTCCTTGTGTCCATTTTTTGGCTTGTCCATATTCCCTCTCCTTCCTTTCTCTTGTGCGCGGAGACTCTTATACATTCAGTATTCACTTCATGCACTCCACTATCTCCCGCCTTCCCTTCTCAGACACCTCCACCTCTTATCAAAAGAACTCAAAACTAACATCTCCCGTTCTCCCATCTAGTTCCATCTCCCCTCCCTCCACCAATTCAAACCCTCCACGTTCTTCGACAAACACAAATATCGATACATCTGGTGTGGCGAAACAGAAGTCTCTGGAGAATAGACGTCTGCAGAGCTTTCTCCAGGATGGAGGTGATAAAAGGAGTGCGGAAAGGAGTGTGCTGGGGATGGGGAAGAATGGGATGGAGATGGAGTGCGGAAGGAGTGTGGATGAGGGGGAGATTCGGAAGGTAATGGGGGAGGAGTTGAAGGGATGGGGGAGGTGGTTCGAGGATGCGGGGAGGAGGGAGGGGTAAGTAAGGGGTCGTGGAAGATTCGGTCTTGTGGTGTGGCTTTTGTTGGTGTTTGCGTGGTCATTTTACTGCTTGGTGTTTTTCTCGGTGTGTTTCTTGATGGTGTCGGCTTGTAGTATTGCTGGGTGTTGTTCGTTATTGTTGCTTGATGGTGTTGCTTGGTGGTATGGCTTGGTGGTATGGCTTGGTGGTATGGCTTGGTGTTGTTGCTTGGTGTTGTTGCTTGGTGGTGTTGCTTGCTGGTTTCTTTGTGGATGTACGCTGACGATGCTGATGACGATGATCCTGACCTTATTGTTTCTTTCACTGGAGTTTTCATTTTCTGTTCTTTTCGTGCTTGTTTTAGTATAGTTTCTTATGTCAGACGTTTTGTGTGGCTGTCTTTCTTCATTGAGGCTGTAAATGTTTGCTCTAAGCACTCTATGGTTTTCGGCTGGTTGTTGTGATATTTGGTATCTTTAGCTTGTAGGGTGATCTAGTGAGGGACTGTGTTGGTTGCATCTCTAACGGGTTCCTTTGGTAGCTGTCAAGTAGATTTCGGGCTATGCTAGCTGTCGAGCTGTAGCATCACAGAAGTTTTCGGGTGATTATGTATAATGTTCAATGTCGTTTTGAAACTGGGACATTTTGAAGCGGAGATACATGGAGGAACGCGAATAACACACGAGCAAGAATGTGCGTTTCCGTCCATCTTCTCAACGCTCAATGCCATGATCCAAGAATAATGGAGAGCATCATCCTCGCCGTCTTCGGATGCCCGGACCCCAAAATCGTGTTGATAAAGACTTCTCAATGTGATTACGCGAGAGAATAGATCGATCCATCCCACCAAGTCCGTCGGTGTGCAACAGCGCGTTGAAGCGCTCCCATTTTCCGGAGGGAAGCTGTTTTTAGCTATCGCTGTGTGGAAGTAGTCGCCAGGTCCGAGTGCTTCGAAAATATAAGAGTTCGGGTCATAATATTAGGTCTCTCTAAGGGTGATCCCCGGGTGACGTCCGGGTAAGGAAGATACCGGTGATGTCGATATCGAAAAGACGAGAAAAGGGATGAGGCCCGTGCCGTCCACATTAGATAATGACACCAGCCGCTGCTTTACCCGCGTCCACACCCCACGAGATACGCGTGTCAAATTTCTTGACATTCAGTCAAACAATATACATCCGCTCCATGTAGAAAATTCCCAAGACATATCAACCAATGACCCAAACCCGTGATTCGGGAAAATAGATTGTCTTTATGCACGACTACTTGCAACATATGACACCGTGGAAGAATGCGATCTGCGGACTGGTCAAATGTGTATCGGCACTGCATGAAAATCCGTGTACCCCACCTTTTGTTACCCGGAGATAAATATCTGCTTTGGGATCGATATCAGATCTCCTTCTGCATTCGATTTGGCCTCGGAAAGGTGGGGTGTTCTGTGTGCCAAGTTACACACACATGATATTATGCCGGTATTCAGATCTCTCGGTTTGGCTGGTGGGAAAACAATATACTGAGTAGAAGAATAAGGCAAGTGGTTAGGGAAACGCGTCTTGGATAATGGGAACGTGATGGGGAAAAATTATCCGATTGATTGAGATTGACATCGCGATGGATCAAGCAGGTACCGCACCGGCATCGCACCCAGCTTTGCTTCAACTCGTCCTAGCGGCCGGCTATTTCCCGTTGCCAAGCTGGCACTGGGAAATGCACGGCCTTGGTCGTTGAGGGGTATGGAAATGTGGAATAGAAGGGGGTGATATAAGATCGCCGGCTCTCCCACAAAGTTTAGTTCTTTGCGCAATTGACAACTCGGCCGATCTTTCTCCTTTCCCTTCAAGATTAACAATTGATCTTCACCCCATCTCACTCCGCCTCACTCCATCAATCATGATTTCCCTCTCAAAGTGCATGCAGCTTTCGCTGCCTCTGTTGGCATCGGTGGCTCTTGCAACTCCCACACCGAAGCTGGAAAGCCGTGCGGTCATTGCTTCGGATGCTGTTGTGGGTTTCGCGGAGAAGGTGCCAAGTGGAACCGTTGGGACGGTTTATGAGGCTTATCAACCATATCTCTATGTTGTCAATGGATGTGTGCCATTCCCAGCTGTTGATGCTTCTGGAAACACAGGGTATGTCGAGATTTCTTTCACTACTCAGCAAATAACCATCTGACATGATATTAGTGGTGGACTAGCCCCAACCGGAGCCTCAAACGGAGACTGCAGTAGCAGCACAGGACAAATCTATGTCCGCGGTGCCCAAAGCGGAAGCTACTATGGTGTTATGTACTCATGGTAAGCCCTCCAATTGCCCCTCTACCCCGAAACTCACATCTTACAACCTCTAGGTACATGCCCAAAGACGAGCCCTCCACCGGAATCGGCCATCGCCACGACTGGGAAGGTGTCATCATCTGGCTCTCCAGCTCAACCAGCACCAGCGCATCCAACATCGTCGCTGTGTGTCCTTCCGCCCACGGCGACTGGGATTGCTCCACTAGCGGTTTCTCTCTCTCTGGTACTGGCGCTTTGATCAAATACGAAAGTATCTGGCCAATCGATCATTCGTGCGGTCTTACCAGCACGGTCGGTGGTCAGCAGCCGCTGATTGCGTGGGAGTCGCTGCCCACCGTTGCGCAGACTGCTTTGGCTACGACCGATTTCGGCAGTGCGAATGTGCCGTTCATTGACTCCGCTTTCACCTCGAATTTGGCTGCTGCAACTTTCTAGGGGATGGTGTGAGAGTGATGGGCGAGCATAGTAAGAGAGAGGGTAGATTGCATGGTATTGTAATTTGTGTGGGAAAAGTTTTGGTCCCGAATGCCTGCGTATGGAGTAATGTTCAAAGCGATTTCAGTCTATGACGAGGCTATGATGAAAATGTTGAGTTTGTATATCAGGATTGATGAACTAGTCTCGCTCCATTTGCCCAGCAGATGCCCCCCCACCCACAAAATTGTTCTTCTTTACCATGCTGCGTACTTTTGTATGTTGAATATGTCTCGAGTCCAAAGTTGCAATCCGATTCTAACTGTCGCTGAAAATGCCACTGCAGCATCGTCTAAACTTTCTCTTTTCGATCGCCTTCAATCGAATTCGATGCCCCGCGTTCTGCAGCCGCAACTTGTTCCACATACTTCTAATCTCCCAAGATCAAAACTCCTGGCATATCGAGCACCCACGTATCGGGCCTCATGCCTTACGAAGTTCGTCGGTATCTTGGTTCAACATGCCTTGATTGTATCATCGACTATTCCCAAGCTAGTGTTTGGAATTTCGGTCCTCGTCATTATTCGGAAGTCCGGTTGAGATATCTAGATGTTGTCAGTTACGTATGCACTTATATTTGCCTGAGCTGTCTTCATATGTACAATGTATGGTGCTCTAGAACGCTTCGCTTCCGTAAGGAGCCTCTGCAGACCTTAGACGCCAGTCACCATAGTGTCAAGGCTATCATTCGAGGTGTAGTGCTAGCAAATGGGTCGGGTCTCTTCCGATGCGAGTGTCTCGAAGCCCGCGCCACATATGCACGACGGCCGAAGTTCCATACTCAATATGGGACATCAAACGCTCCCTAATTATTGGGTTGGTCATCTCTTCGGCATCGTGGGTAGTGGCTAGTCGATCGCCATATTCTGCTTCGGAATTCTTCAACAGGTGCCTCCTGGTGTGATGTAGTTGTGTCAGCGTACTCTACTACCAGCCTTTGATTATGTAGCAGACCATCTAGTTGCGTGCCATCAACCGTCCGACAAGCTGCTGATGTCCAGTATGCTGTTAATTTGCCCTTCGAGTCTCAACCACGCCTGGTGTTTAGTCCGGAGCCTAAGAACTTGGTGATATGTTGTAGACCATCAACGAACTTGGTTAATGTGTCAATTATATTTTCAAATATTTTTGCATTGTGTATCGCTCGCTATGCGACCTTCCATAGACAAGTGGTGTCTGATATCTCTGCATGCGGAGTCGAAGTGGTTGAAAGAAGTTTTGAAGACCTCAATACCCGTGAGACAGGCAAACCAAATATTTCCCAGCACCCACTATCCAAGAGTGGCATCACTTTTGGCTTTGCAGTACCCCTCGAAGTTGAGATACCAGGAATAGCTGCCCATCATACTTTTCATTAAGTCTAGTACCCTGTTTACAGCAGGATGTGATGCGGAGAACGGTTTTCCCAATATACAGCTTGATACCAGGACCACCAGGGACTATCAATGTTCCAATCTTCTAATTGGTCCTACGGAATATAGCCAAGTAAGCAATCAGGTTTGCTCAATACGGAAATTGATCGCTAATAAGATCGAGACTTGTAAAATGACTAGTGAAATTATCAACGAATAAAGCTATTAGAAGTCTTCACTGAAGTCTTCCCAGAGACAAAAATATGAATACATTCCATGCAAATAGTAAGACGGCAGCGATGCGACACTGACAGCACTCAAGACGTCAGCCCCAGATATCTTTAATTAGTGCTTCATCAAACGATACAATGTGCCTCAAAGTAGGGAGGTGGAACGGATGCAGTGTTAAAAACGGAGAGAAGCATATTCTGACTACACCAGCCTTTCCAGCCTATCGCATAAATGCGACTGTCTCGCCTATCATAACCCAAAAGGATAATTCTCAGCCTTTCTGCACGTACTCACTGCAACTCAACCACAGCCTCTTGTAGCACGCGAGGTAGAGGATTACGACCACGGCGAGTTGTTAGGCAGTGAAAGCTGCAGCCTTCGCATAAAAATGCTTCCAATGACAGCAAAATGCAACAAAGACGGGTCAGATTTGTCCGTTTCGATAAGATGATGTCGTTGATGGAGGACGACGGCAGATGTAAGACGTGAAATAAACTTGCAAGCATTCGAAACTGCCGACCTGTCAAAAATTGTCACTGCCACCACCGATGGCACTTAATCTCAAGTCAAACTCCAAACCAATTTCAAGCATCCGAAACCAGCGGAAACACTTCCAGAAGAAAAAGCGACCAGATGCTTTTTCGAAAATTCGCCTTGCGGTCAACCCCACAGATCCACATATCCGCTCGCCAAGCGACCACGACCAATGATCTTACTGGGACATGGGTTATGCTAATTTTCCTTCCGCTGTGCCTTGTTTTATTGGTTGCATGAAGGGGTGGTGAGTTCATCTGATATCGGGTTTTTGTGTTTGGCATGTGTTGGTGCACGAGAATGAATGGAAGAGATCACCCGCTTCGTCCTTCCCCTTTCACACTGCATATATCTACTTGTATATCACACACACACCAACATCGGTCCAACAGACCAAACCCAACCGGGCCAACTCCGTGTACACTACCCAAAGAATCGTTGCTTTTCCTCATAACGGCATGAAAAATGATGCCTGATAGAATCCGTATTGCCGAATATGGTACGAGAACCAACAATTCATCTGCCTGGCTCCACAGGTTTCGTGTTCAAGTATTTTTCCTTCCTTCCACAGTCTACGAATCATCAGCACGGATATGTGTCGAGTCCAAGCGTTTCTAGATGTGGGCTGCGGCTCCACTGCTTTGGCTACACTATGCTTAGAAGAGAAGGGAAATAGACGGCATATCCGACGAAGGATTCGGTCGGTTGGCGTGTTAGTATTCCTGGTGGGGAAAAGAAAAGGACCGAGAGCCATATCTACAATCCAGAAGCCGGGGAAGGGGAACAGTCGGATAGGGGAAGAGATTGTCGAGACAGTTTAAGGGTAACGTTTCAACACGGGGAAAGTATCCGCTTGTGATACGTACGTCAATTAGAGATACACGACAGATAGTGGATGTGACCACATTCTAGATTCTTTTGATCTGCTTCATTACTTTTGCGCCTACATAATAACTTGTATGCCTAGCCCTATCCTAGAATGACCAAAGGTCCGTTCATGCATTCCCATCCATCCTGCCGGCTTGCTTGCCTTGCTTCTCCCTAAGCCCAAAATGTGACTCCATTCCCAAGGCCAATAAAATTGTGACTTGGCTGTAGATACCATACGCCCGTTCCAGTGCCTTGCCTCCTGCCCTTGGCTAGATCATCGTGATATGATACAATAGCCTCTTTGTGTCGCGCCTCCCTTGTTCCATGATTGCATGCATCGGGCCTGGCTTTATTTGACGGAAACCATTAGGCATCTTTCGTCATATGCGGGCCAAGATCATTGCAAGACCAGAGCTCGTACGAGCTCAGATTGGCCCACGGCTTCTCTTGACTGATCATAGTGTGCAGTGAACATGAATGTGTTCATCAAGAAGTGATAAATTGAGTGGCGGAATAATTTGTGATTGAGATCGATAGATTATGAATTGCCGTGATGGGTAACGACTTGAAACAAAATTTTAGATGCTTCTTCTGATATATGCTCGCGAGCAGTGGTGTATATTCGCTGATATACTATAGCCCACATTTCCATTCGTGATACTGCCCCTCAATCAAAATTGTGATCCGTCCATGGCGGTCTCTCTTTCAACCCGTGCTCTTCGGCCTCTGAGCAGCTGCTCTCCTCCCACAGGCATGTTCGAACTGACTAACTACGTATGGTGGTGGCGGTGGCGGCGGTGATACTGGCGATACAGGCGACGAAAACGATAGGTTTGGTGAATTTGGTGCATCGTTCGAACTCACAGCCCACCCAATACTTCTAGGACCTCTAGGCAAATCACCAACACTATCCCACATCCAAGGATCCCATACATCATGACTTAAACTATCCACCGTCATCATCGCCTGTTGGAGTTCAGATAAATCTCTCACTCGTTGAGGATCTTCTAGTCGCCGTGGGGGAGGCTCAAGACTTCTATGGGATGGTCGAGGATTTGCGGGTTGAGTAGGTTCAGCGTTCCAGTATGAAGGTGGTGTCGACCATGGTAAATCATCATCACCTAGGCGAAATCTACCTGGTGTGGGTGGTAAAGGTCTCTCCATTATGTCTGGTCGGGGAAGACTATCTCGGTATTGGACTGGGCTGTCTGGAGTAAGTGGACTAATTGGACAACTTCTATCGCTCATGGTAGGCGGGGCTGATCGTCCTCTCTCTGGTGTTTCCGAAGTTCTTATAGCCAACCCTCGAGTACGTTCTTGTTGTCTTTGTTGGTATCGAGGAGGTTGACTGGGTTGGTGATGACCTGGTGTCAGGATGGATGGTATCGACGGGTCGTTCACCATTGTATCAATTCTGTCCCTCATATTCTTCGATGCATATGTTAATGCCCCTCCATGTATCTTATCGTGCTCTGATCTTGATACTCTAAGTTCAACGTTGACATACACTCCTGGCGCTCCGGCCCAACGTGAGTTCTTTTGCGCTCTTGGCGGGTACGCCGAATCCCAAGATGTTGCCATTTCGGAACGATCAATATAAATATTTGATCGTAATATGTTGTTGTGGTGATCACTTATAGTAAGTTGGGTTGGTTGAACCTCGTTGGTAGACAAGCGTCAGAATGGGGGGCATCGGGGAGTATATGACCTTCAGAAAAATAGACGGCCAAATAATCCCGAAGCAACAAGCGAAAAATGTGACGTGAAGCCAGAGCCATAATTATGGTCACTTCCGGCAGACTGGTCTTTACTCCGCCCAAGTTGGAAGGGGCTGCAGTGCCTTTGGTCCGCTGTGCCTGTCATTGTAGGCTTAGTTGTTGTTATGTAGCGAGACACACGAAGGATGCAACTGCAGGGGGTTGGAGGCTTAGTACACCTGGTGTCGTGTTACATTCGACTCCAAAGGGAGAATGTCATTGCGCGCGCGACCCGCAGCCTGACAGTAACAGAAACATTGAATTATGCGCGAGGGAAGATTACTAGCACAGGCAACACTAGGGAGTTAGGTTTGCCTAGAAGATCGATCCGATCTCCTAGATGGAGGATCTCCAATTCCCCATATAATCATTTCATCGTCGAGGGTTTGACTCGCGAATTTCCATAATTGACTTCGGAGTCTTACTCAGCCAGCATTCTGACGAGGAAGATGGAAGATCTGTCTAGCAATCCTCGGTCGGGGACAGGCAGTTGTTTGATGATTTTGTCGTGTAGATTTGCAATGTCATTTTTCGTCGTTCTACGAAACATGAACTAGGGGCAAATTTAGCACCAGATCCCCCCCATTCTTTCCTTTTCTTTCCAGAACCTTGGAAGGAGTGGAGCGCTAGGCTGCCCATTATTCGCTAGAATTTACTAAAGCTTTGCTGCTGCGCACCATTCGTTTGGCGCGTCGCTGAGGCTGCTGGAAAATAATTTTGCAGTGGGATGGGTAGTTGTATAGTGGAGATGCCAACAGTCTATTTCGTGGTATTTTATGTTGGTTGTAAGACTACTTCTATATTAAATGTCAACAAGCCACCAGAGTTACGATTGCTAAGATTCTTGTTCATCCAACAAATGACGGCAATGCAGAATACTGCGGAAGATTCATCATGCCTGGTGGTTGGCATTTGGTACGGTACTCGTACTGTTGTCCGAATCAAAAACTACCGTCAACCAACACGGCCTCAAATATTAGTGATATCACCGCGGCTAATCTAAAGTTGTACACGAAGGTCAGACTACTTAGGGGAGAACCAACATCCATGTCATAGGTGAGACTGGTGAGTGCACTGGAAATCTCCCTCGGAAAATTGGTATAAGTCCGCAGCATGCTCTACTTTCCTCCACCCCGTCCCTTCTGGCGCTTAATTTTCAACCTGATGCGATTTAATCTCCGATTCAGTGCCTGAGAATAATTTCACGTACACTGCAGGTCTTAATGCCGTAATGGCTGCAGCAAGTCTCCGCACAAACGTCGGTGGGATCTGAATATGGAAGCTTCCTATCTTCAGACATCGCTGCAATGAACTGCATCGAGCAGATAAATCTTACCCTTTACGCCTCGGCATTACTTGCTGACTTTAGCAGCAGTTCTACATCAATGCATACTCTAGATTCAGCCAATCTTAACCTCTATCCCGAAGCCGTCTGACTGATAGTACGACGTATTTGCAGGTCGATGTGCCCCCTCCCCACAGTCCGCACCTTGTCCAAAACTATCTTATTGGATCATAAAGTTGCTTTCTGCATCTGCCGTTGACAAACTTAGAAGGTTGGATTGTACAGCATCCTTTAAAGGACATCAACTCCTTCGAGCAGAGTTCATCCTTCACCGCAGATATTGGAGTAGGACAATGAAGTGGAGGAGCACACAACATACAAGCATTCAACCGATCGTTAACTATCTCCAAACCTACTGATTCATGTTGGTTTCTTGCACTCCGATGAGATTTGGTTGTAGCAATCGCCTAAAGTTGTGGGAGGTGACATTTGACCCCCCCCCCCCCCCCTCCTCCACTTCTACGCCCCTACGTAAATGTCACTGCTACCCGAAACCCACATGAAAACATATGGACTGAGCTTCCTAAATCAGCTTGGTACATATCATTTAGCTACCTCAATCCTATGTGATAGACTTCCGAAGTCCGGGATATGACCGTAAGTTGTGTCGCTGACAAAACTTTGACCGCCTCGAGCCGTCGGGTTATGAACTCCATTAGCTTAGTTTCGTTCGGTTTTAGGTTACGTGATGAGCGATTGGAGCCATCTGGTCAGCCTCATCCTTCTGTCGCAATGGTAATTTTATGAAATTGTCGATATCCAATGGGGCTCACTAGTCTGAATCCTCCCCCATTAGACGAGAGATTTGACGAATCCCTTCCCCTCTCCAATCGCTTTTGGTATCAGGAGGACTTTCCTTCATTAAAATAGCTCTATATTAGAATATTCGGATAAAGATCACATGTATACTACATCTGAAGTGCTTATTGATACCATCTGACCGCATCCTACCGGCATGCGGGTGTGGTTGAAATTTGAAATATCATATTTCTCCCTTCAGTCAGGTGGATATAGTGAATCCTATCTGATGAAACTATATGTAACAATAAGACCGTGTAACTATCTGGCTCCTTAAAGTTGCTTCTTTTGGACCGCAGAGCGAGCGAGCGAGCGCGAAGAGTACGACATCCTGTCGCTCCATCCCACACCCAACTCCATGAGGATAAACAGGAGCGCACAATGGAGCGACCTCACCTCCTGAAGGTCTGAAACTCGCGTACTTTACTTCGGGCTGATAGTTTCATTCCATATACAAGTGATCCTGGAATCTACTCTGCTGAACTCGACTTACCCTAGCATCATGATCGCCTCGGCAGACACACTATCCCACACTGAGAAGCAATTCAAAGCTCAAAAATCTCCTCTAGTAAACAACTCGCCCCGTGCAAACCGCAGATTCCGAGATTCTCTTCTTCTTCTCTGCAAAGAGCACTGGCGACGCTTTCCTGTGTCTATGTTCAGTTACACACGCAGGTAGTTAACACTGCTACTCACCGCTTTCCTACTGCGACCAATATTACCTTCCTGTATCTGTAGATTAGGTATTAGGAGGCGTCGATGTGGTCTTTGCTGGTCTATGCTAACTTGTATATACCACTAGAGCGCCGAGAGACACGACATGGAGCCGCGGCCACCTGAACATCAGTCCTTGTACCTACTAGTGACCGCCTGGGAAGTTGTCGATAACACCACTTTCCGGAGATGAACGCACGGGAGTCATTCTCAATCCTGCTACCCTTCATTTATACGAACTCCGAACAATGGTTCACGGATAAAGAAGCTAATCCTCCTGCCACAAACCGATTTTATCGAGTTCGAGTCACCGGCCCCTCCACTCGGCTTCACTGAGAGACACTCCTTTTAGCATTGTTCTTTCAAAGCTCGGATTGTCTGCACAAGCTTTGGACATTACCGCGGGACCACGCAGTGAGAATGGCCAGTTGTATAGCATAACAGTCTCAAATATATATCATACTAGCTACACTGAATGTGTGGTATCACCTTTTGGTTTCATACACGCCCTCCCACCTCTCCTCGACCGCTCCATTTCCAAATCTCGCGACGCATCTTCGAGTAGATAAAAGAATTGAACTGAAGAGGACTGTTGCATATTTCACCTCACCTTCGGTTCACACTTCGGGTTATGGAAGCCAAAGAAGGGAAGGAAAGCATGCATATGGAGCTCCATTGAATCTGTAGACTGATCTCGGATTTGGTGCTTATCCGTCTTTGGATATTCGATGTCGAACGCTCGATGTAGAACTGCAGACTTTATCTGGGAGGGCTGCAGCCCAGGTTCATCTTATCAGTTCATTCTCACATCTTCTTCACTACGTACCTCGATTTCACATATCTTTGCTTGCCCGACTCTAGTCAGAAGCCTACGTTGTGACTATGCAGCGCGGCCCAAAAAAGGCTGGAATAGTCCTGGTGGAGACTCAAGTAGAGCTTCCTGTTGCAAGTTCATACATTTTTTTCCAAGAGAAGAGCTCCAAATGTATTCAGACAGTACACCTTTCTTCCTTGCCGTCTGGCTCAATGCCGAACTTTCGTTACATATCTCATATTCCCAACACCTTGGAGGCTAGGACTTCTCAGCCAAAAGTTTTGTTGCATATCTTATTCGTGCGTAAAGCGAATTTTAACCAACAGGACCTCGCTTGTATTTAAGATCTTACAACCAAATTCACTACTCCGTATTAGTTATCTCTTCTAGCATACAGGAAATGATTGATGTGAAAACATGTAGTCGAATCTCTCACCCGAACTTCGGTCAAATATTGGTGAAGAGGCTGTCTGGCATATCGTTGGTGGCAGTGACGCTGACAGCCCAGCCTTGAATTTTTGATGCCGCGAGAGTCCGGAAGTGTTTGCGGGGTTGAACGTAACTAGGGAATATAGGTTTAGGTGCGGGGCGGTGCTGTCAAAAGTTTAATAGTTAAGGTTAATGGGGCGTATAGGGTTGAAAAGGGGTAGACATTAACCTTCGCATGAGTCATGTTGTGCGGGTATTGTTCGGGGGCGTGATAGATGTTTCTTGTGAAAATCGAGGTTTTCTGCAGGAAGAAGAAGGTTTCTTGCATAAACTAGGTTCTTACAAACTTTATATGAAGCAGAACTTACATCGGATTACCAACGAGAACCACTCTATCAGGAGATATAAAGACATAACAGAAAACAATATAAAACATATAGAAACAGGAAGAACGCGGGCAAGCGAAGGACTACGAAACTATCAACCCACCTTCCCTGTATTCCGTCCTGCATCCCCAACCACTGCCGGTTGCGCTTCCGTCTCATTCGAATTCCCCCCCGCAGCTCTATTTCCCTCCCCACTTTCCCAAAATTCCCTACGCACATTCCTCCCCTTGAACGCTCCCACCACATCAAATGGATCCAACACCGTCCAAAGCCAGAACCTTTCATCCTCATATCCTGTTCCCTCGATCTCTGTGGTCCCATCTGTACCCAAATATATCTTATTATTCCTCGGCAGATACCTCATCGGATGTCGCACATTCAGCAAGCAAGTATTGCACAACATAAGGCTTGCCTCGAAAACCCAAAAGAACCACTCATATCTGAGAATTGGGCTAATGTCTGAGATCCTCAAGGAAGGAGAGACATGAATGCTGGCAGTGCTGAAATATTCGACTGTGCGATAGATTGTACGAGTCCCGATAAGAGCAGATGAGATATAGAGTGTGGTGAGAACAGCCTGCAGGTTGGCTGGGAGGATATTGTTCTTGTAGCATTTGCGGTTGAACATGGCCGCAAGAAGAATGAAGCAGCCAAGGATTGCGAGTTGAAGGACCAGGGCAGCTTTCAAAAGAGACTTGCCTGTTTCTTGTGCGGCGGCGGGGAGAGAACTGTTGGCTACCCGGGAGGCTCCGTTCGCATTGAGGGCTTCGACTACAGCGGAGATGGCCCCGAATGTGGTAAGAACCCGACCTGGATGAATAGGAGAGTGGTAGGGGACGTAATATAGAATACGTGATAAGATGAAGTAGTTAACTAGCTCGTAAATAGGGCTACATTGAGGTCAGTTAAAGTTTCTCAAGTTGGAAGAAGGGCCGGAGAACTTACGGAGCAGCATAGAGCATAACTAGACTCGCGATGTAGATTGGGAGATTATCGTAGTTAAATGCTCCAATTTCTCGAAGTATGAACCCGGATAAATATATGCATGCAGACCAGGGCAGCAGGCCCGTTACTTTCCAGCATTTGTACCGACTCGAACAAGATCAGCCGGTGTGTTTTACGGCAAAATTTGGCAACTTACTGGCATTGATAACCATGCACCACCATGGATATCGCAACAAAGACAGCAAACACCACTGGTGCTGCTTTGTTAGGAGCATAAAAGTAGTAGCTTCCTGGAACTAGAAATCTCTTAGCATAAAGACGTACCTTGATAGAAGACAACGAACATACCAGGTTGTCCGTCCTCCATATCCATAACCTGCGGAAAAGTCCTCGGGGAGTAATACAGTATTTGTATTTCAGATGAGCGAAATATAAATCGACCGGATTGGAGATCTCATCCCGACTCTCTCTCTACCGCGACAGGTATGTGTAATATAAACAAAATCCACTCCATCACGACGAGATTGTCACTTGACGACACACCGACCATGATTCGCGAGAAATACGCCTGCCTAACAATGCCTCAGAAAGGCTCAGGGCGATGGGGCTGTGTCCAAGAAGCATTTAACGTGCCGCAGGACGGGAAGAACTGAGGTAATATTATGATTTGATAACGACGGTAGTATGGATAAGACGGTCAGATGCTGGACCGTTGAAAATCTTAAGTTGTGGGGCACATGGTAATTGTGGGTGACCCCGCTTAAGCTTGAATTGTGCTGGTACTGTATATTTGTGGTGCCAAGAGTGTTAGAACCCGAGGAACCGTCACCGGCTGGCAAACCGTACACATTTCCACTTTCGGTACGGTCGCCATTGGGTGTATACTCGAGATCTACACGAAAAATCCCGTGAATACCCCATTAAGGTCCCAGCAATAGAAGTCATCCCTTGCTAGTCGAAGCAAGGGGTACCGTACAGGCCACTTTCAATTATTGTTTTGATATCATGAGCGCAGTATCGCAAATTTTCCCAAAGTTACTGCACGCAGCTGGGGCACCTCGACCCATCTTCAGAAAACATTTCTCATTTTTACTAAAATCTGTCGGATCAAATATGTCGTATGTGGCCCCTACGCACGTAGCATTGTCGGGGTTAGCATTGTTGTAGGCAGTGCAAGAATCCATGCAAGCTTCAAATGAAGGCGTGAAGGAATTTTTGAGGTCATCCCCAACAAAATCTATGCCGCAGATTCTGACATATGTGTCGCTTCCAGATTTGTATGTAGTGCCGTTGTTGGCAGGGCAGCCAGCCAAATCATTCGTCGTGGTTGAAGTCGGTGTTGAAGTCGGTGTTACAACAGAAGCTAGTGAAGCCGTGGCTGTCATTGTTGTGGTGGCAGTGGTAGTAGTAAGGATGCTAGAACTTGAGGAATTCTTTGAGTCATTTCGTAGGGCAGAGCTGGCGAACAACCGAGGGTCATTAGTCGACGATCGTAATTTGCGATTCGGTATGATAGAACTCACCTGTGTTCGTTCGCATGTCTTATTTCATAGCCCACCAGACCAGCAACAAGCCAAGATAGTATGAGAGCCGGAGGTACAATCCAGAGAAGGATCCTCCGAGGAATTCGGCAAAGTTCTCGTCTTTTCACATCTATGGACAGATCGCAAGGTTGAGTTTGCGCAGGATGGATGCAGCTTGAGGCCGAGCTTTTATTGAAGCCCCCTCCACTGTCTTGGAAATGAGTTGAGCTGACTCCGTTCACAGGAATTGGACCATCGGTTGGAAACGATGAGAAAGCAGAGTATGAACCTAAATGCTCCACAGAGACAGGTTCCATGCCTTCCTGGACATACTGAAGCCCTGCGCCTGCAGCCAAATCGACATTAGAGCTTGCTGTCATGCTAGAACACACTTGCGAAGGGGTTTGAAGAGTCAACGACCGACTTAGGGACTGAGAAGAATCTACTGCGATAACGAGGAATTCGAAACAGGGGAGGCATTGTCCACAGAAGCAAATATATGACATTCGTCGTGCGGACCCCACGTTCACTCATTCCTATTGTCCCGAGCAGCGCCAATCTCAGGGGGCGTTTGGATCTCGAATTAGTTGATACACCCGCATGTTTAGGTTATATAAACTTCGAATGACTTAACCATTTTGAGCTGCTGAAGGATCCAATGTTACTCTCACAAGCTACGCTGTGATTCGGGCTAACAAGACCATTGAAGGTTCACACCAAGGCTGGCAAATTGTAATTCAGTGGTGATACAGTATGCGCATCGTCGGATAAAGAAACAAGTTGCGACGGCAAAAATAAACCCTCTATTTTGCTTTCAGTCACACAGTGGTAAGCAATTGGTGATTATAATATGGAGAGCATCGAAGTGACCAAAGGGCCACAAATCTCATCGTCTGACGATTGTTGAAAGGTACGTAGAAGTGACAACTTGTCGTCGTATGGTGAGGTACTGTATGTAGGCGGTACGAACCGCTGGCTCGGCTTGCCGAATTTGCCTCCAAACGGTAGCAGCCGCCCCCATCTCTCAAGATCCATGGTCAGGAATAGACCATCTAACAATCTCCAGTGAGTGAGTGTGCTGAAAATCATAAGATCGAAAACAATTACAAGGGATCTTTCGGCCGAATCATCCATCTCAAGTTACTATTAGGTCCACCACGAATAGCTACAGACAGCACCAGAGCAACATAAAATAACCAGTTACTGGAGTAATCATCGAACTGGGAGCTTGCACCCATGTCATACTTGTACCACCAACCGGCTATTCGTGCGGCTTGCTGCTTTAAAATCTCAAAAAGGATTTGGGTAATATCAATACCTAGTTTCAAACTAATGCGAACGAGCTTTGCCGTATCGTAACCAGAATAGGATGGGAAGAAAGCTCGATTAGTACCGTGTATCTGTCGGCGACTAAGTGGATGATGGATCACCATGCTTTCCTTGAACAAACCGGAACCTATTAGCCAGCTTCAATTCTCTTTGCTCCATTTTTGAATCTCGTGAACTGCGTCTTCAACCCCCTTTACAATGACTGTCGGGCCACCACTTGCCAATTCCCCCAATCTGTCCGTCCATCCTCCATTGCCATGATGACCGCCAGCTCTATCAATCCACGCTGCTTGCAATCCAGAAGCTCTAGCACCCACGATATCAAATGGATTCCCACTGACAAGCCAAATGGTAGCCATATCATCCTTTCTTGTACTCTTTCCAACTTTCTTTGCGAGGTGCTGATAAACTAGCGGAGCGGGCTTGTATACTTTGATATCTTCTACAGTCACCAATCCCTTGAAAACCGAAGCATGTTTGGATAGGGATGGCGATTTATTCACGGACGATCCTACCATTGCGTCCGTTCCATTAGAGAAAATATACGCCTCGATGGAAGGGTCGTCGGCAATCTCCTTGAGTCCTGCTTCGACGTCTGGAAATGTCCCAAGATTGTCATATGCTTTCATCAGACTTTCCGTATCCGCATCTGAGAGGGACAGACCATGTTCTGCTAGAGCATGGTTCAAGGAAGAGTTCGTGACATCTGAGAAGGGTTTGTACAGTGCTGGAGTACTTGATAAGCTACATATAACAACGTTTAGCTTCTGGATCTGGAGAACTCACACATGCTATTCATTCGGAACGTGTATTCCAGTTGCTAAGTTACACGTGAGCTTTCTGACATAGTGAGTTTCCAAAGAAAGCTACCTACATATCTCCTCCACAATGCTGCTACTGACTGAGCCTTCTCCTCTCCGAAATGTCGCGCCAGTTCTTTGGCAATGCTCTCTGTAGAAAGAAGAGTGCCATAGAGATCAAAAGCAATAACTATCTTTTCATTCGGCATGCTGAATATGATGAATCTCCTACTCGAAAATGTACAACAGCATTATTTCGTCTTTCAATCAAGAAGCAATTAAGCAGCTTGATCAATGCTGTTGCACCATGACGTCTGGCATCAACATTAAGGGTTACATCGGTGGGGGGGGGCGAAGGTGGGGTATATTTATAGCGCTGCATAAGCTCTAAGAAGCCTAAATTACGACATTACTTTGCGCTTCCTCAAACACATTTGAATGAAGGGGCACTTTGCCTGCCTTCCCATCACGAATTCACCACATTACTTGCTCCGACAATACCTCTAATACCTATGATCAGCGATGAAGAAAGCACGAATTTTCAAGTCTTCCGAGACTGCATCTCAGCGCCACTGATCGAGAAATCTACAAGTAAAACAGCCAAACCCAAGCGCAAAGCCAACAGCCGGCGCAAAACCGCCATTAAACCGGTCTCTCAGCCTGCAGACGACATCAACGATGCAGCAGAGCTTGCAGACTTCGTAGAGGCAAGCTTCGGGGCAATCTTTTGCTATTAAACTGTCACTATGAATCTCGACTAATGGCTACAGTATATCGCCACGGAGATCTTCACCAGCCTTCCACCTGAACTTCGCACACTGTCGTACTCGACCTACATCAATTCCCGCGATCTCTCAACAAGATATCCTGTTCCACTCGACTTCGAGACATCAAGCGCGATCCTAAACGCGATAGACCCGGGTATTGGCGACTCTCTATCAACATACGATCTTCTTCCCAGCAACAAAACCATCACTGAGTTCCTCCACCCGATTCTTTCTGCCTACGTAGCTCATTTCACCACTCCACCACCCGAGCCATCAAGTCTCCGCCAGTCCGTAACAGAATGCGAGCTCTGCGGGCGTTCTTGGATTCCGCTTACATATCATCATTTGATACCGAAATTCGTACACGCGAAGGTGTTGAAGAGGGGTTGGCATACGGAAGATCAGTTGAATAATGTGGCGTGGTTGTGCCGGGCATGTCATAGCTTTGTGCATAGGATAGCCTCGCACGAGGAGTTGGCCAGAGATTATTATACCGTGGAATTACTGGAAGAGAGGGAGGATGTGAGAGCATTCGCGGATTGGGTTGGGAGGGTTAGGTGGAAGGCAAGATAGTCTTGGTTCTGGAGAGGGACATTGAATATATCTCTGCATGATTGGAGTATTTCGATTGTTCGTGGTCAATGGCCTCAGGTGATACAGATGCTTAGAATCGGTCGTCATTGATCATATTGGATTGGGTGGTTGACAGCCTAGCTTCCATTAACTAATCAAAATAGCACTCTGGCAAATCAAGCCATTGTCCACGGTTGTCGTTTTGCCTTCACCCCCTTTCAACAAACATAGCTGGTTCAATGTTGAGTTCCGCGGATCATATTGTGTCCATGTTATGGACTTGCATTCAGCTAACACGAATTAGCACTTCAGACCCAGGAAATTCTTGAGATTACACATACCGTTGGATTTGCCAGTAGCATTAGCATTGTGTCCCGCACAGGAGTCTATACAGCTTGCCAAGCTAGGTGAATACATGGAAGCCAATCCATTTCCTTGAGTCTGGATATTCGTGGCGCACAATATCAAAAATGTATAGAGTGGGGAAACAAGCGAAGTGTACTCAGTGCCATTTATCTGAGGACAGGTCGTTGGCAGCGTAGTTGCTGTTGAGGATGGTGACGGAGCTTCCGATGTAGTGCTATTTCTTCAGCTAGCGCCGAGAAGTGCAGACGAAGGACACACAACGACTTACCTATCGTTCTTCCGTCTCGAGTTGTACATTCCAACAATTCCCCATACTAGCCCGCCAACTGCTAGCACAACCAGCAACGTCCCGACCACGGTCCAGAAAATCCAAGGTCGAAGTCCAAGTATCGTTTTTTCTTTTCCCGCTATCTTTACGCATCGATCCAGCCTATGCGATGAACGATGTAAGCGGCCCTTCAGGCTTGTGACAGGGACTTTCTCTGATCGATCCTTCTCCGGCGCCTTCAGTGGTATTGGTAAAGGTGTGAATTTTGGAGAACTTGGAATCTTTTCCGCCGGCTCGCTGAACATAGGTGATACCAGCGTATTAAGTGGCCCAGGCGCGTATAGAGCCTCATTAGGCGACAGACCGATCCGGGCCTCCACCACTTCGGGCGCTTCAGATTCGAGAGCAGGTGCCGTTGGACTCCGGGACAACATTTTTATTGAATTCCCATGAGTTCGAAGAAGAAATCTTAGATTTGCTGGCTTATACGTAAATTCATCCGTCGAAAATCTATGACCATTCGAAGCTTCAAGCGACGAAATCGGTATGCATGATTTCACATGGCCAAGGCAAAACTCTCTGTAGGCGGATTTCTGAGGCCTTGGTGGCTCAGCGCTCTAAAATCTTGGATTTCAAAAACGGCTTCTATGATTTCAAACATGAAGAGATAATCCTGGCTTGTTTTTCATGGGTGTGCACTGCAGGATCTCGGATGTTGCAGTCGTTGGCGAGCAGAGGGGGATTTGTCTAGGATTCTGCGCGTTTTACATTCGAGGCGGTGCAACAAGAATCTTTATCTACAATTAATGAGATTAATTCATCCGAAGAGTAGACCTTGTTCGACTAACCGTAAATCCTGAGAGGTCGTGAGAGGAAGAATGGATGAGGCGATGTTGAGATAACCTTATACGGGAATTGTGGCGCCTTCCCGCGTGTCATCCCGTTCCGTCTTGTCTCGAGTGTCAGTGTGTAACTTAGTACCGGGACAGGGTTGGCGATATGATATCGATGCTGTTGATATGATCGTAGTGCGTAGGTCAGTCTGCCAGCATGTCATCTACCTATGTGCCTCGTTCCGTAGGACAAAAAAGCAGGCCGATTTGGGACAACATTTTGTAGTTGGTTACTATTGTCAAGTAAGATAACTCCAAGAATCCCATATACTGTATCTTTTTTAATTGTCCAGCTATCTTGGGTATGATTGGCCTGATCCATACTTGACGATGCTCTTGAGTTAGTGATGCGCGAGTGGACAATGCAATATCA
Organism: Rutstroemia sp. NJR-2017a WRK4; assembly: GCA_002946385.1. Classification (NCBI taxonomy): domain Eukaryota; kingdom Fungi; phylum Ascomycota; class Leotiomycetes; order Helotiales; family Rutstroemiaceae; genus Rutstroemia; species Rutstroemia sp. NJR-2017a WRK4. The sequence continues at coordinate 152,704 of NJPR01000063.1, forward strand.
CACGTGGTGAGCATCAATTTACGAATTACGCGGTCTCTACTTTTCACCAAATCACTTTTCACACCAAGTGATAACATTTAAATCATGCAAACGCAGTTATGCTATGTAGGAGCACAAAAAGCAGGGTTGACTATTATCATAGGAGCCCTGAGACTTGCTCTGACTGGAAGAAATACAAAATCGACTCTCGCGCCCTTCGCGCCATTGATTTTGCAGCCGTCGACAATGAGCTTCGATAATAGCCTGTGTGTCCTGATACAAATCACCTCCTCCCGCGCTTCAACATGTTATCCAAGATACCACTGAGGACTCTGTCACGACTTTGAATGATTTCCCGCTGCGAAGCAGGCACTGTTTTCGTATCCCTAGCCATAAATTCCCTCACGATATCCATATCCTCCATCGTTATATCCCTTACATGACCCGCTCCCTTGCAATTTATCATCGAATAGGCGACGACAAGCAACGGACCCGTCCAAACCCGCTCCTGCCTACCACCCGTAAATTTCGGTACTCCCACATTCTCAGGATAGACGCGAGTCGCGGTATTTTGGAGAGCGGTCACTCTTATCAGAGAACCTCCATCTCTGCCACCGAGTTCGCAGGTTTCGGCATCAGGAGGGGTAAGAAATGGAGGAATGCCGGTACGAGAAGGATTTTCGAGGGTACGCCTGGCATCGACATGATCGAACGCAGCACATTCGTGGCAGGTCTCGCAGACAATGCATTCATTGCAGCTGGTTGTGCACATCGGTGGAACAATGCGAGTGGAGCGCTGCCAGTGCAGGGTCCACGGGCGTAGGGTTGGAAAGGTAACTGAAAGTGCAAAGCGCGGACGGGGCCGTGGGTAGCGGGAGCAGAAACATTGTATGCAAGTATGAAAATGCCTCGTCTCACATCCTTTCGAACAGAACCCGGGTTTTGGATCGCATTTAGTCGTGTCCAAGTAACAAACCGGGTGTTCAGGTTGCAACTTGCATACGCTGCATGATGAAGTGGTTGAAGCCATGGTTGACAGAAAGCTGTGTTTGGTCCTCGGAAAGAAATCGCACGCAGAGAATCTGGGGAAGAAACGAATGTTATATAACATTATTCTCCTACAGCATCAAATTCACTCTATCCATACTATAAATTCACCACCCAGGATATATATATATAAATGAAATGACTTTTTACCTATGTTCAACAAAAAAATTCACCAACACGGGTCTCGAATTTCCAAAAATGATCACCGTGGCAACTTGCAGGCCGAATAAATACAGCACTCCTTACCGAATGTCGAGAACAGCAGAGTGAATGAACTTCTTAAATCGAGGCAAGTGTATGGAAGCTAGAAATTCTGCACCTAGTCAAATACTCGATCTTTTGACAGTGGAAATAGTTTCCCCAGCGTGCACACGGGACTTTCACGACTCCGTCGGACTAATCAGCCTACTTCCCAGAGAACTCTAGAAGAACGATACGCGCGATTACGAAAATGTATAACGACAATGGTGACATTGTTCGTGATGTTTCTCTGGATTGACTGCAGCCGTCCAACTGGTAGGTAGCCTTCGAGATATCGAGCACCAAGCGCTAGATGCAGCTTTGCAATCCACTGCGCTCGACCAGATGGCATGGTTGTATGCCGTAAACACATTTGGTGTTTTATTCATAAACGCATATTGAAGTCCTTGATCCATTACATGGTACTGGCAGAACAACATCAATATGTTGTAGCTGACACAGATGGGCTTCCGCGCTTACCAAATTGGCCAAACAGAAGAGATCTGCGTATGTTTACCAGACTCGCGGGTTGTTCTCAATTTGTTCCAATCCACGACGGCTTTCTTCTCTCCTCCGTGAATGAGCCCCAAGCATTGTTCCTGCATTGATGAGACTATCATAGGCATACTACGCCACTGTAACAATGCCATCGGACTTGCGAGGAAGAGTCGGGCCTAAGCAGTCAACAGAATTGAGCTTGGAGCATATTGACATGGTACTCCGTGAAGTCGGATATTCTTGTGTTGCTGCAGATCTACTTGGATTGAAGATTTCAGATATATTTGTCCGCTGTCGCCGACCCACTAACTATGGAATATTCACCAACCCGCAGGAAGGGCGTATGTATATCCTCCTTCTACTGACTTCTTCAGTGATCGAGGGCCGAAGGGCGTTGTTCTAACCGCGTTAGAATTTGGTGGCGGGGCATTTGTTATCAAGAACCACTTCGTCTTGAGAGCTAATTGAAAATATTGACAATTCCATGCAGTCAGAGCATCGGCTAGATTAAAATAAGTATGCTCGTTGGATTAAACTATTTTGCGCCCTTTCTGTGACGAAAAGTCCGTCCCAGATATGTCACGTGGTCGCGCTTGAACATTTGCATTTAAATGTGCTAAAGTCTTCGATTGATGTTCTGAGAACAACACTTGCACATTTCATCTTTCATCGCGCTACTCACCCACGGGCCATTCTCAATACGGAAATATTCGACCTCCGAGGTTGAAGCTACTACGCTGGGGTGCCAGGACTCCTGTGAATTGGATCTGCCATTGTCGCAGGTGTGGTAATTGGTGAATAGGGTGCGTCGTTGACTACGAGATGCCCCTCAATCTCTACATTTGCAGTATGGGGGACGTGTCTAATAATCTCAAATAGTTACCTTGAATCACTTTTAATCACTTTGACTTCTGTACCATCCGTGAAGCATTCAAGATGCCTGCCATGCTCGACGACCCCAGTGCGCCAACCATCTACCGCACATCTGGTGCCGCGCCCTTCCCAGACCCGCACGATCCAAACCCCGCAGTACCCCTCGATGTCTTTCCCCGACAAGTTACCTTACGGGACCGAGTCACAACTGCTACGATAGTACCCTTTTCCTCCCGACACCAAGTCCCTGCCTCCCTTCTCGCATACTTGGCCGATCAATTCAACAAGGAAATTGATAATGGTGACACCTATCCTATGATGGAGACAATGACCCACGAGAAGTTTGCTTCATATTGGTTCCAGAACTTTGGTGCAATCATGCTTATTGGCAACATTGAATCCGCAAGTGAGGTTGTTGAAGGCAGGAATTGGGCGACGGAATGTCTAGGTAGTTATTATATCAAGCCAAATTATCCAGGACGCAGCTCCCACGTCTGCAATGCCGGTTTTCTGGTTACAGATGCTGCTCGAGGCAAAGGTGCAGGTCGTTTAATGGGAGAGAGCTATCTCGAATGGGCGCCACGGCTGGGCTACACATACTCCGTTTTCAACCTTGGTGAGCACGCCTTTATGGAGCTTCCCTTACATTTTCTAGTTCTTCTGTTCTCTTCTGCAGCGAAGTTCCTATTATTCGTAGCATTATTCTTAAAGGCGGCTACTGATATTTTTACTCTATCAAGTTTACGAGACCAACGTAGCCTCATGCCGTATCTGGGACGCCTTGGGCTTCAAGCGAATTGGACGTGTAAAGGGTGCAGGCAACCTTAAGAGTTATCCCGGAAAGTTCATCGATGCTATAATATATGGACGGGATCTAGGGCCAGAGGGCTCCGACTTCGTGAGTGAAGAACGCTTCGATAAAATCAAATTCTATTTAAAATACAAAGAATATCCCTCGGGTGCTGATCGGGCCGAAAAAAGCAGACTTCGTAGCGCAGCCACTCATTACAAACTCCTACCGGACGAGGACAAGCTTATGTTGAAAGGCAAAGAGGTCATCAGCGACCCTCATAAACAATACGAAATCGCGCGAGGAATCCATATAATGCAACATGGAGGAATCAATAAGACTACTGCGATGATTGCCGAAAAATACCATTGGGTTAGGATAAAGGAGACTGTTAGCATTGTGATTAAAAATTGTATCGAGTGCAAAGAATTGGGAAAAACACCAGCTGTTAGGGCTGCAGATGCTACTCAATTTCAGCAACATTCTCAACAACCCTTTGGCCCTATTGTCCAACAAAGGAATGCGAGTGTGAGTCCGAGTGCCGCTGGACGAATATTATCTATGTCCACGCAGCATCAAAATCAACAGCAGGAGCAATCTCAGCGTCCGCCCCACCAGCAACAAACTTCATTACAGCATAGTTATCATCAGCAGGAGTCATCACATTCCCAAAACCAACTGCAACATGATTTCCATCACCAGCTACATCCTCACCATCATCCTCACCACAGCACATCCGTGTCCCCACAAGTTCTTAACAGAAGATTACCTTCCCCGTCTTCCACACCCACTTCAGTTCCGGTAAACGTGCATATTCCTGTTCCTATATCTAATTACCATCAACAACAACCTCAGCATCATCCCCACTCTCAGTCCCACATACAACATCACAACCATACTCCACAGGACACGCAAACCCAAAGAGAACAAGAAGATGATGTCATTGGAGATGGAGCAGATGATTACCTTCCGTTAGACCCGCAGATCATGGATTACAAGTATACATCGAGTGGAAGCAGTAACCAAGAAACGGGATTCGATGCGGGTAGTTTCCAAGAGATGTTGGGGGAGGGGGTGGGGTTTAGGGTAGGACTGGGTGCTAGAGATACAGTTACAGTGGATGGAGATGGGGAAGGGATAAGTGTAGGAGTGGGAGTGGGCAATGATGACGAAAATGCCGATTTGGATAGTATGCTTGTTGATCAAGACGACGATGAAGAAGAGGAGGAGGACCAGAGAGGGGAAGATGATCAGAGTGATGAGGAGGAAGCGGATGCGGGTGGAAAGGTCATCACAATGGCGACGGCGAAGGCTGCGCATGAGTTGATTGCCAGGGTGGCAGCAGAGGTAGGGACAGGAACGAAAAGAGATGGAATGGGTGAGGAGGTAGAAGACCCGCCGCATCTTTAACCCCGCTTTCTAGCCTCCTTTTCTTCTCGCTTCACAAGCCGTGGAAAATTTTTGCTCAATGCCTATAGGCATGAGATATGCAACAAATATGGAGTTCCACACAAAACACGTGCTATGTCTCTGCTTTGTTGCATATCTATTTGCCTATAGGCATTATGCTCAAATTTTCACTCAAATCGAGGGAAATTTGTGTTCATCAATATTCTCCGATTGTACCTCGTCGCCCTTGTTGTCTGCCTCGGCTTGGAACAACAGGCCAATCTGGGGCAATATCTAATACCTGATTACTAGTATTGATCAAATATCCTTAAATCCATAAGATAATATAATATTTCTATCGTCCAACTGTCTTTTCGGTATTATTTGCGACCTATTATTTCAGCGCTAGAGAGTCTGCTTTGGAATTTCCGACTGCTTGTGGCACACATAGTCGTGATAGTTGGGAAGAGAAAACTTCTACTACGAATATGCTTTGGCTGAAACCATAATTAACCATGATTAACGACGGAGGCTACATCCATTAGCCCTTATATCCTCGCCTTCAATGTCTTGCCCCTTTCTTTCTTGGTGGTCTCTAGCTCTCTCCAATGTTTCTCAACCTACTCGTCACAAACAATAAGCACATTTCCACGAAAAATTAATACCAGAATAATGAAGTTCCAACAGCTCACCTCAGTAATATAATCATAACCCAACAACCACGGCGCAAACCCCTTATCTCTCCAAGCCAGGGCCTCTCCTCCTTCTTGCTCTCGCATCTTCCGATCACGCTCGATTTGCTCGGGACCATCTGGTAGATGGTACAGATATTGCTGGGTGGTTCCTCTTTGAACCACTTTTTCGGTGCGTGGCCCGCGGATCGCTTGGTATATGTGCAGTGCGTGTTGCAAGAAGGCTGTTTTGGACGCGAGCGAGCGTGTGCTGGGGTGATTGTTAACGGGGTAGTGGGAGAGGAGTTGGCCGAGAACGGCGGCATCTTCGAGAGCCATGCTTGCGCTTAAGGGGGAGTTAGTGAGGGGAAACTATACTAGGGGCTGTCAGTCCATGAGGGTGAATGACTCACCCGGCTGCAAGATAGGGGAGGGAAGCATGCGCTGCATCACCTAGCTCGGAGATCAGTGGTTCTGCTCGTGTTAGTACACACTCAAAGACTTACCAAGCATAGTGAAGTGTCCCGATGGATGGCTCCACGTTTCTGGATTGGGTCGAATACAAAGGCGCCATTTATATACCGATTTACAAAGACTAAGAAGTTTCGATATCCTGGCTAGATTAGAATAGTTAGGAGGCAGAGAGAAATCACTACCTAGGATCCCAATCTTTGAATAATGCACGCATCTCCTCCACGTTTCCCTCTAGTGTTTTTGCTCCAGCTGGCATATTATCTGGCACAAGGAGAACCATGTTAAATAGAGAGCCATTTCTGAGTACGTAGTTCACTAGCCAAAGTCAGTGATTGGTGTCCTTTTTAACTGAGTTATGGGGGAGAAAGAAGAAAGTAATCGACGTAGTGAAATTAAGGTTAAGAAATACAACAAACAAACCAACATGCATATCCCTTCCCAACCAATAATTAACCTGCGGTTTCTCCACAAACTCCTTTAAATTTGGATCCTTCATCATATCCCTTGTATCTAACAGCAACCTATATGCCAAGTCACCAGTCTCAACCGGTGGATCTACCCTGCCTAACATCACCTCCCTCATCTTGCTGAATACTCCGTCAGCAGGGACTACTAAGTCTGCTTTCATGCTCTCTCCGTTCTCGATGAGCACTTCTGCATCTAGTTCTCGACACTGGACATCGGTAACGCGCACCCCGCATCTTACAGTAGCCCCTAGTTCGAGAGCACGTCTATACAGCGCGCGATGCAGGTCTGCGCGGTGGAGGTCAAGGTAGCATGTGCCGGGGTACTGGGAGGCGGAATGCGCGAAATTCATAGAGGAGATGAGTGGGCCATGGTGGGATCTCATGTTCACGCATGAGGGGGTAGTGGAATGGGGGAGTAAGACTGGAAGGAGAGACCAATGACGAAGGATGAGGGTGCTTTGAGGGAGGATTTGGATTCCTGCTCCAATCTGGGGCGCGGTTAGTTTGCGTCTAGAAAAGGGGAAGTGAATGTACTTCTGCAATCTCAGGCGCAGACTCCAGTACCGTAACATCATGACCTTCGAGAGAGATTGATATTGCGGCCCCGAGGCCACCGAGGCCGGCTCCGATGATTATTACCTCATGGCTTTTAGCTTGGTAGCTTGGATGCTATTAGAGTGAAGGTACCTTCAACTTCTCTCCATCATCTCGAATAATTTTCTCTTTCACTAGAATCGAGGATGGAGACATGTTATTTCCTTGCTGAGCGTTTGTTTTAATATGAGGAAGTAGCAGAACGAGCCGATGGTCAATCTTGACGTGCGCAAGCGACCGTTTACATTCAGTTACTTGAGTCAGGGACCTGGTTGCGCAGGCGATGATACATGTTCCGCGTGGACCATTGTAATTGTAATGTTTCCATGCATGAATACAAGATAGGAAGATAAGTAACTATGTTACAGTGAGATACGCAATGGTGCTGCGTCATTGGAGGAGGACTGAAGCACTGCAGGGAATTGTAACGGCGAGTTTGAGAAGTGATAAGAATGGAGAGAAGGAAGCAGTACAAGCTAGAATCGAAGCCGTGGGTGTACTACTCTAGTGATGACGGTACTTGGAAAGTTTGTCCAAGAATATCCAGGAATAAAGTCGTTAGTAGCAAATTTAAGTTCTCTCTAACCCTATACATGAGGATTGATTGGTTCTCCAGTGGAGAAGTAACAGGTTGATGATAGTACTCAAAATTTATTTGGAGAATGAAAACTGTTATTAATGCCGTAGAGTATCTGGGATATTTATTTCATGATTACGATGAATTACAATATATCGTCCGAAATCGACCTGTTTGCTCTGGCGAGACTGGTGCGGAGAAATCTTTCGGCTTGAGTTGTCGACCATCTTTCGAACCTCACCACTGAAAACAACCCAATGAGGAGCGCCTTATCCACGGAGTAGTCACATGGGCTCAGTTCAGTCTCGCATATTTCGGTATACCCTTATCGATGTCTTCGATGCGTCCTCGATGAATTTGACGTCAAAGATCAAATCGCGGCTGGTCGTACGTCGAATACGGTGCGACCGGTGGTCATTTTCTTCATCTCACTATCCATATGGAAGAGCCCCTTTCAATTGAAAAAATACTTCCGTGGCGGCCATTGTCATCGACATCGCCGCCAGAAATAGCCATGGGAATGGAGGCCGAATATATTCAGCGCATTCACCGACTGGGCGAGTACGCAAGTGATCACTTCGGTTTAGGTAGGGAGTACGAGTGTCATGTGCCATGAGCGTCGATGCACGAGAGATGCAGCAACTAGCGAGGAGGAAGTCAAGATGCCGAATACCAGCGATTTCGAGCTCCCGAATTCTGTTAGCTGTAGAAGCCTACCATACCTCGTCTAGGATACTTAGTTCTTGAGGCCATAGGTTATGTAGTGAGATCGGAGGTCAACCCACTCTGGAGCTGACAATCAGCGCTCGTATCCTCTTTGCAGCCGTTGCTTTCCGAACCGCATTTTTCGAGCTAAACCGAAGGGAATGCTCGTCGTGGAAAAAGACTTTCCTTTTACCTTAACTGCATCCTTCGGAGCCGTTTGTGGCCCTCAGCGGAACAGCCTATTCGGTGCTGAAGACTAGCGGTCGATCGATACCCCACCCAGCACAGCAGCGAACCTTTCCCCTCACGACACGAGGACCTTCATCTTATCCCGAGTAATGATTGCTCCAAGTATCACAGTCCTGATTATGCAAATGCATGAGCAGTCATCATTTGGCTCCTCGTGCATTGCAGCACGCCAAGAAGGCAAAAATGCAGCAACGATTTAAGATTCTTGAGCTGAAAGGATTTCTATCTGTCGATATATTTTACAAACTTTCATTATGGTACAGCTGAAAGCAGAAATTGCGTCGATATTTAATAGAAACCCTTTGGTTTTCTACCTCAATGGCACCAAAATCGAGCTGCAAGAACCGAATCCACAATGGACTTTGTTGGATTTCATCAGGTCTCAGCACGACCTGAAGGGTACAAAATTAGGTTGCGGTGAAGGAGGTTGTGGTGCGTGCACAGTGGTTGTACAAACCTTCAATCGAGGGGCAAGCTCTCGTGGGAGAATAAGACATCTTGCCGTTAATGCTTGTTTATTTCCTTTGATAGGAGGTATGTGTAGATGTCCTCGCGGTTGTAAAGGGCCAGCCTGACCGAACACATAGTTGTTGGGAAACATGTCATTACAATTGAAGGACTGGGACATTCAGAAAATCCTCATCCACTCCAGGAACGGATAGCAAAACTCCACGGCTCACAGTGAGAGATTAGTCTGTTCAGTTCTCGAAGGCAGAGTGAAGCTAACATATACTACCTAGATGCGGTTTCTGTACTCCTGGTATCGTAATGTCATTGTATGCTCTGATCAGGAACTCATACGATCCGGAATCCGGAGAATTCACTCTTTCAGCAAACGATATAGAACTCGAAGGGCATCTAGATGGTAACCTCTGCAGGTGCACTGGATACAAACCTATATTGCAAGCGGCAAGAACGTTTATAGTGGAAGATCTGAAAGGAAAACTTTCTCTTCCCAAAACGGATGAAGTGGGAGAGAACGAGCTTAAGGCAGACTTACCGGACGTCCCATACCATTCGGAGCAGCTTCCAACGAGAGATCTGAAGAAGGCATTTTCTTGCGGAAGACCTGGAGGATGCTGTAGAGACACACCGAGCCCTGGGTCATGTGAATCAGTAACGTCTTCGGGTAGCGCTACGGAGGCAAATAATTCAAGCTCAAGGAACACAGAGAGTCCCCTGAGTTCTCCAGATGAGAAGGGAAAAGGAAATGAATTGTCATTGAACGGCCAGAAGACGAACCATTTCGCTACATACATTCCACATACCGAACTCATATTCCCACCGGCACTCCGAAACTTTGTTAAAACACCACTATATTATGGGAACAACGAGAATATATGGCTGTTACCCTGCAAAATTGATGAGCTTTTACTTATCAAAGAAGCATACCCAGAAGCGAAGCTGGTCTGTGGAGCTAGCGAGACTCAAATTGAAGTCAGATTTAAAGATTCTTCGTTTCCAGTTTCCGTATATGTATCCGAGATTGAGGAGCTGCGTTACGTCCAGTTCCCAGAAGATGACAAAAAGCTACAAGCCTGCGATGAGATAATTATTGGAGGAAACACTTCTTTGACTGACGTGGAAAATGCATGTCAGGATCTATCAAGACAACTTGGACAACGGGGCTCGGTTTTTGAAGCAATGAAAAAGCAGCTTCGCTACTTTGCCGGAAGACAAATACGAAATGTAGCATCACTCGCTGGTAATATTGTGACAGCCTCTCCAATCTCCGACATCAACCCAGTACTTATTGCAGCAAACGCTAGCTTGATGGTAGAGAGAAAGTCTGGCGGAAAGGCAACTTTAGCCATGTCCGATTTCTTCGTCTCCTATCGCACGACTAAACTACCGCGAGACGCCATCATCACAGGGATTCGGATTCCGCTGCCACCAAGAACCTCAAGAGAGGTCGTAAAAGCCTACAAGCAAGCCAAGAGAAAAGATGATGATATAGCCATTGTTACCGCTGCATTCCGAGTTCGACTAAGTGACGATGGCGTCGTTACAGATGTTTCATTAGCTTATGGCGGCATGGCTCCCCTAACGATTGTCGCAGATAAAGTCATGAAATACCTCATTGGGAAATCTTGGAAGAGCCCAACAACATTAAACGAATCTATGAATTGTCTCGCCGCGGAGTTCAATCTGAAGTATGATGTTCCAGGAGGCATGGCATCGTATCGAAGAACACTTGCTATTTCTCTATTCTTTAGATTCTGGCACGAAGTGGTATCTGATCTTAAGCTTGGTGAAGTCGACCCAGATCTTATCACTGAAATCCATCGTGGTATCTCGAGCGGTTCACGAGATGATTACAATCCATATGAACAAAAGGTTGTGGGAAAACAAATTCCGCACATATCAGCCCTAAAACAAACAACGGGAGAGGCGGAGTATATTGATGATATGCCACGACAAAACAGAGAGCTATTTGGAGCAATGGTATTATCTACTCGGGCCCATGCAAGGTTAGTTGAGGTAGATTGGAGACCAGCCATGGAACCAGGGCTCGCTGTTGGATATGTCGACATTAATAGTATCCCAAAGGATGCCAATCTGTGGGGCTCAATCGTAAAGGACGAACCACTATTTGCAGACGGTGAAGTCTTCTCTCATGGCCAACCGATAGGTTTAGTTTACGCCGAAACAGCTCTGCAGGCCCAGCAGGCGGCGAGAGCTGTGAAAATCGCGTACGAAGATCTTCCGGCAATTTTAACAATTGATGAAGCCATTGAACAAAATAGTTTCTTTCCTTATGGAAAGATGTTAAAGAAAGGGGCAGCAATCGAGGATAAAATGGAAGAAATCTGGTCGAAGTGTGATAGAATTTTCGAAGGCACCACAAGGATAGGAGGCCAAGAGCACTTCTATTTGGAGACGAATGCTGCGCTCGTGATTCCAAATAAAGAAGACCGGACGTATGAGGTATGGTCATCGACGCAAAACAGGTAAGTAATTTATCAGCTTCATCTTAGTCAATGAAGTCATCTTGGTAAATGAAATTAACAATTCTTAGCATGGAGACGCAAGAATTCGTCGCTCAAGTGACCGGCGTTCCAAGCAGCAGAGTTAATGCTAGAGTAAAACGCATGGGTGGAGCATTTGGTGGCAAAGAATCTAGAAGTGTCCAACTAGCCTGCCTTCTTGCTGTAGCTGCGAAGAAAGAACAGAGACCTATGCGCTGCATGTTGAATCGAGACGAAGACATGATGACAACCGGACAACGTCATCCACATCAGGCTCGTTGGAAAGTGGGCACAACGTCCGATGGCAAACTGATTGCCCTCGAAGCAGACGTTTACAACAATGCTGGATTCTCCTTAGACATGTCCACAGCTGTTATGGGCAGATGTCTCACCCATTTCGACAACTGTTACGAAATCCCACACGTGCTCCTTCGCGGCCATGTCTGCAGAACTAACACACATTCCAACACCGCGTTCCGCGGCTTTGGTGGCCCCCAAGCCATGTTCTTCACCGAAACATACATGACAGCTATATCTGAAGGTCTCGGCATTCCCATCGACGACCTCCGTCTTCGAAACCTCTACAAAGAAGGCGATAGAACCCCTTTCCTGCAAAAGATCGACTCAGACTGGCACATTCCCCTGCTCCTCACCCAAATAAAAGAAGAAGCCAACTACGAAGCCCGGAAAGCAGCAGTAGATGAATTCAACCGCAAACACAAATACCGCAAACGCGGCATCTCTCTCATCCCCACGAAATTCGGTCTCAGTTTCGCCACAGCTATACATCTCAACCAAGGAGCTGCGAGCGTGAAGATATATGCTGATGGCAGTATACTGCTTAACCATGCCGGCACAGAGATGGGCCAGGGTCTCTATACGAAGATGATACAGATTGCGGCTCAGGAGCTCGGTGTTCCTGTGGATTCTATCTTCACGCAAGACACTTCGTCGTATCAGACGGCGAATGCGTCGCCGACGGCTGCGTCGAGTGGGAGTGATTTGAATGGTATGGCGATCAAAGATGCTTGTGATCAGTTGAATGAGCGATTGCAACCGTATCGGAAGCAATTCGGGCAGGATGCCTCAATGAAGATTATTGCCACAGCAGCGTACAGAGATCGAGTGAACTTGACCGCGAATGGGTTTTGGAAAATGCCGAGGATTGGATACGAGTGGGGTTGTTATGATGTCGAGAAAGTGAAAGATATGTATTATTATTTTACACAGGTTGGTTTGGAGTTCCTTTCGCTCTTTGCCTCACCTTATCTTGTTCCCGTGTTTTCTTGTCTCCTACTCTACGTTTGAACAATGTAATAACCTAATCCCCAGGGCGTCGCCATATCTGAAATCGAACTCGACACTCTCACCGGCTCCCACACCGTCCTCCGCACCGATATCAAAATGGACATAGGACGCTCCATCAACCCCGCCATCGACTACGGACAGATCGAAGGCGCGTTTATCCAAGGACTCGGCCTATTCACCATGGAAGAATCACTCTGGACAGCTTCTACAGGCCAACTTTTCACGAAAGGACCCTCGACTTACAAGATCCCGACATTTGGGGATATTCCTCAGGTGTTCAATGTTAGTGTGTTGAGGGATGTAGAGGGTGGTTGGAAGGGGCTGAGAAGTGTGCAGAGTAGCAAGGGGGTGGGTGAACCGCCGCTGTTTTTGGGGGCGAGTGTCTTTTTTGCGTTGAGGGAGGCAGTGAGCGCGGCGAGGGGGGAGAATGAGGGGAAGAGAGAGGGGTGGAATTTGGATAGTCCGGCGACGGGAGAGAAGGTGAGGATGGCGATTGGGGATGAAATATCGAAGATGGGGATGGTGGAGAAAGGTGCGGGCGAGAAGGGGTTCTTCGTTACCGTTGCTTAGGGAAGTGCAGTTCTGCAGTGGAGGCAACGAGAGCTCATTTCTAAGATTAGTTTTAGCAATATAGATATTTTTACCGATCCGACTTCTCTCTCTTTCTAGTCTGATGACTGCAGCTGATATCACCGTTGACCTGGACGATGGCACCCACTCATCACAGTCTGCAAACGCCTACCAACGCCCCTGAACGTATATCTGAAAACAGAGCATTTAACAGACACTACTATTTTTAAATCCTTCCATCTTTTCTCTGCTTTCGACAACTTACTGTCAACAATCAATATGTCACGTTGAACTTCCTGACCTCAAATCACACCATGTCATCTCGCCTCACCCCTATTGCCACCACTTTGGTCACCACCCCACTACCCCGTCACCTGCTCAAATGTCTCGTGATTTCTGCAGACTCCCTATTTCAGCTTGCACAAGGAATGATATCCACTGTGTGTGTATCGTAGTACGAAAAAGGCGTTATCGTTCGACTCATAAGACAGTACCGTAATGTCTCTCCCTTAAACCGAAAAGTGGCTGGCTGGCTGGTGCTGACAGAAAATTTTCAAAGAACGAGTTATCAGACCAGAATCGCGTCAGTGCAGCATAATGTCTAACTTGGTACCGTGATGTATTGCAAGCCATCTCATTTCCATTATCTAGGTACTCGGCTCGACTCGACTCAACTCGACTCAACTCAAGACGGGAAGGAGAATTTCTTGACTCATACTATACCGCTGCAGTACTTGACCCAGCGCCCCTGAACCCGTCGCTGTGGATCCGCAGACCGGAGCGAGCGAACGGATACTGTAGCACATGCCGAGCTGTACACCGGAGACGAAGAAGTTTTTGGGAAACGCGGTGTTACGCGTTGTGGTTTCTTGGCTGCGGGTTTCGGGCTTGGCGAGGGTTTGGTGGACGGGTGGATGAGGTTGGGCAAGATAAGATGGGATAGGGAGAATTGCTGCGATGTAGGAGCAAATAGAAGGAGGGAAGAAGATTTGTATGTATGTGATCATAGAGCAACCCGAGACATAAGGAAGAGGAGAAGATTCCGCAGGCACTCGATCGAAAAGCGTGCAGATGAAAGATGGGATAGTCAAAAGAAGGTTAAGCGGACAGCAATATGGGGGAATGGGGAGAATTCGGGGAAATTGGGGCAGAACAGGAAATGCAGTACCAAATTCCGACTGAACGAAACCGATTTCATACTGTAGGATTAACTTGTATATTACCAACTGCAAGTAAGCAACTTGATAACCGGGGACCAATCGGCCACGTTGCGGCCCTTCCATCAGGGAATCCTTCCCGCTGCACTGCGCGTAGCATCACTTTACCTTACCTAGTTAACACGGCGTGAAGGTCCGAATACCGCTGCGCGTATAAACCTTCTTGCTCGCGAGAAGTACCTGTCCAGTAAGTACAGTCATCATTTTGCTACTCACTGAACGCCAACAGGGCTGAGCTCGGTGTCATCTGTTTGCGTCTGTGCGAGTTGTCTCGTGATATCAAAATTTCTACAGCTACCTTGATTTGCGTGTATTGGAAACAAGTAATATACGAAGAGCAAAGATCGTGATACAATGATGACCTACGCGAGCTCTCAATCCAAGACATGATACGACACGGTACGATACCGGCTGAGGAAAGCGCGCGGGAACCTCGGCTTAACAACGGCGTAATTAGGATTAGCGATGTTGGAGAAAAAGCGGAACACGTCAGTCACGGGGAGAAGAGAGTTTGGGGGTGTGGAGACTCCAGTTTTAGGTGAGGAATAGGACGGGATGGACGTACGGAGAACCTGCTGTACTGGATGCGAAGCGAACACTATCGAGTTCGGAGACGAAATGGGGGAGGAGAAAGGGCCGATTAACTCCAGAAAATATGTGGGAAATACGGAGTAAAGTGGGAAATTCCATCCTTCTGTCAGAATGAAGTTTTTACTGTGGAGGAGGAGAAGAGGAATCTGGAGATGTTGGGCGTGGGAAAGAAAGTGGGAGATTTTGTGTGGATATGGACGGATATGAGGAGTGGAGATTCTTTGGGGAAAGGAAGGAAAACCGAAGGAAAAGAAAAGAGCAGCAAAAAGAAGCGAGAAATGAAGGGGGATATTTAAGAGTTGGAAAATTGGAGAATCATGACAGTAAGTGGGTAAGCTTAAATAAACAAAAACATTTAGCTACAGGAAACTTAATTTCATCGTCAAGTCAACTGTTCTTCTTTCTACCTCCGCACAGTATATCCTCATTTTTCTCTAAACGAACACATTCAAATGAATCCCTAGGTGAGCGTCTCAGCCACCATGCATCTTGCCCGGGGCTCATCGTAAGGAGCCCCAGCACACCTATCCCATTCGGCGTCGCCTACACTAACTATGCCCCACCCCCAAGCGTGCCAAGAGCACACAACACGTTTTTTCTCTGGTTGCTAAATGTTAGATCGTGCTAAATTCGTATACAGCTTCTTTGCTTGGCTTGGCTACCTGGCAGGAACATGGGGATCCTTCGGCGTGCAAGTAAGAAGCAAAGACATGAAATGAGCATATGCCAACAGACGGCGGATATCTCCTACTATGCGACAAGGTTCAGTGCCGTTTCCGCTCCGCAACTCTGAAGACAAACGAGCAGGCTCTTTCGGTCGGCAATCCCTCAGATCTAGATCTAGGCACAGGTCGTATTTGTCTCAGCTATTGGGTAATTGGTAAGAGAAAATGTGGCGACGCTCAACAAATTCTCCAAGCTTTCTGCTTGCCTGACTTCCCCAGAAAACACCAGAGTCGCCCAGACCGAAAGATCAGAGCCCATAGCTGGAGCGAGCTTGGGGAGCTTGGGAGCTTAGGAGGCCAGAACCCATGCTAAACCAAGCAAAACTGCCAAATTGGCTTAAATGATCCACCAGTTTGGTACGCTTTAGTAGCTGGAATGGCGCTGAAAGCTACGTTTTAGTCAGTGCTCTACACGTCCAAACGCCACCGCCTTCTCGCGCTCTACGAGTAGTTCGGTACGTTTGGCGACAGGCTTCTCACTTGGGATTGGACTGAGGTAAAGTTTACCGGCCAGACCCTAGGATGACAATGGCGGAGAAGAAGGATTTTCAGTTGTTCCTCGTGATGCTTTTCGACACGCTCTTTTGTATCAGTTACGGTGGTTATATTGTTTTTCATACGCGAGAGGATTATGGCCCCATTATTTCGCCGCATGTAAGGCATGGCATATGGCATTTAGGACGCTGTTGTGGCTGAAGTTAGGACGTTTCGGCCCCGAAATAATAAGAAAATACTGCAGTTTTAGGCAGTGAAGACATACAGTGTAACGTCGGTGGCACTCTCGGATAGGCCAACATGTCGTGATCTTCTGTAGGGATTATCATTAATTATGTACGAATTACGGTTGTGGTGAGACCAGTTTGCAGCCACGGTTCGATTCGGTGCTGTACTCTGTATGCCAGGTGTGCAGACATTATGTTACTTCGACTGTCCTCGTCAATGCAGTATCATTTAACAGTAATCTACCATTCATCAGGCAAATCTAAGAGCAACCGAAGGTGTACCGATGACGGCAGCCGCAGGAAAATTGTCGGGCATTGGGTGAGATTGTTAAGGTTTCCTTGTACACACAATACAGTACTTACCGGTACAAAGTCCCGCTTGTTCGAGACCATTGTCAATCGCCGTTAACCTACATTGCTTGACTTCGACAGCTCACGATCATGCTCTGCTCTGGAACGGATATGTCCGTCCACTGTCTGTCCACCTTCTAGTGCATCAGTCACTGGTCTCGTGCGGTTTTTTCTTGACAAATACGCATAATTTCGATATATCGGTACCTATACCAGGCAAATTCCAACAAAAACAACAAAGGTCTTGACCGTAATTCTAGCGTTTAGGTGCACGGCTAGGTTCTGTCGAATACAGTGTTATGCTTGTTTACGCTTAGTCTTGCCCCCAAACAAAAGGACCGAATACTCGGAGAAGCACTGACCAGTTCCAAACCCCTTGCTCCATACATGGGGTAAAAAGCGTTTAGTGCGTGCAGCGGCGAGAAATGATAGTCACCATCCCCATGGGACAACACAAAAAAACACGATACTCTAATGCACCGATTTGGCGAGATTGGATACTAAGCGCTGAAGAGGCTAGTCAAACCCGGAGACTGGAGAGTACTAGTCGTAACATGGGGTGGAGTGGAATGAGCTGCGTGATGGGAAAGCATGCTAATTATCCCACGGGGAAAAGAAAAAAAGAAAAGGTGGGAGAGAAGATGTACGGGGGTTCTCGAATACATAAGGACTTGAATACCCCAGTGGAATCAACTTTTTTTCTCATCATCCTCAATCATCTCCTCCTCCCAATCTCCAAACTCTATCCTTCCTTCATAGGACCTACTCATCTCATCAATTCCTTATTGAGAAGGCAAAATGGCCGGTGGATTGGCCGCAACGACTGATGTCGAGCGCATTGAGGCGCCCGTCACCATGAAGGCATACATGATGTGTGCCTTCGCATCTTTCGGTGGTATCTTCTTCGGTTATGACTCTGGATATATCTCTGGTGTCATGGGAATGAACTACTTCATCCATCTATACGTAAGTCAATGAACTCTCAATTCTACCTCACAACGTCCAACTAACGCACCCAACAGACTGGTCTCGAAATCCCCGGTGCTGGTGCTTCTCAAGCCCAGAAGGATGCTTTCGCTCTCCCTGCTCACGACAAGTCTCTCATCACTTCTATCCTCTCTGCTGGTACTTTCTTCGGTGCATTGATCGCTGGTGATCTTGCTGATTGGTTCGGTCGCCGAACCACCATCATTCTCGGTTGTGCTATCTTCATCGTCGGTGTCATTCTTCAAACTGCCTCAACTGGTCTTGGTCTTCTCGTAGCTGGTCGTCTCGTCGCTGGTTTCGGTGTCGGTTTCGTCTCGGCTACTATCATCCTGTACATGTCCGAGATTTGCCCAAAGAAGGTTCGTGGTGCTTTGGTATCAGGTTACCAATTCTGTATCACCATCGGTCTTCTTCTCGCTTCTTGCGTCGACTATGCCACCCAAAACCGTCTTGACACCGGCTCTTACCGTATCCCAATCGGTATCCAAATTGCCTGGGCTCTTATCCTTGCCCTCGGTCTTTTCCTCCTCCCAGAATCCCCAAGATACTTCGTCAAGAAGGGTCAACTCGAGAAAGCTTCCCACGTCCTTACCCGCCTCAGAGGTGAACCCGAAGGCAGCGAATACATCCAACAAGAACTCTCCGAGATCGTCGCCAACCACGAATATGAAATGTCCGTCATCCCACAAAGCGGTTACTTCGGCTCATGGATGAACTGCTTCAAGGGTGGCCTCACCAACCCAGCTTCCAACCTTCGCCGTACTATCCTCGGTACTTCTCTCCAGATGATGCAACAGTGGACCGGTGTCAACTTCATCTTCTACTTCGGTACTACCTTCTTCCAAGAGCTCGGCACGATCAGCAACCCTTTCCTCATCGGTCTCATCACCACCCTTGTCAACGTCTGCACCACCCCCATCTCCTTCTACACCGTTGAGCGCTTCGGTCGTCGTACCATCCTCATCTGGGGTGCTTTGGGTATGTTGATTTGCGAGTTCATCGTTGCCATCATTGGTGTCACTGCCGGCCGTCTCGAACAACACAACACCTCTGCCGTTTCCGCCATGATCGCCTTCATCTGTATCTACATCGCCTTCTTCGCCACCACCTGGGGTCCCGGAGCCTGGGTTCTCATCGGTGAGATCTTCCCTCTGCCAATTCGATCTCGTGGTGTCGGTCTCTCCACCGCCTCCAACTGGCTCTGGAACTGTATCATCGCTGTTATCACTCCTTACCTCGTCGGCAACGGCAAGGGCGAGGCCAATCTCGGCGCCAAGGTCTTCTTCCTCTGGGGTTCTCTTTGCACTGCCTGCTTCGTGTACGCTTATATCCTGATCCCCGAAACCAAGGGTCTTTCCCTCGAACAGGTCGACCGTATGTTGGAGGAGACTACCCCACGTACTTCCGCTGCTTGGGTCCCACACAACACTTTCGCTAGCGAGATGGGTGTTACTGAGAAGGGAGAGTTGGCTCCGGGTGTTGTTGAGCACATCCAGCACACCAACAAGGCTGATCACACTTCTTCGGTTTAGATCGTGGAGTAGATGATTGGATTAAACTGGGGTAGATCGTGTATATTTGCACTTGATCCTGGTGTTTATTTTTGGATTATGTTTTTAATGTTAATGAATGGTTTATGGATATCGAGTCCGGATCTGGTGATTCGGATGATTGTATGGTTGTAAATAGTCTAGTATGAGGTTATGAGATATCAAATAATTTCGCTTTTATTCGCAGTCTTCCATGCCTTGCAGTGAACATTTGTTACATTTGGTTTGTGTTCAAAAAGTTTCATTGTTCAATCTGGTTCTCGACAATGCCAAACCATAGACTTTTACAGACACATCGAGTAATCCAAGCAAGATGAGAGACAAACCGGGTCATCAGCCCGTGCGGGGTACAAGTCCAACTACCTTATGGTTAGTTGGTGATTGGGGTTCAACGCGGAAGGTCTGTGTTAGTGTCGAAGACCTACTCATGGCCCAGTAAATCGAGAGAAGTGGTTCTCGGCTAGCAGTTCTCAAAGTATGGTCGGATTATATTCAAATATCGTGGGACAAGCACATAATACAATTTAGCCCTATATCCAGTTCCGCTATAACTTTTTCTAAGTGGCTTCCACGTAACTCGGCATGTCGCGGCGAGAGAAGAACTACAACAGAGAGCGTTAGGGTCATGGGTGAGAAAGTTTGAGACTCTCTATAGTGGCGAAGAATCTGTGAGAGTAAGGTAGGATAGAATAGATATGGGCGGTAGGAAGATTCCTTTCCTCTATAGCTATATTGTTGCTAGTGTTCGTTGACCCTCGTTGTGCTTGTTCGACAAGGAACATCCGAAGAGCGCGTCTGAGTTGAATAACAAGTCGTTCCTTGTTAAAATTATAGACTTGTTAGAATTAATGCATACAATTCAGATATTAGAACTTCTATGATCATCTAATTCAACGCATACATTCAGACCACCACAATCACTCACATCAATCCGCATAATTATGCTATTAAAGTGACCAGCTTCATCGCAAAAGTTCCAATTGCGTTTGAATACTGGCCTTGAATGAGTTTCTGGGCCCTTTTCAGGAGCCAGTGAAGACTTCGAAGATCAGCATGATTAGTGTCTTTGTTTATTGTCTGGTCATACTTCAATCACATCACCGGCGAAATTTCTGGGCCTAGATTCATACATCCATTCCAAAATGAGAATACGTGGCAGTAGGTGACAAGTATATCCTCATCTTCGAAGTACACCTAAACAGTCCAGTATCGGACAGACAGCTGCGAGGAGATGATCACATATCTAAAAGAAGTATCCCTTTCTGGGCGCTCCGGTAGATGCCTACGCGGATTCAGGTTTGCTCTGCGGAAACACTATCAAAACGTTCGTGGTGGTGAAGCAAGGAGCAGCGTAGAGCAGTTCGCCGGTGGCTTGGCCGCCTCTACCACAAGAAGAAAAGGTATCCGGATTCACAATCAACTGTGCAAGCTTCAGGTCACCAAATCGTCAAATATATATCATTCAGAATATTTCTCCTCCAAACCACACTATACGCCCAAGCAATGCCCGCTCTATTCCGCTCGCTCAAATCCAATCAACCCGCTCGAAATCGAAGACCCCATCAATAACTATTCCAATGTACCATCATCATCGTCATGCAATCCACTTCTCTTTTATAAACCCCCATGCAAAATCTCATATATACTATTATGTACCCTCCGCATCACTCAATCCACTCGCCTCGAGATCATCTACCCCCTTCATCCCCGGCTATGTTAGCATACTCACTATCTGGATCTCCCTCCATCTCCGTCAATCTCAACGCCTGATCCACATCTTTAACGAAATGGCCTCGTCCTCCACAAATTTCCAAAATGCCACTCGTAACAAATAACTCCCAAATAGGGCTTCCCTCAGGCGGAACCCTTGAAAAGAAAACCCTAACCCCTCTATCCCGGTAACCCCTCACAATCTCCTCCAAGACCTGCGTGCCTGACCCATCTAGCCCAGTCACACCATGAACATCAAAAATCACATTCTTATTATGTTCCGGAGACCTAACCCTCGGCAGCGCTGGATGAGCATTCGTCGTACCATATAATTCCAACCTCCTCAACCTGTTCTTCAAATCTCCCGTATTCGCAAATGTCAGTGGTTCCGGGATTTTGACGATGAGACAGCCTTCTATGAATTCGAGCTTCTCTGGATTATCCTCCGCGTTTTCGAAACGGTTAGTCCCGGGGATACGGCCAAGGATCTGGATGCGTGGACGCGTACTGTGTTTGATGACGGAGAGGAGTGACAGCCCAACACCGATGGCGATGCCGAGGCTGAGCGAGTAGAAGATGGTAGATGCGAAGATTATGAACATGAGGCCAAGCTCGGTGTAGCCGCCGATGCGGAGGAAGAACATGATGTCGTGGGGAGCTTCTTCAATCAGGGACCAGGCTACTACGGTGATCATCGAGGAGAGAACTGCTTTCTGGGATATTGTTAGACAAGGGTTGAAATATGGGGGTTGGTAGGATAGGAACTTACTGGAAGATAATAGAAAGCGGGTAGCAGGAATAGAACACAGATGACAGTGATCAAACTCAACAAAATACTACTCATTGGAGTTTTACCTCCCGTACTAGCATTTACTTTACTTCGTCCATAACCACCAAACGCAGGCAGAGATTGGAAGCAACCACCAATCAGGTTTGCCACTCCTAGAGCTACCAATTCTCGGTTTGGGCTGAGTTGAATACCTTGGATGGCATCTTTTCCCTCTGCACCACCTAAACTTTTCGCAGCCACCGACGACTCAAAGAAGCCTAGGAGTGCAATGAGGAAGGAGGTTCCCATTGCTTCTCGCACATGCTTCATATGAGATATTTGGAATGGCCATCTAAAGACGAAAGGGCTACCAGAGGTTGGTTTAACTTCGCCAAGAATCTCCAAGTCAAGCTTATCCCATCCCAGCTTCCAAGTCAAGATAGCAGAAGCAACTACGACCAGGAATCGATCAGGGATATAAGCAACGCTTGGGTATCGAGGCTGGAGGCGCTTCTTCAGTTCCCTGCATCTGATTAGTAATTTGTAAAGGCTTGATGGTTGGTAAACCATACCTGAAGACCATGATGATTATGAAGCTAACAGCAGCAACAATACAGGTAAGTTGATGTGCTTCCCCAACATGATTAAACAAAAACCGTAGCTTGTCCACACTGCTGCCATGAGCGACCCCGCCTACTTCGCTCGCAACATCTGCCAGACCCATCTCTGGAATCAATTGGTCTACCATGATTACGAAACCAACCGCAGAAATGAAGCCCCGTAAGAATGGTCTACTCAAAACACTATCCAAGAATCCTAGCCGTGTCAGGCCAGCGATGAAAATAACAGCACCGGCCATTCCAGTTACAACGCCAGCAACTCTAGCTTGCATCATATCGTCATCCTCGGAACCGTGTCCGCTGTCCACACTGGACTTGACCACTGTTCCAACCAAAAGACTTCCTGCGGCTTCAGGTCCAACTACCATTTGTGGACAGCTTCCCAGTATCGCATATATGATCGGGTTAAAGACGAAAGAATAGAGGCCGTTGATCGGAGGAACGTGCGCAAGATTCGAGGCATACGATAGAGCCATAGGTAGATAGAAGGAGGCCATCGTGATAGCAGCGATCAAATCTCCCCGCAGATGCACCCATTTATACTGTCGAATCCAAGTAAAGAAAGGAATATAATAATGAATATACCTATCAAGCATAATGAGATTAGCACCTGCGCCAAAAAGTGCAGCACAATTGGAGTAAGGACTTACATTGAAGTCGTATTCGTAATACCATGCTGTTCCGCCAGCCAACTCGTCGTACTCACCTTCTTCCTCTTCGTTGCTGACCCATTCCGAACACCCAATCCCTTCAACACCCCCGCGAACAAGCTTTCACTCTCCTCTCCACCCGGAGTCCCATGCGCAGTATGCGGCGGCGACCCTCCAAAACTCCTTGTACTGTCCGCCCGACTCATCATCCGCGGACTAAACGTCCCATGATTGCAAGGGCCTGGATGCGCCGTGTTCGTAGTCAATTCGAACGGTTTCTTCAACAGTGCCGTTGTCTCATTCACAATCTTGCCGCCTAGACCCGTATGTCCGTGTGAATTTCCATCCTCCTCGTCATCGGTAGCGGTGTCCAGTCGCGCAGGATGAGTATGAGGTGACGGATGTTCGCTCCCTGTAGCCTCGTCATTGACTCTCCGCTCTCCTTCTCGTCCCGATTCATCATTCGCAGCATCCCCACCGCCCAAAGAGCGCACATTTTCAGGACTCGTAGCCAGTGTATATGATTCTCGTAGACCACTCGGATTGATCGGTGTGAACTGCGTCGCGGACTGGCTTCGCAGACTCGGCGTACGAGAATGAGGGCGCTGAGGCGGGGAACCTGGGGGTCGTGAAGAAGACATGGTTTGTTTGTTATGCTGTGCGAGAGAGGGGGAGGATCTGCCCTGGGGGATATGGGGATTTTTCACATCAAAGTGAGATTTGTCGAGGATTGGTTTGGGATTTTAAGGGTCTTTGCTGGGGACTGGGAATAATTTTTGTGGAGAGCCGGCCATGTAGCAACCATTCAGAGGAAAATGATTGATAATTGTGGGTTCGTCCTCGTTCGAGTTCATGCCGATTTAGTGCCGAGTGCAAACCGATGGCTCAAGTTCGTGTGGAAATATTCGAAGATGCAGCAAGATGGCAAACGCACATGAATTTGATAAAGTTTGTCTCATACATTGGCGCTCGTGGCGACCATCAAAGACATCGAACTTGCTGACATTGTCAGAAGGCCTTCATCGTGGTCATTCTTAGAAACAGTTGCCCCTTCATAACGAAGTTTTTGAAAACACCTGCAAAGTCTTTTTCATTCATTTATATTCATAAATCCATTGTACTTGAGGTATTTTCTTCGTACGATGTATATCGCTCTCATCCATTTACCCCAATTCGGAGAGCTACTCTCTGCTGCGCGACGTCGTTCAACATTTCATCGCATGTCTCCATGGAAGGCATCACCTGCGTCATTTTTTGATTGGCGTGCCGGCAAGCGTCGGCGTGTTTTCCCCATCACGTGTGCTATGGCCCATCCTCCTTGACCGCTATTGAGGAGAAGTATTGTCTCACTCAAGCTTGGATAACGTGTGGTTTATCTTGGCTTGCGAAATGCTCTATGTCTCTTTACCTTGGCCTAGCCTGAGCTCTTGCGATCTCGAACATCTTGCTTGTGTCTCACTATCAGAAATCTTGCCTCTACTTGCTCAACGACCAGAAGTACAAGTCCGGAGAACATTCTCAGGATCTTGTCGCGTCGGCGTGGTTATTTCGGTAGTTCAAGCTTTGAACCGGTAGACACCAGGTCCCTCTTATATACAACAACGACCTTTTTATTCTGTTGATGATTGCTATACTGTTGATGATTGTCGTTTCGTTGATGATTGTCATTCTATTGATGATTGCCATTCTGTTGATGAATGCTTTGCTTCACTTCGGTGATTTTTGGGTTGCAAGAGAAAGTGTGGCCTGTCGAGATCATCCAATGTTTTGATCTTCGAGTGCTGCGCCTGAGGTCTCATGATAGGGAACTCAAATATGCACTGCTTTTGAGGGTGATCTTGGGCATCTTGAGGTGTGAACCGTCTACATGTCGCAATCTCATTGCACCTGCCTGCGCATCTTTGAGTGATGTTTGATAGGTTGTAGTCGCTCCGGTTTGGTGTCGATCCTCACTTCCGGCCACAACTTTTTGTAGTTCCTGGACGTTAGGGATAATGTGGTTCATCTTTTCCAGCTCATGTCCGTCCTCCAAGTACTTCAGGACCGACCTTGAGGTTAACGTCTTGTATACTTTCTACGCGCTCCTCCACACCACAGTTGTGCGCTCACCCTTTTTACCTTCATAAGTCAAGTCTCGTCTGAGTCATTCAGAGTCTCTCTCTGATTAGCTTCTAGTGCTAACTATTGTTCTAGAAGAATTTAGAGATTAGAGTACCTCTTATTTTCACGATCCACGGTTACCTGATTGAACTAAACTCCCTAGTGGCCATGCATACGTCGGTATTTGTGGGAAGGTCGCCAAGGAATTTGGTTTGTGGTTCCTTTTTGAGCTGGATGGCCCAAAGATTATGACTTCAGGATCTTCTAGGCCCAAAAACTACATCTGATAGGTTGTTTTCGATTCAGCCTTACGGTACATGGTAGATGCGGTACAAACACCCGGCGGCGTTTGGTTACGGGACGCCAACACCAAAATACGATTAGAAATTCTATCTCTCTGCCAACGAATAAGTCCAAATTCTTCACAAATTAATTCTTAATCGAGCAGCAGGTAACTTTTAAGCAGATCTAACGAAGGGTTGACTATATGTTAAATCTCAATTTCTCCTGATTCTTGAGCGTGGAAGAGTAGTGAAGTAAGAATTTGTGTGTGAGGACCAGACTCCGCCGGGTGCCAGACTGTGGTTGAACTAAAGTTTACGGTAGACTTGGGCGTTAGCGTGTGCTTCTACGCTAAGACGACACGGACGACAACGACGAAGACGAGGCGACGACCACCTCATATGTCAAGGACGCACACAGTAGTGAAAAGCGGCTCAGAGCTACCATGATTCCTACGATGTACAAATTAGATATCTCAATCGATTCAGGATCGACTATGAGCACCAGTTGGTGAAGAGTCCAAAGCCTGTACTGTAGCATGGAATCCTGCAGAATGCGAACATCGTCAAACATCTGCCTCTGGTACTGGGGGACCGTTGGCTTACCCCTGACTAGCACAAGTTAAAGAGGCACCTACAGTAGCTCCAGTACCGGTGAAAATTAGAAGTCGAATGTTTCCATGGATAGGTTCCAGCTAGCGGAACGCTTCCCACAAATGATCGGAATTCGCAATGGATATGTATGGTTCCAACCGGGGGAAGTTGTTTTGGTTTTAAATATAAATATTTTCTTCTTTGCCAAGGGAAAACGAAAGCCATATCTTTGATACAGCTCGATTCTTTCCTCACTTTGAACTGCCCATAGTCTCGCACCTTCGCTCTTTCTTTGCCAACAAAAAATATTCGTATCTACAGCCTAGGCCAAGTTCCACCTACTACCGTCACCATGAAGTCAGTCCTCGTTGGAGATGTTTGGTATGTCCTCGCGAATACGATCAATTCTCGACAGACGCTTGCTACTCTATGTCTAGTCAGCAAAGAACTGGGGACAATTTGCCATCCTGTGTTGTACCGCGAGGTAGATATTCAAGACTGCAGCCTCGAAGTATTTGAGAATTTTGCTACATTGCCGCAACACTCGCATTTGAAATTTACGAGAAAACTACGCCTGGGAAGGAATGTCGGAGATGGTTATCATTGGTATGACATCGGTTCACTGGGATACCCAGACGCAACCTTCGTTAACAAGTATCCCATAATCCATATGCTGATGGAGTGCTTGCAAAAGATGCCCAATATTGTGTCGATAGAGTAAGTATTACACTCCTTCCTTGATCGTCTAGCTCGGTCTGTGAATTAGGGCACACAATTTACACTACGAATAATAGACGTCCTGATACTAATGACTTCTTGTTAAAGGGGCACATCCTTCATCATGTATCCCAGACTTATTCAGAATTGGTTTCCAGTCGATGCAAAGTCTGGCGTCTTGAAACGAGTGGTTGCGACCAACGAAGCCATCCAAGAGTTTGTCTCGATACAACCACTGGGGCATTATATGAAGGTAATCAGCCTTCCGCACTTCCGAAACCTTCGAAGGCTCGTTCTCGATCCTGTCGAAGATTTTCGTTCTGGAATGACCGGCTGTGGAGAGCTCGTAGATAGGCTTGTCGATGTTTTAGTGTCGTCGCCTCGCCTTGAATCTCTCACCCTTACATGCGAACGATACAACTATATGCGGATTCATGGCATCCATAAACTCTCCAGACGTTATGCTTTGAAAATACGCGAATCTGGCGCGTCTCGTTTGCAGTTAAAGGAATTGGAACTTGGCCCTGAGTTCATTCCTTGTCCACAAGAATATAGGCCACCATCGATGGTGCCCGAAAGAGGCTATGGCGGAAACCCCATAGCACAACTTACGGACCTGAGTTACCTTCGACGACTCACCTTGAGGACAGAAGTATTATCATACCCCGGGTATAAGGACTTGCGGTCCTATCGCCTCGACCAGACTTGTTTTTACCCAGCAATAAACTTAGAGCATCTGTCTGTCACCACGAATCAGTCGGTGGCGAACGGACTGGTAGACCACCTTTGTGGTCTAGACCAAGTCAAGTTGATCTCGTTCCAGGACAAACAGTTTCGGAACTACATGCGACGTTACGCTACTCCCAAATACTATCCTTGGGAGAGTGCACCACAAAGTACCTTTCATCACTGGGAGACCCTCGACCTAGGAGAAATCTTCTTAAGTGGGGATGCAAAAGAAAGCCAGAAGAGATTGTTGAATTCGCTCATACAGTGTGTCAACCTCAAAACTCTCACCATTTCTTTGCCAGGCAGCATTCTGGAGTACTTCAGAAAGAGCGTTTTGCCGCGTATGAAGAGTCTAGAGAATCTTTTTATCCCGTCCGGCCCATTCGACAAAGGAATACCGTTCGTTGCACGTAGCATTACCTCGGAATTGGACAGAGTAAACTGTAATGTGGCCACCGAGGAATATCTCGAAAAACGGAGACAGAAGCTCGAAGAGCAGCATCGGGACAACGAGGAGGCCCGCCGTGTCATCGCTCGCGCGCTTTTCGAAAGTGGCAAACCAAATAAACAGCGCACAACAAGGCTCAAATACATCGGCCTGGGCTATCGAGTCTATACGGGGTTATTTACCCGTATCAGTCGTGGCGGCAAAGACTCTTGGCAGCTGTTTGAACTTTCTCTGGACGAAGCGAAAACTTTTGAGCCAATTCGAGAAATGTTGAAGTCACCCTTTCAATTAGTGAGGCGGGACCTGGGTCACATCCGACTTCAGGAGACTATCCCGTATGGTGCTTGGATCCACAAGGAACACCCAAGTGGTGATGTATGCCTGAACCCGGAGTTCGCTCAGTATAGGAGACCTGTGCGAGTTTAAAAGTACATTACCGCAACGTTGTAGGGCTGACGGGGTCGGATAGTGCTTTGGAATCGAGTGGATATATGAAGTTGGATGGTGCTTTAAAACTGAATGACGCATTGGAATTGGATAGTGCTTTGGAGTTGGATGGAGTTTGTGGTTGCATAGTGCTTTAGAATCGGATCAATATATGGAGCTGAATGATACTTCGGAGTTGGATGGATATATGAACTCGGTTGGTGCCTTTGGATTGAATGGATATGTGGAGTTGGATGGTGCTTTGGAATTGAATGGATGTTTGAACTTGGGTGATACTTTGAAATTGCATGGTGTTTTGATGTTGGAAGGCGCTTTGGCTTTGGATGACGCTTTGGAGTTGGATGGGTTTATGGAGTTAGATGAGTTTATGAAGTTAGATGGAACTTTGGGATCGGATGGATATATAGAGTTGAATGGTACTTCGGTGTTGGATGGGTTTATGAGATTAAATGAATATATGAAGTTGAATGGAGCTCTGGAGTTGGATAGATATATAAGTTTTGAGGTTTCTTTTTTACATAAGAGGTTTTATATTTGCATCTAGAGTTATATATAGTTCTCCGTTCTTCAACTTGGGAAAATAGACTGATTTGATATAGTATATTGGAACAAATATACCAAAAGCCCTGAGATATTATGATATTTCTATCGTCCTAATACCTTTCGGATATTACTCATAACCTATCACTTCCGTACATCAACCCCCTTTTTCCAGCCCGAAGACTCACAATACCATCCACCCCCCACACCAACATCTCCCCAACATCACTCCCCTCTCATCTCTCAAAAACACCCATACAACCCCACACAACTCTCCTCCCCCTCCTCATACACCACTTCCCCCACCCCTAACTTCACACAGTCCATCCCACCCTCAAAATCCGGCGAAGTCGCCACCCCAACCACATCTCCGGCCACTGCTTGCGGCGCAAAGTACCATATTTCCATAGTAACCGTGAAGGGATCCACGGGTATGCTCACCGTCCAGGAGTTGTCGTGCCATTCTATGGTTTCGTATTGATTGAGGACGGCGATGAGATCGTTTGAGTATGAGGTGGAGTTGTGAAGATTGATTTGGGAGGAGGAGGTTTGCAGGAGGGGGTTAGTGCAGTCGATGGCGTAGTAGGAGGGGGTTGAGATGGTGGGGGGGAGGGCGAGGAGGAGGATGGTGATTGTGAAAAGGGGTTGTGGGAGGTGCATTTTGATGAGGGTTGGACGTTATTCTTTTTGCTTGAGATGCTGTTTTAGTTTTTAATGTTGAAATTGAGAGATGGTATCATTTTATAAAGACATGTATCTTGGGTTTCAATCCATGTTATCCCGCGTCTTCGTCGTCTGTTTAGAGGCTTGCATTCTCAAGACTTCTGCCTGCTTGGCAAAACTTATGCTTAGCAAACTACTTGTGAAATTCGGGAAGCACAATTGAGTTGCCAGTCAAAAGCGAGAGAAGTATAGAATGAAGTAAGTGGCTTATGTACAAGTGTCTTGGAAACTATTTACAGTGGAAAGAAGATTTACATGACGCTCCGGAGCATGGCTCTATTCCCCGAACTCCTGAGAAATTACGAAATAGCTGGAGAAGCATAAGAGTGCATCTCTAACCCAACAAAGCGCTGTAGGGCGCAATACCAGGGAAGTAAGAAGCTGGGTGTGTGGGAATAGCGATACTAGTCGTGATACCCAAGCCAGCAGTAAGCTCACCGGGCATTGTCGTGTAAGCATACGACCTATAAGATAGATGTTAGCCCCGCATCAAATCGCACAAAGGTATGAGTTATAAACTTACGCTGTCGGCACTGACGTAACAGTACCAGTAGAAGTATAAGTAGTATGCGAAGTCGCCGTGTGGAGGCAAGGACCAGATCCATACGCATTATTACACTTGTAGTACTCAACACTTCCCGCAT
Organism: Rutstroemia sp. NJR-2017a WRK4; assembly: GCA_002946385.1. Classification (NCBI taxonomy): domain Eukaryota; kingdom Fungi; phylum Ascomycota; class Leotiomycetes; order Helotiales; family Rutstroemiaceae; genus Rutstroemia; species Rutstroemia sp. NJR-2017a WRK4. The sequence goes on from NJPR01000063.1 coordinate 183,219, forward strand.
CAGTCCAGATGTAGAAACTCGAGATAGTCAAACCAGTACATGGCACCGCAGCAGGGCAAAGTAGTTGGATGGGAGCTCGGGCTGCTCCGTTGGCGCAGGTTCCGTGCCAGTGTGAGAAGGTAAGATCGGAATAGGATACTCCGCTTCCAGAGACGGGCGTCATGCCTGTCCAGGCTGTGTCGATGTCGAGGGTGTAGGCGTTGCTGTGGCCCATGAAGTTGTTGAATGTGGCGGACTTGAGACTTCCGGATCCGCCGTTGGATTTTATCATCATCATTTGGTTGCAGTGGTGGGAGTAGATGTGGTTGTATTCGACGTTGGAAATGGCTGAAGTGAATTTGTCAATGATTTGGTATGGGACAAGAATATTTGGGATCACTTACCAGTATCGGCCCCAAGAGAACCGATAGCACAACCTCCTGACCAGTTGCAATAGACGTTCTCAACTAATATATGGCTTGCTGGGCTCTAGGAGAACCGGTTAGAAGACCACTCTCTATCCGCGGCTGAGTTAACTTACCTTAACCGTCACACACTCATCCTTGTTGGTAACCTCAACATCGTGAACCCAGATATTGGTACCCCAGACATCGATGCCATCTAATCCACCCTCGTTCCCACCACGCACAACCATGTTATATATTTCTCCATTCGTACAAGTATCGAGAGTGAGATGGAAGGCAGGGGAACTATAGTCACATTAGCTACCTTCGCTACGAGAGAGATGGATGGCTACTCACTCAACCAAAATGAGGTCATGAACGGAAAAGTTGGTGACTTCGTAGAGACGTAGAATTCTGGGACTGTAGACTCACAGTTAGTCATCTTGGTTTTACCCCAAGGCGAAGCCATGGAACTAACCCGTATGTTCCCGCTGTCGTCATGTTAGCGTTGCATCAGAGATGGGGGTATGGGTCCACTAACCTGAATGGAAGACATAGCCGTATCCTTGAATAGCTCCTTTAGAGTTGCCGCTGTAAAACTCAAAGTCGGTGGTATGTTCGATGAAGATCATGTTTCCCGAGGCAGTCCTGCATGCGTTAGTGACGAGACATTCACACGAATACGATTCTCCCTACCCAGTTCGGTAGATAGTACCCTCAAGATTGATGGAGACGCCGGTTCCTCCCGTCAGTGTAACCCAGTTTGCAAGTCCATAGCTGCCTGATGGTATATAGACTTACGCACAGTCAGTATGTACTCACACAGTCGTTGTCGCAGAACTCACCTTCACCCCCGTTGATACAGGCTGCCCATGCGGAGGCAATAGCTGCACTATTGTCGGTAGTAGCCGAAGCTTTGCCACCATAGTTAAGGATGTTACATGTTTTCGTAGCCGCTTTGGAAGCAGTGCTGGTGGAAGGACCGACAGAACCAGATAGTTGAGCTGAAACCAATGGCTGTAAGGCCAGAAAGGAGGCCGAACGAAATGCGAGAAAACCGGCCTTCATTGTGAATGAAACTGTGGAATACGAGGGAATGGAGTGACAGGGAATTTCCACCAGATCACCGCTTGGCAAATAGACAGTATTTAAGTGTTTTGAAGATCATAACGGACCACCATGTTTCCTCTCTTTCTCGGTGTATTTATCACCGTCTAAAGTTTCTAATGACAAGATTATTCAGATAATTTTGTTTGCGAGCTCATCCTGCCAACATTTTTGACATCCACGAATCATCACCCACTTCCTAGCAGTCACTGACAAGGAACCAACTCGTACTTGAACGCTTATTTCGACGGGATGATCAATATGGTGGGTCATGCCGTCGAACGTGTTTGATATATAGGGTATTAGTGCCGAGATGACAACCATTTCTTCCGCCTGAACCCCACCTCCGAAACTTCCCAGAGGATGAGGCTATTTCTCAAAAATGACATGTCCGTATAAAAAGGGGTTGAAACTGCCGATCAGTGGAGGAGGGAAGAATTCCCAATGGCAACAGTAGGTGGATAAAATATTCTAGCCTCCGACTTATAGGGCCTGATCTAAATCCGATCATTCCCAACACTTAGGTCACAAGGCAAATCTTATTCTTCCAGAAGTCTGGGGAAAATCCGGGGTATAATTAAAACCATGTCACACAAGCAAGTCTGAATAATTTCCGATCATTTATGGGGACTATCGCACAACTTAAGACCGAAATGCCGCAGCGGCTGAATTCGTGAGGGATGAGGGGAACTAATTGGAGGGCGAATGTGGGGAATTGGGAGCTTGGCAGTTAGATGAAGTCATGGACCTCAGGAGAATACCCTCACGGGAGTAAACTTCCGTCCCAGGGTGTGTGAGTGTGAAGCCCAAAAATGGGAGAAAGCAACTTGCAAAGGTGTTTCAAAGCAAAGTGCTTCTTCGACAAATCGAAGCCCGGCACGCTCGGTCGGATTTGCTCCTTTTTGAATGGTTCAATAAAATTTTGGGTTACAGTAAATACGAGTAGTTAATGACATACGAGTAGTAAACTCCAACTTAAACTGTATTTGATTATATAAAATTCAAAAGTACATTTTAATAGGTACAGGGTAGATTTACTTTTCTAATTTACACATTGAATGGGCATCCGTGAATATATAAGTTACGCGTCCTATCCGCTCTGAGTCCGGCCTCACTGGCTTTTTTTCGGGTACCTACTGCCCCTCAGCCCTCCTATGCAACAGCATAGCCATATCCAGCGCCACACCCCATGTCCCGAACTTCATCAATATCTCTGTCGCACTCCTGAAAAGCGCTCTGGGCTGTCTACCGCCATCACTCGCTCCACCAAACCCCATTTCTCCTCTCATAATCCCCATCAAATCACCTCCTTCCGCCCCCTTCAAACCCTCAAGCCTCCTCATCAACCGTGCCTTCTGCCCCTCATCTGCTACTTGCGCAAAAACCCACAATATTACGTACCCCATCAGCAATAACGTCGCTCCATATGCCGCAGTATCAATCATATCATTCCCTGCAGCATCCACCCCTGCACGCAGTCCGACACCACTACCGCGATGGACTTCAGTAATAGCTTCAGCTGCTTTAAAAGCCACATCCACCGCTAACGCGGGATCCTCACGAGCCCAGTGCACAAGACGTTCCATAGCGGGATCAATACCCGCTTGTCCGGCCTTGCCAATGACATTGAGAAGATCGGTGGGAGAGATATGCAAGAGGAGAGTAGAGAGACGGTGTTGCACGATTGAGGTGCTGTGGAAGAGGTGGGAGGTGGAGTGGCGGGGTGCTGGGGGTCGAGAGAGGTAGGTTTTGCTGAAGAGATTTAATGAAGCTGTTGATGCTAGTTAGTTGCTATGCATGAGATATGACGATGATTAGGCTGACATACATGCGATCTCTCGCCGCCTCTTAATATGCGCGTTGCGTAGAGCTTGAGACGGTGTTTCTATGGGGTAGAATGATGACTGACGACGACCAGTATGACTGCCAGAGGCGGCGGAATATTGATCTCCAGGTAGTCCTGCGTAGGTCTGAGAGAAAATGGAGTCATCCAGGAAGTTACGTGCTATAAGATATTCTTGTGAGAAGGAGAAAATCTGTTCCTGAATTGCTAGCATAACCAAGAATGCAGAGTAAGGATTAAGGTCCAGGACTGGAAGATGAGGAGATTGTCTTCTGATATCATCAGATTGACCCGTATACGATAAAGAATATAATAAAAGGAAGGGTCCTGCAGCTGCAGAAAACGAAATTGAAGGTGGAGAAGATGCTGAACCGAGAAGATTTCTCCATTGGCGTGCTGAAGACGCAATCCAGAAAACGTCATCGCAAGGACATCCTAGGTCTGCCAGTTCACCTACTGCGATCGTGCTTGGTAAGTTCCATAGAGCCGAAAACTGTCGGTCAATAGTATAAACGACCCAGTGAAGTCGACAAAGAGTCTCTTGATTGATCCATAGCAGCCACTGAGCTTGAAGATCTTCGGAAGAGCCCTCTATTGGTGAATGTCCCACTGTAACTCGTGGTTTCCACTTCTCACTATCGTACAATCGTCGCATCTGCGACACAAACTGTCCTCGGAATGCCTCGGCGACATGGAAGGCATGCTTGTTGCCACACCATAAACCCATGTGAATAAGAAGTGCTTGAGTGAAAATTATCATGGGATTTCCTACCAGGCTTACGTCAAGATTCATAGCGACAAGTAGATGCCATCCTATGATATCGATAAGTACGATAGCGAACCGTCTTGCGTTTTTGACGTTGCTGTAAGAGGCACCAACGATCATCATCGCGGCTAGTAACGGCGGGGGTAATTCATTGATTTCCACGGTGGCATGGTGAAGCACGGGAGCTTGGTGCGAAAAGTGCTCGAAGTATAGACCAATGAATATATTTGCTACGAACAATGAAGGTAATGAAAAGAGAGGTTTCCTATCATGGACTTGCTCAACCGGTGAAGTTAAAAAAGATCTCATCTTGGAATAAGTTGACTCTGAGATGTCGTATCTGGGGTTATGTTGTTGAGACAGGGGATGATCAAAAGGAATGTTAATGGGTTCTGCTTCTAACATAACAGCTGGTTGTATCGAAGTACTCCATAAGAAGGGCCATTCATCAGTGTCGTTTGGCATGCTGAGAGATGTGGAAGATGATCCAAGATCGTTAGAATGTGTCGGTTGTGGTTGTGGGGTTGATTGCGGGACGAGAGGAGGACGAAACGTCTGAGGTGGCAGCGCTTGCCCAGTAGACGTAGCCTCTCCTGCACTTCGGAATTTCGCCTCTTGCGCGGTATTGTGTTTCAAGCGACTCTCCCCAACCAGAAAGCTCGCATTGAGCTCATTCCCAAAACTGCTCTCCCACTCATTTCCTGTTTCGCGCATAGCAGAATAAACATCATTGGAGAACCACTCAGTATTGACATGGCCACTCGCTGGTTGTAGGTTAGAAGCGAAGTCATACGGCACGAAGGGAGGATATTCGTGCGGCACATTGTAGGTGCTTGGAATCTGGGTGTTCATCGATATATCTTGGAAAGACTGTGGAAGCTGTTGTGGAAAAGTATTCGATTTCGGATGTGAGTATCCGAATTCGGTTGAATCGGGCCGTTTGCTTTCATATTGTGGTCTTCGGCTAAGATCAGTAGCCTTTGATAGATATCCAGCCCGAGAAGGATCACGGGCAGGGCTGAACTGTGATTCATCGCTTTCATTAAAAGCAGTAGGAGAGACCTGGAATCCCGTTACTTGGGTGGGATCCGCCGACAATGGTGAAAGCACCATTGGCTGTGGTCTAGTTGTAGGATTAGGCCAACTATAATGCTGGAAAGTGGCCTGACTATCAACGGAGTCGTCGGAAACCTTCCTTCGCTTTGCTGATCCTCTCCGCTCCCTAGATTTTCGCTCTTTCTTGTCCCATCTCTCATGACCGGCCTTATGTCGCTTCAGTAAGTCGCTCCTCGTAAATGTCTTCTCACATATATCACATATATGGGTTCGCGGAACATCATCTAAGAATTGCAAAGTCAATAAAGCCGTCTTTGAAGGTAATTCGGCTAGAATGCCGAATCTTCTGTTGTCCACTCACGTGTTTTCATATGCCGACTTAAATTCTCTCGTCTATTGAAAGATTTAGGACATTGGTGGCAACCGAATGATGTCGTTGGTGTCGGCTGATGGCTCTTTCGACGACGTGGAGAGACAATGTCCGGTTTTGCAGACTCCTTAGCTATATCTTCAGGCAAAAAACTTGGATGAACATCTCGTATAGACGAGTGGACATTGTCAGACATCTTTAGCTGCCAGTTCTAGATTAAACTCAAGGAGGTGGCATGGTGGATATTTGAGTAGGGAATGATAAGGGAGCCGAAAAACGCTTTTGGTCTAGAACCCGCTTGCCCGCATTGACCTCAGAAGGTACACTGACTGCGCTCGAATTATCATCATATAAACATCATGAAACAATTGATGCCTGAGATACGTCCAATTATAGCTTCGCGAAGGTATGTAGAACAAAGTTACTCATGCGAGCAACCCGGACTGTTTCTATTTCCCGCACCAATACTACCAAACAAGGTTACATTGATGTCGACTGACTTCAGGGCTACCAATGCCAAGGGACTCATAACGTGCTCATCCATGAAGAAGTCTATATCCAACTTGGACATATGAACCAGTTGAAGTCTTGATATGACAGAAACTGGCCTGCCTCATCGTGTACTTTGCCAAATTAGCCCTGACTCGAATATACGCGAAGAGAACAGACGTTTTGCCCTATCCGTTTTCCGTATAGCTTGCGAATAATGACCGCAGCAAAAAGCTCAATCGTAGAGATGTGATCAAAGAACTCGTCATGGTAACCCCCACGCGCTAGCCCTACAGTACATCCTACCCTGCGAATCCCGTTTGGTTGAACGTTCGCAAGGCTGACGCTGCACTTAAGATATGGCATTCCGCGACCAACACGGGAAATTTAAGGCGCCATCTGTGCGGTTCTATTGAGAGTTGCGTAGCTCCAACTGTGCTATGAAGATATCGTATTTGACGGCTTTCGATCCCGAAATGGGTAATTCTTGCGGTTCATCTGATGTTATTACTTGTAATCTGGCAACTATCCACGGAATATATCCCGCGTCCGACCGACGCAAAAAGTCCCCGAGACATAGTGCCGGCGGTGTCGATGCATTGCAGGCGCCCATGCGACCCGATTGTGCCTGGTCCTTGTGTAAGCCGACGTTGCTTGCCCTCGACCAGTCATTCTCGCACAGGAAAACATACCAACGCGGTGGGTGCAGCATAGTCTGCGCGCATACTAACTGTCAAAGGCTCACAAAACAAGTTTCGTTGCCTGTGCGTACATTCGTGATTTCCTTGATCGGCGATGTTTGGCGGTGGGAAGTTCTCCATGTCCCCGATCGCCTGTCACGGTGCCTGCTAGATGCAAGGAATAACAAGGTCAAATTTTCAGTGATTGCCATTGTACACAAGTGGGTATTTGTGAAGGGATTTTTCCGCAGTTGTTTACTTGTCGTCGGTGTCGTGTATGCAGGTGTAGGGACGGGGGATGAAGTCCCTGCATTAGCATGACAGGCCTGAGTGGACACCTGTACTGTTGCTGTGCCGTGCTGCCTGCGCGCTCCCAGCCACAATACAGCAAGCATGATTGAAAGTACATGTTTTCACTACAATTTCAACCCTCTAAGCCACCGAAGAACCGTCGCAGAATTGTATTTTCTCAATGTCTGCCATATAATGGACAGTCACCTAAACCTACAATACCTTACAGCAGCAGAAACAAGACTCGGTTTCACGCTAATTCTATGCCCTCAAGCAAGCTAGACTGATGACCAGTTTGAGGTAATGGTACGACTCATTGCATCGACTCCATTGACACAATTAATCGTGCAATCAAAAGACTGTCTGAAGGCTCATAGAAAGATCAACCCTTAACACCCTGTGGACTCGACCCTACGTCCCAACTTGTGGAGCAGATGCAAGCAAGTAAATGGATCCACCCCTTCCTCCTATTTGTAAAAGCTACCTCTGGCTCGTCATCCATATCCATATGCAAATAAATCAAGAAGCTAAATACATAGGTATACAAATGGGCGGGCCCACCAAGCCATGCCTTTCACTTTGTCCTGATCATGCTCAGGACCCAACGTACATTGTGTGGCTTGCTCTCGATATGTTCCAGCAGCGTGATCTGATTCGTATACGACAGGCCGCATTCATAGCATTTGAGCTCCGGCGTTCCATGGAAGGGTGAGTATGACATGTGTTGGTCGAGCTCGGCTTGTGAGGTAAAAGTCGCGTCGTCGCATTCTTCGCACTTGTAAGCTGGGCTGGAATTCAAACTTTGCGTAACAGATGCTGATGGCTGACACTGTAGCGATGCGTTTGCTAGATTTGCTTGGTCTTCGATAGGAGAATGTGAATCATTAGATTCTGTGGATCCCGGCTTCAGTGCAGGTTGCTGTTTGGATGCGAGAGCAGGAAATGCATTGGTTGATGGGCGAAAACTGTTACCACCTTCAGGAACGTGGGATTCCGCATGCTTCGTTGAGATATGATTCTCCTGTGAAGTAATCGAGGTGAAGACCGCACCGGGACAATGCTCGCACCTGTATGTGTGCTGTTTGATGTAGTGTCGGATAGCATCGGATAGTGTGGTGAACTTTTCCATGCAGCCACGAGAACTGGGGCATCGCATGGAATGGTTTTGTTCCTGATGAATTTTTAGGGCCTCCACGGTGCTAAATGTTCCTCCACAAACTTGACAATCTGCCATATGGTTGGCAGATATGTGCTTCTGTAGGTTCGCATACCATTCGAATGTATTGCTGCAGTAGGGACATTTGAAATTGTGGCTGGTCTCGATATGTTTATCCATCTCCGCCTTGTTCTTCAGAATAGCAGGGCATTTGGTGCACTTCGTTGCATCATGCGCCGACTTCTTGTGCAATTGAAGTGCTTTCGCGTCATTGCAAGTCATGGCACACTTATCGCATCTGTGTGTGTGCGTGGCTGCGATGTGATTGTCGAGATTAGCTGCTATTGTGAACGACTCACTGCACATCGAGCAGCGGTGGGGATGCGCGGGGGAGCTCTTGTGTTGTGCAAGTGCAGTTGCTGATGAAAACCCTCTGTCACACTCGAAACAACTATAAGCGTGATACGCGGCGTCATGTTCATCGAAATCCTCCTCGGTCCTGAAATGCTCATCGCATGGACCGCAATAATATGAATGATAAGCTTCGTCGTGTTCATCCAAGTCTCTCTCAGTGCTGAAATACTCCTCGCATTCCTCGCAGTAATGTGAATGGAGAGCCGCGTTATGCTGGTCGCGAGCCCCCGACGTTGCAAAGGTTCTGTCACAGCCAAACGTGCAGGGAAAACCATGGCATAACCGATCGTGGTCGTCATCTTCTTCTGGAGTAAGAAACACAAAGTAGTCTTTGCAGACATCACACCAGTATGTGTGTTTAGCGTCGTTGTGCTGCTCAATCGCATACCGATTTCCAAAAGATCTTCCACACGGATTGCACGTCCAGGTGTCATAGTTCGCCATCTTAATTTTCGATTCCGTGAGAGTGTGGTAGTTTTGGGGTTGTCTCGGTGTCTGGCAAAAGATGTGGAAGAGTTGTCGCGTTGAGGGTGACGGCAGAGGATGAAGAATTACTAGCGTGGATGTCTAAATCTGATTTAGATAATCAGATCTAGACGTTTTAATATAATTATACTTAAGTATACATTAGCTTATAATGTTCAAATATTACTTAAACAATTAGAAGTTGGTTAGGTAGTTGTTGCACCCCTTGGTGCCTCTCTTTCTTCTGGCCATACGATCTTTCTTCTTCGTTCATAACTCGGCGGAGGAGAGCTTTGCCTTCTTCTTGGTATTGACAATCTCGATTCCCATTACATCGCCTTATCAGCTATATCCAGGTCGGCTTCTCTTCGTAATCTTTGATATGAAAGTATTTGAAGGAAGTTATCTCTTTGCTTGCGGGTAGCTTGGGCAGTTACTCGCAAATCTCTGCAGTCAAGGAGACAAGTAAAACCTGTTCATCCCAACCAAAGAGGCCAGAAAGGAATACTTGGTAAGAATCCGGGCGAAGTACTGCTTCGCATGAGAGGCAATCTACATGTTAATTCCATGGTCATCATCGTCTACCAATGTAGTGGTTTACTCATCATAGCGGGAAGTCCTCAAGGATCCATCTGACTTGTTTCGGTGAATACTTTCCAATGAATCCTGTGAGAATGGCTAGTCATACAAGACAAATCTCAAATACATATATCACACTAGCTACACTGACTGTGTGGCGTCACCTTTTGGTTTCATAAATCCGTGCATTTCTTTGGGTTACACTGTCTGTTCAGTCTGGTTGTACAAGATTCCAGTCAATGAGTAAGCAACGCATGTGACATGACCGTTCTTGATTTCGAGTGCATGTAAGCCGATGAATGTAAAGAAACCTTTGGTAAATCGAAACAACAGCCTCGCGTGAGAGGCCGTCAATTTTCTCGAACGGTCCGGATCGCCTCAGCCGCATTGCGCCCGGCAGCTAGAAGGAAGAGGCCGTCGATGAGACTTAATTCGCTGCCGACTGTCGATCATGGACATCCAATCGAAAGTTGTATTGCTGCAAGCCCTCCCTAGGTGGCATAGCCTCACGTGGGAGGCACTCCAAAATCCGAACGGGAGGCCAGCCACACGAGGCATTATTTAAGCGCACCGAAAACCCATCTCACACCTCTTCCTTTCCACATCAGCTTTCGAGCTACTCTCAATCCCTAAAGTGTAAGTAAACAACCTCTTCTCTCTCAAAAGACAAAAGAACATGATCATTCACTAATAGTTCCATCCATCAACAAATAGCCTCGGACTTTGCCCTTCCCCCTCCATAATCAGCTCTCGGGCGGAGGATTCACTCCGCCCGTCACCACATTTCGCGCGAATGTTACAGTGATCAAGTTCAATCAGACGACCTCGATGAGTGTCTCTGGCCCTTTGCTAGTTTTGAGGATTTCCGCTGTCCGGGAACGGCGGAGCCTCCTAGCCAGGAGCTTGCACCTTCGGGGTCGGCTGAGAGTCGCGACCACTGTGGGCGGGGATATGGTTTGGAGATCCCTGGTACCGCGGAGGATTTCTTATGGACCGATGATTTATTTGATGGAATGGAGTTGTGGAATTGTGAAGGATTACATATGATAGATGGAATTAATGAGGGGATGGAGGAGCCTGAGAGTGGCTCCCCGGGATCGTTTTCGGTGGCGGAAATTGACGTTCTGAGTCTGTTGTCTGGTGCTGGAGAAGCTACTAAAAATACGCCGCAAGGCTCTTCCGCAAGAGCAACGCCATCTTCGAAGAATAGAGTGTCTGAAAAGGAGCATTCATGCGAATATCCCAACTGTGGTCAATCGTTCTCACACCGATACAAACTTAAGTTAGTACATCCCATATCTCGACCCAACTTCCCTTCCTAACGACGCGCAGCAAACATCGGAAGTACCACAGCAAGCTTTACCGCTGTCTTGATTCATCCTGTCTTGCCCGAGAACTTGCCTTCTCCCGCGAGCAAGATCTCATCAGACACCAGTCTCAGCACAATGGTCGACGCTTCTACTGTTCCCATGCAGATTGCGTATACGCAATCGACGGCGCAAAGAACGGATTCACTCGAAGAGACAACCTGAAAAGACATCTCAATAAACAGCACTAACAGACTCAGCGATGAAAAAGTACGCTGCCAACGATCATCAAAGATCTCTTTTTACGATAACGCAAAACGCGACCCGGCGTGTTTACACGCGTTTGTTGGGACCTGAAAATGTATTTCGTATCCGATAACTAATCTGTACCGTTTTCCTATTTCACATGACGAAAAGAGCAAAGTTAATAAACTTTGCAATAGTAACTAATGTCCAAGATGATCTACAACAGTGTAAGATTTTCCAATGTCCAATGATGTTTTCGAATGTATCAGAGAATCCACGATTTGTAAACATGATTTCAGAAACTCAAGTATTCCGGCTTGGAGTGATAGAAAGATCGAGACCTTCGGGAATAGCGGCATCCTCACATTCGTCGATGTTGGTGATATGAGTAGTGATGATCGTAGTAGCTAGCTCTACCTACATCTTCCACTCGCAGTTCACCTTTCAACACCTTATCTTCCTCACTATTCCATCATAAGCTCTGAAAGTACCAGCATGCATGATTTTGCTCTGTAATTCCAAACTGATATACTTCCACGAAAGAAGGCCAGATACAATACTGCTGTAAACTTTTACCTGATCAAACTTGCGGAATAGCCACAAAATATCTATTTTATTCTAAACTCCAGTATTATCTCATCCATAATCTTTCCATAGAGGAACAGTGAATCAAAACCTTGATATTGTCCACTGCATCAATACCGCCCAACCTCGCCTCGCTTCACCTTTCCCCCATCATATATTAATCCTCCCACTAGCCACTTCACTCCATCCTCCCACCAAGAAAAAACATCACCACCTTCACCCTCACCATCAACCTCTACAAATTTTACAAATTCTCACCACCAATTTCAACCACCAAAATGTCCAGTCAACAACCTGCCGCTGCCTCTACCACCGCTGCCTCCGAGCGAAAGAAAGAGGAAGAGAGAATGGAGATGGAGATGGAGAAGGAGGTGGAGAAGACTGTAAGAATACACATACATACACTCTCACCTACCATCCACAACTCTACAAGTCTAACCACACATATAATATAGTCTACCTCCACCCGCCAGCCAACCCAAATCCTCACCCCCTCCCAAGCCGCCAGAAAAGCAGCGTAAGTTCTCTCCCCCTCTCCTCCCCATCCACCCCCACCGCACCACGAATCTAAACCCCCCCTAGCCTCCTCGCCGCCCTCGAAAAAGAGGAGAAAGAAAAAGAAATCCTTCGAAAGGAGACGGCAGAATTGAAAGCTGCCCTGGCTGAGCTAGAGGAGAAGATAGCGAAGAACGCTGATCGAGTTGCGTCTGCAGAGGAGGCGGAGAAGGGGATTGAAGCGATGTTGGAATCGTTTGATAAATGAGGGAAGGTGTTTCGTCGTGGGTTGTTTGGCCGATAGGTCATTTTTAAATTGGTTTTGATATGATATCATCTGGGGATTTTCGTTACTTCAATTCGAAATTGCCTTCTTCGCCTGGAATCTACTATCGACTTGCGGTGCATCTATACTGTGATAATGTCGATCGGAATTAAAGCTCAACATAATTGAAAAACAAGATGAACACAAACTTACAACCTACCTCGACATAGCTGAATGGAAACAAGACCGAACACCGTTTTCTAAAAATAGCATCACAAGAAATAGAATAGAATTCGCTCTACACGAGCAAAGATAATGAATACTTGTCTTCATACTAGCATTTAGAAGTCTGGATCCCCATCCCGTCATCTACCTATCACCGGCGTTCGGATACAATACTGTCCATCGTGAAGCCGCAGGAAAGCGGTGCTCTTGGACATTGAATCATAGAAGCTGGGATGCTGTCGGTGCATATCCTGTTCTTTTCTTCGCCGTGGACCAAAAACCCTCCGATCTGAACAATCCCTAAATGCCAATAGAATTATCGCTGTGATTGACCGTAATTTGATGGTGGTACCTTGATATTTGGCGCTTGGTATTCAGACAGACGTCGTCGATACTCTACAAGCTTCATTTTCCACCTTAGCTCCGCGTAGACGCAAGTCGCGGATCATGCCGTACAACCCCAGACCAGCGATTTGATCAGTCCTAAGAATTTACGATCGATAATGTAGATGTAAAAATTCGATTCCGCTTTCTGTTCGGAAGTCAGCGGGGATTTTGTGCTTTCTCGGAACGTATAGTCACATTCGGAAGATAGTAAGAGAGAAGGGAACATAGCTTCATCAACCACCCAAAAAGACCCTGATTTGTGATGGCAGAAAGATACGGAATATGATATATTTGATCCTATCTGAGTTGTGACGGATATGCTCCTCATCGGTAGTTGTCCCGCAATGACTAGATCTCTCGCCAGAAACTTAATCCTAGCAGTGTAGCAGGATTTCACGATGACTGTGGAACGTAGACAAAATATCCTCTCGTAACCTTGTACCCTACTACATTTCATGGAATAGGATGTAACTGGCGGCCATTCTGTAACTGGAGAAGCAACTTCCTCATACCGAACACTGTTTGGTATGATATAGATTGGGAAGTTGTTGGTGCACGTGGGTTTCTTTCGTGGAGATTAGTGTAATCAACACGGAATCACGACCGCTGACGGAACGATATCTTGTGCGACTTCCGTTCGTATGTTGCCTCCAAACTCCTGCCGTTGTTCTGTGGAGCAAATTGCGCAATACCACTGAATGGTGGAAGTTGTTGAGACAGGATCGAGATCACATCGAGATTGGAAAATCACTTTTCGGAAGGGATGTAGTGGTAAGAACACGATCGAATATGGGTTCAGACTGGCATCGAAATAGTTGGTTGGATGGCTGGTTAGGAAGGAATGTGTGATTGATGTGTTTCCTGCTGTAAGGTCGGTCTCAAGACGGTATCTAGATTGTTCATCTGATTGGTAATATGGTACAATGACAGATGGAGGCCAGATTGTGTTTGTGTATTCAAAATGAATTAGAAGCAAGTACTTACATGTATGATAATTCCACAACCTAATTTCTCGATGTGTTGATTGACAGTGAGTGGATGAAGTATATGAGAAATGAGAAAATGATCAGGAGCTTAGTTCGGAAGGTAGACGTCTGGTGATTGTTCGGAAGGAGTATGAAGAATGAGGGTTCTCCGATGAGATGATGTACCATTATTTGGTAGCTTGGTACGAAGATAATGTGTAGAAGTACCAATACATATGGGAATGCCATGTTAAAGTAAGCTTCAAGTGACATCCACCATGCAGCGTCTATGATGAAATCACGATGTTGCGGTACATGTGTAGTAGGCAAGCAAACCAGCGGGTGACTGCTGTGTTCCAGAAGCACAACGTAACGAAACCAAACCCTTGTAGAGCTGGAAGAAGTACCGACTAGTTAGATAAAGTAGTCCCTTGATGTAGGTACTTCAAGATAAAGGTACTATTTCGTAATGATACCAGGCGGGGTACTTCCCCAGATATGACGGAATGAGATGCTGAGGAACAAGACATGCCTGGTGTTGGATACGTGTGACTACACAGCAGCTCTAAGAGGAAGGTCATGGTGACGGTGGCTTGGCCGGGTACGTGTGGAGAATGAAGATATACCAAACAATCAAGTAGAGGAACACGGTGAATAGGATACGTGATTCCCAATGCGGTACTCCTTGATAATATGCCGTGAAATAAATATTACATTCCTGATTGTGATAAGTGATAGATTATGCAAGTGATTCCGAATGTTGAACAGATCCGCGGAACCCACTTAATATTTCTTGCATCTCTTGGAAGAGACATGTTCCGGGTTGACGGATGGAGAATTCGTTTTCGGTGGTGAGAATATGTCATGGTCTACATATAGGGAAGAGGAAGTGAAGTGGGAGATGTTGTGTACGTTGGGAGGACGATGGACGGTCGACCTGGGGGATAGATGGGTCGGTAGGAGGATCAATGTGACAGATGGCCTAGATGCCATGGAAATGTGCAGTGTAACCACCAAGCACGTATAACTGCGTTTGGGCATGGATATAATTTTTCTGCTTTGCATGAAGAACCTGGTTCTATGTATCTGCAGGATGTTGTCAGACTGCCATGATTTGACGTCGTGGCCTGTGTTGCTTTGTTGTATCTTTCCTTTCTTCCGACCTTGGGAAATGCATGGATTGCTGTTGTATTCGATATGAGAAGGATTGTGCACGTTGCTTCGAATGGCACACTCGAAATGAAGAGATGTGAGGATATGAAGACGTGGAGATGTAAAGATATGAAGTTGTTTGGAACGTCGTGCGGTGATGTGGGAGAATCAATTAACTGCCGAACAAGCTCTGTAGGGATGGATACTGTAAGCTAAAGCAGATGGAGACGCCGGATGGATACGCCGGTTAGGGCTATGGAAATGGGCGACGGGGATTGGAGAATTGGGAATATCCACATACACGAACCTGGGAACATCTCACGAAAGTGGAGCAACTGCTGCAGCAGGCAGTCGCAATGCTTCCCAACAGTTAGTTGACGATATGCAAGTAAGAAAAAGTAACGGTTGGGTAGGTAAGCAGCATGCTTGAGCAGGAGGTACCAGGTAAATATCTGAACCTCCGAGGAAGTTGTCCAAGAAGAAGTATCGTGCCCGGCGATAAGAGTTGTTGACGCGATGGCTACCGGCATTGAGGCTGAGGATGGATGAAGTTAGAGCGGGTTGATCGTTTGGTGGTGGTTTGCTTGATGGAGACAGCCTCACCATTGGCTTTTTGTGGAATAACCACTGCCAATTCGGTCGTAAGATATACGTACGTAAATTCAGCCCTAGCAGTAGAGTGACTCAGCGTGAGAGGATTCTGAAGTCGCCGCTATCTCTCAGCCGCAACCGCGAATTCGTTTGCGTCGTCGGTGCCTTGATGGGAGCCTTGCTCGGCGTGAAAAGAATGAGTCAAAGGGCATGTTTAGCTGAAGATCAGATACTAGTTCTTCTGGCCGAGTAAATAATAGGTAGTAAGATGATGGATCATAGGCGATGGATGATGGAGGCGATGTCGGTATTCACTGGGTAAGGAAAACTGGAGATCGTTTGCCTTCCCGCGATCCTTCTGCCTCTTGCGTCCTGCTGCGTGTCGTAGAACAATCGAGTTGCGGTGGTGGCCAGCAGAGCTGGAAAGATGAGATAATTATAATTCCTAGTTATTGCTGCTCGTATGCACTTTTTCAAGCTGTGTGAATGGCGACGCTGTGTGCAGTGTGCGGTGCGCGGTGCGGTGGCATGATGCAGGTGCTCAGCCTCGTTGTGCAGATATTGTTGATCGGGATTCCCTGACTCTGCTCTGCTATCCACTATCGATTAGGCGCCAAAGACAAGGATATGGAGAGAGAACGATGGACCATTTTAAGCCATCGACGGCAAGCCAATGGCATTGGGCTCGCGAGCTTATTGCGAACCCCAGAGGGCCAGAGGTCGCCATCGCCCGCCCCATTGCAGGGAGCCATAGCTGCGAAGTAGAGGCTCTAGGCCGAGATAGGCAAAGATTTGGCTGCCAGAGCTTCCCCACCAAAGCTCGTCCCTCGCCGGCAACTGGCCCACTGCGCAATTGCTCCCAGGTGATAGGGCCAGCTGCGACAAGAACCCATCATGATATTCATCGCCGTCTTCATATTCGTCCGTACAATTTTTCCCTTCTTGGCCGCTTCGTCTCTATGGAAGACATGCATTTGGAGTCACACCGTACAGCAAAGCAAGTCTCCAGTGCCTCCATACAGTAGAGTCACTGAAGCCTTTCATAAAAAGAAATCCATCTCCCTCCCACTCCCACTTCCATTTACTGTTGATGTGCTGATTCCTAAGCTTACCTCCATTTGAAGAAAAGGATTTCCCCCCAACTTTGGACTGACATCTTACTTCCGCTGCTGCATAATCCCCTCCCCATCACATCACATCTATCCTTCTATATAAGATATCCCTCATCCCTAGCTTTTTGAAATCCTCTTTTACTTTTTGCTTCTCTCGACCTTTGACCTCCTCGGCGTGGACAATCGGCCCCTCCGTTCTTCATCGCCCACTACACATTAATCAAGGCTACCTGCAGCTTTGTGTATTGGCAACTGGCTTGCTTGCTTCACGAGGTAAGCGTCTGATGATCAATCTATCCGTCAGCAAACGGCCTGTCCGATGATTGGCAGCCGCGCAGAGGTTATTGTGTAATCTCGTTGGATGCCTAGACTCACGCACATATTCCTGCCTTTTTTATTTTTCCTGATAGCTACATGGAAGCTTCAACATTTGCCAGTTTATCACCATTCACAATTTTTCTTCTACGCATGCGAGAACTAAGCTAATCTGAGTCTGCTCAAGATCAGGTCATAATCTTGATTCGTTCGGTCGCTCAAGCCACCTGCCGAAATACGACCTGACAGACCATACAGCAACCCACCAGCTTGCGGTTGCATACGAAGGAAACTCACAGCCAGCCACGGTTTAACTGTTATACAAAAGAAATCTGCCAGTCTTCTACAAAATACTCATCTGCCGCACACTGGAAATCGAAAAGACCCACGCGCGCAACATGGATACTCCGAGCTCAGGCAAGAGTGATCAGGTCACTGAGAGGGAGGAGACAGCTCCAACCTCTGTTACAGGTGAAACATCAACTACCGCACAAATTGAGAGCAGACCGCGACAGACTGGCACGGAGAAACAATGCAAATCGAAGTCAAATAAGGACAAAAAGGAAAAGGCAGACAAGGCTACCAAGTCCAAGGGCAAGAAGGCTAAAGAAGTATCTGACAGCGAGAGCGAGAGTGAAGATAGTGATTCGTCAAGTTCAAGCTCGGATAGCTCTGATTCTAGTGATTCCGATTCCGATTCCGATTCCGAAACAGAAACAGAAAAAGAAAAGAAGAAGAGGAAGGCAAAGTTGAAGGCCAAGCAAAAGCTGAAGGAGAAACGCAAGGCTAAATCTAAGAAGAAGTCCAAGAAAGTAGTTGTACGACATCCTATTCCTCTCTCTAATGAACCCACTAACAATGGAATAGGAATCATCTGACTCCGAATCAAGTTCCGAATCTGACAGTGAAGATGAAGATGAGGAGACTGAGGAAGATGAGGGAGATGCAGAGGCTGAGGAAGAAACCGAGGAGACCCCAGAAGTGACAAATGCACAACTTCAGGCACAATTGTTACAGCTGCAAGCACAAGTACAACGAGCACAGTTCTCATCTCCCTTCGCGCAACCACCTCCACCAATAGCCACGCCAGCATTATGGTCTCTGCCCCCACCACCTCCCCCACCAAATTCCCTTCCACCAGGAAATGCACGACGTCACGCTCTTCGCCATGGAAAGAAAAATCTTGACGAGAGGAAAGAAGGCAAGAAATCTAAGAAGGGCAAGAAGAAGCGTGCGAGTAAGCTGGAGTTCAAGAGAGTTGATCAATTGTGGGACAGCACAATCCACAACTACAAGCTTACAGATACTGCGGAGGATGAGGAAAGTTCCGAATATGACCAGTATCTGTTCAATGTTCGTCGAACTTTCGACTGGGAAGGAAAGTACAAGGTATGTTGACGTCCAATAAAATTTCCCCTTGTACAACGGCTAACTCCTTTTAGGCCACTGTAGTTGATATCAAGAGCAAACTCCTCAAGGAAGCCCTGAATGAGGTTATGGATGGCGTTAAAGGTGTTAGTCTCGTCGAAGAGACCCCCAATATCGATCCCAACCTACTCTTCCTCTATCTTGAGGATCTCCGCAAATCATGGAAGGCATTGAAGAATAAGAAGATTACCGAGAAGAAGGGTAAGAAGAAGTTGAGGAAGAGAAATGAGACCAAGCGAAAGCATCTCAAAGTTCTCTTGAAATATCTCGACAAGGATTATGCTTCCACCAAAAAGACCCTCTATCCTATGTTAGAGACGGGCATCATTACTTTCGATCTATTGTGGGCCCTGTACAAACCGAACACCTTGGCATACACTACAACTTACGGAACCATTGATGAACCAAGAGCTTTCAAGATTGAACTGGCTGAGAAAGAATACAGTTTCATGAAAGGAGCGTGGTACAATATCGAGGGTAAATATTTGGAGTATGATGGAAAGACCTGGGGAATGGGTATGTGCTCTCTTCGTCTACTACATTCGATAACTAACATCATGTAGGCACCATGGACTGTGACGTTCCAGCTTTCAAGGGAGCAAGAAAAATTACAAGCTTGAACTGTTATCCACTCAAGTACCACAAGAATGAGGCAAAACTTCGAGCCGAACTCATCGAGAGAGGCAAGAAGTTCGTTTCACTACAAGGTGTTCACTACAAGAGTCATAAGGGAATGGCATATTACAAGAAGCGCAAGGCTATCGTCAAAGTCAACATTGATGGCAGAGTGATGGTCGATCCTGCAATTCATCGACGAATTCTTCCGAATTACAACATTAGCACCGTCAAGCCCAAAGATCCAGATCTCCTTGATGATTCCGATGAAGACGATGACGATGATTGTGGATGTTGTGGTGACAGCTCAGATGACGAACCGGAACATGCGATTGAGAAACGCGAGGACGATGATGAGCCGAAGATGAAGTTAAAGGTTGTCCTCGATGAAAAGGAGAAGCCTCGTTTGATTCAAGTGCCTGTGGATGCGGATGGTAATGAAGTTGTCGTTGAGAAATTGGACGAAGTTCCCAGCAAGATCACCAAAGATGACGAGACTCCAGTCCCAGAAGAAGACAAAAAGGCTCTGCCTACATTCACCGACGAAGAATATCTGATCGCTTCCCCGGTCGTCCTTGGATTCGCCTTTGCTGAAAAGCTCTGGCTCGAGTTCACAGTTTCCGGTATCAAAGACATTGTCTGGAACGAAGGTGCCTATGATTCCCTCGTCTTGGAAGACAACACGAAGGCCATCGTCAAAGCCCTTGTTGAATCTCACAAGTACCACCCGGCAGAAAGCATCGACGATGTCATCCAGGGTAAAGGCAAAGGTTTGGTGGCCGTCCTCCACGGCCCTCCCGGTACAGGTAAAACTCTTACCGCAGAAGGTATCTCCGAGCTCCTCAAATGCCCCCTCTACATGGTCTCGGCCGGCGAACTCGGCACCGACCCCCGCACGCTCGAAGCCGAGCTCCAGAAAATCCTCGACATCGCACACGCCTGGGGGGCTGTGCTTCTTCTCGATGAAGCTGATGTCTTCTTGGAGAAACGAACAATCCAGGATATTCATCGTAATGCTCTGGTATCAATCTTCTTGCGCTTGCTGGAGTATTTCCAGGGTATTCTTTTCTTGACCACCAACCGTGTTGAGACTTTCGATGATGCGTTCCAGTCCCGTATTCACATTGCGTTGAGGTATGGCGACTTGAGTACGAAGGCAAAGAAGAGTGTCTTTAAGATGTTTATCGAGCGGGTGAGAGTCCTCGAGGGTATTGACACGATGCCATTCAAGGAAGCGGATTATGATGCATTGGCGAGGCATAATCTGAACGGAAGACAGGTATGTTCTTCTTTCTTTTCCTCTCCCTCCCCTAACAATAGAAATCCAACTAACGCGACTGGCACAAATAGATCAAAAACACAATTCGCACAGCTCAGGCCCTGGCGGTTAATAATGGTGAACCACTGTCGATGGATCATATTAAGAGAGTGCTGGATGTGGCGAATGCGTTTGATCGGGATTTGAAGGGTGGGACGGGCTTCGAGGATGCGATGAGGGGGTATTTCTAAGTGGGGATTAAGTAGTTGGTTTCTCGGGAGCGAAGTCGAAGGGCTGATGGTGGGAAATGGATGGTTGTTCCGCTTTGTGAGGGGGATTATGGATGGGATTGGACAACGAAGGGCGATATCGGGACTTCTCTTATCTGTATGGTCTGGTCTGGTCTGTTTATCATTGTCTGGTCCGGGTTACTTGGTCGCAGTGTGCTATGGGTGGGTGGGTCAACGCATGGTTTTATTCTCCTTGGGCATGTTGATACTTTGTTATGAAGAGCGGAATGCAGCGTTAGCAGTTTTGCACGGCACAGCACAGCACAGGATATGTTATGATATGTTCAACTATTCCCCTCTGTCTTGAGTCTTTCCTCTCTCTCTGTGTGTCTCTGTGTATGTGCGTGCGTGTGCTGTGATCTCAGCCCTCCAACTCCCGCAACTCCCGCAACTCCCGCAACTCCGCCTCAATCTCCCTCTCAGCCTTCTCTACAGCAGCAAGCCGCTCCTCATTCCGCGCGGTCTCCTCCTCTAGCGCAGCCTTCTTCTTTTCAATGGCTTTTCCTTTCTTCTCCAGTTCTTCGAGAGTAGTAAGTATTCTAGGAGGGGTTAGATGATAGATCGATTGTGGTTTATGGATAGAGGGAGGAACTTACACTGCCAGTCTTGCTGCTTTTTCGGGTGTGAGATGCCGGGCTGCTTCAGCTGGATCGGCTAACTATAGTTTATGGTTAGGATTGGGGATGGTAGGTGAAGGTATATATATGGATATATATACTTACAATCTTCTGTACTTGCTTCTCTCTTCTTCTTCTTCTTCTTCTTCTTCTTCTTCTTCTTCTTCTTCTTCTTCTTCTTCTTCTTCTTCTTCTTCTCTCTCTCACGCTCAGAGGAGGCGGCGGCAGGTTGTTGAGTGGACATTTTGGTGGTTGGAATGGGTGGTGAAAATTTGTAGGGTTTAATGGTGAGGTTGATGGTGAGGGTGATGGTGTGTTTTTTAGTCTTCTGCCGAACATACCAGAGCACCGGGCGTATATCACATCACATTGTGTAGTAAGAATACGCATGAGAAAGTCGAACAGTTATATAAGAACTAGCAGAGAATATCTACTGCATTTTCGTATGATCTTAATGTAAGAAAAGCGCATCATCGGCTTGACACCAAGGCAGGAACAAAAACAAACCCGAAAAATGGGCAGAGAGGAGAGTCATTAATCTTTCATAACAATTTTTAGCTTTAATACATGCTACGAATCAAATCGATCATAGACCAAGATATTCGACCCGAAATCAAAACAGAAATCTACCACACAAGCAAATAAACCATTCTTCTTGATTGAATTCCGAGATCTTGTCTAACAATATTTCGCTTTTTATGCACGCAGAGAACATATAAGATTGCGAGAAATGTAAAATTCTGATGTCGAAAGTCCAAGGATAATTGAATTTATGATCGTGAGGGAGAGGTTGTGGGATGTCAAGTCGAATTCGTGGAACTATGGTATCGATCGATCATAGGAAGGGGGATGGATTGAATTTTCGAATTTATTTTCCTGGGTTGCTGGCGACGAATTGGACACCCTTCTCGATGTTCTGTAGAAGGAAAAATATTAGTATGATACTACAGGCCACGGAAACGCAATGCCTCAGTGGATAGAAAACTAACCTTCTTCAAGTCGCTCAAGCATGCCTCCAACAACTTCTCCTCAGCTGGGTCAACCTTTCCAACTGGCAAGATGTTCTGAACACCATCTGGACCCAACTCAACCTTGCTAGCGAAGAAATCAACACCTTGGTCCTTGTACAATGGGCTGTCAACGAAGGTTGGCTCAACAACACCCTTTTGTCCTTGAGCAGCCTTCAACAAAGATTCGGCGAAACGGGCACCAGCCATGGCCATAGACAAGGTAGCGCTACCAGCTCCGTCCTTAGCTTGAACGACCTCATCACCACCGAATTGTACACGCTTGAGAAGGTTCTCGTTTCCGACAAGGTCTGGGTGGGAGGATTGAGAGAAGAGAGGGACGATGGTAACACCGGAGTGTCCACCAACAACGGTGATGTTCTCATCGACTGGGTCAGTACCCTTGATCTCACTAACGAATCTGCTGGCTCGGACAACGTCCAAAGTGGTAACACCGAAGAGTCTCTTTGGGTTGTAAACTCCCTTCGCCTTGAAGATCTCGGCAACGATTGGGACGGTAGAGTTCACAGGGTTGGAGATGACGAGGACGTTGGCATTTGGTGCGGACTCGGCGACGGCTTTGGCAAGATCGCGGACGATGGATGCGTTGGTGTTGAAGAGATCATCACGGGTCATACCGGGCTTACGGGGAACACCGGCGGGGATTAAAACGATCTCAGAACCTTTGAGGGCGGCAGCGAGGCCGGTAGGTGTGGGGTCATATCCGGTGACCTTGGACTTGGTGTTGACGTGGGAAACATCTGCTGCGACACCTGTATTTGACCAATTGAGGGTATTCGTTAGTCGTTGATGTCCTTGTCTTGTCCCGTTTGGCCGATGACGTCCCAACGAAATAGTACGAACCTGGGCCACCTCTGATATCATACAGAGCCAAATCGCTAACACGAGGGTTCAGCTTGAGGAGAAGAGATAATGGTTGACCAATTCCACCAGCAGCTCCGAGAACGGTGACCTTGGAAAGCTATGTGAAGAATTCGAGTCATTAGTTAAGGCTGTTGAGTAATAAAATTCGGCCAAGCAATTGTAAACATTCGGATGGATTCTGAGAAAAGAACGGCTTACATCCTTAGCGGAAGCTGAGAAAGCTCTTCTCTGGACAGCGCCAGTCAATGCTCTTCTTGCTGCGAACATGGTGGGCAAATATGTGAATGTGGATGGTAACGAGGAGAGGAGAGAGTTGTAGGAGTATGTAATGGAGAAGTGGTTCAAGAGAATTAGAATTGACGATCGGAAGAGAGCAATCTTTTCATGCGGCGTTGAGAGCTGTGGAGGTTTCCGGGTTTACGCCGATTTAGCGCTAAGCTATTTTTGGTAAGGTCATAGTTTTCTTCATCTCCACGTGAGCCGCGGGGCACGTCTGGTAGCCGACGGACGAGAGGCAGCTAGCACGTGATTACCGACACCAGGAGCAGGAGTCGTAGAAAGAAATATTTTTGTGATCTGAAGACCTGCTCTCCGTCCTTGGCTTCATCATGTGAATTTTCGTATTTCCACAAAGCATAAATCACATGAAAGTCACATCCGCGCTAACTCGCTTAAACCTTTGTGCCCCCCATTTTGCCCAGCCGGCTAAATTCGAGCGTGGGGTAGCTATCACTTAAACACGCGGGCCGTGCTTGATCGTAAACGTCGTTTTTATACCGACAAAATTCCAAAAGTTGAGATACCCGATATCCGAAAGCTGTGAGATACTGGATGTCTCAGAATAGATTACGAAGAAATTTTCTGGGAATTTTACCATGAGAATTGAGAAAGTTCTCAGAGGTGAGCTTTTTCTACTTCTCTGGATAAATTGGGCGAACCTTTCTCTTGGTATACCACTCCCAAACCGGAGCGCGGTATTAATCCTCCCGAGTGGAGTCGAGCTCTATGATAGAGCTCTGCCCAAGTTGTACAGCTTCAGATATTAGCCTGAATGCATTCAATGACTTCACATATAAAAAGAGTGTGAAGGTCAACCTATATCTCAAAGAGTATACCCTCATCAACGTGCGTACCTGGAGTTCCAAAGTACACCCATTCAGCTCTCAGCAACCTCCCCAGAAAAAGCATCAGTTCATACCCCCTCCCTCAAGATGTCTAACGGCATCCTTCGAACAGATGGCGAAAGAATCGTCGACGGTTCTGGTAAAACCGTCATCCTCCGTGGAGCTGGTCTCGGTGGATGGATGAACATGGAGAACTTCATCACTGGATACCCCGCCACGGAACATCAGCATCGAGCATCCATGTTGAAGGTCTTGGGAAAGGAGAAATACGAATTCTTCTTCGACAAGTTTCTGGAGTATTTCTTCATGGAAGACGATGCCAAGTTCTTTGCAAGCGTGGGATTGAATTGTCTGAGGTTGCCGTTCAATTATAGGCATTTCGAGGATGATATGAATCCTCGGGTTTTGAAAGAAAGTGGTTTCAAGCACTTGGATCGTGTCATTGACCTTGTACGTTACTCTCAACTATCCTGATCCATTGACTAACACGGTTTAGTGCGCCAAATACAACATCTATACAGTCTTAGATATGCACACTGTGCCGGGAGCACAAAACCCTGACTGGCATTCAGACAACTTCTCTAATTACGCCACATTCTGGGACCACAAAGACCACCAAGACCGAACCATCTGGCTCTGGTCCGAGCTCGCCAAACACTACCGCAACAATCCCTGGGTAGCAGGCTACAACCCCATCAACGAGCCATGCGACCCACTGCATTACCGTCTCCCCGCCTTCTACAACCGTTTCGAAGCCGAGATCCGCAAAGTCGACCCAGACCACATCCTCTTCCTGGACGGCAACACCTTCGCCATCGAATGGAAGCACTTCGACAATGTCCTCCCCAACTGCGTCTACGCCCTACACGACTACTCCACGATGGGCTTCCCAACCGGGGAGCCGTTCACCGGCAGCCCCGCACAAATCGAAAAGCTCGAGCGCCAATTCCTCCGTAAATGCAGCTTCCAAACCGCGAACAAGGTAGCCGCATGGAACGGCGAGTTTGGACCTGTCTATGAATCTGATCCGAAAGCAGAAGATATCAACACGCAGAGGTACAATCTCCTCGGCGCACAGCTGAAATTGTACCAGAAGCATCAGACCCCGTGGTCGATTTGGCTGTACAAGGACTTGGGACTGCAGGGAATGGTACGGACGGACCCAGACTCGCCATATCATAAGCTGGTGGCGCCATTTTTGGAGAAGAAGAAGGAGCTGAACTTGGACTGTTGGGGTGCGCAGGAGTCGAAATCGCTGACGGAGGCACTGAGTCCGTTCGTTAAGTGGATTGAGGAGAACGCCCCTAAGGCGAAGGAACAGTATCCGACGCCGTGGGGGGTGGAGAGACAGATTCGAAGAGCAGTCCTGGAATCGTATGTGGCTAGTAGTTTCTCGGATGAGTTTGCGGAGCTGTTTGCGGGGAAGAGCGAGAAGGAGTTGGATGAGTTGGCGGCGAGCTGGAAGTATGAGAATTGTGCGAAGAGGGAGGGGTTGAATAAGGTACTGGGAGAGTTTGCGGAGTCGAGGGGAAGTGATTGAGTGATTGATGGAAGCGGCGATACGTTTTTGGGTGGCTACAAAACTTTTATATCAACTCAGGGCCAGGCCAGTTAAAAGAAGATATTTCAACTACTCGGAGATGTGCTGAACCATGGCCCAAATCTGCCAAATGATATTCATTTATGAAGTAATCTGGGGGATAGTACGCACGTGTTGGATTTGCTGGACTGAGAACGAGTTCGTGTGCACTCTAATTTGTCTATCGCCTTTGATGCTCCGTGCCTGTATAAGCGATCCCTTCCATCTACATTACACACAATCACCAGTCCTCCATCTATCCTATCGCTCCCACTCTACCACTACACCAGCTCTCAGCTCCACTACATCCCTACCATAACGTTCTAAAGGAACTTCAATTCACTCGACTTGCAGACACCATTATACAGTACCCGATACGGCGGGATCTCTCCCCCCGAAAACGGTATTTGCAACGCCGTAACCGGTTCCTCCAAAGTCCCTGTAACATGCCCCACCGTACTCTTGTCAGCTGTATCCGCCGCAATAATCACACTATTCGGCCCCCCTGTAAAGATGGCTTTCTCTGTCGTGTTAGGCACAGTAACGATCATTTTGCCCGACAGGAAGACGACATATCTAACACCACTAAATGAGCTCTGTTCCCCGAGCACGAAATTAGGACTAAGAAGAGAAAAGCACGCACTGAGGAGCAGGAGCCGCGTGCGCAGAACCGGGGAAATTAGCAGGAAGATAGCTATAAGTCGCATTGCCGCCGCCCAGCACACCTAATGACTGGACCATACTTCCAACCAAACCATTCTGCACGGAGGAGGCAATCGGAGTGGTGAGCTGCCAGCATTGAAAAAGGGAAACGTTGTTTATGGCGGAGATGGCAGTAAGGTTGAAATATGGCGGGGTGCTAGTAAGGGCTGCGGGGACTTGGCCAGGGAAGCATACCGAGGCAGCGAAGAGATATCGAGGATGCATGGTGATAGTACAATACGTGCAGGTTGCTAAGCGGTAAAAAGAAAGATGGAGAGGAGTGCATTTACTTAACAACTGAACGCGAGAGGAAGTCTGGGACTACGAGACTTCATGTGAAGAGGGCTACTGAAAGGATTTCTAACATTTTGTGCTCGGGGCGGAAGACACAGCTACCCACGCGTTCTGGCTGCGATAGGCAGGTGGGATTGCATGTAATCAACTTGCGATCTCCACTTTATCGGAGCATCTAATGCACTCAGTTGTGTGATAACTGTTGGAATGCAGTTGGATATAAAGCTCAAGAAGCTCTGCCCACTGGACAGTGTTCAGTACTCGGAGATCGTACCAACTCGGCAAAATCGCAATCACCCCTGTTTGACCCTGCAGTTGTGCGGCACGGCTTTTCATCCAAGCGGATCATCGAAACGATTATTATCATATGAGAATCCCAAACCCCCTCAAATGTCATAAGATCCTAATTGATTGATTGATTGATTGATTGATTGATTTATCATTTTAACGACCTTTTTGAGTCTAAGACTATAGTAGGTCGGCTAGCGGCTGAAGGCCGCTAGCAGCTAAATATAAATAGTGTTTAAATACATTTTTAAGCCAAGTAGATAAGATCCTAATTGTTCTAATGTATTTTAGACATTATCATCAGCTTGTTTCTTCTGTACGGAGAGCTTATACTATATCTCAGCCGGGGTTTTCTATGCCCGAGAGGTGTTGTGGCGAGTGAATAATTATCTTTGATTCATACAATGAATCAATCCCATGAAATACGAAGAGGACGCTATATCGAAGGGTCTTCATTCTTCAAAAGCTTCTGGCACTCTGAGTAGGATCTCTGGGAGGGTCCACCCATCATATTCTGCGAATTGTTAGAGCTGGCAGGTATCTCGAAGTATTCGGTATCTGCTCAGACACACAACGGATGTACGCAAATGTCCTTCCATCGAGATTCCTAGTGATAGGGGATTGAATAGATTGTAGCTTGATTGAATGACTATGGCAGAACATACGTCGATTAATAGGACGAACCAACTCGCTTTCTCCTAGTTCGCCAAATCCTAATCCCATTCGATTCATTATTCGGTAATATCCAAGACGCCCGAGAAGCCCACCTCCACAATTGCGTGGTTTCCAATCGCTCCACAGATTCTCAGAAAGGTTGAACTAAGGAGTAATGGGAATATGGTAAACCAATATCCAGGAATCATGGAATCCTGGTCCATCTGCAGACACATCTGCAGATACATCTGCAGAGAGCACTGTACGAAGGCGAAGGTCTGAGTCTTGACGTATGGTATGGTGGACGAGAGTTGTACGGAGCCGGAGCTGAGTGGGTCGAAGACGTTTGGGAGCCTTAGATTGCGCTTTAGCCAGCATTTCTCTTGTACCCCAGGGCGTAACTAGCGAGGCGTGTTTAGACCCTTTCCGTAAGCTTTCCCACTGTGCACAGTAATTTCACCTGCAGAAAAAAACCACCAAGTGCTTAAAACAAAGTTTTGGAAGATAACCACAAGAACGTACCCCAATCATCTCCGAACTCAGTACACTCGTGGCGCAGCTCGATTGTCAAGGCAGTCGATGCATTGATTAACTGAAATACCGTACACGGTGCAGGGAAGAACAGAGCAAGTACGGTACGAACCTGTCCTCCGGGTTGAGGTATTCGTGGGCGGATTGTGATGATTGGTACGTGACCCCACTGGGCAGTTTATAGAGGATTGATATTGAGATGCGTCACCCCTCATCTCATGCCAGCATGCGACACTCCTACTTATGGTGAAAGGTGCTCAATGAGCACCCATGTAAGGCTTGGTCGAAGATTAAACAGATCACATGTTGCTACACGACTGGAGTAACATACCAAGCAGAAGGACGGAGACTAGAGAGCAACATAGATCCAGGGCTCTGCGATCTGGGCTGTTATTATCTGATCCTGAAAGTCTCGGTATTTGGCAGATGTCTCATGCTTTGCAGGTTTTGCTTCCATTCACGTATCGCAGCATCAATGTAACGCCGCCTAATAACTTTGGTCGAATAGTGCACTTGGATGATCCTCACGGTCCGGTCAGGGAGGTCTCTCCCCACAAGCAGCGGCCTGTTTGCAGGTTCAACCGATGCGCCTCGATACTAGGTTGGTTTCTTTGGCACTCTTATTCTCCCAACATTATCCAGGCGACGTTCTGCTTCAGACTTTCCACAGCCTCCTGAGTATCTTCTGAGGCAATGTAGTCATCTCCACTGAGAGCCGACTCACACATAATCTAGAAATTATCGCGACGAAGATTCATGGGTATAGCGAAAGATTGGAACCGATTCTGCATCTTTGGTCTTAGATGAGCAAAACAGAGACAAACAGGTGGACGAATGGTACAAATGACTTTTGTGAAACGTGGAACTAGGTCTCTTCACTTGAATAAGCCATTTTGTGGATGAAAAAAACTTGCAAATGTCGAAGACATTGCGTTGATGCATAGAATACAGTATGCCTTGGGTGTTAATGATGAAACCGTCTGCGCGACAACAAAGAGATCTTTTCTCTGAGGCGACAACAGACCTTGAGAAGAGACGTGCCAGGCTTTGAGAGGAAGGCGTGGAAGGACGTCCAAGCAAGCATGCTTACATAACATCTCCACTTTGCGGCATCGTAATCGAATCAGAAAGCGGGGCCGCAGGAATGAATATGGGGTAATGATATCGATAAGGTTGAGGTCTCACCTCACGGATTGCGAGGGGATCCAAATGATGCTCGAAAAGAGAAAATACGGAGTTCATTTCCCCAAGGTATCACAAAAAAGCATCCGTCTGAGTAAGAGGGAGCGGTGAGAAGGGCTGACTCGGCTGAGCAAAAATAGAAAATTGGGATCTTTCCTGCGGTAGGCGTGGGGTCTCCAGAATAAACAATATCATTTATCCATCCGTGCCATCTGGAAGGATTTCTCCATGAAGGTGGGTGAGAAATGGCGGGGATAGGCTGGTCTCTGAAATATTTCGTATGAAAGAATCGATGAATCTGCTGCTGCACTGCACATGGTAAGGGGAAGGGAAAGTGTACACTTGTCATGTACAGCTGGCATGAAACAAAAAGCCAAGAGGGTTTAGAAGAGGATGTGTCCTGAAGATCTTCTAGCGTCAACTTTACCGGCATTCCCGATATGCTGGAGTTTGAAGGACGGGAAAAGGCTTCGCAGATTGGCTTCTGATATTTCGCACCTTCGTATATGCTCCGATGCAATGAATGGGATTGGCAGATTAGGCAACGAATAGGTGTGCGTGTGGAAGTGGAAAGGAAAGAACATCGAATACTCCGTAAGGGTCCAGTTATCGCACATGCGATTGTTATGAGGTGGCGAAGTAGGGTAGCTGAAGCAGACGCAGAAGCACCCGCATCCGAGTGTAATGGCTCAGGCACGTCGCACAAATGGCAATGTCCTTGGGGCTGAGGGAAGTGCCAGGAGTCCAGGACTTTGCCATGCATGAATCCCATCGGATAGAATGCTCCCTCCTTTCGTGCCGTCTCGCCGTCAAAACGTCTTCCGGAAAGATCTCCCATATTCTAGATTGCAGAACTGATATCATATCCATTAACGCCGTAGCTTCCCCGAAGGCGATGGAGTCTTTCGCAGTCGGAGCCGCAGACTTTTTCGAGTTGCCACACTGCCCTACGAGGGATCGCCGGCATGATTCGTTCATAGTCTCTTAGAAATGCAGAACGGTTGAGAATTGCCATCACTCCAAGACGCAGCATGGCAATTTCCGGAAGTTTGGAATTAATTTAGTCTGGCACGACTGGATAAATTCACATCTGACAACCAACCAAAATTTGTGTAGGTGAGGATTACTCAGCGTGCCACGACCTTCCATTTCTATTTTTCCCCCAAAAAGATTTTCTTGACCGATTAGTGTTGTGAGCTAAGAAACAAGCGAAACAACCCTTGCACCACAGCACAATTTTTTCTGCCTCTCTGCCACTCACTGCCACCCAAGAAGATAAAAAGGATCGAATTCTGCCTCCTCGAAACGAACCCTTACCGCAAGACCCTTTCCCTCTCATTCTTCCTTTTTTCCTCCTTTTACTACTCAAAATCTTGTTCTGCTGTTTTTGGTCCTTTTGCGTGGCGCATAGACAAAAAGAAGATTTCAAAGAAGTTCATAGAATAGATTTGGGATCCCTTTATCGAGAAGCGAATCGCCACTTTTTCGTTGCGCATTATCATAATCGATATCGAATCAAGAGAAAGATACCCGCACGCTTTCTCCACTCTCACCGCATCCCACCATCCACTCACCCAGTCTAATCCACTACTTGCGCACCATCCGCTGAGAAACCCGGTTCAGTAGTGAGACCGCTCTCTTTTTGCGCTAGGGCAAAAATTTCAAATCTCTTATCGACACTTTTCGACTTTTTTAACCCCTCCTCCCTCCCTCTTCTCTTCTTCTCTTCTACCATGCCTTCTGTCGAAACTCCATCAACTCCAGCAACAACAGGAAAGATGGCCGGAAACAAAGAATCGATCAAGGTCTTAGATGACTTGATGGCGAAGTTGACTGTCTCGAAAGAGCAGGAAGACATTAACGCCGCCACCCACAACTTGGCCGTTTTCATTAACGGCCCCATCGAGGAGAACGACGCTCCCACCAAGTATGTACATCTTGAATCCTTTCACTTTCACTCTGCGCCGAGGGCAGTTGATGGGAATACTTCTCGTGGAAGATCTCTGCTTCAACGCAGGCCCTGCTGCGTGTCCTCTGCTCCAACTGCCTATCCCCACACGGGCGCAAAATTCTGCTTGAAATTTTTGACTTTTGCTAACTATGTGTCCTTTACAGAACCGTCGAAGCTCTCAAGAAGCAACTCGGAAACAAGAAGGATGCGAACGTACGAGAACGCGCTCTCAATGCCATCCAGGCTATTGCTGAGCACTCGGAAACATCTGCCTCCGTCGAGCCATACCTCGTCACTCTCCTCCCCTTCGTTCTCGCTGCCGTCGGTGACAAGATGGTCCCAGTCAAGAACGCTGCACAATCCGCTGCTCTAGCCATCGTCAAGGCAGTCAACGCCAACGCTGTCAAGGCAGTTCTCCCTCCCATCATCAACTCCATCCTCACCGCGCAAAAATGGCAAGAAAAGATCACTGGTCTTGACTGCATCGAGGCTCTTGTTGAGTCTTGCCCCATACAATTGGCTTTCCGAGTACCAGATCTCATTCCTGTCGTTTCCGAATCGATGTGGGATACCAAGCCAGAAGTGAAGAAGCGTGCCTACGGTACAATGGAGAAGGTTTGCGGTCTCATCGTCAACAAGGATATCGAGCGTTTCATTCCAGAGTTGATCAAGTGTATCGCTAAGCCAGAGAACGTCCCGGAGACTGTTCACTTGCTCGGTGCTACCACTTTCGTCACTGACGTTCACGAGCCAACTTTGGCCATTATGGTTCCCCTTTTGGATCGTGGTCTCAACGAGCGTGATACCGCTATCAAGAGAAAGTCTGCTGTTATCGTTGACAACATGTGTAAATTGGTCGAGGATCCTAACATTGTCGCTGCTTTCTTGCCAAAGTTGATGCCAGGTCTCAACAAGAACTACGACAACTTGGCTGATCCTGAGGCACGTGAAAAGACCAAGCAAGCTCTTGACACCCTCAAGCGTGTCGGTGCTGTCGGTGATGATGGAAAGATCCCTGAGGCATCGCACGCTGGTGATGTCTCCACCGTCTTGGATATCCTCAAGGACATCCTTGGCAGCAAGCACAAGAATGCTCTCAAGTTCGAGCCAATCCTCACATACATCGCCGCTATGGCTGGTCAACTCATCGACGAGAAGGTCGCCGACTCCATCAGCTGGGTCCAAAACCTCAAGCCATACTTCGTCGCTATCATCGGCGAAAAGGACGCAGAAGTTGTTGTCGATGCTCTCCGAAAGCGCGCTTCTCCAGGTGCTGAGGAGGAAGATGAAGGTGAGGCTGATGACGAGGAGGGTGAGGATCTTTGCAACTGTACCTTCAACTTGGCCTATGGTGCTAAGATTCTCCTGAATCAAACCCACCTTCGTCTCAAGCGTGGTCAACGATATGGTCTTTGCGGTCCTAACGGTTCCGG
Source organism: Rutstroemia sp. NJR-2017a WRK4 (assembly GCA_002946385.1). Classification (NCBI taxonomy): domain Eukaryota; kingdom Fungi; phylum Ascomycota; class Leotiomycetes; order Helotiales; family Rutstroemiaceae; genus Rutstroemia; species Rutstroemia sp. NJR-2017a WRK4. The sequence goes on from NJPR01000063.1 coordinate 216,301, forward strand.
AAAGTCTACTCTCATGCGTGCCATCAACAACGAGCAAGTTGAGGGTTTCCCCAAGAAGAGCGAGGTCAAGACTGTGTTCGTTGAGCACGATCTCGACTCTGCCGATACCGAACAAACCACCATTGCCTGGACCATGAAGAAGTTGGCCGAAGTTGGTGTCCAAACCACCCAAGAGGAGGTCGAGGCACGATTGAAGGAGTTCGGTTTCACCGACGAGATGATCAACAATTTGATTACCGCTCTTTCTGGTGGATGGAAGATGAAGTTGGCTCTTTGCCGTGCCGTTTTCGAATCTCCAGATATTCTCCTTTTGGACGAACCTACCAACCATTTGGACGTCAAGAACGTTAAGTGGCTTGAGGAATATCTCCAAAACTCTCCTTGTACCTCCATCATCGTTTCCCACGACTCCGCCTTCTTGGACAATGTCTGCCAACACATTATCCACTACGAGAGATTCAAGCTCAAGAGATACAGAGGTAACTTGAAGGAATTCGTCAAGAAGTGCCCATCTGCCAAGTCCTACTACGAACTTGGTGCCTCTGAGATCGAGTTCAAGTTCCCTGAGCCAGGTTTCCTTGAAGGTGTCAAGACCAAGGCTAAGGCTATTGTTCGTGTCAACAAGATGGCCTTCCAATACCCTGGTACCCCCAAACCACAAATTTCCGACATCACCTTCCAGTGTTCTCTTGGTTCCCGTATTGCCGTCATTGGTCCCAACGGTGCTGGTAAATCCACCTTGATCAACGTCCTCACTGGTGAACTCATCCCAACTGTTGGTGATGTTTACACTCACGAGAACATCCGTATCGCCTACATCAAACAACACGCTTTCGCCCATATCGATCACCACTTGGAGAAGACCCCATCCGAGTACATTCAATGGCGTTTCCAGACTGGTGAAGATCGTGAGACCATGGACAGAGCCAACAAGATCGTCACCGACGAGGATGAGAAGGCAATGGACAAGATCTACAAGATCGAAGGTACCCAGCGTCGTGTCATCGGTATTCACTCCCGTCGTAAGTTCAAGAACTCCTACGAGTACGAGTGTTCGTTCGCTCTCGGAGAGAACGTCGGCCTCAAGAACGAGAGATGGACACCTATGATGACTGCAGATAACGCCTGGATTCCCCGTACTGAGATCTTGGCTTCCCATCAAAAGATGGTTGCTGAGGTTGACCAAAAGGAAGCCCTTGCCAGCGGTCAATTCAGACCTTTGGTCCGAAAGGAGATTGAAGCTCACTGCGCCAACTTCGGTTTGGATGCTGAGTTGGTTTCTCACTCTCGTATGTTGGGTCTTTCTGGTGGACAACGTGTCAAGGTCGTTCTCGCTGCCTGCTCGTGGCAACGTCCTCATTTGATCGTCCTTGACGAACCTACCAACTACTTGGACCGTGATTCTCTTGGTGCTTTGTCAAAGGCTCTCAAGGCTTTCGAGGGTGGTGTTATCATCATTACTCACTCTGCTGAATTCACCAAGGATTTGACTGAGGAAGTTTGGGCTGTCGTTGACGGGAAAATGACTCCTTCCGGTAAGTTCCTTTCCCACCAGAAAAAAAATCTGGTCACATGATTCTTTTGGTCACGTGCATATACTTACAAAACTTCTAGGACACAACTGGGTTCAAGGACAAGGTGCAGGACCACGTCTGAAGGGCGACGATGCGGAAGAAGAAGAAAAGTTCGATGCAATGGGCAATAAGATCGTCTCTACGAAGAAGAAGGCGAAGTTGTCGTCGGCGGAACTTCGAAAGAAGAAGAAGGACCGCATGGCCCGACGAAAGAGGGGTGAGGAAGTCTTCTCTGATGAAGACGAGTAGATGTACCGCCTCTCTCTTGTCTCTGCACTAGATGGTGTCTGCACCAGCTGGTTTTTCTCACTACTTCGTGTCGTCACGGGATGGTGTTGTGGATAGACCAAAACGAACTAAAATGGGTTAAGACGGCACGTGGTTACGAATCATGTGTATCAGGTCTGGCGTTATTAATTATGGTTGAAAGTCTTCATCATGCATGCACGTTTGGGCTTTGGTTTTTTGGTTTGGTTTGGTTGGCTTCTTCTCAAAACTCTCAAGGGGAGTCAGTCGAGCAGACAAAAGTTGAGAAGTGGAAGAACAATGGGATCGTGGAAGTATATTAGAAGATAGATCATTCAAATAGATAAGATTGTCGCTTCCATGTCATTCCTCATTTGAGGTTCATTGTGTACTGTGGGTTGGGACATTTAAGGTGGAACAGATGTGCACCAGCTGTGGCTACTTAACTAGATGATGCACCAGGGGGTTTCACTCACTGCCCGACCAGCTTTTGATTGTTCAAGTGATATTTGAGCCTTGTGGACTAATAGATATCTGATTGTCTAAATGAAGTTTGGATACTGAGAATATCGAAGTTTGAAGTTTGAAGTTGGTCGGATAGTAAGTACACCCCCTGGTGATGGATAGTCAGCGGAATCGCTTCTTCGTAATATGAGGCGAACGGCTAACTACCCAACCAACTTCTGATTGTTAAAGTACTATTTGGACATTATGCACTGATATATACTTAAGTATAATCATATATCTGACTGATTGAATGAAACTTGGACATTGAGATTATCGAAGTTCGATATTGGTCGGGTAGTTAGTACCCTGGTGGATCAGAGAGCATCTAAGCAAGGTGCGAATGAAGTTTGCAATGATAATCAACTTCGTCCGAAGTCCCCCGCCAACGTTCTATACAACTCTTCTTCTAATTCCTACTCTTACATTTCCTCGTTACTACTCCAACGTTTTCCTCCCTCACTCCAAAAACCGTGTATATCTGTCTCGTGTTCGTAGCATGTTCAACATCATTACTTTTCCTTACAGATACTTATTCTTAAGTGTGCTGAACTACGTCTTCTTCATTACTGGGAATAAATTCTCGACCTACTTGTCGCTGAGTGAGAAGTTCTGCTTGCGGGATCTACTCGGAATGAATAGCAAGACATTTCCGATGTGCACTGATCTTTCGTGAAGCTAGCCTGAAAGTGTAGAATTATGCTGCAAGTCGTATAAATCGACCATTGAAAAGTCGTGCTCAACACAGTTGGGGCTAGTTGGTGGTCAATACAGTGACAGTGTTGGTAATTGATAAATGCAAGACTATATTTTCAAGCTACGCCGCTCTCACGCACGTAGTCAGCAAATGGAGTGCAAACCGGTGAACAGGGGAGGCACTACTCGCTTCCATCGTGTCGGTACCACGCTACGCCGATTTTGTACTTACATGCCGAAAAGCAAACCGCTTTATGCTATCTGCATCTCATTTGCTTGCTGTGCCACGGAAATGTGACGGAAAACAGGAAATCAACAAACCCTCAAACCACATCGACCTCGTAAAGCTCCATATGCATCCCTGTTTTTGATAGAGCATTCTGGAGAGATAGCTCCAACGGAGAAACTGTACTGCTCCTGTTCTGAATCGGAATGTAAGATATCTGGACAAGTTTTCTGGCACTCAAGACTAGAGGTTGACCACTGGACTGCAATATCCAACCTTCTCTCGCTGATTTCAGGGAAACCAAAGCTTCTCGCGAATCTCAACCATGGCAACAGAACGACTCAACAAATTTCATGAAGCTGTCAACGCTGTAGGCTCGGAAGTACTTCTTCCTGCGGCGATTGATCTCATTGCACAAACAAACCCAGAGAGGCTATATGCGGAGATACCACTGTCAACGACTACCTTCGATGCCGGGTTTCGCAGGATTTCCTACCGTGAACTCTCGAATGCAGCCAACGGAATTGCCTGGTGGATTCATCGTACTCTAGGGCCTTCAAAGACATGTGAGCCTCTGTGTTATATGGGACCAAATGACCTTATCCGTAACATCGTTTTGTTGGGAAATTGCAAAGCGGGATATTCGGTGGGTTTTAGAACTTTCCATGGACGAACATGTTCTAAATGACTGTAGACTTTGATGATGACCCCCCGGTTCAACGCCATAGCCCACAAGAACTTCATCGATCGGTGCAGTTGCGACAAGATAATAATGCCACAGGGGCCGGAATCAGCTGATCCAAGTATAATCGCCCTGTACAGCCAAGTACTGCGAGCGCCTAGTCTGGAAGAACTTCTAGACCAGGAACATCCAAGTTTCCCTTTTGAAAAATCCTTCGAAGATTTTAAAACCGAACCCCTAGTGATCCTTCATACTTCTGGAACTACTGGCTTTCCAAAACCTATTATTTGGAGCCACGAGTATGTGGCAAGCTATGTGAAAGAGCGGAGACTTGATCCGCCAGAAGGATTTGAGAGCAACGACCGGTTGCTTCTGGGTGGGAAACTTATCTGCTCGTTCCCCCCAGCTCACGTAAGAAAATCTTCGATTTCAAAATGCCGCTCGCTGACAGGTTCTAGGCTGGCCCAACATGGGTGACTCTGATGTTCACCGTCTACTGCGGCTCTACAATGGTGTATTTGTTGTCAGGTTTATTGCCAACTGTCGCCCTGCTTGTAGAATGCGTGAAACACAAACCAGTTGACGGTCTCATGCTAGTTCCTCCACAGATCGAGGAACTTGCTCTCAACTTTGAAGCCCTACTTTACATCTCCCAGAGAGGGGAAACCATGTTTTATGCTGGTGGCGACGTTACACTCGCTGCTGGGGATGCTATTTCTTCGAAGATGAAACTAATTACGACTTGTGGCTCAACTGAGCAAGGATTTTGGCACACCCTTCATCCAAATGGGCCATGGAATCCAAAGATCTGGAAATACGTGCGCCTACATCCTGCTCAGAGGTTGAATTTTCGACACCAATCCGAAGATTTATACGAGGCTACATATACCAGAAACGATGACCCAAGTGGATATAAACAGTCAATATTCACCATATTTCCCAAGAATCCGGTTTACGCCACGGGGGACTTATTCTCTCCACATCCAGAAGACTCGGAGTTGTGGCAGTTTCGTGGCAGAGCAGACGATATGCAATCTTTCATCACCGCCGAAAAGTTCTACCCAACGCAAATGGAGCGCATCATCGGTACGCATCCTGGGGTCAATGCTGTTCTATTTGTAGGAACAAGGCGTCCCAGGGGAGCGTTGCTCGTCGAGCTACGAAACCCATCTGAAAACAAAGAAACCTTCCTCGATTCACTATGGCCCCTTGTCGAGGAAGCTAATAGACCTGTCCCATTTACTGCGAAAATCACTAGGGATATGATACTAATAACCGATGCCGAACTACCAATGGCAAGATCGGTCAAGGGAACGATCGAAAGAAGGGGCACTGTAAAGCTATACGAGGAAAAATTGGATGTGCTGTACGCCGTCCATTCTCAAGCCTGAATATTTCCGGGAGATCAAGCGGCGTCCTCGTAGTTGAGCAGCTATAGCTTGTCACAAGGAAACTTGTTTTACAACTGAATAGTACTAGTTATGTAGCTATCACTGAAGATTTCTTCAAACGCGCCTACTGATGAGATTTGTGAAGCTGCATAGCAGCGATACTTTTCGAGAAGTCTTGTGTGTATGTGACCTTGACCTCTGAAGTGGCGGACTCAATGCCATGCCTCTCCGGAGGAGAAAAAACAAGCTGATTTGGGACAATATATTATTGCTAAAATCTATCATCAAATGAATGTTCCAGCTGATTCTATATAATATAATATATTTATTGGCCAACTATCTTTGAGAAATTGTTGTCGGCCTGTTATTTCTACGCCGGAGAGCATGCTAGTCACTGGTCAGTGCCCATTTTATGCGCGTATCAGCTGTCCAGTGGTAGAGATACTGTGGTGCTGATGTAGATATAACAAGTGACCAAACACTACTCGATCAGTTCTGCTACTATCTTAGTATCACCAAAGTCTTGATAGGAAGAAATTTGACTATTTGGGTTACTGGACAACCTCCCTCAGCTGGGATGATGATTGTGGGGTTGTATTCGGGGAAGTTGTTTATGCATTAGTCTCTTCAACGAAGTTCAACGTAGAACAAACAAGCCGGTTTAGTACAATGTGTTTGCAGGTGATTACAAATATCACAGAAGCCTTGAAACATTAAATACATTTACGGTATTATTATTAAATACGCATCTTAAAGACTTTGATAGATTATAATGATTTTATCATCCGAATGTCTTTTTTACACCAAGAGCCTCACTCAGATCGGCCAGTTTTTCCAAGCCGAAAAGCCCCTGAAATGGAGCATATTACAGCAAGGGTATTAACCATCCACATTCGCCTTCCTTATTCATCCCTATTCCAACAGTTGGTGAAAGAACGTGCATTGATAACCAGATATGTTTCCCGGTAACTAATGGGTGGAGAAGTACACCTTGAGTGTCTTGAGCCCTTCGAGCTTAAGACTGGAACGCTGGAACATAAGCTGGACCGCGCCTTGCTGGTCTTACAGGGAACGGAGACAATTATTTCATGATCGGAGTATAGACCGTTGGGGCGGAATTATCTGCATAGCAAGTACTTTGGTGTTTATCCTGATACAGAAGTCCCGATGTCTTCGCACATACGTGAATCGAAAATGGAGTTGGACGAGCCTGGCACTACTGATGAGAAGAGTCATTATGACTTCAACCTCGCTCACGTTGAAGATGGTCAAAATCATGCTCTCGCTCAAAATCATGCTAGTACGACCAAGAAGAATACCACCGCAGTCATCGATACCTCAAAGACCTTAGCAGAAACTCCAACAGCCACACGCGTCACCGATGACACCGCACCACAAGAACAAGCAACCATATATCCCACCGGATGGCGATTCATCCTCGTGACACTCGGTATTATGGCATCCGTCCTCGTCGTCGCTTTAGATAACTACATCATCTGTAAGTCCCACCACGATATCCGCCGAATCCTCCTAACACCCCCCCAGCAACCGCCATCCCCCGCCTCGCCACCGACTTCCACTCTATCAACCTAACCGGCTGATACGGCAGCGCGTATTTCCTCACTATCATGGCGTTCCAGCCAGCCCACGGACAGATCTTTTCTTTGTTCTCGGTCAAAATCGCGTTTCTGGGTAGTATTCTCTTGTTTGAAATCGGATCGATCATCAGCGCGGCGGCTCCTGGTTCAATTGTGTTTATCTTCGGACGTCTCGTCTGCGGTGCTGCTGCTGGAGGAATCTGGTGTGGAGTGTTGACACTGGTCGCGCATGTATGTCCGCCGAGAAAGAGATATCTTTATGTTTCCGTCGTGACGAGTATGTATGGTGTTGCTTCGGCGGCTGGACCACTGCTTGGTGGTGTATTTACTGATTCGAGAGTTACTTGGAGGTTTTGCTTTTGGATTAATCTTCGTAAGTCTATCCCCAGTATTAGGCAATGTGTGCAGACTGCTGATACAGGGGTTCACAGCTATTGGGTTCTTATCCTTCGTCATGATTGTCCTTTTTCTTCAGCCACCTGAACTCTCGGAGTTGGGAAAGCCTCTGACGGTGAAGAAAAACTCCTCAGAATTGACTGGCTTGGCACCTTTCTTCTTATCACTGCCTTCACCTGCTTCTTCCTGGCGGCTCAATGGGGAGGTACGACCTACTCCTGGTCGAATTCTAGAGTTTGGGGCTGTATACTGGGATTCATTCTCCAAGTCGCTGCCTTCATATATTTCCAAATCCGCTTCCAAGATCGGTAAGTCCGACCCCAGAACATCCAAAACCCCACTAACTCATCCCCCAGCGCAATGATTCCGACACAAGCCTTACGAAACTTCGAAGCACTACTATGTCTGCTCTTCCAACTCTTCATCTCCATGGTCATTGGAATCCAGATCTACTACCTCCCCATCTACTTCCAATCCGTCCGCGGCCACTCCGCAGCTTCATCCGGCGTGCTCACCTTGCCCTACATAATGACGCTACTACTCTCGCCCATGGCAAGCGGAGCATACATTACCGCCTCTGGCCACTACATACCCGTGATGTGGATCGGTGCTAGTCTCGCAGTCGCAGGTTCCGTGCTACTTACGACTCTAGATGCTAACAGCAGCACGGCGCAATACGGCGGATACCAAGTTCTGGCCGCGCTAGGCGCCGGCGTGGTCCAGCAGATTCCGTTCACAGCAGTGCCGCTTGCGCTGCCTTCAGCGGATGTGGCGACTGCGAGTGCGCTCGTTTCGTTCTGTAATAATTTGGGTCCGGTGGTGGTGCTTACGTTGGGGAATATCCTCTTTACCAACGTGTTGGGGCGAAAATTGGAGGAAATCGCGGGATTGAATGGAAGTATCACAGGCTCGAAGATTAGTGGTTTGGTGGACCTGGGATCGCTGGTCCCACCGCAGTTTCTGGGAGATGTAAGGCATGCTTTGGCGGTGGCGTTGAATAGGACGCTCGTGCTGGCGATCCCGGCTGCTGCACTGTGTGTATGTATAGGAATCGGGATACAGTTGCTTTCGTGGAAGAAGACCAAATCAGGGGAATAGTTCCCGTAGAACGAGGCTTTCGAGCAACTCGGCCTCATAGTAGATCAAATTAGAATCCACAGTGCGTATATGTGCGCGAATATCTCTACGATACACATTGCCTATAGATAAAGACGAATAGACATCCAGTCAAGGGAGATTGCGGCTGCATAGAGAGAGAAAACGGCGTCGAAACAATCGTCATTTCGCGGCTATTCTGCTATGCTCGTTGCTCAAATTGACCCGGGATGCTGTATGCTAGGAGGCGCTGAATTTCTAGGTCTAAGGACGGTTCCCTTAACAGTGTTAACATGGCTCTCTTGCAAGAATATTCAACGTCGCTGGTAAAGTCCAAATCTCTCTAATTTGAGATCATCGTCGCTGCCTGACATTTTCCAACATAGGAGCTCCAGTAACAATAAAATAGCTGGTCTCTTTTCCAGCTCAAGAACAATCTGGTCGAACACCCCAGGGAAACTTCCAAGACTGTCGGATGGAGATGGTTGACAGTGACTGTCTTATGATAGGAATTCAGAATCGAGCTAGACATTCATTGGTTGAGCAAATATTAATGAAACAAACTTAGGGCGCTGACTTTCTTTCGGTCCTGAAGCTTCAGCTAGACCACAAGTCCCAGCACCATGGAAACTGTCCCTAAAGTGCTGTGCCTAGGCTCACGACAATTGGTAGAGAATAACTATATCTCTAAGTCTCAAGTAAACCATTCAGAAAATCTACTTAGTACGCCGGATTTGCCCAGCCGTTGATAAAGTTTTGGACGTCAAGGAGTAAGTAATTGAGCAGCTAGAAAAGTCTGTCGTATTCTGATCCTTTAGGTTCTAAGTTACCGGATCTAAGGCCAAGCTTTGGCGTGCTTCATCCGACCGAACCGGTATCTAGGCCCCTTATCGATAGGCGATGCAAGATTTCAATAGCATGGACCATGGGTGTTTGGTGCTTGTAAGTAAGCTCGTGTTGCATCGTGCATGTACTAAGGGAAGCTATCGTCGTTAGCTGTTGCTCGTCTGTCGGACAACGCTCGAGAGGTTCGAGCCTTCGGGAACTTGTCTTGCACACCACTGCAGAAGCTTTATCAGCATCTGCAAGAACCCCCACTCGGCCGTTACCTCGCAGGGGTGATTTATGGACATCTTCCGCATAGGGAGATATGAGCTGAAAAATGCTGAACCGGTATATATGAATATGGAGTCGTGGTGAGAAGTATTGATCCAGAAAGGGAATAATAGTAACAATACAGCGTTTCTTGCAGCCAACCAGTTCGCATACAGAAGGTCGTATCGCACTCTTTCGAGACTTCCGGGCTGTCTGTTCGCACAACGTACCTGAAAATAGTAATATTGGTGTCCATTAGCGTGCATGTCATCCACGCTACCGGGGTCGTTTCGGGGCCAGTGCAGGCCCATTTCAACACTTTTTTCTTTCTTTTACAAGCCTCGACTCGTCCGCAACTACTGTGTAACCGCTTGGTACAACGCAACCGCGTGGATGGTAGGTAAGATACGGGAAAGTATATGCCATTTCTTATATTATGTATGAAGCTGTTTTCTCCAGCCGAGAAAATGCTGACTTTTTCTTCTTTTTGATATTGTCTGTCGTTGTTGACCGAGTGATTTGTTGCGAGAACGACCTTTTGCTTCACTCACGATCGTTCGTTCGTTGCTCGCTGTTCGCCGTGCCTTGATTTTACCCTGGCAAGAAGGTGCATCATAGCTTGGCTTCTGAGTTTTTGCAAAGAATTGTCCAATTTACCAGTTGCGGATAGATATCTTTCGTCTGCTTCAATTTTGCTGCTATTTATTCGTTCGTTACAGCACTTGAGAAGTTCAGTCGAGTTTTGTGCTTCTAGGTATTACCAGCTGCAACCGCAACCACGACCGCGACCCTACGGACCCGACTTCAGTTTCTAGTTACACGCCTATTCGCAAAGCACAATGTATCTCACAACCTCATTCCTTCTCTCCACCCTCCTCTACCTCCCAACCGTCACATCACAAAACTTCCAATCCTCCTCGAAACGCGGCCTCGTCTTCGTACCCAACGATAAGCACCCCTCTGATAACCAGATCTGGGACTCGGGCAACAGCGATCTCAATTGGTACTACAACTATGGAGTTCTCGCCTCGGCCGCCTTCTCCAATCGCACACAAGCGGAATTCGAATTCGTGCCCATGCTATGGTCGACTTCTACCAGCTTCCTGAGCTCCGTACAATCATTGATCAGCGATGGGCGAAACATATCTCACGTCCTGGGATACAACGAGCCAGACGGCGAAAGCTCGACAGGAGGGAGCTCAATTTCCGCAACTGCGGCTGCAACGAATTGGATAAGTCAAATGGAGCCATTGAGGAAGTTAGGTGTGAAAACGGGTGCACCTGCTGTTACGGGGAGTCAGAGGGGATTGACTTGGTTGGAACATTTCTTCGATGCTTGTGCGGCTGCTGGGACAAATTGCACAGCGGATTTTATTCCTGTGCATTGGTATGGGAACTTCGAGGGTTTGGCCAGTTATCTTGGCCAAGTTAGAGCCGCGTATGTCTCACTTCCATACCCACCTTCTCTTTCGAAAATTATAAAAATCACTACTAACATCCAATCACCAGCTACCCTAACACAAGTATCTGGGTAACCGAATACGCACTCAACAACGCCTCGCTCCCAGAATCCCAAGATTTCTTCAAGACATCCGCCGAATACTTTGACCGCCTCGATTTCATAGATCGCTACTCGTATTTCGGCTCCTTCCGCAGTAGTGTGTCGAACGTGGGACCGAATGCTAGTATGTTGGATCAGGACGGACAGTTGACGGATATCGGGAGTTGGTATCTTGGAGGAGCAGCGACGGGACATGTGCCGGAGGCTAGTGGTGCTGCGAGAATTAGTGGTGGATGGACACTGTGGGTGGGCCTTTTGGGGGCGGGACTATTACTTTTGTGATGAGAAAGAGATGGTTTAAATATGGATGACACGAATGGATGTATTGGAAATGAGTGGGTATACATTGGGATTGGGTAGATATAAGGGTTGATGTGGCGTTCTCGGTATATATTTTGTTGTCAATAAGTAGGTGATACATCGTTCATAGAGATGATACTTACATTTTAGAATAATGGCAAATAAAGAATATTATATGGAAGCCCCCCGGGGACGACAAGCACATTCTTGCTTCAGTGTCACTGGGATCCTCGAAACCGATCGTGCTAATCTAATCTCCGGGGTCATATCCTCGAGCAATGTTCTGCTAATTCCTCTTGGGACCGAAATTGGATTCTATGACACGCAGCATAGAAGCAGATATCTCTTACATCTGGCGTGTTCTGAGTCTACTCACTACCCTATCACCTTTCGAAGACTATGGAGACGCGCTGAGCTCGGGATATATATGAATGTCTTGACTGAAGCGATATCAACAAAATCACAAGTGGGAAAGATTTCCCGCCCCGAGTCCCTGATCCCATGGTGTTACACTTCCCCTGAAAGCTTTTCGCACATGCGGAGGCTCCCCACGCAGGCTAGGTTGGTGCAGCAAGTGCTGTAAGATTACAGGCTTGGTGCGATCAGTTTGAGTATTGCATTCTACTTATCTATCCATACAGACGCTAGGATGGCCAGCAAGTGCTACGAGATGACAGACTCTGTGATAACCTTGAGCATTGCATTCTATCTATATATTATCTAAACGACCCAAGAACGCCTTCCAACTCCTCACAAAATTCAACATGTGCAAAATACAGATAATCTTAACAATCACCCTGGAAGCCATAACCCAGCTTTTGGCGTTTCCCCGCTCTCTCTGTGTGTGTCTCCATGGCGGTGTTGCGAGCCGCATCCCAACGAGTCTATTACCTCTCAAGGGAACATTACAAACAACCAAGATGATCACTTTTTTGGATGATTTCTATGAGTATGGTTTTGGACCGGGGGTTTTGCTATAAATGCATTAGCACAAAGCCATTGATTTTTCTGGGCTTTTCTTTTTCACATGGGGTTACTTACACACTTTTCCCGGGCTGTTTTTATCGCTCGGAGTGGAATCATCATCCGCATCAAGTTCATCCATGCGCCCCTTTAGAGTTTTGAAGGCTTTCTCCATGTCGTGCTGATGTTTTTTCTTATAATTTTCCTTTTCCAGTTGAACTCTTGCCGCTGTCTTCTCTCTCTCCTTGTCCCTTCTCTCCTGTTCCTTTTCAGCTTTCGTTTTCCCTCCGGGCAGTAATTTGGCCAGAGCTGACATTATTTGAACAAGGTGAAAGCCGATAATTTGTGATCGTCAAGTGTCAAAGATATCGAATGGAGCTCAGAAAGAAGAATTGGATTTGTATGATGTGCCTTCCTTTCCACTCACCCACCGCTCATATTTATACGAATTTTTGACATAAATGCATGTCTTGTTGGATGGTGTACTCACTGGCATCAAGTTGAGTGGGTCGTCGGATCATGGCTAGGGGGAAATCCTTCGCGACCCTCGTGACATCCTCACGATAACGCATTGTTTAGATGGCCGTAGGTAGTGACCACTTGGCAACACAAACACACGATGCCGTGTACTGAGTGGATGTATTCTGGAATTCTGGAGGACTGGGCTTGACTTTGGATTTCATGACTTTCCCGTTCGGAGCTGCTGGATTAAGAGTGAGTGGGGTCATATGATGAGTTGGTCGCGTTGGTGGTCCAGGTTAGGATCACTAGGGGGCATACTCACTATCCGACCAGCTTCAAACTTCGATATTCTCAAATATCCAAATTTCATCTAAACAATCAGATATATATATTAGTTTATGATGTTCAAATCTCACTTCAACAATCAAAAGCTGGTCGGGTAGTTAGTATACCCCCTGGTGGTGGTCCAGCTTAGGATTACACAGTATTTCTCATCGGAAGCAGTCAGTTTCATTGGAAAATATCTTGGAATACTAACGACTATATAGACTCTCTACCGTCACCATGCTTCGCTCAATGATTCCTCCTTTCCACCCATACCTCATATTTCACACGACTATTTGTGTGCATTTTCCTCACTGCGTAGAACTGTGATTAGGTCGGGGGGGACTATGATGAGATCTACGATGAGGACGATGATGAGGATCATGATTTGTACCATCCCCTGCTCGCGCATGGCCGCTTGCCGATGAACGCTCGGTGCTCTCTGCAGAATTATTCATTAGCTTTTATTCCTCACTGACAAGATGATCGGGACTCACTTTCTTTGTCCCTGTAAACCTCCCTCAAATCTCCAGTTTCCCGACGTTGAGGGGGCTTGTGATTCCCATTTACATGGTGTCGATGCGTCTGAGCTGGTTTTTCTTTCTCTTCTCTTGCTTTCTTCTCTTCTCTTGCTTTCTTCTCTGCTCTTTCTTCTTCTCTTTTTCTCCTATCGTCTTCTTCTCTTTTTCTCCTAAATTCTTCCATGTTTTTATTAAAATCTTCTACCACGCTTGTCTCATATTCTTCTCTTTCTTCGCGAGTCATCCCTTTCTTCACAGCCACTTTCCCGGCTTCTCTTGCACGCATCGCCATAAGACTTCTGAGTTTGTGAAGATCTTCTACTTCTTCGTCAGGGAGGTCTTTAGTGATAAGGGCGAACTCTTGGTCTCTAAGATCCTCTGTATTTTTGCCATGACCTGGGCCACGGTTAGGTGTGGGGCCTGAGATTTCCGGAACATCTGCAGATGGTGGCTCGGGTTTGGATGTGAGTTTGCTTCCACCTCTGATCGGTATACGCACAAGTCCGCTAGGTTTTGGATCTGTCTTATTTTTTTGGCCATCAGTCTTTTTATGAACCATGGTAGTTTTCGAAAATGTCTCAAGGTTAATATATCGTGAAATGGATATGGATATGCGTCGTTATAATAAGTTTGCTTTCTGAACAAAATGTTTCAATTAAAATATCTATGTATTTTCGGTGGAATTCTCTCCCCTTTTCTACCACATCTTGTAGCCCTCAAATTCCGAGGATCCTCACACAGTGGCTCATTCTACAAATATTCTATCGTAAGCTTATCACATCTTCTCATAATATCTAATGACAAAGACCTCAGTCGCAGGATCAACCAGACCAGACGCAGTTCCATCATCTATGAACCCAACTGTCAACCTGTACGTCGCGAACACACAACCGGTATATATCACAAACCACACACATCTATCCAGGCCCTCCCATTTCACTTCACTTCACTCACACAACTACAACCGCATAACTCCCTCCCTCCCTCCCTCGGAGTCGCTCCCTCTGCGCACATACCTTGTCCTGAAAAGGGGCCTCCTCGGCTAACCCGGCCAAAAAAGAGGACCACTAACAACCCAAACCACGACCCCAATCCTTTCAAGCGCCAAGCTAGGTCTCCCTCATGGTTACACATGAGCTCTTAGAACTAAAATCTTAGCATATACTGGTGCAAACGGCCGCTGCTGCTGTGGATCATGGATGTGGATGTGGATGTTGGTTGTGGTGGTCGTCTGTGGCTGTGGCTGGTTTTCGGGCGACATAGAGAAGGTGAGGGCAGAGATGGTGGCTTGGAGTGAGGTTGGTTAGGACTTGCTTATGTAGGGGAGGTTGATGGGTTTGATTATATGGCTTGAGTGAGATGTATAAGGTGGTGTTGGTGTTAGTTTGTGACGATTCTTAGTATGGGTTGTCGGGCATGCGGATTCTCGAAATCTTCCGATTATATATTTGTAATAATGTTCCAACATGGGGGAACGAGCGGAAGGGGGAAGACTGTAAGAGACACACTCTGGAATAAAAAGATATCTACAATCTACTTAAGTGGTGAATCATCGCATCCTAGAATAGTTGCATAAGTCCAAATGGGCTGAAAGGAAGGGGCGAGCTAAGTCAACAAGATGAGAAAAAGGAGATATTATTGTCTAACACCAGGTTAGCATATGTCCCTGACTTGATGTAGCCCACCGTGCTTCGGCCAATACATCCCGACTGTTATTATTCGTGCGCCGAGGAAGGAGGGCAGTAGCCCTGCTGACGACCTCAGGAACCACGTATATGACCACCCATAATCTTGTCCAGAGCAGACACAATGGAGATTTTGATTTACATACGCCATCATAATATTATATACTCTAACAAAAAGCTAAAAACGCCAATCACATTTCGCATTTTCCTACAACTGCTCATTGACAAACAACCCAGCCATTCCCTGTCCGGTACCAATACACATACTAGTCAAAAGAACCTTCTTCTTCGTTCTTCTGCACTCGCTAAGACCAGTGACGATCTGTCTGGTACCAGTAGCACCCAAAGGATGACCCAGCGCGATGGCACCTCCTCTTGGGTTCATCTTCTCGTAAGGAAGTTTTAATGTATCCCTGCAGTACACAGCCATCGAAGCGAAGGCCTCGTTGACCTCAATGACGTCGCAGTCATCGATGGTGATGTTATATTTGGAGAGAAGTTTGGGGATGGCGAGGGATGGGCCGATACCCATAATTCGTGGAGCGAGACCGGTTACGGTGGCTCCAACGAATTTGCCTAGGATTGGTTGGCCGAGTTCAATGGCCTTGGATCTCTTCATCAGAAGAACGGCAGCGGCTATGGGACGTTAGCAAGTTGTTCAAGGTTGTGCAAGATATAATACATACCTCCATCTGTGACCTGACTAGAGTTTCCACCAGTTGACTTGTCACCGAATTGTGGGAAAGCTGGACGGATCTTGTTCAAGCTCTCGAAGGTGGTTCCGTATCTTGGTCCCTCATCCTTTGTCAAGGTAACCTTCTTGACCTCACCGGTTTTTGGGTCCTTCACCTCAGTGACGATAGGAACAATCTCATCATCGAACCATCCCGCCTTCTGGGCAATCTCCGCACGGTTATAACTCTCGGCAGCGTATCTGTCTTGCATTTCACGGGTGATGTTGAAGTCCTTTCCAACGTTCTCTGATGTTTGTCCCATAGGTTGCATGCAGTCATTGGCCTCCGGGTTCTTGATAATCTCTGGGTGGAATGGCTCTTCCAGCTTGTCGCCACCAATAGACATCATCTCTGCGCCCATGGCAATACCAATCTCAATGCTTCCTTCCGCAATTTGGTTGGCAATATCTTGTGTAGCTTTAAGACCCGATGAACAGAATCGATTCACCGTCGAGGCGGCGGTAGTGTTGGGGAATCCGGCAGCTAAAGCTGCGGCGCGAAGTTTGTATGCTCCTTTGCCATCGCTGACCTATATATCGTAATCAGTATTGTTACAGTAGAAGAACAAAGAGCCAGCTTACGTTGCCACAGCAGATATCTTCGACAAGTTGAGGGTCGAGGTTGGACTTCTCCCTAACTTTCTGGAGGAGAGCGTATTGGAGGTATTCGAGCTTTGTGTCTTTGAATCCTCCCTTGAATCCCTTTGCAAGCGGTGTACGGATGGCGAGTGTAATAACGATATCGTCGGCATTTTTGGAGGTTCTGCGCAGGACGGCATGAGCATGTGTTACACCGGACGTTGAGCTCAATGGAATGCTAGACTTACATTGCTGACAATCCTGATGAGCCAGGTGTCAAGTGCTTGACGATAGAGCTGATTCTTTCAACGGCCATTTTGATTTCTGGTTGCGCGGTATTCTTTTGCTGAAGGATGTGGATGAATTGAGGTATGCTATTGTATGTGGCGGATGGAGGTGTTTTTGTATGGAAATCTACGGCGGCGATCGGTTCTGGGGAAATGCCTCGGTACAGCGGCAGTTGAGACACTTCATGCCGACCTAACAGGGGTTCGGGGCGAATAGCCTACAACTATCAAAATCTTCAAGTTTCTTGACTACATTCTTTTACCAAACATGGGGGTAAACATATCCAAAGAATAGTTCCAATTCGAAATTGGCTATAACCCTTTGGCTATTTAGAACTGTTCATGATATATTTAATACCAATTCTTAAAGCTCCAATATATATCGGAGTTCGGACGGAATTCCGAAACCCTTCTGATTTGTCAGCCAAGAAGCACCACGTGAGGAGCTTATGAAAGAGGAGCACCACAAGGCAGGAGTCCAGTAATCTTTGCTGACAAGTTCTAGCAAGGAATTGTCTAATTTCTCATGGTTAGAATGATTACAACATATACTACAGTTTTACACCAAGCCTACTGTTGCCTCGCTGATGTCTCAACTCAGTGCCACCGCTGGAAGTTATCCAGAAGTAGCCGCTATAATTGGCTACTTTGCAATGCATGCAATTGATGGTTACACATGTGAAAGAGAAAAAGTTGAAGTGTCCTAGATTCTTCATCATTTGTAGCTATTGTTACATGGTCCTCCCCCATAAACCCCCAGTATGGCTCCCTCAGACTTTCTTCTTCGACATGGCCTTTGCATGTTCTGTTCCCAGTGTAACGTATTCGGCGCTTCCATAGTAGATGGTATTTACGTCACTAAGATAGGCTGGATTAACGGTCGTACCATTCGGTCCAAACTGCCAAATCTGGTCCGCAGCGAGTCCTGACTTGAGAACAGTGGCTTGCCTGTATTATCTGGTTAGCAATGAAAGACGCGGAGTGCAGAAAGGATAGCTTACCATGGTGCTTCAGTCTCAGTATGGTTATTAGGGAATGGTGTACCATATTCCTCCAAAATAGCAGGCTTTCCGACGGTCTTTGCAGCGGCATCATGTTCTTCGATCCAAGTGTTACCCCATGTGTAATTGTAACCCCAGCTGTTAGGGTAAAGATGGAAGACTCCGTAATCCAGTGTCTTAATCTTCAAGTTTGCTACCCAATCAACCCCTTCGGCGCCACCATATCCATATGAACCATCACCAATATTATCCGCGGGAGCAAACCACCCCTCATCGCCAAGTGTTACCATGTGGTTCGAGTCGAGGGATTTAATGTATTTCGAGATGTTGGTAGCCCAATTGGTGATAACAGATGTAGCACAGCCGTTGCAACGAGGCTCATTGCCCAATTCCCAGGCAAAGATTGCGGTGCTGCTTCGATAGCGTGTGACAATTGTTTTGACGTAGTTTTTATAAACCTTCTGGCAGACTGAATCGGTGAAAAAGGTGGTAGCAGAGCAGTTGAATGCAGCTGTGTATGCTGCGATGCCACCATAGTCACCCCAGTTGTTAACGAAAGGCAAGACAAGTTTCAATCCATACTTCGAAGCTGCGTGAACCACATAGTCCAGCCTTTGGAGTCCATCCGCACCATAGTTAATGTATGCTCCCGTGGAATTAAGGATCTGGAAGTAGACAGAGTTCGGGTCTGTATTCGTCGAAGGCGGAGGCGTGTTCGCATCACCGAATCCCCATACACGGACGATCTTGTATCCTGTGGCGGCCATTTGGGCGAGTGACTTATCAACATCACTGTTAGAGGAAAGATGGGCTAGCCACCAAGCATTGGTGCCAGCAAAGTATTGAACTTTGCCATCGATGTTGAACAATCGACCCGCAGGTTTGGCGTACGATCCATAGGAATCAATTGAATAAACTGGGGCGGGCTGGGTGGCCGAGGCATCCGAGGATACCAGGGGATAGGCCCAGGCAAAGGAGAATAAAGAGAACGATGTCAGAAACAACTTCATGTTGAAACACAGGCAATTGCTTTGATGATTACCATCGAAGGATAGGAAGACCGTTAAGTATACAAATTTATCTGAAATAAAATTGCCGCTCCGGATCATTCCAAGCCCCGAATCAAGCTACGGATATGTTGAATGCATACGGATTCTCATATGTGGACACCCTGATGGGCGATATAGATCATGGGAAACATCGTCCATCCATGACACTGCTATAGAGTTTGACCCAAAAAGGCTAAAGGCCACACCGACCAAGAGATGCTAAAGATCCTCCCTTTTAGCCGCAACGGAAAGTGTGCCTCCGTATTTTGAAATGGGTAAAGAACGAGTTTCCCCGGATATAATCCCCACAAACTGCTCTCGGAGGCTGAGTATCATTCCACAGAAATGGTGCCTTGCGGCTTCATGCGGAGGTAGGTACACGCATGCCCGCAATCTAAGAAGGTTGCGCCGAAGAAAAGAGGGGTATCAGATTTTGTCCATTCAGGAAATTTTCCGCTGCGTTTGGAACGACATTCCAAAAGATCATGGGGTAGAGGATGTTCGGCTCGACATCCGTTGCGGTACCAAACATTTGTGAAGCAAAGAAGGAAAGGCAGATATTCAGAGTATGTATGGAAAACAAGAAATACTCAAGTACCCGCCAAGAAGCACCATATCGAACATTCGGTCAAACGCATCGCGAAGACACTGAACTAAGAGAGCAAGATCCAAACTGCTGAGCGCAGATTAGACATGACGGGAGTTACGTATCTCAGAAGTTACTTTCCATCTCCATCTAACAGAAAAGAGGCAAACGCATGGATCGATAAATGAGAGGAATTTGGCATGTCGACGCATCTTACGAAGACACTTACTCTTAGACGGCTCTCAGTGCAGACTGGCATAGCAACTCATTACCGCATCGACTTACCTTGGAATAGGAGAAATGCGGAGTGGTTTGATAGCACCATTCATTGCACGCGTAAGGCAAGACGAAACCAATCTTCTCACTCCAAAGTCAAATATTCCTGATGCTTCCTGTCCATCGAAAGCTAGGCCACGTTGTTGTCGGGTTTCATCTCGCATCATGTACGCACGTTAGAATGATTGGCTCTTGGTTTTGTGGCGGCGAATGTCCTATGCCTTGAATTACACAGCTCGAAGCCACGGAAGATCGACAGATGCGAGGAATCGGTGGCAGTTATCTAAAGGGAGAAGGAACATATTAGAATCTGCAGAGTAGAAGAGGGGAAGGTAGATTGTTGGATGGGGGAGCATACCCGTTAAGCCTGCGCGCATGCAATGATTTGTCGAGGGATAAGAGAACGCGACCACTACTCGAAGAGGAGCCCCAATATTGCTGTCAGAGAGCTACAACAGAATTCCAAAATTCGAAAGAATCCACGGCAGAAGTGCTCATCGCGCTGGCACGCTTTCGTGGGTCGAGGTTGTCGCTAACGTTGATTACCGTAAAAAGATGACCGTCAGAGCAAACAGTAGCTTTCGCGATTGTGAAGGGTCCGCGCTAAGCCCGATCTAGACATGCACCTCCCAACCGTCTTTCTCTGCAATTTTGAGCTTCGCAGCTTTCCATTAATTGAAGTGATTATTACATTATTACAGTACTGAGCTTTGCAAGTATGGCGCAAGAATCGTATTGTAAATGTTCGACTGCTCTCATTGGAAGGTGATAGCACACGTGCTGATGACGTACTGTAAGATCTTACAAATGCGCGATCATCTACCCCACGGTCAGTGTAACGTTTATAAAGCAGTCGTTGCCGAGGGGTAATTTCGACTTCTTCAATCATACTGTCGTTATCATACTGTCGTCCATCACAGGTGCTGCTGATCAAAATGAGCGACTCAGAAATCATCCTCTATGACCTCCCCAGCAAAGGTCGCTGTGCCTGCTGGTCTCTGAACCCATGGAAGAGTGAGTACATTACCCCTCCGTCCCTCACTTTTTCGAGCATCTGTTGACTAATACTTCCCAGCCCGCCTTGCCCTCAATTACAAAAACATTCCTTACAAGACCGAATGGACTGAGTATCCAGATGTCGCCCCAAAACTGAAATCCTTGTTCGTCATACTCCTTCTGATTACTTCTCCCGTCGCTAATTATATTTCAGCGGTCTCCCACCAAACGAGTCTGGCGTCCCGTATTCCATTCCCACAGTCCGTCTCCCAGATGGAAGTTACCTCCAGGACTCCAAGCCCATAGCCTACAAGCTTGAGTCACTCTACCCGGCTCCCGAGTACCCCTCACTAAATCTTTCTTCGCCCCTTCATGAGAAAGTGCAGGAAATCATCCCAAAATTCGCTTTGCCCCTTCGACCAGTATGGATGCCACGTATTCCAACAGATATTTTGAATGAAAAAAGTGCCGCGTATTTCAATGAGACGAGAGAGAAGATTGTGGGTATGCCATTGTCTGAGTATGGGAAGAAAGAGGGTGGTGAGGAAGTTTGGGCGAAGGCAGAGCCTGGATTTAAGGAGCTGGCGGAGATATTGAAGGCTAATGATAGTGGACCATTTGTTGAGGGTGACACTCGTAAGTTAAATGTACCCTCGGAGAGCTTGAGAGTGAATACTGATTGATGTTATCTTAGCATCTTACTCGGATTTCATTATTGTGGGCATGTTACACTTCTTCAAGGTAATTGACGATAAGATATACGAGAGAATTGTTGGCATAGATGATTCCTTCGCGAAGGTATACGATGCTTGCAAACCTTGGTTGAAGAGGGATGATCACTAAAGGCATGTAAATATGGATGAAAGATCTTCAGCTCCTCAAGCAGGACAACCAAAAGCTTCTGTAGTCGCTCATATGCATCGAAGCCACAAATTTTATCGTGTTCCATGAGTATGGGTGCTCATTGTTTGCTGCTGAAGAAACTTAGGGTTCTAGCTAAAAAGCTCTTTGCTTATGGTCTGCTGATATCCTAGCGATACATTTTCTGCTGACTTCAAAGAAGAATACACCGGAATACATCACTGGAAGCGTACCGTCTACGAGGGCTTACCATTCAGGGGGAGCTTTAAATTAGCGAAGCCCTGGTGTAACCATAGCACAGTATCCGTCCAGCGATGAAACACCTTGCTAATTTTGATGACCATCTCCCTCTTTTTTCCGCGGCGGGGTGGGCGGACAGGAACGAATGAACCGGGTCGCGCTCGGCCCTCCCTCCCGAGGCCACCGATTTAATCTTGGGATAGAAAGGTGGTGATACCTGAGCCGGTATGAGCCAGATTGACTTCAGAATCGCTTGGCTTCTGCTCCCAAACGAATTCCAGGGTTGGAGATTAAGTCAACCTCCATGATCGTAAGCCGAGGGCCTCTGTGTGCCACCTTTCCTAGAATATTCCCTTCAGGATATTCAATGACTGGAGACCCCGTATGCCATGACTGCATTTTATCAATGGCTGCGATGCTTTAAAGCAGTTATACAAGCAGGAGTGAATGATGAAGGATTTGCAGGCGGTGTTTTCTGGCTTGAAATGGGGTGGTCAAGCTAACCGACAGAGAGGCCCTTATTCAATGTTTCTAGTGTCATGGGAAATCAAACTGCCCCGAGAACGCTTGGTAACATTGTAATGCCGCCTCTCGGACTTCGAAGGTTCTACCGCTGGGCCAGATCAAATGACACCAGGGTTCATTTCGTGGTGCTGGCCTTCGGGAAGCAGTTGCTCCCGGCGCCAGCACTTATTATGCTCTCCTAGACTGGATCAACAACCGCTGTCTCACTATGGGGGTTAGAGAGGCCGTGGGTAGTGTTCTAGTCCGTCACGAAACATAATTAGGCGTGCAAAATAGGCCAAGAAGGACTGAACGCTGATTTATCTCATCCTTACATATCATAGATGGACGATGGCTATCTTACATGGGAAAACTTTTGAAAGTCGAAGCTTCCGAATCACAAAATTCCGCGTAATGAAGCGTTGTCTGCGGTTACAAACACAACGCAGGAGGTCGCGTACACCGACCGACCAGTCGTCGTACATACAACCGTTTGATTTCAAAGCAAATGTCGGCGAGACGAAATAGGAAGGAGGGACGAGGGGATATGTAATCAAATTCTAGAATGCGATATATAAATTCACGAGCTCTTGTTATGAAGATTTGAGCCATGGCATCTAGCGTTTGACGCGTCAAGATTCATGATGCTAATCTCAATTTGATCGAAGATTGCCATGTATCAACGGCGAGCCTAATCGAGAAGATCTTCAAACTTTTCCATGATAGACAACATGGATGGAGCGGTGGCCAGTGCTCCGGCTGCATGCGACTACCGTCAGCTATTCCCAAAGCACTCCGGCGAGGCATAACCTTATTGCTCCCCCAAAAAAGGAGTGGCCCGAATTTTGCGATAACGGAATCGAAAATCGGCAATGAATGGCCATCTAATGTTTGACTACGAACGGAATGTAGTAGAGTTACACATAACTTTAGAATCTGCAACGGCCGGCACATTTGTAGAGGGAGTTTGTTTGCTCGGATTAACCAAATCTGGCAAACATCCTAGTAAAAGCGCTCGTTGCTCATACATCTTTTCAATGCTTCCGCATGATGTTGGGCGAGCATCATGTCAGCCACCAACCTTGGTATGTCATGAACACTTCATTTTCCTTCCTCAGATCGCTGATCTTGGACCCAGAGCATATTCTGTCTATATAATACTTATCTGAACAAATATCTCTTTCTAGCAACATGAAAATGACAAGTGATTGAAATAATAACCATAATTTTGGATAGACACCACCTGCGACGAATCATGAACCAAGTTGATACTGAGAAAGGGATTCTGGATGGGCATATTTCCCAGTATGTACCGACCAACTAAAAATCTCACCACGAATTCTAATATCAGGAATACCGGCCAACATTTCAGAAAGCCTCTCAAGACAATTCGAAAGACGAGATGCCACCGAGGAAGAGATTCTAAATTGCCGCCATGTCCCAGACCAACTTCATGCAGCAGTATGGATTGCACTGTTGGTCGGCGCCGCCGAAAGATTCGCCTTCTACTACATTACCGCACCCTGGCGTGAGTTATGATCTCCGAGCCACCTGAAGCAGGACTTGCAGGGCTGATCCTCAGCAGAAAACTACCTACAGAATAATCGTGACGACAATGCAAATCCAGGTGCTCTTGGTCTTGGCCAGGTTACTGCGACCAATATTTACAATGGTTACTACCTGTTCGCTGCACTGGCGTCCACTCCCATCGGGGTTCTGTCTGATGCGAAGCTGGGACGTTTCAGAACTTTGACTATGTCCTTGATGTGGGTCTAGATCCTTCGAAGATTCTCCGCACAAGTTGCTTAACTGACTCGATCCAGCATTTATATATTTGGAAGCTTCGTGATGCTTTTCACCTCATTGCCTCCAGCGCTTGACCATGGAGCTGGAGTTCCTGGTATCGTGATCGCCATGATATTCATCGGCATCGGCGTAGGAGGGATCAAGGCAACTGTAAATGCGTTTATCGGTGAGTTTGGCAAGAATGGAAGATTCAAAATGGTATCATCTTGGCCCCGTTCTCTGACTCCTCCACTAGGTGATCAGTACGAAGACACCAGCTTTCAGGTAATGATGACTGGAAAAGGTGAAATGGTGGTTGTAGACCGAACTTTAACGATGCAATATATCTACAACATTTTTTATTGGTACCTCACCACCACCGAGCTCTCGCTCCAGACCTATGAAACTGACCTACAACAGGATGACAAATGTTGCTGCTCTAGCCGTGATTCCGACTACATTTCTTGAGCGGTATGTCGGTTTCTGGATGAGTTATTTGTTAGGGCCAATCGCACTGTGCATTGCAATCGGACTCCTCTTCTTGTATCGCAATTCATTTGGTAGGCGGCGCCGACTATGTCTTACGTACTGCGCTTGAACTGACTCCAAATCTCCATAGTAAAACATCCAGCAGCTGGGAATATCTTGCCCAAAGCAGTTAAAGCTCTATCATGCGCAGCCAAGAACAAGTTCAAGCTCGAAGCTGCCGATCCAGCATATCAACTTGAGCATTTTAACAAGACTGTGAGCTGGAGTTCTGAGTTCATCGCAGAGCTCCGCAGTGGACTCATGGCATGCCAAGTCCTGTGAGTCCATCCTATCACTTGAAAATGTATCCATGGTTGACTAATGTCTGAATCAAGAACGGTATTTGGTGTTTTCTACTTGTGCTTCAACCAACTCAGTAATAACTTGGTATCACAAGCCGGACAGATGGATCTCCATGGGATCCCCAACGATCTGATCAGAACATTCAACGGCATCGCATGTGTGATATGCGGACCCATCATACAAAAGGGACTTTATACTCTTCTGGGGAAATATCATATATCATTCGGGCCTATCGCTCGCATCACAGCCGCCTTCATAATCATGAGTGTTGCAATGGCCTACGCAACCGTAATACAGAAACTGATATACTCAAGCGGGCCATGCTACGAGTATCCTCTAGAGTGCGCAGCGTCGAAAGATGGCATGATCCACAACTCCGTAAACGTGTGGATTCAGGTTCCTCTATATTTCATCCTCGCAGTGGCAGAGATTCTGGGCTTCGTCTCTGCGCTGGAGTATTCGTATTCGAAAGCGCCGAAAGAAATGAAAGCTATCATCCAAGCTTTCACTCAATTGATGTCTGGATTGGGCGCCGCGCTGGGAATTGCGGTATCTCCAGCGGCGAAGAACCCGCAGTTGGTTTGGATGTATACCACGCTCGCTAGTGTAATGGCTGCCACGGCAATGATATTCTGGTTGTGTTTTAGGAAGTATGATAAGTTAGACGCCGAAATAGATAAGCAGAATGCGGAGCGACGGACAGAGGAGTGATGAGAAGTTAGTTAGTCATCGTGTAAAGGATAGAATCAATCCACATGTTTCACGGTAGATTTCAAGACCTGAATCGTGGTTCAGGATATTGTGCAATTTTAACGTTTGAACTCTGACCTCCAACTGTCGAGGACATGAACCCATCGATTTGAGGCATCAAAAATGCAGCCCTCCTACGACATAAATGCCGAAAGCCAAGAAGCTGTACTACCCATAGCTCGCGTCTACTGCGGTTATGTGACTCACACCGGATGAAACTGCCCAAGCAGGGGTCTAACTTCTCCTAATGCGTGTAGATGATGGCAATCTGCAGCTGCATATACAGTGGTAAGAATGCTAGCATATTGCAAGCTCTAGGGAGGGAATACATAAGCTGGCCAACTTCCATATCATATCAGAATAACATCTTGTAATATTCCATTCTGATTCACCAGCCTCCCATCGACCATATTATCTTTCCAGAATTCAGACGGAAGACACCGTGCACCTCAAAAATGAATGAAGCGACGAGCAACACATGTGGCCTTTTGGTAAACCTTAACGGCCAGACAGGTAGGAACCCATGCAAGATCGAAATTGAACCGATTACTTTTTGAGCTGAAATCTTCTAGAATACTTCCAATTTCAATGGTCCTTGAATCCTCACCTGTTACCAAATGGAGGCACAATTGACCTGTTGTTCCAACGAGCTCCACCGCCGGCTCGCGAAATATCTTCTCCTTACAGAGACGAGACTCCTGACCTAATCAAGTATCTTCCCGACCAAGAGAGCCATGAATTTGAAACAATAGCCGCCGAGAAAGCCCCAGATGTATTCGGATTTATTACACAAGCTTTGCAAACCCTCGTCACGGCAAGCAGTGACGCCTGTTCGGCATTTAAAATGCTTGTTCCAACAGTCGATGGCTACATCAGCCGCAGCGACGCTGTCACAATGCGAATGAATGGTTGCATTCTGGTTGACGAAGCTAGGAGCTTTACTTCACCGCTTCAGCAAGTCAAAGCACTCCCGAGTGACCTGGGATCCGTGGAAATTTTCGATTTATGTGCCAGCGCCCTAGGAGGTGTTCGAGTCCGAGCCAGCAACCCCAAAGACGCCCAACTACGGTTGCAACAACTAGAGGCTGAATTCATCAACAGACTCTCATTCGACTGGATCTCATCGATTCCACTATCGGTCAAGCGTCTAGCGTTCGTTCAGGGCAGGGCTGATGCTGAAGGTAGCATTGCGATGTGGGAAGCAGCGAGGAATCTAGGTATCGCACTAGTAATCTTTGATGCTGAGGGGCACTGGCTGCAGGATCCGAAGTGGTCCGATTATCGCGAGGCATTTGTGCCCACGGACATCATGCCTGACGAAAAACTGCCTGAACGTTTAATCAGTGCAATTCGGAGCTATGGAAAGCCTTTCCATGGTATCATGACTGTTAGTGACAGCCGACTTGCCGCCGTCGCCCGAGCCGCGGAACAGTTGGGGCTTACTACAAATCCACCTGAAGCGTACGATATTGCGGGTGACAAATTTCTAACCCGCAAGCTGGAGCCTAGTATTTCGGAAAGCTTTGAATGTACGAGTGCTGAGCACATCCACAACCGAATTGCGAATGCTGAGACCCAGCCGCTGAGATTTCCGCTACTGGTAAAGCCTTGCACAGGCTGGGGCAGCGAGTGTGTCAGCCGCGTCGAAAATGAAGCAATGCTTCTAGAAGCAGTTGAAAAAGCATGCAGCCGTCATCAAGGTTCGGTGTTTAAAGCTACCGGCTGCGTTGTGGAGCCGTATATATCCGGACCAGAGTTCGACGCCAACTTCGTACTCTTTGATGGTGAAATCGTGTTCTTTCAGATTGCGGACGACTATCCTAGTCGAGGAGACAGTGGCTCGACGGACTCTGCTGCGAATTGTGACTTTCTGGAGACTCAAGTTGTGAGTGCCACACAGTTGCCTGCGGAGGAGCAGGCAATAATCCGAGAGCAGATTCACGCCAGCATCCTCAGACAAGGCTTCAAATCTGGCGTCTTCCATTGCGAGGGTCGAGTGCGCGATTCCGCGGTTGAGTTCAGAACTAATACATCAACGGGACATATGGAGCTTGTGTCGGTAGTTACGGGAAGTCCACAAAGGCCATCAGCATATCTCATCGAGAACAATGCCCGAACTCCTGGTTATATGGTCTCCAGTCTAGCCCGCTTGACTTACGGCATTGATTACTTCGCGATACAGATGTTGTGCGCTTTGGGTCCGGAAGAGATCGCCAGATTCAAAGCTATGGCTACGCCTTTCCGGAACGGTGCTCAATATTACAGCATGGTTCAATACGTATCACCAGACCGTAGCGGAGTGTTGCTCACGGAGGATCCGGGGAAGGAGATGGTGGAACGATGCCCAGAATTGATGAATAGAGATAATGTTGCGGTTTCCTGGTCCCCCATGCGTAAAGGAGACAAGATTAATGGTCCAGAAACGAATGAGGTGGCATGGATTAGTCGCTACCTAGTGACAAGCCGGGAATCGTTGAGCCACTTGCTTGACCTCGGAGCTGAGATTGTAAGAGAATTCAAATATGAGCTGGAACCAGTTATATGAGATCGATGTGATACAATTAGACTATATAGAAAGATAGATTTCTTTTCTACATTAGTGTGGTGTTCAATGGGAACAATCTATGGCCGCAAGCATGACTATGAGAGACTTCGAACCTGTTGAAACTTTTTTACGCCCGCACCCGCCAGGTTTACTTGTCCGTGCTCCATACATTTTTTCTTCTTCCTCCTCTCATTACGAGGGATTAGCTGCGTTAGAAAACTCTTAAGCGCATAAACAGGATTAAGAACTTGCTGGAAAGCTGATCGTGTCTTTCGTAATTCTCATATCAAGTGCAGTCTCATCCCATAACTATGGCGTAACGAGTTTAGAACAACGAAAGTTGAACATGTAGGCGGAAGATACCAAGCTCAAGGTATTATGTGCAGATAAGTTGTGTCATGAGGCCCTTAAGGTCAGCTATCTTTAGAGAGTCCCTCTACCTTGATGGAGTTCCAAGCTGACGAACAACCCGCAACATCGCCTGGGAATTCCGTAGATCTGTAGGAGTCAATGGCCTAGCCATATTATCGACTAGCAGGATTACAGCGGAGTGTCGAGGGGAGCTGGTCCTTGCTAATGAGAATTATTGCACATCGCAACATGCCGTGGGCATTTGATCTTGTAGGCTCCTCATTTGTTTGGCTTCCCCAGACCTTTCAGGCGAAGGTAAACATCACAGCCCCACCCATACAAGCTTTGTACAGCAATACCACCACCGAAATATTCAGCATATGCTCTCCCCAAAGGTAAACCATATCCCAATCCTGCAATCGAGCTGCTTTCACCTCCCGCACCAGACAAGGCATTCAGCGCATCCATATTTCCGTTGCCTAGACTCTGCCCTGGAAGCTCATCTTCATCCGAGAAGGTCGTGAAGGAATATGACCAAATGTTTGGTAGCACATCAGGACTTATACCACCACCACGATCCCGAATTCGGATCGTCACACCAGGAGCGGGGTCTTCGAACGGCTTTATCGGAGGGTTGTTGTCTAGAATCATATCTTGGTTTGCAGTTCCATCCTTATTCATTGTTCCAATTGTGGAAGCCTCTGGCTCGGCAGCAATCGTTATGATGACAGGTTCATGAGTCCTTCCAGATTCAACAGTCGCACGAAATGCATTTTTGAGCAATTCTGTAATTATATATTCCAAGTGAACCGGTACAAATGCAAAAGTGGTGTTTGGCTCCCCATCAATGATCCAGCTTGGTCTTACGCCATATTTCAATTCGCAGATTTCTGAGACAAAATTCCCACACGAATTGATGATTGATGCGGGGTTGAGAGCTGTATCTATGACACCAATATAAGATGCGGAATTCGCAGAATCTGCCACTTCATGGTCTGCCTTATGTGGTTGCGAGGAGAGATGTAAGGCAATGTGCTGCTCGGCGATCAATCGAGTGCCAATTCGAGCCCGCAAATGTTCATCCAAAAATCGCGTTACTTCCAGCGGATTTATATACTTCCTGCATTCGAGAAAACCTTTTGCGAGTGTCGGAATAGTGTGGGCATGTGTTTCGACAAGGTCTGCCAGCACCTCCGTGAATCGTATTTCGTCCTCGAGACTTGAGATGGTTTTGTAGGGTAGCAGTGTGGAGAGCGAATGGAGATAATTGTTATATATCTTCGAAATATTTGGATTTGAGACGACGATAAAAGGTAGGTTGCGCAGAGCTTGTATTCGATGTGCGAGTCGAATTGGGAGCAAGTCTAGTGTGAAGTTTGCGGATGAAAAGAGGGCTTCTTTCGATAATGGAGGTCGACCATGTCTGCACCCTGAATTAGTCTCAACTAACAAGAACAACTCATGGGCACATACTTTACGAGGTCTGCCAAACTCAACTTATGCAATGGCTTACTTGCGAGCCTTGCCAGGTCATCGTCGGCGATGGTTGTTGAGCTCGGCGGATGTGACCATTTATGAGCTGATGGAGAGGGGTAATGTGCGAAACTGGCAGGTTTACGAAACGACCTAGGTTTGTTCGCGAGAATGGTATTACTTCGACAAGCTGTCAGTCGCCGAATGTTATGATTCATGATAGCGACGAATTCAATGAGGTAACTAAGCAGACAAGCAATACGTACAAATATGCTACAGGATTACAGCATAGGGCCTTCGGGTAATCAGTACCCGTAGCTCCGGTTCGGTTACGGTAACCTTATTTCTAGTTTACGCTAGTTCCCCGCCTTACTTCAACAGTATCTTTCTGCCCAGCGTTCAATATATTCTCGGGGAATACTTCTTGGAGCCTTGTATACTTTAACATGGAAGCAACACCTGTATTCGAATGAAAACACCCTTCAGGTGAGTATTTGTTAGTCGACAGTTGCTGAATAGTAAGAATCTTTGCGATGATGGTCAGATTCTCATCTACTCAGTCCCAATTACCTCGACCTTTAGAGATATAACGACGCCCTGAAGCTCAGTCTCATAGCTGCTGGCGACTAGTTGTAATTTTCAACAATTACTGTTCACAGCCACCAGCCAGAACCACCTCAATCATGGATCATAACGCATCATAAGGCCAGGAAAGCCGATTTAAATTACATATGCATAGCCCCAATTTTAGTCACGATATCGACCGGTAGTCTGACGGCTTCTTGGGGGGGCGGGGGGCTGTTGGGAGTTGCTGCTTCAGATTGTGCGCATTAGCCCCCAATATAGTTTTAAAAGAGATTCTCTCATGCATAAATTCATATAGCCTCATGCTGTATCGCCGCCACATCTCGAGGCGTAGAATCCAGGACCAATCGTTGGACTCTTACATGGCACACCTCAGAATCTGTGAGCGCTAGTCCGCTTCAAAATCGCTGGGATTTGACTTTCTCGCTCAAAGCAATGCTTTCCAATGATCCAGCCTTGCGCAGCGCACCCGGTTAAATCAAACAGGATCTAATACTGCAGAGCGCGGATTGTTCACTTCTCAATGTCGTTCACCACCGACCAATCCGTACTATCATAGTATCCTGAGCATCAACTTTTCATCGAACAAATATTTTGCAGCAAACATGGAAGAGACTACAAAACTTCCTCCTGAGGACTACACCGTAGGTTGGATTTGCGCCATCGAGCCGGAGCTCAAGGTCGCCAGGGCTATGTTAGATAAAATTCATGCAGCCATCACTGAACAGGACCGGCATGATGATAACATATACACGCTAGGCAGTGTTGGACAGCACAATGTTGTCATTGCTTGTCTGCCAGAATGCGGTATTGCTACCGCAGCTACTGCAGCGAAAGATCTAATGCGCACCTTTCGAAATATCAGATTTGGTCTGATGGTTGGCATTGGCGGAGGCATTCCTAGTGCCAAACATGATATTCGTCTTGGAGATGTCGTTGTCTCCATGCCCAACGAGACCGGTGGAGGAGTAGTTCAGTACGACATTGGTAGGAAAGAAAAAGATGGATTTCATCGAAAGGGCACATTAAACAAGCCTCCGAAGCTGTTAAGGACAGCTGCGATTAATATAAATACATCTGCGACACTATCGAAAGATATTGCTGGGTTGATTAGACAGGCGTGGGAACAAATCGGGACCGATCTCGAAGACGACGAGAATGAATGGGTTTATCCCGGCGCGGATATGGATATCTTATTCAAGGCTACTTTCGACCACATTGATGGTAATTCGACATGTGCTGAATGCGCTGAGCAGGGACTTGTGTTGCAGCGACATCCTCGCAAGAACACTTATCCGAAGATCCATCGAGGTAACATCGCTTCAGGAAACACGGTCATGAAAAATGCTGTGGAGCGAGATATTCTGGCGAAGGCTGAGAATGTGATATGTTTTGAAATGGAAGCAGCGGGCTTGATGGATTCCTTCCCCTGCTTAGTGATTAGGGGTATCAGCGACTATGCTGACTCGCATAAGAACTGGGAATGGCAACCTTACGCTGCTGCAGTAGCCGCTGCATATGCTAAATTGCTTCTCTCAGTGGTTCCTCCACCGTCTGTAAGGGAGTTAGAACCTATCTTAAGTAAGTCGAAAGCTTGATGTCGTTGCAAGATCTCAATTTAGTCTTATGTTCAATGAGGACGACGGGTTCATGTACCTGTATCTTGTGCACGATGGAAATAGCATGCCGATGAAAGTACCATCACCAGGGGGTGCACTTAGTACCCCCTCACGCACAGAAATAACAGAACGACAACAATGCTTTAAAGACAGCTGGAAAATGGAAACATGTTAATGCTGTAGACTATCTGGGTTGTCTAGTTGACAATAAATAACCAGCTAGATGGATTTTCCCAAATCGGCTTGTTTTTTCTACTCCGAAGAGTTACCCGACCAACTTTTGACTGTTTGAGTAAGATTTGAATATTATGAACAATTATACTTAAGTACAATTATATTCAATATCCAAATCTAATTGTTTAAATCAAATTTGGTTATTGAGAACGTCGAAGTTTGAACTTGGTCGGGTAGTGAGTACACCCCCTAGTGTATGCTTACATACTATCCCAAAATCAAGATACCCTGGATTGATGGCGTGTCTTTATGTGTTCAACACTGATTATAATATGCTTTTCTTATATCAACCCCTAAGTCCCTCCTACTAAGCTAATCGTCACGGTCAGAAAATAAACATTGGGTTGTTCCGAATACCAAGAAAGTATCCCCCTTTTTCACTGGCCGAACAAAGATACTTTCAAGCCTTTACGGCGCCCTCTGCCCGACAGCGACCAAATCAAGAGACAATGGTGGGACGTTTGTTATTCAAGGAATGGGTGGAGCAGGAAAAAGTCAAATTTGTGTGAAATTCGCACATGACAACCGGGAAAGGTGAGAAACTCTACTAGTAAGGTCCCTTAGCCACTCCTTTCTGCTAATTAGTAGATTCTGGGGGATATTCTGGGTAGATGGCACCACCGAGGAAACTATCAAGCGCAGTTTCGTTGACATTGGATCGTCATGGAAGAACCAAACTGCCACCCCGGAAACAGTAATGGGCTGGCTGGAAAACGAACCACAACATTGGCTCCTCATTTTGGATAATTGTGACGATATCAACATCGATTATGGTCCATACTTCCTCTCCGGACATCGAGGAAGTATTGTTATGACAACACGCAATCCAAAATGTATTCGTCTGGCAAAGAATGACAACGGCCGCCACGAAATCATTAATTCGATCGAAATGGAAGACGCTGTCACCCTTCTTCTTCGAGCTTGTGAAGAAGATGAAAAGTCATGGCCGAAGTTGACATCAACAGCACAAAAGATTGCTGGGCAGCTTCACTGTCACCCTTTAGCATTAACGCAGGCTGGCGCATACATCTCCAAGAAGCTTTGCTCGATCGATAAATATCTACTGCTTTTCGAATCCGAGAGGAAAGAACTATGCAAAAATCATATCGAGCAGGGAAAGTCGGAGTACGGAGGTGTGTATGCAACATTCGAGGTGTCCGCTGCGGCAATGAGCAAATCTTCCGATAGAGAATGTCGCTACGCGTTAGAGTTGCTCAACATTCTTGCATACTTGTATCGAGAAGAAGTAACAGAAGATATGTTTCTCCGAGTTTGGTATGGGTCCTCGATGGTTTACGTTCAGGAGGACGACGCAGATAATTTAAAAAGCTTTTCTACATGGCACATCCATCAACTGCCAAGATTTCTGATTGAGAGGCAACTGGAATTGAAACAACAACAAAACGGAGATGCTTCAGACTTCCAACTCAGCTATCTACGCGAAGCGATGAATACACTGCAATCATTTTCACTGGTGAACATTTCAGAGACTCGCGGCATGTCTATGCATCCGCTAGCGCATGCCTGGGCCAAAGATCGATTGCAGAATCATTACCAGAATCAAGCTTGGGTATCTGCATCAACGATCATTGCGATGTCGATCGATAGTTTCGAGATGCGGGACTACGTCAGAAACATTATTATGCATATCCAATTTTGCTTTGGGAGTAGACCTGCAGATCTTTTTTCGGTTTATCCCGGATTTCAAATATGTATCATTCTCTACCATTTCTGGTGGCTTCAGTATAATTCATTAGATATTCCTGGTATGGAAACTACACTGGCGATTTTAAGAGGACGAATAAACGTGGAATCAAAGATCAAAAAGCCATCGATGAATTTCAGTCGCATTCAATCTATATCAGCACTACAGAGTGTTCGGTCGGGAATGTACGAGCAAGCAAAAGAGATGCTTGAAGATGTAATCGAATTTTATCAAGTATCGCGACCAAATAAAGCTGATCTGAAGAGGGCACGAGAACGTTTAGCAACAATCTATGAAAGTTTAGGCTCTATTGAAGTAGCCAAGGGATTGCTGAAACGATATGCACGAATACCACCGAGTGATCCATATACACAATACCAGCTTGCGGTACATTATTGCAACACAGAACAATATCACAAAGCTAGAAACCTTCTGAAGAAAGCTTTGAAAATTAGCGAGGATAATCCAGAATATCTACAAATACCAACTATTCTGGAGGAACTAGCAGGAATTTATGGAAAGTCAGGAGATCCGAGAAAGGCTTTACTTGTCCAAAAAGATGTCATTCATCAAATGAGGAGAGTTTACCATGATAAACACATATCATTATACATTAGTATAAGCAATCTCGCAATGATATACGACCAGCTTGGAGAAATTGAAAAATCCATGAGGATCCTGAAGTTCGTTGTATGGTCCCTACAGAAATTCCGTCAGGGAGAATATATATATAATTACCTGGACATAGCATCACACAGCAACCAGTTGGCACAGATGTATTCATCACTGCATCAGCTTGAAGAAGCTACAAAAATTCTTCGAGCACTAGTGAGGAAGCTGTCGAGGCGAGTAGAGCCGACCCATCCGGATCTTCTGAGATATCAGAATGAGCTATCTTTACTGTACTTGAAACAAGGTCAGACCCACAAAGCTATTCCAATCCTGAAGAATATTGTTTCGATTTGCGGAAAGACAATGAAGGAGATTGACTACGAGCGATTGACGTATGAAAGAAATCTAGCAAAAGCATATGGAGATCTTGGAAAGTATAGGCAAGCCATTACGATAGCTAAACATGTTGTTCGTGTGAGAAGAAAAGTCTCACAGCCTGGAGATGAAGATCTACTTGACGCGGAAGCTCTAATTTCTACATTGATTGCTGAACGAGCTGAGGATACTGAGCGAGCAATACAGAAACAGCTGTTGCCCACTATCGATTTGGATTCTCAAAGTCAGACAGTAACAAACTGTCACGAAATAGGTGGTTTGGAGAGGGGTGGCGAAGACGAAGTCGATGCCCAGACGTGTGAGGACATGCATGACCCTACCATTGAAATGCCCATCGCAGCAGAGCTAGTACCAGCGACAGACGAGAGTCACTCATTAGCTCCCATTTCAGAGGCGATGGACGACGCAAACCGAGTTGAAACTTCAACAAGAGTACTGAGCGCGACATCCAACTCGGAGCCTTGGGCCAGCTTAGAGATGGATCTTCACGACGATGTCTCGGAGAGCGGATCGTACGTTATTTCGGAGAATGAGCCTTATGAGATATCAGATGCAGAATCGTATGCCATATCAGCAGTAGAATCTTGTGATATCTCTGAGGGAGGATCATATACCATTTCAGAAGAATCATCACTAGAATTGTCAGACGACGATGACAATTCAGAAGTACGAGAAATATTTGCGCGTTGGCCAGTGCTCGACCCAGCAAATGATGATAAGGAGGAGAATACGACATGCTGTAGTTGTTCGGTAATGTAGTTTAACAGAACAAGGAGAATGATTTCAGGTAGAGACGTGTCTGAGATTTTGGACATTCAGGTAGCATAGAGTAGTTCGGCTCTTCTAAGCTGTTTCTAGAGCGTCAGAGATTGAGCTAAGCATTGCTTTCCTCTTATCTTAGCTCACCATGACAGAATTGGTGCCTGGTAGTGTTTCTCACTGTCCGCTAGTGTTAATCTATACACTCAAGAGGTACTAGGTAGATTCTAAATTCTGATATGCGTAATGCATCTGGTCTCGGGCCACACAATGACTAGTTGAGGGTCGAAGTGAATGGACGAGTCTCCGAGAGCACCAGTGACACTAATGGGAAGCAGGGCTCGGGGGTTTAAAAAGTTAGAGCAGAACTACTGCTGAGAGCTACTTTAGCTATGCTAAGGAACATGTCCGAGGAACTTTTCCAACGGAACCCCGCTCCACCTGTGCTCTACGGTCACATATTTTGCACTTGCGAGCAACTAGGCTTGAACTCTGATAGCAAAGAGCCGAGTAATTTATAATATCGAGCATCCTTTGCTCCAATCACAGGAATATTGATTCCCCTCATCTAACGTCTGTATGACGGTCTTCAAGGTAATCGTTTCACGTCCACACTGCGTAAAAGAATACTTCAATCATACTCAAATGCACTGGAGATTTCCCAACAGCTTCAATATCATATTGGAGGCTGATACTATTTACACAACGTGCAAAACCCCCTGCATCAAACCCAGTGCAGAATCAACATCCAGCTACCTAGGTTCAAATCCTCCAAACCCCTGAGCTCACTGCGTCGTCATAACTCCGTCTGGCTCGATACTTTCCACACTGGGGTGCGAATCGAGAGTATTCACGGCATCATCCGGCAACGAAACGCTGTGAAAATTTATCAGACTTCGCGCTGTAATATCTGAGAAGAAGAGCACTCACACAAATCCCTTGATGATGGTATACTCTTCCACGATCGTGCCCCCTTGGTTTTTGATTTTTTGCTTCAGGCTATGCGTTGTCAGTATTGTAAATATCTGTGTAAGAGGGCTCATACTCGGCTACATTCTCGTCCGAGGCGTCTTCTTTGCAGGTGAACTATGCGTGTTAGTGAATGATATGAGGGATTGGATAATGTGGGAACGGATGAGTACAATGTATTTAGCCATCGTGAACTTTTGATAGTATTGTCGAAAGGAGAGCTGAGTGATAGAATGTGAGTTGTTGAGGATGCATACATATTCTGAGCTGAGTGTGGGAGATGGGTCGTTTTATCATCCTTAGCGGCGGGGTACATAGATTAGGCAGGTGGAACGAGAAAGGACCCATGATATCACAAGATGCATGCCACGGCCGTGAATGTGTTTTACTTGATTTCCTACAGTGATTCGTGGCTTACGTTAAAGTTAAAATATCTTCTAAGTATTTAAAGCTTTGAATAACAGTGGGTATCATCTCGTTGACGGATAAATAAGCTAGGACCTCGGGATGTTTTAAGGAGATCCGGGTCACGGTTTGTCGTCCTTTTCTGATATGTAGTATGCGGGCAACAAGAATGTATAACAAGGTCGCACAGAAACGTCAATCATGCCATGATGATGAAATAAAATCGCGACAATGTTTATGCCATTCATGGTATCTGCGAAATAGTCTACTCCACACCAAAACCAAAACCCCTGTGTCCCGAACCGAAGCGAGTATCCCCTTATCCCCTTTCCATGTTATTATGATCTACTGGGTCTTGACCTGGCCATCGGCGGACTCGGTGGAAACATGTTCGACGGAATCAAGGGCGTGGACCGATCCGGG
Source organism: Rutstroemia sp. NJR-2017a WRK4 (assembly GCA_002946385.1). Taxonomy (NCBI): domain Eukaryota; kingdom Fungi; phylum Ascomycota; class Leotiomycetes; order Helotiales; family Rutstroemiaceae; genus Rutstroemia; species Rutstroemia sp. NJR-2017a WRK4. The sequence continues at coordinate 254,174 of NJPR01000063.1, forward strand.
CTTGAAAATAACACTGCGTGTAGTTAGCCTCTGCAACGTTGTGTATATCTGCCGTTGCATGCGCATGATAGAATACTTACGAGAACCCTGGGTAGAGCGAAGATTTGCTGTAGATGTAACCTCCAGATTCCTCGGCCTTTTTGATTGCCCTATTCGCTATCAGTACAGATGCTTCACCGATTGTGGCAGGAGGAAGAGGTCATTCCCAGTTTAGATCACATACTCTTTCAGTTGCTTCTGTTGAGTCTCCTCGGGAATTTCTTGGTTGTTCTGATCTTTTTCGGCGATGGTGACCTTGAAGTTGTTAGGCATGTACTCGAAACAGGACGTGGATGATTCCCTACCAAGAGCTTCTCTCCGCCCTCGTACTCCTTGGGAATGCTATCTTCAGACATGGTGATTTTGGTTGTGGAAATTGTTTGATTTTCGACGATGATTGCGTGATCGTTCGTGGACTGGCAGAGTGGTGGTAAGATTATTGTGTAGGAGTATAAGTAAGAAGTGCAAACAGAAATCGAGGGGTAATCGGGGTCCTTATGTATGACCACACCAGACCACTCTGTTTCACATGGGTTGTCGTTGCCCACTTTCAGGACCCCGCCCCGCAGTGCAATTGATCACTGGAGCATATTTGAGCAAACTAGCCAAGTACGTCATCTCAGCTCGTCGCCAGACACGTATTAGAAATGCTGCCTGAATATGCGTACGATCAGCTCTAGGCCTTTCGTCCTACAATCCTCCTCAGCCAAAGATGGTTGATTCGATGAGCAAATGTCTAACATATCCACAAGAGCTGAGACACCCTTGGAAAACAAGGAAACCTCGTACCTCCGTGAGAAGTCACAAGTCCCAACTTCAGCCACACCTACATGCACAAAACCAGATAAGCGATAAGGAGGGGCAGAACAGAACACTAACCTCCTACAAGCTAGCGCGGCATCGGGATAAATTTTAAGCGTGCCGACGGCGATAAAAAAATTATTGCGAAAAGGTCCAGAATTTCAATGCTGTTGTCGTTGCGCTGAGGACAAGGCTTACAGTGCCTCAATTCGTCAACCATGGAGGACCAAAAGAACAGACCTCATCGCGCTTCCAAAGAGAAGAAGAAGCAGCAAGGAGGTTAGTGTGAATTTTCTGATGGCATTTGCGCATTCTAACAATACCGCAGACCGAAATCCTAAGGCGTTCAGTTTCGCAAACCCGGGAAGATTGGCAAAAACTGCTGCGCGGTCTCACGATGTAAGTCAACAACTCTACAGAAGCTTTGCTCAGTATTTCTGACTGCTCTAGATCAAAGAAAAACGTCTCCATGTTCCTCAAGTCGATCGATTGCCGGAAGAACCACCACCACGGCTCGTCACAATCGTTGGACCACCAGGTGTTGGAAAGACTACACTGTTGAAATCATTGGTCAAGCGATATGCCAAAGAGACACTCTCCGATCCTCAAGGACCCATCACAGTAGTTACCTCGAAACGACAAAGACTCACATTTGTAGAATGTCCGAACGAACTCGAAGCGATGGTCGACCTTTCAAAAGTGGCGGACATCGTTCTATTGATGATTGATGGAAATTTTGGGTTTGAGATGGAGACCATGGAGTTCTTGAATATCTTGTCCTCAAGTGGTATGCCGGGAAATGTCTTTGGTATTCTTACCCATTTAGATCTCTTCCGAAAACCACAAACCCTCAAAGATGCGAAGAAGCGACTAAAGAATCGATTTTGGAGCGAGCTATACCAGGGCGCACATCTGTTTTACCTATCGGGGGTCATCAATGGACGATATCCGGACCGGGAAATTCATAATTTGTCTAGGTTTATTTCGGTCATGAAGAATCCACGTCCATTGATTTGGCGCAACACCCATCCTTACACAATTATCGATAGTTTCAGGGATATTACGCATCCGACTAAGATCGAGGAAGACGAGAAATGCGATCGGACAGTCGTTTTGTCCGGATACCTTCGAGGAACCAACTTCGCTGCTCAGGGTCAAAGAGTGCATATACCAGGCCTCGGGGACTACACGGTGTCCAGTATGGAAGCATTACCAGATCCATGTCCGACGCCATTTATGGATCAAGCAATTGCGAAGGCATCCGGGAAGACGGGTCGTAGACGATTAGACGAAAAAGAAAAGAAACTACATGCGCCAATGTCTGATAAAAGCGGACTTAAGATTGACGGAGACACAATCTGGATCACTCGCGAGAAAGGGTTTAATTTCGACAAGGAGGCAGAAGATGGAGAACGTGGTGAAGGAGAAGAAATGATTGTTGGACTTCAAGGAGAAAGAAGACTACTCGGTGAAACCGAAGAGGGCGTACGATTATTCAGTAATGGCGAGACTATCAAATCACTGCCGCAGGACGATTCGGGTCGCAAACACCCAAGATCCGCAAGATTTGTGGATGGTGATCAGGCGTCGGACGCAGAGATGTACGAAGATGATGAATCCGTCAGTGGTGGAGAATTAGGCTCAGATGACGAAGCAGAGATCACCGAAGATAAGCTAGGAAAGGCGTTCAGGAAAGACGAGGACAAACCTGGTGGTGATGTAGAGTTTGCCGACAGTGACTCTGATCTCGGCTCCATATCTGGTGATGACTTTGATGGAGAAGATGACTCGGACTTTGATGATGAGGAAGGCGCAGCTCGATGGAAGCAGAACATGTTAGAAACCGCTCGAAAGCTTCATAACCAGAAGAGGTCGTACCGAACTGCTGATCTCGCAAAACTCATGTACGATGAATCCCTTACTCCAACAGAGGTATTACGGAGATGGCGAGGTGAAATCGAAGAGGAGGAGGAGAATATCGAAGACTCTGACGATGAGGGCGAATTTTTCAAGAAGACTGGTCGCGAAGATGCGGACAAATTCATGGAAGATCGAGCAATACCAATCCTTGATTACGAGGAACTGGAATCAAAATGGTCCGTAGAGGACAATATCGAGCAACTTCGTCAGCGTTTTGCGACAGCGGACTTGCTGAAAGAAAAAGCCAATGGAAGTGGAAGCGATGACGAGGATGGTGAAGGTGATGAGGAGGACGAGGATGACGAGGGAGATGGTGAGTTTCAAGATTTGGAGACTGGCGAGGAACACAAAGCAGAGCAACCAGATGATATCGAAGCGGAGCGAGAAAAGAATGCCAGAAGAAAAGAGGAATTGAAGTTGAGGTTTGAGGAAGAAGACCGAGAAGGATTCAACAACGACAAAGCGAACGCAAGAAGAGAAGCCGGTGGGGACGATGAGTTTGGCGAGGATGAGTGGTATGATGCACAGAAAGCACAAATTCAAAAGCAGCTCGACATCAACAAAGCCGAATATGAGAATCTCGATGAAAATCAGAGAATAAGTGTTGAAGGATACCGAGCCGGAATGTACGCGAAAATCGTCATCGAAGGTGTTGCATCGGAATTCGTTACTCGGTTCAATCCACGAATGCCAATAATCGTTGGAGGTTTAACACCTACAGAGGACAGGTTTGGCTTCGTTCAAGTCAAAATCAAGAGACATAGATGGCACAAGAAAATCTTGAAAACAAATGATCCTTTGATCATTTCTCTAGGCTGGAGACGCTTCCAGACTCTTCCAATCTACAGCACTTCGGACAATCGAACGCGAAATCGTATGCTCAAATACACTCCCGAGCACATGCATTGCTTTGGCACATTCTATGGTCCTTTTATTGCACCTAATACGGGGTTCTCGTGTTACCAATCATTCTCCAACAAGAATCCTGGATTCCGAATCGCCGCGACTGGTACTGTTATGACTGTTGATGAGTCTTCCGAAACGGTCAAGAAACTCAAGTTGACTGGTACTCCTTACAAGATCTACAAGAATACTGCTTTCATCAAAGATATGTTCAACACTTCACTTGAGATTGCCAAGTTCGAAGGAGCTTCAATTAAGACAGTTTCTGGTATTCGAGGACAAATAAAGCGCGCTTTAGCCAAACCTGAAGGTTACTTCCGTGCTACCTTCGAGGACAAGATCCTGATGAGCGACATTGTCTTCTTGCGAGCCTGGTATCCGATCAAACCTCACAGATTTTACAACCCAGTGACAAATCTCATCGGTTGGGAAGGTATGCGATTGACTGGTGAAGTTCGTCGGGATCAAAATCTACCCACACCGCAGCAGAAGAACAGTCTTTACAAACCTGTGGAGAGAGTAACCCGTCACTTCAACCCATTGCGAGTACCTAGAGCTTTGGCTGCTGAACTGCCTTATAAGAGTCAAATCGTACAGATGAAGAAACAAGGCAAGCAGACCTATATGCAAAAGCGAGCAGTCGTTGTTGGGGGTGAAGAAAAGAAAGCTAGAGACCTAATGCAGAAGCTGATGACTCTCCGCAACGAGAAAGTCGCGAAGAGGAAGGCGGCGAATGAAAAGAGAAGAGAAGTCTATAGGAAGAAAGTCTCGGAGAATGAAGAGAAGAGAGGCGAGAGGGAGAAGAAGGAGAAGCAGGAGTATTGGAGAAAGGAGGGCAAGAAGCGTAGAGCTGATACCGACGGTGGTGGAGGTGGCAAGAGGCGTAAGTGAAATCGCTTGTAGGTTGTCGGGTCTGTGGCGTTCGTGGGTATAGAATCCCACTTGGAGTTTAAAAATGTACAAATATAGCAATCTTTTCAAATAAGTTATTCTTAAATGAATACTATACTGCAATGATGATAGACACGATCCCGCTGTTCGGCAACTTTTTCCGCCCTGTGAATTATGCCGAGGTGCGGGGGTGAGCGGTTGTGGAGTCGAGCTTGTCTGGACCCCGGAAAAGCTACGTAGGGCTTGAAGTAAATAACGTTATCCTCAACTTTTTCTTTCAGTTAACATAATTATTTCCTTTATGCTACTCTGTAATATATACGACTAGAGTTTCATCGCCGCCATCATGCCTAAAGCAATTACAATGCAGAAAATCGAGGGCGGTAAACCCGGAAAAGTTTACTACCCGTTCGTCTCACCTCCATCGCATCCATTATCCCGCACATTTAACTGACAATACCATCACAGCCTCGAAATAACAGACCATGCCACCCCCTCCCTCAAACCCAATGACCTCCTCATCCAAATCCACTCCGCAGCTCTCAATCATCGAGATCTCTTCCTCCGTCAACACCTCTACCCCGCTCCTAGCTGGGACGTCCCCATGCTCGCCGATGCCTGCGGTGTCGTGAAAGAAGTCGGTTCGAACGCTGATAAAAAGTGGCTCGGGAAGCGGGTAATTCTTACACCGGGTAGAGGATGGAAGGATGATCCTTTTGGACCGGAAGATCCTAAGGGGTATCAGATATTGGGCGGCACAAGTACAATTCCTATCGGTACTTTGTGCGAGGAAGTAGTGATTGATGCGGAGGAGGTGGAGGAGGTGCCGGCGCATTTGAATGATGCGGAGGCGGCGGCTTTGCCGTTGACTGGGTTGACTGGGTGGAGGGCGTTGGTTTCGAAAGGAGGGGAGGCGAATGGGAATGTGGGGGAGGGGAAAAATGTTTTGGTGACGGGGATTGGAGGGGGGGTGGCATTGAATGTGTTGCAGTTTGCGGTGGGGAAGGGGTGTAATGTTTATGTGACGAGTGGGGATAAGAAGAAGATTGAGAAGGCTGTGAAGATGGGGGCGAAGGGGGGGGTGAGTTACAAGAGTGAGGGGTGGGAAAAGGAGCTGAAAGGGATGTTGGGGAAGGGTTCGTTGGATTTGATTGTTGATGGTGCGGGAGGTGATATTGTGAAGAAATCGTTGAGGCTGATGAAGGTGAGTTTAAGTCCTTTTTCGCTGTTGCCCTGTTCTCTATCAATTTCCTCCCATAGAATCATTGCTAACAGAAACCAATTTACTAGCCTGGCGGTACCATCGTTCAATATGGTATGACTGTTGGACCTCAGATGACTTGGTCGATGCCAGCAGTTCTCCTCAACTTCGAGCTCAAAGGATCAACTATGGGATCACGTAAAGAATTCCGCGAAATGGTTGCCTTTGTCAATGAACATAAGATCAAACCAGTAGTATCGAGGGTTGTTAAAGGTATTGACAATCTGAAAGAGATTGATGAGCTGTTTGACGAAATGAAGAACGGGAGTCAGTTTGGGAAGTTGGTCATTGAGATTAAAGGCCAGAGTGGAGCTGCGAGTAAGTTGTGATTTAAGATGCAGTATGACGGCGTCGACTGTGGACCTGGATAAAGGTTGACTCGGCATAGGTCAATGAGATGTGTCAGGGCTTCCAAATACCCATTTACTGGCCTGTATATTCTTGTGTAACATACAAAGTACAACCCGCACAACTACAAGAATGGTAATCGGATCTCATACATGATTTCCCAAAAGACTGGATGGGCCGTTGCGTCAAGCCTCATGTGATGAACTCCTTGCGAGTGAATTTTTTGGGGTCTGGTTACACACTCTCTTCGGAGGAGAAAAAACCGGCCGATTTGAGAGAATATATTATTGCTGATTACCGATATCAAACGAATATTCTAGTTGATTCAACAATTTAATGTTTTCATTGTCCAACTGTCTTTGCACTATTGCTGTCGGCCTGTTATTTCTACGCCAGAGAGACACTGACCTCTTTCGATCATGATCTGCCGTCTCTTAGTGGATAGCTTCGTGTGTTTTTCCTTGCACTAGAGCAGCCACCAACAATGCCGCAAGATGTGGTCATCAAAACCAACTGTTTGCACCGATTGGTAACTACCGGCAGTTTCACAAGTGGAAAGTTCTCCGTAGCCCTTGTCCTGCACTTCTTTGTGAGATTTCAATCTTTGGCACATTGTCGTTGTATGATTGTCTAAGTAAAAGTCATGGATTTATCACGGCTAGATATACGCTCGCATCAACCTTTCAAGGTATTTTGGTTTCTTATTGCTCTGGTTCATATATTCATAAAAGCAATTTTCTATAGCCTCTATTATATCTCTCCATCCACTCGACCAGTTAACGAATGGATATACCGACAATCCCTAACCACTTCTCTCCTCCGCACCACCCTCCATCACATAACCACCCTCCGCTACCTCCCATCCATCTCTCTCCTCCCCGGCCACGAAGCCGACCGCTTCCACCTCGTCCCTCCCTCCCGCTGCCCCAACCTCTACACCGGCGTCCTCGCATCCCAAGCATCAATAACCCCCCAAACTATAGGCGGAACTTTCTACCCCACCACTCCTCCCCAGCCCCAGCACCTTCCCCGCAACAGCACCATCATGTTGCATTTCCACAGCGGTTCTTTCCTATTTGGCTTGGACCGCATATCTCAATGTGCGTTTGCGGCAAGTCTACTTACGTCTCATATCGCTACTTTTGCGTTCTTTCCGCAATACAGATAAGCGAGGAAGGAATCGGGGTATTTCCCGGCGGCGTTGCAAGATGCGGTTACGAGCTATGTGTGGTTGGTGGATGTTAATGGATTTGAGGCAAGGAAGATTATTATATCTGGGGATGGGGCAGGAGGAGCTTTGGCGTTGGGGTTGGTGAGATGGTTGGGGCAGCAGAGAGTGGGGTTGCAGAGTCCACTGAGGTGCTGCTTTGGAGTCCGCAGCTTGATTTAGCGGGGCATATGAGTGAGGTTTTGGATGTACGGATAAATTCTGGTGATTCTAAAGCAGATTATTTGGAAGTAGAAATGCTGAAATGGGCCTCGGAGTTGTATCTTGGTCCGAGATCTCAGCAATCTGGACGGGATCTGGGGAAGGATCAGCTTGCTAAATCCTATTATGTTTCCCCGTCTCGTCATCCGTTTGCTACATCGATCGCGATATGGATATTGGTGGGGAAGGCAGAGATGTTACGGAATACAATTGTGACATTTGCGGAAGTCATGTCTTCAGTAAGGGGCAATACAGTGGGTTCGTCTGAGATAGGTGGCGCACCGCATAACATATTCATGATGGGGGAGCGCTTTGGATGGAAAGAGCAGGCGGAGGATGCAGCTAGAGAAGCGGGGACGTGGTTGAGAAAGAAAGGATGGGCCGGAGCTAGAAGAGGGGCAACAATGGTAGGTGGTAGAACCATGGAGGACGAGGAGAGTGAGAGGAGTGGTGATGTGTTGTTTGAGTGAACGCTGCTGGTCAATTTTATTTGCAATGGTACTGCACGAACGTAAGGACTAATTTATCTTCATCATATGTACAATTCTATCTTACGTCTATGTGCATGGGTATCGACCATCTCCTCCTTCACAGCTTTAAATACAGCTCATCACAATTCATCGCCTCGTCAAAAACTCTCCGACCCCTCACCACTCTCTGTACTCTCGGCACTCTCTACCGCCTCCACTGGCACGAGCATATCTCTTGTCTCATCTCTACTCTGTTTTAGGAAGGGAATCAACTGAGTTCCTCCCGTTCCCCTGAACTCCTTTCCCCCTTTCTTTGTTGTAGCAACTGCTAGATTCAATCCGGCATTCTCCTTTCCTGTAGCTTTCCGCGATGGGTTTATGATGTACCGCGTTACGATTTGGATATGGATATCTCTGAAGCTGGTCAAGGTCTCCACAGCATCGTTGTATGCTTGTGTTACTTCAGGGTCGCATGCTGAGTGGGAGATATAGGTGTGAATTGGAGAGACGGCGGAGATGTGGTTGAGGAAGGCACGGTGAGGGCCAGGCATGTACTTGCGCATTTCCTGCGGGTGGGAGTTAGTATCATGTTCTGAAGCGACGAAGCAGTGAAAAGGGAGAGATAGAAGAAGAGAAACCTACATCCAAGAACCCATGGCTACTACCAGCCTCCTTCTTAACCTCTCCATTCGCCGGCCCCTTCCCCGCCATCCCCCGAGTTGGTACATGTTTAACCCCCAACACCGCATCCCAGAACTGAATCAAACTACTCTGCGCATTACTCCCCCCGCTATAACACCTCCACTCGCCTTTTCCATCACCCTCATCATAAAAGACACCTCTCGGCAGGCCGGCCATGGCCATATTCTTACTCCCTGCCAGAAACGGTCTAATGATATGATAAAACACTTCCGGATCGCAATGCTCGTACATCCTTTTCAGGATCTCCCCACAGTCTTGTATGCAGGAGGCGAATTTCCGTAAGCAGGAGACCAGAATAGATGGCTCGTTGGCGCGCACAGCGTCCATGGCATCCAGCATGACTGGGATTATGCCCGCGCCCCGTGCTTCGATTGCAACGGAGACGAGATAGAACCAGGATTCATCGGGGGTGGAGGTGAAGGTATGGACGGTAGATAGATGCGAGAGAGAGGTTAGGTCTTTGGTGGGGGAGGTGCTGGTGAAGTTCCAAAGGTTGAGACCGGCGTAAGTCGCCGTTGGGGGAAGGCCGAGGTGGGAAGATACTGTTAAGAAAGGCTTTGCTATCTGTGCTGGGAGGATCTTTGATCGTGTTAGAGTGAAATTATCTACGAACGGAGTGAATTTGCTTACTTCTGATGGCTGGCTGCCACCCCATATATAGGCATGTGTCATAAACGAAAGAAGGTGGTATGCTCTTCTCCATTGGGGCTCTTCCGACAGACTTGATGTGTCCAGTATTGGCATAGCATTTGCACTCTGTCTAAATCTTTTGCTCTCTAACAACTGTGGGATTTCGTCGACTAGAATTTCCCATTCCGTATGTGAGTCGAGCCGAGGAAGGGGGTTCGTGTCTGGTAGAAAACCATTCTTTTGGGATACCCCAAATTCCGCGAGGTTAATGTTCAATGGGCCGAGCATCTTCGAGAAATTTATGAACAAAGGTATTATAACAAACTAATGATAGACTGACAGAATGCTACACAAGAGGAAAATCTCAATGCTCTCTGCTAGATAGAATGTGGCGGATGCTGATCAAAAAATACATACAATAACCTTCGAATCACTGCCATCAAGAACAGTTTTCTACTCCATCAAACTGCTATCCGAAATCATCCCATACAAGGAACCGACCTTCGGCCATTTCCAATATCACCGGCACTCATTCACCGCAGAGTGATACGATGCGCGTGATTGTATCGCGTAAGGTAAGGAGAAGAGTGGGTACGGAACACGGATGCGGAAGCGGAGGCGCAACGAAATTCCTTGGACCGACGGAAGGCGCTGATAACGACGCCATCGTGCATTGTACATTTTGGTGAAAGAGAGAAATACGAGAGCTACAAAGTGTGCGAAAACGGACTTGGGACAATTTTGGATCTCGATCAAATCATCCAATTCTCAGAATATCATTCTTGCCTTGAAGAATTCATTCTGCTTGAGCTCTACTGCACATTCCAGAAAGTTCACGACGAGTGACAACAAAATCCACCACACACCGCTCGAAGTACACATAACAGCAATATGGGATCCGTAGAACAACCATCAATGAAGGTGGAAAAGCCATCATTTTCTTCCGAGGCCAACTCGTTGGAGTATGCGCAGTCACTTGATGCGAAGGATCATATGCGCAAATTCCGAGATCAATTCATCATTCCCTCGAAAGCCAACATCAAAGCAACAAAACTAGCAAAGCCAGGTTTGTAACTTCTCTCCCCAACAATTGTCAACCCCGCACCAGCACGTGATACATATCTAACTCACGTTACAGGTCTCTCCGACGATTCCTCCATATACTTCTGTGGAAACAGTTTAGGACTCCAACCTAAATGCGTGAAGGAATATCTCCAGGCCCACCTCGACACATGGTCATCCATTGGTGTCCATGGCCATTTCCGCGACTTGGAAGACTCCCCACTCACACAATGGCAACTCCTCGCCGAACATGCGTCCAAGCAATCCGCACCCATTGTCGGTGCTCTCCCCTCAGAAGTCGCAATCATGGGCACCCTAACCATGAACCTTCATCTCCTAATGGCCTCATTCTATACCCCTACACCTGAAAAAAACAAGATCATCCTTGAATGGAAAGCTTTCCCATCCGACCACTATGCCATCGAATCTCAAATCCGCGGCCACGGCTACGATCCAGCCTCCTCAATGGTCATGATCGGTCCCGATGAAGGCACATATGAGATCTCCACTGAGAAAATTCTCCGCACTATCGACGAACATGCTGACACTACAGCGTTGCTTCTCCTCCCTGGAATCCAATACTACACTGGACAATTCTTCGATATCAAGACGATCACCGCCTATGCTCAATCCAAGGGCCTACTTGTGGGGTGGGATCTTGCTCACGCCGCAGGAAACGTGCCGCTCGAGCTCCATGACTGGAATGTTGATTTTGCAGTCTGGTGTACGTATAAGTACATGAACGCCGGACCGGGCAGTATTGCCGGAATGTACGTGCACGAGAGACATGGACAGGTGGATTATAGCGAGGGAGAAGATAAGCCAAAGTATAGACATCGATTGATGGGTTGGTATGGTGGGGATCAGAGTTGTCGGTTTTTGATGAATAACAGTAGGCTTCCCCTCACAATTACTACATAGAATCCGATCTAACAAAAGAAAACAGAGTTCCGTCCCTCACCCGGTGCATCCGGCTACCAAGTCAGCAACCCTTCCGTCGTCGACCTTACATCCCTCTGCGCCGCCCTCTCCATCTTCAACCAAACATCCATGAGCGAAATTCGCCGAAAGTCACTCCACCTCACCGCCTACCTCGAGCATCTACTTCTATCATCTAAATCCTCTGCTTTCCAAATCATAACTCCATCAGACCCAGCTGCAAGAGGTACGCAATTGAGTGTTCTGCTGAAGCCGGGGAGGTTAGAGACGCTATCGGATATGTTGGAGGAGGCGGGTATTGTGGCTGATAAGAGGAAGCCGGATGTTATTCGAGTGGCCCCGGTGCCGTTGTATAATACGTATGAGGACGTATGGAGATTTGTGCAAATCTTTGAGCAGGCGTTGGAAAAGTGCGACAAAGCTTAATAGGGGCAATACGTGAGGAAAGGGAAATGTACATATTTTGGGAGGTCTGATTCTTGTATTTATCTTGGCAAATGATAACTATTATTCTTTCATGTGCTATGGTTGGATCTGATTGCCAAATATGTTCCTGTGATCTATCTTCCATGATTTCATATTTGCAAACAAGTACTTATATACATGAATTTGCCGTCTCGCAGGCTCCATCCAAGAGTCCCTTCGCCGAATGTGAAAACCCCCAATTCTCATACCACCGTATGTAAAACAATGATTCCTGCTTCACAAGTAAACCCTATTGAAGTACCACTCTTCACCTCCTTATAGAACCAAAGCAGCCAATACTCCGGCCGCAACACCCATCAACCCAACTTTCAAACTTCCCGCACCACCAGCGAATTGAGAAGGAACAGGAGCACCTGTATCTGTAGCATTGCCAACAACGCTTGGGGCCGCTGTAGCACTCGTAACCATAGTTGGGACGCTCTCTGTCGCCGAAGCACTGCCGGTTGGAACAACAACGGTGGTAGGAGGTGCTGCCGTGCTAACTTCAACTGGAGAAGTAGCAGGAACTGGAGGAAGAACGATGGAGGTATTTGCTGGAATTGGGATAGCCGGCGGGGAAATAGGAGACGGGATGGGGATGGCCGGGATGGATGAGGGAATTGGCACGGAGATAGCGGGCATGGAGGAGGGGATTGGAGGAGGCATGGCAGGCATGGATGAGGGAATTGGCATAGGCATAGGGGGCATGAAGGAAGGCCTAGGAATGGGGAGAGCGGGCATGGAAGAGGGTATAGGCATGTCGGGAATAGATGCGGATGGTGAGACCGGAATTGGAGGAGCCGGTGCTGAGGAGGCGTAGGGACAGTCCGTGATAGTGGGTTCGCAGGACGAGATGGTCACTGCTTGCGTGGTGTAGACAACAGCTGTTGTTGGCACTGCGCTTGTGACATCTGGAGGTGAGCCCGCTGTGGTGACTGGGGCTTGGATTTGTCCGTCTGAGATTTGGGACACGACTGCGGCGGAAACAGAGGCTGCAAGAAAGAGGATGCTGATTGTGGACTTCATTTTGATGGTTTGGTTTGGTGGTGGATGAGGACTTGTTTGTAGAGCGTGAGTGTATGGGATGTAGCTGATTGAACGAGCGAGAGAGCACTTTATGTATTCCTTTGGAAACGAAAGTAGGTAGTTTTGGTTGACTGAAAGAATGTCTTTGAATTGTAGCACATGAAAAAACAACAAACAAAGTGGAATTCGAAGAACTCAAATACTCCATAACGGCAAATCATTCTCATCCCGAAAAGCGCATCGTCCTCTTTTCAAACAATCGTTCAGCAACTAGATATGCACAGAGTCCTAGCATCGACAGAAGCTCAGGGCGGATTTCTGTTGAAGACAAAACTAATGCAGCTTAAGAAGCCGTTCATAACACTAAAGGGTTTTCAACCAACAGCCGTGGGGTACTAGGGAAAGCTAACGGTGTTTGAGCTCGATGTACCTGAGCCGTACCTGATCGACACTTGATGGTTTTTGCAGCGATCTGCAGTCGTGCGTCGAGCGGCTTGATACGGGTGTCGATTCTGATGTCTGGGTGTTGTCATAACGTTCAAGTATTTGGACGGTTCTTGGAGAAGCCATTTTCTGTAAATAAAAAGGCGGGTTGTCATACCTTTTCTTAGGCCTGTATGGGTGAGTCTACTGAAAGACTCATTGACCGTCCGCAGTGGAAGCCAGAATCCACCTTGTTGTTTTCAAGTCCCCAGTTCCTTGTTTACTTAGAAAAAGGACTTGCAAACCCGCATCAAGGTTTCGAAATTCTTTGGGTGGCCCAGATCACCAAGGGATATACTCACTATCCGACCAACTTCGAACTTCGATATACACAATATCCAAATTTCATTTAAACAATCAGATATGTTTTGTTATACTGATCTTTAAATTTCACTTGAACAATCAGCAGTTGGTCGGGTAGTTAATACACTCCCAGGTGGATGCTCCTTTTCTATTTCTGGCCACTGCCATGCAAAAGGAAAACTTCCCGTCGCTAGTGATCCACCGTTGAAGTTTAAACATGAGAAGCATCTGATCCTCCTCCAACTTGCAGATCATTCAATATTTCTTAGCTTTTAGGGATCATCAAAATGGAATGATCTCCATGGTTAGGCGCGGAGAAATCAAATCGGCTGGGTGGAGGACGTAAAATGACCCAAGTAAGTGGTAATGAACGTGAGATGAGACTATTGCATTGAATGATCAGCTCTCCACCGCTAGATCTTTCGCGCAACTCGTAAAGTTTATTACACTTGCATACTCGCTGCCTAACTCCCGGCATTCATCGCATCAGTGACACCCATTCCGAGAAAAAGTTTCGTCGCCCACTCCGTCCCATCTACGCCAGCGGCCTTCGAACATGCTAAAAGCAGAAGTCTTTCATAAACATCCTCGTCACAATCCCCCGCTTTCACAACTCCCAAGTTCCACCCGTCTACCCATTCCTCATATCCAAATATCCCACCGAGATCTAGTTCATCTTCCAAAAAACAAGTATCTCCAAGTTCCTCTGTTTTGGTAGTTCGTATTCTTTCCCATACCCTTCCAGCTCCTGTGCTTACTGGTAAGTGCATCAGCATAGGAAGGTGTGGTCCCACGCTACCAACACGATAATATTGTCCCAAACATTGCATGAAGGTACTCATCATTATTGTGCGGCGCATAGATTCCATGAAGATCCAGCGACGGTAGCAATCTTCCGTTGCAGCCTTCTGGAAACTGATCCGGCGTAGCCCCATTCCCTGAGCTAGCAACGAAGCATACTCCTCACACAATGTACTTGTCCAGCTGAGTAACACAGGCATGTGTCGATAAGCAGTCTGCCTTTGTCGATCATCCCCTTCCCACATCCTGATGATCTGATACGGAATGAGGACTTGCACCGCTAGTAACCAATCTTGCGGTCTCCAATAATCTTTCACTGATGCAGTTACAAGAGTAGACATTTTGACATCAAGGATATCGAATGTCAGCGGTGATTTGACAGTCCGTAGAGCACACACTGATAGAGCATCAGTATATAGTGTGGGAAGGTCATCGCGATTTGAATAGGTCAGCGGATGGATAAATGGGGTGTACGACTGTGAAGCAAAGGTCGAAATGAAGGAGTCAATTTGCGCCGCGAGGTAAGGGACATGTAACGGATCAAGCTCGTACTGTATAGGAAAGTTGAGAGAGCCGTAAGGTGTTATAATGGAAGAAATTGGAGGATCGCTGAAGGATGAGAAATCAATGGGGATGGTTGCTGTCGCGGCTGTGGGAGGTGAACTGGCGGAGGCGGAGTCGTCCCCCCACGCAAAGTCAACTTGAGAAGGTCGGAACTCCGCAGATTCTAAAGGTAAGAAATCTATAGTGGGATCTGTATCTATCACGTCCGTATTCTGTGGCTCGCACTCGGGCACGGACTCTTGTACATGTGAGGAATTAGTTGCCAGGTCTTTCGATGGCCTCTTTGATCTGCAAGTGCGACCTGGGCCTGGTTTACTTTCCGCCTGCATACGGTTTCAGCCTTATGTGCAACGCCAGAACCGCCATCGACAGTCAATGACTACTCACATAAACGCAATCCAGCTCTCGGATGGTACATCTCGAGCACATCGGCAGCAGTAAATCACATCGGCGCTTGGCTTTGACACAACAAGTGCATGCCTTTCGGCGTGTCTGGCTTTGATGAACCAACATCGTACCTCTCGTAAAGATTTCCTCTTGATACTAACTTCAACTCCGCAATTCTCGAGGTGGAATTCCAACTGTGTTAGATTACTTTTCATCGACGCTGTCTGTTTTATGGAAGGTGCGTTTGTAAGCTGACCTGGCACCTGCGCTAATCCTTGCACTTCGTTCATGCAGTGGAATTCCGCAGTCAATGAGACGCATGCTTACCACATCTTTCTTATTATTTTGCAGTAGCCGCGCTCAACCGCAGTTCCGGTGATATTATCGTCTGCCACAACTACGTGGACAGGCGAAGAATATTCACACCGATAGGTCTGGTTGCCAAGACCGCCGCATCGGAGGTTCAGATGGAGCTCACAAACAGGAGCATCCATGTCAGGACAGGAACCCCAATTGTTATCTTCAGCCCTATCAAGCTCATTTTCGGCTTTAAGGTCAGCGTTGAAATGTTGCACAGTGGAAGTCCGCTGGAAATTTCGGCCGATATGTGTAGACTACCAGCCTACTTTCGTACATTTACATGAGAAGAAGCAAGATATAAAATAAGGCATAAGCAACTTCAGATGCTCATTCTATTTCTCCTCTATAACATAAAATCAAATTTTTATACTTCGAGCGATCTCACCGCAGTATCAAAAATACCCTTTCGAATATCAGCTTTCATTAATCACTCAATCATGCCGTTCACTGAGATCATCACTCCCTCCATAGCCCAGACGCAAGAAGCGCGAGAGGCAATCTTTGGCCCCGTGTGGTCGGCCCTTGTCCCTATCGTCTTCAAGTATTCAGGTATCGAAACGCGAGCGAAAGGTCATATGTTGAGTAGAGACAATGAGACAGTTCCAGACACTGCTTTCTTGCCCGTCTTTGGATTCGGTATTCACTTAGCTCCTTCCATATTGCACCATGATGTCGACGAACAGAGCTAACGTAGTTGCAGAATACAAGGACCCCGCCGACTTCTACAATGTGATCAGCAGCGATGAATTCAAAGCCTTTGGGCAGATTCTGAAGCCGTTTGCTACCGCAAGACCAACTCCCGAAGTATATGATACAGATCTTTCGCCCAAAGAACTCTTCACTTCTCCGGTATCAGAAATCTTCCGAATAAAAATATCCGGCGACCAAGCGGAAGAGACGACAGCAAGAGCCGAGTGGGAGAACTTCACGAAAACCCTGAACGGAAAGAAGGTTCTCAGTGGTGTCAGCATCAATCTAGAGGAAAGACTATTCCTGGGAATTGTAGGATGGGAGAGTATTGAGGTAAGCAATCTGCAGAATCTCTTCCGCGGGACACGCAAGCTAAAATTTACAGGATCGAGAAAGGTCCCGGAAAGAAGTTGAAGAACTGAAGCAGAAGAATTTGGACTGGAAGGATTCATTCGTTGTCACGTTCTCTGCATAAGATAACGTAGAGCGGTAGCACGGGAAGGGAACCAGAAAGCCCCTCCACTCATTGTAACATATATATAATCTTACTCAATACTCCTAGGTCGTTTTATTTGATATTAAAAGTATACAGATCATTAGTGTCCAGTGGTGGGTGACGATTCTTGCATTAACAATTGTCCAAGAATGTTGCAAGAACATTAGCCAGCTCCCCCTTATTCCACACATCATCATGCCCCTCTTTCAACGCATTTTTATAATTCTTTAGCACAACCCCATTACCTAACTCCTCTACCCTCTTCACCATCACGTCGATCTGGCTTTCATCCACAAGTTGATCATTCATAGAAGTCGCAAAAGCCAGCGTCTTGCCATTCTCCAAGGACTCAGTATATCCTGCGAACTTCGCAGGCGACACTGCATCCCAAACTTTTTCATCGACTCCAAATGCGCCAATCAGAAATTCGTTGTAAGCTGGATGAGTATTTCTGTCCCGCAGTAGCTGCAAGTCATAAATTCCAGCTACGCCAAGGATGTGGCGGGGTAATTTGAACTGGAGGCTCTCAGAGGGGACTCCCAATGAAAGGAGGTATTCTTGGCCCATGATGACTTGCATTGCAAGAGTGGCCCCGCAAGAATGACCAACCAGCATGTAGCGATCTCCCATGGAATACCTAGATTCCAAGAAAGATAACGCAGAACAGACGTCCTGAAGGTGATCTGGATGTTTGGCGTTGCGATAGTTATGAGAGGTTGGATCTTGAGGGAAAGAGGGATGTGCGGAGAGGCGGTAATTAATGGATGCGTAGGAAACAATCTTAGGTTTTAGATGTGAAAATTTGGAAGACGTGAAAAGATTCTGAATAGTGGGATTAAAAGACGAAGAATCGACGAGAGGATCCCGCCACGCTCCGCCGTGTATGTAACTGAAAATTGTCAGGACGAGATTGGGGAACAGCACATGACTGGATTAATCATCTATCTTACATTATCCATATTCTTAGGTTGTTGGAGAGATTTTCGGAACTATCGTCTTTCTCTGGAGTATAGACAGTCAAAGTCTGCAATTCATGATCTTCCCTGTATTGGAATCGTTCCTGGCGAAGGCCAGCGATATCATTCACTGGCAGAAGAACCATCGTGAATTCGATCAGCGGAACAGAACTACAACTCGGCGCAGCTAGAGCTTATTGGCAGCACCCGTAAAGCACCGAACCCCATTCTTGTGAGACGAGGAAAAATCATAACACGGAGTTTGCTAAAGTACGGATACGGATAGGAAGCGGAAGCGGAAGAGATCATTATGTAAGCACGGACCCGAACCTCACCTCATCGTGGAGACGCGTCTATCTCTTTGTCCCACCGTCCAAGTCACACCCCAATTGACAGCACCGATTTTGCAGAGACGGAAGCGGATCTGGAGATCTTTCGGCCTTCATTATGATACTCTATCCGGATGACTCGTATCTGCGGAACATCCACTGAGGGGTGTTCCACATGCAATATGGTCTCGGATGGCGCATTGCACATCTCGGAGGTAAGATTGAAAGGTCTGTCTCGATCATGGAGTGAGATAAAGTATGCGTCCAGAGAACTTTGGAATACTCAATCGCAACTGTTTTGATATCCATTCATACTGTTTTCATTAAATTCTCCAATTTGTGGTATCTGTCAATATCCTCTAGCACATTAAGTCCATATCATTCGCAATGGGGTCAGTCGCACAAGCTTGGAGGCAGCTGGATGTCGCTGTTATTGGTGGTGGAATAGGTGAGCATCCCTCCCATTGCTTGTTTGCGACAATTTCTGATAAGCTTCCGCAATAGGTGGATTGGCTGCAGCAACCAGTCTAAGACAGGCCGGGCACCGAGTTACGATATACGAACGAGCAGACTTTGCAGGAGAAGTTGGAGCATCTATTTCATGTGCGGCAAACGGCACAAAATGGCTTGAGGCCTGGGGTGTAAATATTCCAATCGGACGACCGGTAGTCTTACAGAAGTTGATCTCGCACGACTGGAAGACTGGAGAGGTGCAAAACGTATACGATTTGGCAGATTACAAGGAAAGATGGGGTCATGTCTACAATATGTTCCATCGGGTCAACATGCACGAGATGTTAATGGATTCCGCCTGCGGTCCAGATCATTCTGGTACTCCAGCAATTCTAAAGTGCAACCACAAATGCTCAGAAATCGACCACGACCAGGGAATCGTTACATTTACCAACGGCGTGCAGGTCAAACATGATTTGATTGTTGGCGCAGACGGTATCGGCTCGCAAGTACGAAAAACACTCGGGATAGTACCAGACAGAGAGCTCTCCACATCCACATGCTTGCATTGCATTATCGAGACTGCAGATGCCAGAAGACTTGGACTTCGGGATTTATCACCAAACAGTGCCATTGAATTCTGGGGAGGACAAGGCATTCACAAGATTGTGTTTTCGCCATGTAGAGATGGAGAAGTTCATTCATTCTACTGCTTCTTCCCAACAGCAGAGAGCGAACATGCTGGCGAAGGATGGAACCACACCTTGACCGTGGATGATATTCTCAAACCATTCCCCGATCTCGACCCAGAACTTCTTGCTCTCTTCAAGAACTCAACAGACGTCAAGCCTTGGAGACTATTTGTCCATCAGCCATACCCTCACTGGCAAGCAGGATCCACATGTATCCTTGGTGATGCAGCACACCCAATGCTTCCCGATCAAAGTCAAGGTGCATGTCAAGCTATAGAAGATGCGGCTGCTCTTGGTATCATCTTTGGAAATCAGTTCGAATTCGCAAACTCCAAAGAAAGCATCAGGGAAGGATTGAAGGTATACGAACAGATTCGAAAACCAAGAGCATCGCGTGTGCAGGAAGCTAGTGCAAGAGCGAGAGTCAACATAAACGAAAGAATAGGCTTCTCGTCCAATACTACCAATCCCAACTACAAGGTGTCAGACGAGAAGAAGAAGTTGACGATTGAGGAAATGAATGAGTACGATATGTTTGCGGATATCGAGAAGAAAGTGTATGGCAGACGGCCAGAGGTGGAGACAAGGGCGAGTTTGTAAATGTTGACATTTTGGGTTTCCGGCGTACTTGTAGCTATCAATACCTATTTTTCGATTTTAAATATTTTCCACGTCATCTGTTTGCAGAAGCTGGTTATACGTTGAGTGATTGGTCCTGTATCAAGCGGTGTCTCCTCATGCGTTGTGGAAGGCGGTGGAAATCCTCACTTCAATTCATTGATTTTAAACGCAAAAATGTATGTATAAAGACATTACCTTATCTCATAACTTGCATAGTCAAGTTGTTCCACCTTTTTGACTTCAATTGAGAGCATCTGGACGAGTACGCATCACCCGTCTTCTTCCGGCGGATACCCCTGCTTTGTTCCGTCCCACTTTAGCTTCTAGCGCCGAGATCTCTTTATCAACAACTTCATACCCACTCCAATTCACTACCATGATACATGAACGACCTCCGCCCTTTTGCACATTTCATCGAAAGTGCAAGTGCAGCGAATTCGATGTCCGGGGAACGTCCTGCAAAACGTATTCGCCAAGCTTGTGAACCTTGTCGGTAAGTATACTTTGATTTTCTTGAGCCGATGGTAAGCTTGTAGAGGTGACGTGCATTCAGATGCGGAAGAGGTGCTGATTTTGATTTTGGCGGAATTCGGACTGATTGGCAATTATAGACGTAAGAAGACGAGGTGTCCGGGAGAGAAGCCGGTCTGCTCGCATTGTGCGAGGTTGAGGCAGAATTGTTATTACGCTGACGAAGCCGGCGCAGCTGGTAACAATATTGTGGATAGAGTGTCAATTGAGCGAACTCCGGCTCCAGTTAATACGCGGCGGCTCGAGCCGCCTCAAAGATTGACCAATGATGTAGACCTTGTAGGTGAATTTGAAAGTGTCGAGGTCGGGTAATGCTGACCCAGGGTCCGCAGGAAGACAGGTTGAAAAATGTAGAGGCTCAATTGGCGGAAGTGCTTGCCAATCAGGCATCTTTCAGCAGAAGCACCTCCAGGCATATCTCGGGCTCGCCCGTCGTATCAAATCTGGACCATGGGCCGAGAACACCATCTTCGTCTCGGCTCTCTGCGAGGTAAGAAAAACTGGGCTTGGATGCTCTCATATTTTAGTAGCTAATCTCTCTCTAGTAAATTGCCGTCAAGTGATATGCTATACCGAATATCAACTGTTTACCTTATCTACTGCGACTGCCAGCCTCTCCCTCTATTCCGTCCTAAACAGTTTGTTGAACGATTCGCGAGTCGCAGTCCTGAGGTAATTTTCTCGGTCTCTGCGTTGGCCATCAGATTCCTAGATGAGGACTTTTCTCATCAAAACAGGCTTGATCTGGCCAACGGATATGCTGAGACTGCCCGCTCCATAGTTTCCGAGAGCATCTTCGGAGGTAGGGTGGAAATTTCTACATTACAGTCCTTATGTCTCCTGAGTTTGGTTGATTTTACAAGTAAGTATGCTTCTACGTAATATGTGGCTTCAACTAAAACGGTATCTCTAGATGGCAACACACGGCAAGCAAGTGTGTATAGCAGTCTAGCTATGAGTTTGACACACAATGCGGGACTAACTACAGAATCTTCCATTCCACTATCGGATACCGCACGTGAAGAACGACGTCGGTGCTTCTGGAGCCTTTTTCTTTTGAAGAGATTACATGGCGCTGATTTTAGTGTCATTGACTTCTCTGGAGAGGACAACTTTCCATGGTATCCAGAAACAACAGGCAGACCACTGAGTCCAGGTGCAATTTACAATGGAGATATGCCTAATGCCTCATCTCCAGAATTCGCCGCCCCTGATACGCAGGACAAGGGCGTGGTTGCATATGCAATTCAGCTGAGCGAAGTGTGGTTCAAAATCACTCGGTACGCGCGAAGGCGTGGTAACCCAAGCACTTTACCTCCTTGGTCCCCGCAATCTGACTATGCTCTGATCATGGCTCAGCAGATGGATTTTGAGACAAGGTCATCGCAAGCTCACCGATTTAAATCGGCTAAATTCTCTCAGAGAACCACCGAAGACCTACACGCAAATCGAGATTACTGGGGTCCATGGTTATTCATCCAATTCCTCTACCATACCAATCTCTGCCTGCTAAATAATCCTTTATTACTTTCTTTGCGACTCAAGAACATCAAGTCACAGATTCCCGAGATATTTCTCCAGCAAGTCTCAGATCTTGTTTCATCACATGCTCGCTGGATCATCAGATATATTGACATGCTTGAGGCTAAGTCGTTCAAGGTTTCGGATCCATTTATTGCTCACTGCGTAGCGATCATTGCAACAATCTACTTACAAGAGAGCTTCGCGGAAGATCCTGTCATTCGACAACAAAAACGTGATAGTTTTGACAAATGTTTGAAGTTCATTCGAGATTTCAAAGAGTGGCCTCATGTTATGCGCATAGTAGGACGCCCCCTCACACGGGAAGTAATAAATCGCTAACAGTAACACTAGGCTGAAAAGCTACAGCGTCTTTGTGACACAGTCTCTGATACGTATACTACCTCTAATGCACCTGCTCAAACCCCAAGTCGTAGTCTTCTCATTGATCTAGGTCAATTCTGGGAGATACTGGAATATTCTTCATCCAGTGAAATACCTACAGCAGCTAGTGGACTTTTTGGACCATCGTTATTCTCTGGCTCACATCCTGCGGCAGGAAAGATCAGCCACACTTCTTCTCTACCAGAACCTACTCTGGTTGATCGTCAGGATTTCGAGGGGTCCGGCCCAAGCTCAGTTAATACCGCAGTCATGAACGCCGGAAACAGTGATGTGATTGCACAGGAACAGGAACAAGAAATAGTGCAACCATTTGCTTATTCCGATAATGAATTAGCGGTTTTAGCTGAAAGTTTCTTCCATCACAGTGGCAATGGACTTGGAACTGTAGAGGATTGGTGGAATTCTGGTCATTTGTGATCACTAGAAAGAAGGTATGTTGTGATTCAACCTCTCTTCACACATTTTGACCAATGGATAGAACAGCTCACAGTAGCCTTCGACGTCTGGTGTTACTTACTTTATGCTCTTACCATAACAAACGCTCCGTCTATCAATCGTACCACATTCTCTAGAACCCAGCCATCATCTGTCAACCCCAAGGGCAAAATTTCGCCAGAACCAGACTACCTATACTATGCCACTATTCTAAGTCGCGTTGAGTGATCTGGATCGATTGCCCTAAATGATCTGGGCTATTTGCATTAGAAGAGGTGTCTCTCGTAGCAGACGTCCGAATCTAGCGTATCCTAGCTGCAGCACATTGGTCGAGCAGAGGTTGCGCAATTGAGTGAATGAGTGAGGAATTAAATAGTAATCAGAAGAGGTATCTCATGGGCAGTTGGGACTCTGTCAGAGGTGGAAGTTTTGGAGTAGTCGGTTAAGAGACACAGCCGGGCAGCAGTCAAGGGAAAGCGAGAATGTCCTATCATATTTCGAATAAGGAAATACAACGACTCCTGTGAGCTCAAAAAGTAGAGTCAGTATCCAATGATGGCTGGAAGAGTCCAGATGTGCTTTTGTCTGCACACTTTACTTTAGGTATCCGACTTCGACCGTAGTTGCGTCGGCTATGGATTTGGGTCCATGAAATCTGCGGGTGCCAACATGTTAACCAGAGAATCACTACATAATAAGTAGCCGAACTCTAGTTTTCCAGCGTGACTAGTGGAAGAGTAATCGATATACACAAATTTTGTTGATACATGGTGATGTTGTGTCGTGTCGAGAAAGCAAGAATGGCAGCACAGCATGAGGTCTGGTAGTCAAATGGTCCGTGCGCTTCGACAAACTTGGGTCTCGAGTCAGTGGAAACCTTGCCGGAATCAGTACACTTCAACGACGTGGAATCGCCTGTCACATCATCAACATTACATATGACTCGCCTAGTAACGAAAGTTCGGGATAAGATCCCGCACCTCGCGCGGGGGATACACTCATCACTCATATCTTCATCGGCCACGCTCCACGGCAAAGCTGGCCGCTGAGACGTCGAGCACAACTAAATGCTCATCGCCTTGGGGGTGATGGCACCTTCTCATTCCAGTGATCCGTTCACCCGCTATCATGGCTAGAAGAAGTATTGATCAAGTCGAGTGAAGTAAGTTATATCACATGCCATAGACGAAATCCACGCCGACATCAATGTCCCCGGTCAAGATGCACATCTGACGTTGGCTTCTCCACCGCAAAGAAGGCAATTTAAAGCGACCATGTTGCGCCATCGCCATAGATCGACGAATCCTAATGTGTCTACACCCTCGAAACGTTTGTTTTTTGTTTTCAGTTGGGACCAGATATGCTGTGTTGTCGCGCTAGCATAGTTGCACTCGCCAGCCTCATCGTTCCGAAATGCCGCCTCAATATAAAAGGCACAATTATGGCCGTCTTGGCAGTATTTCAGCCAGTTATTTCAGATCCTATCTGCAAAATTCATCTATTTTCCCCAGATTCTGTTTGAAATTCGCACCAATAAGTTTGTTTGTGTGCATGTTTCGTCTTACTCCTGGCCCCCACTACCCCGGATTTTAATCAACCTCCATGCGGGTCTTATATTGTGTGTAGTAATGAATGTCACACGCGGGTTTCGACATTGAAGCCCATTTCATGCCGTTAATCTATATGATTTTTGCTTCATATATTGCTCAAATTCCCTCAGTACAATCAGCTCGCCATCCTTCCAAGAGTCATTTCATCACCATCATGTTGAGCGTAGCAAAAGTTTCCACTTTTCTCTCCTTCGCCAGCGCCGTCCTGGGCCATGGATTTGTCTCCGGTATTGTAGCCAATGGCAAGTATACTTCCGGCTGGCAAGTTGGCTACTGGTACGATGTCGTCAACAAGGTGCCGTATCCTCAGACGCCTGGCTGGTATGAGGAGGCATTGGATATTGGTTTCATCTCTCCTGATCAATATCAGTATGTTGCATTCAATATTTCCCCTCAATATATATCTGCAGCCTTCTTAATGGTGCATATGAACTAACAATACTCCAAGAACCTCAAACATTGTCTGCCACAAGAACGCAGTAGATGCCAACGTCAGCGCAACCGTACCGGCTGGAGGTACTGTCCAATTCCAATGGACCACTTGGCCACACGGTATCGGTCCCGTGGTGACATACGTTGCTAACTGTGGCGGAAACTGCTCGACTGTATGTTCATTGCTACACATGATATGAGATGATACATATCTTCCTTGCAAGTGTCGCACGCACTAACAGCAAGCCAAGGTCAACAAAAACACCCTCAAATTCGTCAAGATCGACCAAGGCGGCATCAACTTCAACACCCAAGTCTGGGCAGCTGCAGACCTGATCGCCAACAATAACTCCTGGACAACCACTGTCCCTAAGACTCTTGCTCCAGGTATGCAATCTCTTCCTCTTCCCCCCATAGCCAGCCCCTCCAAAACCTCAGCCCACTAACACAACCCACTTCAGGACACTACGTCTTCCGCCACGAAATCATCGCCTTGCACGGCGCCACCACACTCAACGGCGCGCAGAACTACCCCTTCTGTCTCAACATCGACGTAACCGGTTCCGGGACTGCGAACCCAACTGGTACTCTTGCGACCAATCTGTACAAGTCGACGGATCCAGGGATTTACTTCAACCCGTATGTTACATTGAAGAACTATACCATCCCGGGACCGGCTCTTTGGACGGGATAGATGTGATATGCTTGATGGGATTATGTGAGATGGGGGGGAGGGGTTGATGAGCTGCGCGGTGGTGGAAGCTTTGGTTGGGAGACGGGCTAAGTTGTAGATGCGTGGTCAGGGTTGGATGGCTTGTGTAGGGTAGAGAACTACTTGTTGAATGATGATATCCATACATATTTGGTCATTCTGCAATACTCGTGTGGCTGTGAAGTAAAGCATGACTTGTTTGTTTCCCCGAAAGGTAAGAGATCGAAGATGCACTCTACGAAAAACTTTTTCCAACTTTGATTGAAAATATATTTGAGTATCAAGCGCGTTGTTGTATGCGATGAATCTAATCTCGCAGGTCGCGAACATAATCAGGTGGTAATAACATCTGTGTGAAAAATGAACAAATCACCGGCAAATGAGCAATCTTATCAGATGTTATCGAGGTATATCCATGTGAAGTGAGGCTCCAAACACCAGGCCCTTGTCGAAAGAAGAAAGCATCTCCCTGTCACGCAGGCGAGCATCGCATCCCAAGAAAAGGAGTCAGTCGCATGTCATTGACCGTCCTCATGCTTCCTATTTCCATCGTGATGATGAAGGAGAACATGTATATTCCATCACGTAAAACCAACCATCCACCCCGTACTCCACGCGGAGCTCCGCTCTCACACTACTACACCTCTCTCCAGGCGGGGCAATGCAGTATTTTCGCGGAGATGCTAAGATAACTAACTAAGAAAATGGCGAGACCGCTCATACTGTATCAATCGGACCTATTATGGAGACGTGGAGAGATGCATCCCGCCCCAGGAAAAAGGTGGAAACAGGAACCTGGAGAGCGGGTGGGTCTTTGGAGTAAACACGCGAGAAAGGGTCTGGATTGCCTTGGCGGGTGGAGTGGATATGCGAGCTGGGTTTGGGTGGCGGGTTTGGAGTTATGGTGATAGGGGCGGGGATGGGGATGGGAAGGAGGGATGGGAAGAAAAGAAAAGAAAGGATTGGAGTTGAGTTGAGGAGAAGTTGGGCGGGATTTGGGGAGGAGGTGATCGTGATGTGCGTATGTGGGAGCGACTGTGGCACATAGAGATGGAAAGCCATAAACGCCTCAATCCTCAACACCTCACCATTGTGCGTCGAGCTCCCCGATATTATGTGAGTAACGGAGTACAGTTGCTAACGAAATCGGCTTCCCTCCAAACTCACTTTGAAAGTTTCGTTCTCGCTCTAGACAAGGATACTGTACCGATATGCGCTTTACCGAAGAGAGCCTAGGCTATGTATAGGTTAAACTCCACAAAGTTACTCGGTGCCACCATCATCCTATCCCGAGCACTGCGCTTGAGCTCGAGATGTTGTTGTGCTTCTGTGCCAATTCCAAGTCTACCTAGAAGTGCCAGATAAAGGAGAACCTGCACACCTATCGCTGTTGACGCTGGACGTGTGGCTGTGTGGCTGTGTGGCTGTGTGGCTGTGTGGCTGTACAGCGCTTTTGCCAAGCGCTGACATTCGAAAACCGACTCGGATTAGGAGCAAGGCTACAGCTCTTACATCTTAATCACATCGCAGCTGACCCGTATGCTAAGCAGCAGCCGAATACTGCTCCAGCTCATTGAAGGAGAATATCATGAGTTATGTGGCGTCTGAAGAACAGGGTGGGCAGGTTCCATACAGCGGAAGTCTGGCAGACCTTTGCTCCTGTTGCAATAGGTTGAAGACGACTAATAAAACGTTCTATTGGGATGGTATCCTTGACCAACTGCAAAGTGCAGCCGATGATGGATGTATACGATGTTCCTTTCTCGCAAAGTGCATCGAATGTTTCGCGCCTGACATCTTTCAGAAACAAAGAAAAGGCAGTTTTAGGGTTTGGGAAAACTTCGGTCATTGCGAAGTTGAAGTACTTGTTCCCAATGAATTTTCCCACTGGTCTTTTCTTGATATTTTCACTCTTTATGGTAAGGAGCATTTAAATCTACGTAATACACCTATAGTTTTTATCATTTCAAAGCTAATAATGGGACATAACAGGGCAGAACTCAACTCCATTCCGTGACATTCCTGTAAAAAGTTTACTACCTGGAGATACATCTTCAGATAGGACATTTGTGACTATTGACAACTGGCTGGAAGACTGTAAGATCAATCATCCGGAGTGTAACTCATTAATTCCTGCTTTCGGCGATAATTCCTACTCGCCAAAAAGGCTTCTGGACCTAACAGATGCGCGTACTGTGCTTCGAGAGGATGTGCCCGGTAGGCCCGTCTATGCTTGCCTGAGCCATTGCTGGGGCCGCTCAAACGATATCATACAGACAACATTGGAGAACATTAACAGATTCAAGATTAAAATTCTATGGGAAGACCTGCCCAAGACTTTCCGCCATGCAGTGGAGATTTGCCGCCGCATGGACATCAACTTTCTTTGGATCGACTCTCTATGCATCATTCAAGACTGCAAGGACGATTGGAATGAGCAAGCCCCCCAGATGGCAAGCATATACAAAAACGCATTTATCACCATCGAGGCTACGAAATCGAAAGAGAGCACTGAAGGCTGTTATGCCATGACAAATGCCGACCACCTTGCGAGACGTGTTCCCGGTACCGATGTCTACGTTCGCCGCGAGCCTCCAAAATTTCCGACGCACTGGACCACGAGGAACTTAGAGCAATGGCCGTTATTGGATCGAGGCTGGATCTATCAAGAAATGCGATTTTCCCGCCGCGTGCTACATTTTGGCGCGCAGGAAGTTATCTGGGAATGTCTGAATGCCAGGAAAAGCGAGAGCGGATGCAGCGACCAACCCCTCGGCCGGAACGATTGCGACACCTACGTAAATAAAAGGGACGGGACTATTACATACTCAAAACTGGCTAATGACTCCCGGAAGCTATGGTACAAAATTGTGCACGAGTACTCACGCCTACAACTTACGTTCGAGAAGGACAGAATGCCAGCCCTCGCTGCTCTCACCCAGGACATGGAGATGTTAAGAGCAGACGATCGGTTTCTGGCTGGGCTCTGGGAGAAAACTCTGCTTCTGGATCTTTTGTGGATGGTCTGGCCACCACGGCCGAAGACGGGACGGCTGGCTACTTGGCGAGCTCCGACGTGGTCTTGGGCGTGTGTTCAATCCCAGGTCATGTGGTGGTCGTGGGTAGAATATGTTCTCGACTCAGTTGAAGTTGTAGATATTCGCTATGTCACCAAGGGGCCAGCCTGCATGGGTGAGATCCAGGAGGCTTCGATCACCCTCCGTGTCCCCTTGCTGAGGGCTAGGTTGGAGCGCCGCGAGAGGCGCGATACATTGTGTCTGGATTCTGCAACACCTTTCCTCAAGGACATACTCATTAGAAACCAGTCTATGGACTACGAATTCTCGGTGCCTGGGCCATACCATATTCCTTCACCTACCGAAGTCTTCATCGCTCCTATCGGAATCGATAAACACGATTACTCGCATACTGGAATTGTGCTGTTGAAAAGGCAGGACAGAGCACTAGTACTTTATGAAAGAGTCGGGTGGGTATCATTTCAGCATCGGGAAATTGTAGAAATGCTGTATCAACCAGTCAGAACTTCCGGAGACGGGGCTCTTTCCTCTGAGCCTACCGCGGATCGAAATGCAAAGATGGATTTTGTGACCACTCTCTTGATAGGGTTGCCCGTCTGTAGTGTCACGATCATCTGAGAGCTAACAAGCTTGGGAGGAACTAGATAGTGTAGTGAGTGTCATGATGAGCATTTTCATTCGCCTCGATGGCTGTTCCGGGTCCTTAAAACATAGGGAACCACCAACTGTCGGTATTCACAATTCGCAAATGTGTTGAGGTTTTGCTCACTGTGCCCGTGCGCGCAACGCCACGCCAGGTTTTTACTGGGAAAACGAAAGAAAATAAGAAATTTTAGGTAATTTAGTAATCTGATGATGATAGTTGTAAGGTTATGTGAGTCTGAGGGGAAGCCGATTTCGTTAGCGACTCACAGAAGCTCTTCCCATCCCGCTGGTAACCATTCCGGTTCGTTTCGCATCGCTAATCCCGACGAGCATTGGCTTGGTTGGACCTTGGAACTGTAAAGTAGGCAGTTCAAAGCGGCTCTACCGACGATCCGCCGCCCAACAAAGCTGGCGTCGAGCGCTAGAAAACCGCTAGAAGGACTACAGAAGCATGTCTGCATACACTATCGAGTGTCTAGACCAGCTAGAAGCTTTGGGGAAGCTTTCTTGGGGCGTTGTCGGCGTGCCCGTGAACTTGGTGCGTACGGAGTAGTAGCTATTATCACGGTGCAGAATCGTGTGCAAGGGACAGATGCAGCGGGAGAGGTATTACAGCATAAGTTTGAGCGAGCGACCAATCATGTTCTCGATGGATTTATTCGCCGATCGGGAGATTCACAGTATGAGGCCATTTGTGTAACGTGTAACCGTGATGACGGGCTGGCATCGGTTTATGCTTTGATTGGCTGGTCGGCAACTGCAACTACCCCGCGCCCAAACCGGCAAAGCCCATGTCGCAATCTGAGGGTATATTTTCCCCAAAGCGGGAAATATCAAGTCACTTGATCAATTCTTCTTCGTACCTGATCCCTCGCCGCGACTCTATTCAGTGGGACTTTTGTCGGCGCAGAGTTGTTTAAGTCTATTCAGACCCATAATTACCCCGAAGATAAATGCGCGGAGCAGAGCGGAGAGCTAAGCGGTCTGGGGAAAGTGCACTACCAGATCAGTCCTGGTCGCTGAGAGAAATGGTCCGAGATTTTTCAAGCTTAATGCAAGGAGATCTGCGCTAGGCGCTCCTTCCCTCTTCGGCCACATTCTCGGAGAGCGCTGCAGCACGAAGCGTGTAGTAATGCATTTTCTATCCAATGACAAGGTACTTGCGTGCAGACCGTCAAAAGCCGGACTGCGTACTAAGCTCGAGCTAGCACTTCGGGAGTTAGGACTGGAGAGATCCTAAAGATTACCGTGGTGCTGGGATGATATCAGTTGCCGCATAGTAGACTAACGAGGAAGATGTTGGTATCTTGGGTGGGACTTCGAACTGGGTCTGGGTCTGGGTCTGGGGAAGTCGAGATGTTTGATGCTGGGTAGTAGGTGGTAAGGATGCATATGGGGTAGTGGATGCACAACTGGGGAAGGAGCGATATAGCTACATCTATTCTCAAGCTCTATAAAGAAGGGGCATCCCATCACCTCAATTGAACATCATCATCGACTTCATTCTGCTTTCTTTACAAACACTTCATCTTCTCTATAAAGAAGTGAATCTACAATCACTTTCAGTCACTTCATTTCAACCTCATATTCGAAGTCGACACTGCACTGCACCAAAAAACACTCTCTTCACCTTCCTCAACCCATCACAACCATGGCCGGCGGAGTCCCCATTTCCACCGCCCCGCTCTCCACGGGCTTCCTCCGCGGAAGAGCTCTCATCTATCCCCTCTCCCTCATCATCTCCCTCTTCTTCCTATGGGGGTTCTCCTACGGTCTTCTCGATGTTCTTAACAAGCATTTCCAGACCGTCCTCGGCATAACCAAACTTCAATCGACCGGTCTCCAAGTCGTTTACTTCGGTGGTGGTTACCTCATCTTCTCTCCCATCGCCGCTGAGGTCATGAAGCGCAAAGGTTACAAAGTTACCATCTTAATGGGTCTCTCATTGTACTCTCTCGGCGCCATCTTCTTCTGGCCCACGGCGCATTTCTCTACCTATGAACATCGTCTTGCATCATTCGGAGGTATGTATCAATCCCTTTCATCCGTGTTTTCCAGACTCTCCAGTTACTAACTTCCCACCTCCCAGGTTTCTGCGCCTGCACTCTCGTCATCGCCTGCGGTCTCGCCACCCTCGAAACCGCCGCCAACTCCTACGCCGTGGTAATCGGCGACCCGGCCAGCGCCTCCGCCCGTCTGCAATTCTGCCAATCCTGGAACGGCGTCGCATCCTTCATCGGCCCGCTCATCGCCTCCAAATTCTTCTTCTCGGGCGCCAACGCCCACAACCTCACCAATGTGCAATTCGTCTACCTGGCCGTCGCCTGCGCCGGCGCCGCCATCGCCGTGCTCTTCCTCATCGCCAAACTCCCTGAGGTCTCCGAGGAAATGCTCTCCTCCAGCACCAAGGAAGAAAACTTCGCTCTCGACCAATTCGGCAACGAGATCGGCCAGGGTCCCCTCCGTAAACAGTACAATATGATCTTCGCCTTTATCGCACAGTTCTGCTATGTTGGCGCCCAAGTCACTGTCGCTTCGTTCTTCATCAACTACGCTACGGAAAACGCATCGTATTCCTCCGCACAAGCATCCAATATGCTCTCCTACGCTCTCATCACTTTCACTGTCGGTCGCTTTGTCGCCACCGCCCTCGCAACCGTCTTCCAAGCCGACTTCCTCCTCATGGTCTACGCCGTCTTTTCCATCGCCTTCACAGCCGTCGCCACAGCCTGGCACGGCAACGGCGCAGTCATCATTCTCATTCTCCTCTTCTTCTTCGAAGCCCCCATGTACCCCACCCTCTTCACTCTCGGCACCGCGAACCTCGGCCGCCATACCCGTCGCGGAGCAGGTATTCTCGTCATGGGCGTATCCGGCGGAGCCATCTTCCCGCCAATTCAAGGCGCGATTGCGGATTCGGCGGGTGTTAGGATCTCGTACGTGGTTCCGTTGGTAGGGTTCGTGTATGTGTTGGGATACGTCTCGGTGCATTGGGTTAGACATGGAAGACATGTTATGCGGGTTAAGGAGGTGGTGGTGGCGGCGGAGGGAACGGTTTGGGGGGTGGTGGAGACGGTGAAGGAGGATGGGGAGAAGGGGGTGAGTGTGGAGCAGAAGGAGATGGCGTAGTGGGATGGGTTCGGAATTGCTTGGAGTTGGTGGTTACTTGCTTTGCTTTTAATGTTAGATGAGATGGGATGAGTTATGATCATGAGATGAGATGAAAATGAGATGAGATGAGATGAGATACCATGATATAGATATAGATAGACTTAGATGCTATCTAAAATCCAACGAAGATTTCTACTTTCAAAAATCCTCAGACCATGCATGCATATCTGAAAAAGCTAAGTAAGTGAGTGAGTGAATGAATGTGTACGGAGTTCTGAACTGAACGTAGTCACCACTATAGTTTTGTTCATAGAGGAAATTAATAAATGACATTAATATATATTTTACTGTACTGTATTGTGATGTATCGCAAATATGTATGTATCAAATAAAAAACATCCCCTTAACCTATTCCGGTACTTGAAATTCATTCATTCATGCATTGATTGCTCCGTTCCCCGTTCCCCTTTGCCATTCCTTCGTTATTCATCCTACCCTGATCTGATTCCCAGTTCCAAGCCAGGCTACCATAGCTCCGCTAATGTATGTATGTATGTATTCCGCTCCGTCGTTACTACCGTATTGCCATTTGAAGTGAGTTGAGCCAATTCAATACCATCCGAGTAGATCAAAGCCACCCATCCAAGCACAAGTCCATCCAAGTACAAGTCCATCCAAGCACAAGTCCATCCAAGCAAATCAATTCCATCCGAGCCGAGCCAATGAATTCCCATCCATCCAAGCAAATAGGCAGGTAAGCAAGAAAGTAAAAAAAGCATCCAACCGACCAAGCACGCAAGCAACCAACTCCCCTATCCTATTCCATCTCATCCCATCCCATTCTGTTCGTAGCCAAAGTAAAACAGCTCCTTTCCAGTGTAGTTGTAGCGGTAGCGGTAACAGCAACAGCTATGTAAACAGTGCTCATTCATATCCGAGTGCGTGCGTGGATGTCCTGAGCATCATTCATGACTCCGCCTATTCCTTCGGCGCACAGAACAAAATTCCCTTCTACAAATCCATCCCATTTTCCACAGTACGTATACTTCCCGCATGTATGCCTTGACCCAATTCGCTCCGTCTAAACAATCGACAACCAAAGCAGCAGGCCACCCAAACCGACAGAGTAGACGGTCAACGAAACGAGGAATTCCGAGTCCATAATCGCGGATGGAATAGCTTTCGTTTTCGCTTTTGACTTGGACTCATCTGTAGTGTGCAAACTTCTCTCCTCTTCACCATCTTCCACCTCCTCATCATCAGAACAATAATCAATCTCCCAGATCTCCTGATATGCTCTCCCTTTCCGTCCCCAAACACCCCCCGCATCTCCAGCTCCGTCTAACCCCACCAAGATCTTGAAGAGAGTGAAGAAGACGACTAGAATACTCCAGATCGAGAACTCTCCTCCATCGCCGGGTCCCTCGTAATCAGGCTCCCAGATCTCCTTTGCGGGTTCGTCGGGGTAGATATGCGTCGCTGTTTCGGCTTTGGGTTGTGCTGCTTTGTTTTTATTAACTTTGTCAACTGGTCCGTGTTCAAGTTTTTCGGTTTCAGGTTTGAGGGTTTCGGGCTGAGAGAGCGATGAAGGTGCAGTCGAAGATGGGGATGGGAATGCTGGTTCAGAGTCTGATTTGTCGGCGTGGGAGGATGTGGTCGAAGTTGGTGATTGTGGTTGCGACAGGGACGATGGATTATCCTTGGACTTATTTGCACCGTTGTCGATGTCAAGCGCGCTCTCAGAAAGCGATGATTCCTCTCCTCCTCGCCCCTCATTCTCATTCTCCAATCCTTTGACCCCAGCGCTTGTATCCCTACCATTCTCCTTCCATTCCTCGATAGCATCCGACATAACCTTCTCCACCTCCTCATCCCCGTCTATATCGCTCAGCGTCTCCAGAGCCAACAACTCTTTATCCTCATCTGCATCTTTTCCCTCAGCCTCGCCTCCGCCCTTTCTCTCGTCTCCGCCATCACCCTCACTAGTCCACGAATCTCCATCCTCACCCAAAAGCTCAAATCCTGTTCCCATTCTCCTGCCCACTGCCATTTCACCACCAACTAATCCCTCGAATTCTTCTCCCATTTGATATTTCTCGTTCTCGTTCTCCCAGTCTTCTTGTAGTTCCAAGCCCGTTACGTCATGTGATACCGACCGATCGTTATCTCTCTGGACTCCAGCCCTCCAATACCTGACTTTCTGGTTCAAATTTAAATTCCCTTCTTTTCTGGATGTATTTGCTGTCTTCTTATATTGTGTGTCTGTTGTATTCGTCGATAATCGAACCCCTCCTGTATTAACACGTAATCTTGTTTTGCCCAAATCCAGATCCAATCGATCCTGATCCTGATTCGATTTCAACCCCACATCACCGCTATTCCCGCGCCGTTCCCCACTAAATCTCCTCTTAATGCGAGCTAACCTCTCCTTCTCCTCTCGTCGCTTTTCCTCCCAGTGTTCGATATCTCTTCTCTCTTGTATAAACAACTCGCTTTTGCGACCGCGATCGTACGTTTCGCGAGATTCGGGCTTTGTTAACGTGTAGTGTATTTGAGAGAGCCAGGTTTTGTATTTCGGAGAGAATGTGTGGGAGATGGGTGAGTTGACTGATTTTGAAGAAGGTCGGTTAGTGTGACTTCATGAATGGGAAAGGTGAAGTGATAGGATAGGTGTTGTGAATTTCCTGCAAAGGTGAATGCTTCCAAATATGGTTGGTTGGAAAGGGCTGGGGGATGCAGAGAAGTGAATAAGTAGGTACATACGGAGATTGAAATATGTCTGGTGGACATCCTCAGTAGTTGTCCGTGGTGATTCCGGCAGACCAAGAATATTGTAGAAGGACACGCCAAACATATAAGGGAATGCAGGACCTTCTTCAGGGAAAACAAATTTGTCGTGGGATGGATCATGATGAACGATGGGGTGATTGTCGAGGATTGATTGGAGGTTCTGCGATACTTTCGCACTATGGCTGGTTCGAGACGATCTACTCGAAGGTGAAGAGCAATCTGCCGTGAGAGGTGATGATGATGTGAGTTTTCCATGGCTTGATGATGGACTGGGCGTTGAGTTCGGTGAGCGATTTGACAATGGTGAACTTGACGTGCTAGGAGGTGAGACGGGAGCAGCATTGATACTCTTGGGATCCGAGTATACCTGAAGTTTAGAAGCAGGAGTGCGCGGCATTGAGTATGAAATTCTGCCAGATTTGTGCTGAAGATCAGCCAGATCGCTGTCGTCGAGTCTGGTTTGCAGCAATTTGGAGTTGGTTGGCGACGCTGGTGGAGTAGGCAATTGCTCTTCCACGATGGAGTATAGTTGACTCATTTTTGTTAGGTAATTGAGTTGCTGTTGATCAGCAGTGTGGAAAGATGTTATTGGGCAGAGATCTGGAGACTCCGATCTAGCGCCGTCGTTGTGATTCCAATGGCAGTTGCAAGTGATGACAGAGAGGGCAGTTTGACCTCGTCCACGCTCTTATTATGTGTGAGAAGGCAGTACACAGAGCCAATCTCTTGAACCAAGCAAGAAATGTGGTACTTTTCTTGTAGAATAGTACTTCCCTCGAGCAAAGTAAAGAAACCTGATAATCAGTTCTGAGTCTGTATCTCGATCTCTTGTTCTCAGAACTTGGGAGCAGCAGAGTATGTGAAGAGTTTCTTCGTAAACAATAAACGTAACATAGTAAACAAAAACAAATGTAGTGAATATCACCGATCATTCGTTCGCCAAAACCGATAATGCGGAAGTTATAAGATCGGACGAAAGTGTAAAGGTGAAGATGAAGATGAAGGTAAAGGCGAAGTGAACACTAGGAAAATGGGAGATAAGGAATAAAGATATCGAATGTGAATTGATAGTGTTGTGAATTCTGGAAAGTGAATCATTTGTGAACTTTCATGGTTGTGAATTTGTGGTGAGGAAGTTTATTTTCCCATGCTTTTTCTACTTCTGCCTTGCCCTTCGTGGCAGAAAAGCATGAGTAGGCTGCGGACGGGTGCATTGCCGATTACTTTCTTTTTCCATTGTAAGGGCCTTCCAAGTCGATGTCACAGAAGAATAACAGAAGTCTCGAGGTGTGAACAAGGCTGGTGATGTCGTCGGTGCGGGTACTTGCATATCAACGTCGCTTTGGCCCTCCTTCCCAGTCGACGGCCGCACCATTTCAGGGTTTAAAGCGCGTGTACGGCGCGCGGAGAAAATCGAGGGGACTGAGACGGAAGAGTGCAGAACCTCTACGGATATATCTTCCCTTGCAAGAGTCATCACCGGAACCCGCGAGGCTGTATACAAACACGATAAGGATTTCTATTATACGAGTAGGTGAAGTGAGGTTCAGAATATTATGCAGGTAAGTATCCAATGAAAGAGTTTATCCTAACGCCTTAATCGACGATGCCTTCGCTCCTGCTTTTTCCGGAACCGTCACTACAAAATCACACATACCTCCACCCACGGGAACTCAACGGCGGTCAGCTACTTATAGTTTGCCGTATACAAATTTTATACTAATCCTTATTATACTAATCCTTATTATACTAATCCTTATTATACTAATCCTTATTATACTAATCCTTATTATACTAATCCTTATTATACTAATCCTTATTATACTAATCCTTATTATACTAATCCTTATTTGAGATATGCAACAAACCAATATCTCCAGGTGAAGCACGTGAAGGTTTCTCTGCTTTGTTGCATATCTTAAATGCCTATAGGCAAACTGAGTAGCGTTCTGAGTCCACCTAGGAAGCCTTCATCAACGACCCTAAAATCAAGCAATAATTCCGCTCTTCCTCATCCTATCCCAAGCCCTAAAGTACCCCTCCGCAACTACATCTCCATCGCTTTTGGCATTTACCTCCCCATTGATATTGAATCCAATCCGCCTCATCTCACTCCCGTCCAACCTCCTATCCATCTTCAAAAATTTCAACACTCCCACCAACATATCCCAACTCGATCCTTTCACCTGTCCCAGATCCTTTACTCTTTTCTGCGCCAACCAGTCTCCCCATCGGCTTTCATGCGCCATCACCCAATCTACACCCGTTAACTCTTTCCCTTCCATCTGCGTCCCCGCATCTGACTCTGATTCCGACCCCGAGACCGACGTAGGAGAAGCAGAAGTAGGATCAATGTCGTTCTCCTCAGATGCAGGACCTACCCCTTTCAACCCAAAATACTCACACAACCTCGGCCAGTCCTCTTCCCACGTCGTTCCTTCCCTTCCTGAATCCACCACATTATACGCCTTCCCATTCGCCACCCCATCTCCCTGCAACGAAACCCAGACACTGAACCTCCCCACCAAATCCTGACTCGAATCCGTCCTCCTTCCCTTCCACACCTCCTCCGCTCCCGGGAACTTCACCTCTTTTCCTTTACCTTCGACAAATGCATACATTGATAAAAACACTCCTAACGCCTGCGCAAAGCCCATTCCGTTTGAGCGCGGGGTGTGTCCTATTATCAGGTCTGGGCGGATCTCTGCCCATTTCCACTTCGGTTTTCCTTTTTCTTTTAAGTTTACTTTCCCTCTCGCGTTGCCGTTCCCGTCACTTTCAAGAATAGAAGCATGAGTGCGAATGAGCCCATCAATCTGCTCATAGTAAAATATGCTATCAGCATAAGGCGCGGGTAGTCTAGGCGCTGTCTCTAGGTGTGGTGGTTGGTAGTACTCGCTCATACCCGGCTGGCCATAGAACTCGAAACCGTACGTCTTAGCACCCGTTTGGATGGTGAGAAATTCCAGGTTTGAGCAGTGGGTTGTGATTAGAGATACGGCTGTGCGGAAGAATGTTGCGTTGATCTTCTTTAGCGTTGGAAGGTCGGTGCCATGACCGCCGTAAGCTGGTTGGGTAGATGTTTAGTTAGTTATACCTGGTAGGGGTTCGAATATTTGGGCTTAGATTATGAGAGTAGGGTAAGGAGAAGCTTACCGGCGTAGTATACATGAGTTGTATTCTCAATCCCTTCAATATTCTTAAACAGAACGTGCGCGTCTTCAGCTTGTCCAAGGTCAATGCCAGAATGAAGGACAAGTCTTTTGTTTGTGGTATCTTTGGTAAGTAAGAATTCAGATTCATCCAATGGACTCCTAGATAGTGCAAGAACACGATCGAAAGTTGGTTTGGTTTTTGAGTTTCTGTCCGTAGAGTCCTTGTGTTGCAGAGCTTCCCGGACAATCGCCCAGCCAGAGATACCTGATGCCCCGAAGATGAGGGCTTGTCTTGGAGACATGGTTGCAGGAACTAGGAGTGTAGAGTAAAAAAATCGAGGAAGTCAATTGAGGAACTACCAAAGCACTGAGAAGGTGGTAACGAGGTAATATATATTTCTCTATCATCATGCATTGTGAACTTCTTGCATGCGCCACCATCACCTACAACCCTCTCACCAATAAGAGCCAAAGTCGTCCAATATATCCATCCTCGTTATCACAATCACAATCACAATCACAATCACAATCACAATCACAACCCCGTGACAGCGTGCAGCGTGTGGGGTTACGCAAGACATGTAGATGAGGCGTAAATGTAGTGAAAACTCGGATAGACGACCTCACCTGTACAGCAGATATTGCCATGGAAACACTAATCCGGGTAGTTTTACCAGCCAATAGTATCACTGCGACCAAGGAAGTGTATTCACATCCTCACGTACAAAGTTATCGTACAGCCTTTTCTCCATGCCGGGCTATGCACACTCGTGATAGACGTGAGATGTATAGTTATCTCGTGTTTAATCATTAATATACGTACAAAACGTGTAACAAAAACTTTACCGGTGCTTTGGTAAGATCTGGTCGTCATCATGGTAGGTTGCCTGGTACGATTTAGATGTAATGTTGGTTTTCCGATAATTCGAGGAAGTTTCTTACGACACGGCTTAGAATAATGGTTCACCCGCGCCTTGTCAGATGAAGTGACTTCTACAGTGAGATGAAATGAACTCCAGCTCGTATTGTGGCGGATTGATTGAATGTGACTGGATGATGTCTCTAGCAGTGGCACGCAGTAGAAAATGTATGTGTACTTACACATATAAATCCAATCTTGTCGTCACTTGGGACTTGCAAACACAGCATCAAGTGCATCAACCACAGAGCAACATCATACCAAAACCCCAACTCCCTCTCCTGAGCACTCTTACTCTCACTCACCTAAGCCTCTATCCCCCTCAACCCACCTCCCTTTCCCGCTCCTCATACTAAATCACTCCAGCCATCCTCGTCTCCCCATCCTATCATCCATTCATCCATCACACGACCGTCCTCCCATCCAACCAAACGTCGCACAAATCCCAAGATTATTCCAGACGTTTACGATTTCGGCAAGAGGCCCGAACTGTCGGTATATTCTTCCTCATTCATCGATCGACGCATCGAAGTGATACGACAGCGGGATCTGCAAACCATGCACGAGATGCAGAAAACTTCCCGCTCTCTCCCGCTCTTGATCTTACTCATACTCATGGAAATAAGATGTGATGAAAACCCGCTATCCTGCGAATGGGCATGAGAACTGTTGGTAGTGATACCACGTGGTGAAGATGAACAGATCTTGTTGGATATGTACGAGCAGTAGATGTGTTTCTCTTTCTTTTTGCGCTCCGAATATGGATTTGAAGAAATAGTGTCGATGTTTTGGGGAGAATGTAAGCTTGGTACTAGAAGACTTCTCCCGTGTGTCTAGAAGAGCCTAAATGCGTGGGCTTATGATCACAAATCCCGTCACCACGGCTTACGCCCGTCAGCCTGCTTTCCACAAGGCTGGTTAAAGGTCATTGCTTTTCATTCGTCATGTACATACGTGCCGGCAATTCTTCCAACACCCCGGCCCTATTAACACCTTCGAATCCGTACACCAACCTCGCAACCTCTTAATGCAATCTAACCTCCTTCCTCATAAACACCCCACCTTTGGGTCACACTTCTCTAATTCCCATTCTCCCTCTCTTTGCCCTTAACCAACTGCAAGATCAAGCCCTTCAATTCCTCCACCTCCTTTCTCAATGCTCTAACTTCTATTGTCGCCTCATCGCTCTCAACATTCGGTGTCACCCTCTTGACTTTCTTATCCCAGCCCTCGCCCTCAAAGTCTACCTGCCCAGCCAGCTGTTCCCACTCCTCCGTCGTATCATCGTCTTCCTCGCCTCTCTTTCTATTACTCGTGACCCTTATTGCGCTTCGTTGTTCAAACCATGCTGCTATGATTAATAGCGGACTATAGATCGTTGCCATGACGTAGTCATTGAGTTTTGCGTATTGTTGGCGTGGCATCCACCATTCGAAGGGAAGGATTAAGCAGAATATTTCGATGAGGTTGAGAGGCGCAATGAAGACGTTCTCGTCGGGGGCTCGGACGAATTGCATCGTCTTTTGGGAGAAGAGGGCCATGTATTCGTCGATTGCATTCTCTGTGATATCCTCGTAGGCAGAGTTGTACAAAGCAATGAGAATGTTCAGCAGGACGACCATGATAAGGAATGCAAAAATATAGTATAGGATAATTCCGAAAGGCGGTGCAAAATTATCAAAGCCAGAGAAGTCGGGCGATTGCATTACGGCGTTGGCCATAGCTTGGAGGATGAACATGGTGGCATCAGCGTTTGTGTCGGCATTATCCAAGCCAATGAAGGCTTGTAAGAATCCGACAATGATGACAATGAGAAGAGCGAAGAAGATGAGCGATTCCTTCATCATGACTTTGAGAACGACAAGCATAGCCCCGAAGAAACGAATAGAGTCGAGGTAGAGAAGTAATCTCATCCAGAACATAGGCGCGGAGAAAGCTGGGGAAAGTTAGCAGCTTTCGAAACTTCGTCTTGATCAAACACTTACCCAAGAAATTATAACTGAGCTCATTGAACTTCTCTCGCTTCCCATCGTTATCGTTCAATGGGTGACCCAAAGCAATGATTCTCGTAACCAAACTCGTCGTAAGAAGAGCATACAGAATAAGATTGAAGACGTTCCAGAACCCAATATAAAATCTCCCGACCTTCCAAAATTTGCTGAACTCATCGCACAAGAACCCAGCCGTGAAGATATAAAGGATGATTTCAACAATATCGAGATCTCCGGTAGGATTGACAGTGTTGATTGCGCCAGTGTAAAGAGCAAGATAGATGAGCGAGAAAATGATCTGTGTGGCATTCTGGTAGATGGGTGCGCGCATGCGATCCGGATCAACGTGAGTCCAGTAGTTTGTATTTCCTTTCTCCTTGTATTGCACAAACTGCGAAGGATCATTTTCATCCTGTATGAGCCATCCTCTCCAGAGATAGTTGACGCACTTCTGGTATCCAGAAGAACCCGTAACCCTGAGCGCATGAAGATCAACCGCTCTCTCAATGACGTTCGCCGGCGCGGTCTGTTCCCCATCAATCAAAATCGAATACCTCTTAAGTAGAACATCCTGCAAAAGATAATCGTGGTCCTCTTCGGATTCAATCCTACACAAAGCATTAGCATCTCTGTTGTTTGCTCCAGTCATAGCCGCCGGACAAACTCACAGTTGTTTCGCAATAACCTCGCAAGCTGTCGCCCTCACATTATGTAAATCTGCATCCCACAGCTCTAACATCGCCTGTTTTTTGAACCATCTTTTACAGACCAACAACGCATACACTACACAGGCACGATGTTCCTTCCCGCCTGCTTCTCTCGCTGCCGCAATGACGCCTCTTGTGATGACTTTTGAGTTTGCACGCGTGATGGAGTCTTCCTCGAGCTCGCAGGAAACTGTTTCTTCGATGAGGTAGCGCAGTCGCAGGGCGGTTTTCGTTACTTCGATTGGAGCGATAGCGCTGGGAAGAGCATCTTCGTGATAAGATGGGAGAACTTCTTGAATTAGTACTTTGTCGCTTTGAATCGGTAGGATTGATTTATTATACATACGTCTTCGAGCTTCATCACGCCATAGATGTTGATCTGCGCTATTCGTGAATGACCATTAATATCCATTTCTTGCGAACTTATCAAGCTGCTGTTGGTAGCTCTGAAGCTCCAGGAAGCCACAGGAAGCTCTTATCGCGGGGTAAACATTACATACCTTCCATCCAAACCGAACAATTTCCTCCATTGAACCATTTTGCCCCTGAAGATCTTTCCAATTGATTCAATTGAGAAAATGTACCGAATCCTTCAACGAGGATTTTGGTAGAAGAAAGCGAAGTGATTGACTGAGCTTCAAATGAAAGAGCTGCGCATGCAAAGAGGAGTTGTCGCGCTTCTGGTGATCCACTTCCAGGTTTCTTTCACGATTGAATGCTTGGCAACACAACCTGGAAGGCTAGAACTTAAAACTCAATAAAACTCAAACAGCGGCAGCATCATGACGTCGAATTGATAATAGAAACAGCAAGTGCGTACGAGATTTTTACACCATGTAAGAATTGATGTTTTTGAAGATATACTTTTGTTCTAGGTGTGAAACAAAAGTTACATGTTCAGTCAGACTAACACCAGTCCTCAATGAACGCGACAGTGCATCATCCACGACAGATGTACGTGACGCCCCCAATCGCGGACGTCTAATCAATGAGGCTTCGTATGCAAACGCCTCCTGCCATTACATATTGAAGATTAATCTATGTATCAATTCCGCTAACAAGCTAACTACTCCTTTGTATCTCTCATAGAGAAAGACTCTGATATACTCACTTGGATGACGGTGACCTACACACCAGTTTCACAAGCACCTCTCGATCACAAAGCAGGATACTCGTACATAAATCATATAAAACCAAAACGGTCTATACATAATTTACAATCTATCTAAGGAGCTGAGTGCACAACCTAGCCAACCCACCATTATGCCCTCTGCCTACTCTGTAGCTTCTTCTCTAATTCCTCCACCTCCCTTGCAGCTTTCTCTTCCTCTGCACGAATCGCCTCCATCTTCGCGTCATCAATTCTCTTTTGCTCTCTAGCAAGTTGATCTGGTCTTCTAATCGCAATATCTTTCGGCTTGTAGTCCGAGAATAGTGCTTTGAGAACCTTCTCGATCACGAAGCAGCCGAGATAGTCGATAATCATGGTGGCTGTCATGGTCACCTTGAAATCAGATGTGAATGGTACGAGACGCATCTTTTCATTGATCTCGGGAATGAACTCGGTGGAGCAGGAGAAGGCGATTGCGGAAACTCCAAGGATACCATAGTACATTCCTCGGTTTTCTATGAAAAGTGTATTAGCATGAGTGATGGTGGTCTTCGGACAAATGGCTTACCGGATAATGCTTCACGGAAAGGACGACCCTGGTAATTGATTGCGAAGGTTGAGATTTGCTGGATAAGTTGTAAAAGATACACAGCACTATTCAAGAGAGATGGCGAGAATTCTCCTTCAAGATCGATATCTGGATCACGACTAGACAATGTTAGCTGGGCTTGGTTCAAGTATGGGGGGTTAACTTACGGAGCGATTTGGTCGCAGTAACGAGCGATGTAAATGAGAGTA
This sequence comes from Rutstroemia sp. NJR-2017a WRK4, assembly GCA_002946385.1. Classification (NCBI taxonomy): domain Eukaryota; kingdom Fungi; phylum Ascomycota; class Leotiomycetes; order Helotiales; family Rutstroemiaceae; genus Rutstroemia; species Rutstroemia sp. NJR-2017a WRK4. The sequence continues at coordinate 298,106 of NJPR01000063.1, forward strand.
GCTATATGGATAGCGAATTGTCCAAGGATAGATCCAATGATATAGAAGTTGAAGATATTCGGTTGTGGACGTTCTTTTGACAAACCCTCAACAGATTTGGCTCGGGAAATTGACAAGAAACACACACTCATCAGCATTCCACTAATGGTAACTTGACCATCTCCGAATTTGATACCCTCGAGATACAATACACTCAAGCTGTATGCGGAAATGAGACAGTTGAGAGCGAGAATCTTGTACATTTGAATGGTGGCAACAAGTGTGCAGCGACCTTGGCGAATAATGTTCGGGATAGCAATAACATTGCTCAATTTGCTGGTGAAAGGAGCTGCGACAGAAGCGTCACCAAGTTTGATCGTTGGAGGCTCATCATCGTTGAGCTCACTTTCCATCAAAGATTGTGTCAAATTGTTGGCCAAGCTAGTGGCCTTCTTTTGAGCTTCCGTAAGTTGTGGTTTGTTCGCTTTTTGACCATCAAGGAGAGCTTGAGCACCGGGTGAAGTGATAGTCTCAATGCCGTTGGTTTTGTTGGCAGCAGTTTCCATCAGAGCCAAGGTAGTACCCTTCCTCTCCGCTTCGCGCTTCATCGCTGTCTCGTAATGCGGATTCGTCGGTCCAGGGGGGTACAAATGTGCGATGAGGACAGGAACAGGAGGTTTTGGCTGATTGAAGCGTTCCATCATCGAGCATTGCTTTTCGTATAGCTCCTTCATTTTGGTATTCCTGTAATGCTCCGCAATCTTGTTGAGATCATCTTGTGAGCCGTTGAGTAATGCAATACCGATGTGAGCTTGCTTAAGTGCTCCAACGTCGTTGGTACCATCACCAGCCATAAGAGTATGATATCCTAGCTCCCTCAGACCTGTCAAGATTTCTTCCTTCTGTTTTGGAGATACACGAGCATATACCCATGCGTAGCGATAGATAGTCGGGAGCGCCAATTGCCCCTTAAACTTGGCTAGAGCGTAACCTGTTACACAGAGGTCATATCCATCAATGATTTTCTTGTCAAGAGCTTTGGCTGGGTCGACTGGAATGCTGACTGAATCATCAACACTTCTCCAAACAAGCTTTTCACCGGAGTCATCATGCTCTGGAGCATCAAGAATCAGGACATCTCTGTCCACAATTTCAACTTCCCGTGCAACATGAACAGCGGTCAAAGGATTATCACCAGTAATCATGACAACACGGTGACTGCTCTCATTAAGCATCTGAACCGACTTTTTAGCGTCTTCCTTGAGAGGGCAATGGAGAACCAAGAATCCAGCAAAATTTAGCTCGCTCTCAACATCTTCGCGTTTGAGATCATTGATTTTGCCCGAGCCAAGTTCTGAGTCAGTAGAGAGGTGCTTGTAAGCAAGAGCAAGAACACGTGAACCTTTTCTAGTGAAGTATTTGAAGGTTTCCTCGTAATCAGCAGGGACCTTAACCAACATCTTCATGATGGTTTCTGGAGCTCCTTTAACACCAACAAATGTGCTCTTAATCTTCTTTCCAGTTTGAGGGCTAGTAGCACTAACAGTCGCAACAGAACTTTGTCGCTTCAGGGCCGAGGAGAATTGGAAACGACGCTTGATCTGAACAGTATTAGACGGAGTCGACATTGAGGCGCCCTTCTTGCTGGTGAGTGTATCATTCTTGCCAAGAGTCCACCCTAATGAAGTCAATGTAGCCTTCTCCATTGGGTCTCCAACAATATCGCCTTCGTCCAATTTTACAAGAGCATGAGCGGTAGCGAGAACAAGAGTAGTCTCTAAGCCAGCTTCCTGTACCGGGGTAATATGGCTGTGAGCTCCATTCTTTTCCTGTGGCGTGTCGGTTCCAGAATAGCCAAGACCAAGTCCGGCAATACCCTCAACGACAAGATCCTCACCAGTCAAGGTACCAGTCTTGTCAAAACATGCGACATCAACTCGTCCAGCAAAGGGAATACGGAAAGGCTCTGTACAATAGATCGCGTAACGACTGAGAGCTGCGAGACTAGTATTGACTGCTAGACTGAGTTCCATTGGCAATTCAGGAGGAACGACACTGGTAACAATCAAGACACAGTCCAGCAAAAGCTTCGATCGCTTTCTGTCCTTTCTGACACCTTCATCCCAAACATACCAGGAGGCGGCGATTGCGAAAATCAAGAGGAAAAGAATGAAGAAAAGGGCTTCGGCATTGTTCGCGGAGACCCGTTCAGTGGAGTAGATCATGGTTCGAACTAAGCTTCCTTGGGAGGTTTCGAATCCAGTCTTAACTACGATTGCCATGGCACCGTTATCTGGAGGAGGTGGAACACCTGAAACGACCTGAGGCCTCTCTTCCTCGGTATTTCCGTGGGTGACTTGTAATACCTTGGTTCCTCCATAGAGGAATGCATTCTTGTCTAGACCCTCAGGTTCGAGCCTTGCAGATCCAGGGCGGAGTTGAATTGAATCTTTTAGCAATGGAGTACTTTCTCCAGACAACATAGCTTCGTTAACAATGGCGCTTCCTTCGACCAAGATCATGTCGCATGCCACACCACTGTCTTCCTTGGTTCGGCCAACTGAAACCAAGTCTCCGGGTAGAAGTTTGTCGCTTTGTGTCTCTTCCCATTTGTCTAATCGGTAGACCCAGATATCATATGGCTTGATGCTCATACCCTTGAATTCGTTCAAAGTCCGTTGACGTTGCCAAACCACTGTGCTCTCAAACCCAACCAGCATAACCAGTGTGAATAAGGAGTAGTACCAATATTCGTCCAACATCCATAATCCCACACAGAAAATCTGGAAGACGAAGAATGGAGCAACTGCGTGTTCCTTGAAAAGTTCTGTGAATGTCGGCACAGGGATATCAAAGGTATTGTTGCCATAGTGTTGATGAATTCTTGAAAGCTCCGACGCGGATGTTATACCCCTTGACTTCTGATAAGTTTCTAACAATGGTTTTGGCTCTTCATCGATCGAGTAGACTAATGGCGCGAACGAGTTTTTCGCAGGGTCGTATAGGAATCGTCGCTTCTGGAAGAGGAACGAGATGTTCTTTTTGCCCCCCGCCTAATAATGTCAGCTGTTGTCCGGCCATACTTGTTCGCACACTTACATTGTCCCTATCTATTTGACAGATGTCTGCGGCTCCGGCGTTTGCAACAGGATGCACCTTGATCAGTTGAGCCTCAGCGACTGACTTAGCAGAGGTCGAGGTGAAGAGCGCCTTAAGATTAACGTTCCAATGTGTGCAGAGCCAAACCAGACTTTGCGCCGTGATGATTGTCCCACACCAAACAAAGGTCCATTCTTGCCCGCCAATGTGTTTATCGTAGAGGTCTTGGGAGAGATAGTACCGAAAGAAGACGGGCCAGATAATAGCGAACGGCAAGATGTATGAATGTAAGTATAGCGGTACTAAATGCAACTATATCAGAAATGTATAATTTTCGACTCTGAAAAAAGGCTACTTACATGGGTTGTGTAATGTCGCCGATGCAATCATCGGATTATCCACAAGAGGCGCCATCGCGCAGAAGGTCTGGAGAGAATAACTTGCGTTGTAGTTATTCAAACGGCTCCAGCATATGTGGCACTGGTTATTTATCGGGGTCAAACTTCAGCAGAATCTCGGCGGCGGCGATTCATTCGCTTAACCCTGTGTGTGCTTTAATTGGTCGTCCGGTGGGATTATGTAACAAAGCGGCCGCTTCAGAGAAGTACGGCGAAGGTAGCAGAAAAATTTATTTAGTAGGACCTGTGGATGATTGAAATTTGTATTCTTCGAAAGGTCTCTCTATTCTTAGATCTTTGATCAGTTCATTGTTACGTTCTCAAGTTATTTTGGACTTGCATCACAGATTTGATATAATTTCGGGGTTGAACAATGCAATGAAGGTCGGTCCAAAGTGGACAGTCTAAAAGACGAGAGATACGAGAAAGAGGGGAGGTCGTAATGGGCACCATGATATGCACAGAGTTGAAAGTCAAATAACATCAATCGTTTTGCTTTTAGTACAAATCAGGAGAATATCTTAGATCATAACTTGAGCTAGACCATTTTCAAATTGATTTGGTTACAAAATAGACTGTTCCTAACAAGACGTCCCCGTTTGAGCCTATGGATCTATGCTCATTAATCAACGTCGTCGAACTGGTCTACTCGAGATCTTTCCACCAATGCTCCTTCCACCCAAGCGTCGAACCTGAGATACGACCGCATGATATTCTCCTCAGATGAAAAGGCCGTTTCAGATTTCTACCAGACTTGCCGGACTCTTCCTCCTCGGTAGGCTCTTTTAAAATGCGTTGCCGTTGGGTCATTCGCGCCTTTTCAACGGCAAAGGTTAATTTCCATAGACTGATGGTTTGCTTAATAAGTAGTCGATGCTGAAGTTAGACGTCATGATATTCAACCATGTCGTTGCGCATGTTTTCCTGAAAGATGCACGTTTTCTGTTGCTTGATACTACCATGTTCCCGTGATCGCCGATGTGAGGGGACCCTCCAGGGAGCATGTCAGCGGTACGTGACGAGACGACTTCTCGTGACTCGCTTTCTGGGCTTTGTGGAGGTTGAGATAGGTACCTGTTCCAGGGCGCTGGTGTAGCTTTTGGAGTTCTCGGTAGAAATTTTCTGAGGCTGGGGAGTGCTTTTGAGAATCCCTTGCCAGAGGAGCACGCGAACTTCTGGTGGAAATGCTAGAAGATAACTGCCGACTTCGGGTGATGCTGACATGATGTTTTTCTGATGTGAATTGCGTGTGAGAAGAGAGTATAGTGTTCAGAAAAGGTATACCATTATGAAAGGTACATGGTTGCTTTATGTGCACAAATGAAGCAAAGGGAAGATGCTAACGCAGTTGAAATGAAAATGCATGCTAAGGGTATAAGCCAACCCGCAGTTTCCGAAAATTGTTCAAGTGGCCGCTGGTGCGCTCCTGATAAACTGCAAAAGCAATTGAGTTCCATGGTTCGACAGAGTACGGCACGCTTCGACCGTGGGAGCCGTCGCTGGCACTGGCCAAGCGTTTTCGGTTGCGCACCACAGCCATCTCACGAATCGAAGCATTATTCGCGAATATGTCAAACAATGGGTGAAGAAACAACACGAAGTACTTCTGCAGATATAAAACCTCCCACACGGAAGTATTAAGCTTAACGACAAGCTCAAAAAGGGGGGCCCGGACCGAGTCGGCATAATGACATCATCAATAAGGCTGTCGAGCACAGCAGCATGGCGCCATTCACGCGCATTCAGCCGAACAACATTCCATCCAACAGCACCAAATCAAGATAAACAGGGCATAAGGCGCAGAATGAACAAGGCCAAGCCGGCACGGTGGAGAAGGCGACAGAAAGCGAGATAAAGCGAGATAAACCTTGGAATCTGCTGATCTTGCTGCCCCGCCATCTACACCCCACGCTTGTATTGCATTTTCAATAAATACTTGTACCTCGAGTCAGTACAGTACAAGTACAGCACATCTCGCAGCTCGTAGCTTGCCATGCCCGCTGCAGCTACTTCCTAAATCCAGGGACCGAAGATCAGACTAGGATTTTAGAATATCCTACGCAGACAGACTGCTACTGCATCTACCGTTTTCGTGAACTCTCGGACCATCAACCGCTTCCTTTCATTGAGCACTATCTTAGTCCACACCGTTCGAAGTCTGGCCGCATTCAGAGCTTCAGACGACATAGACAAAACCTACAATAGTGCGGGCAAACAGAGTTCCAACTAATACACAGTATTCATCTAGTACTACACTGCAATCGCCGCCCCCAAGATGTCGACCTCAGCTCCTGCAGATGGAGGGTCGAACCCAGAGTCCTTCAAGGAAAAGATGAAGAACCCAATAAGTGCTTTGCGCAATAAGTTGAAGGATACCAAGCTTCACGACGTGAAGGTAGGCCTGATACACAAGAAGTAAGTTGGGAAACTCCAACCATGAATCTTCTCAATTAATTGGCTCGCAGGCATGAGATTGGAAAGCTTGGGAATCTGGTAAGTCTTCTTGTTTGCGCCGTAACCCACCATCCCATTGACAACCCCGCAGTTCAATCCAAACCATCGTCACGACGAAGAACACGAAAAGATTACCGATGCGAAGAGAACGAAAATTGCAGAATCGCATCGTTTCGAATCATTTGCCCCAGAAAGACCTGGAAATAACATAAAGTGGTATGTAGACGGGCGGGATTACTTCTGGGTAAGTGCGCCTGAAATAAAGCATACAACATTCCAGCTAAATGGAACAATATAGGCTGTCTCTATTGCGCTTGAAGCTGCGAAAGAAACCATATACATTGCAGATTGGTGGCTCTCCCCGGAGCTTTTCATGCGAAGACCTCCATACTACAACCAGGAATGGCGTCTTGATCAAATTCTCAAACGACGAGCGGAAGCAGGCGTTAAGATCTTTGTTATTGTATATCGCGAAGTGGAGGTAACTTTCCCAGTCCTGATTATGATGCTGAGCTGAAATTGACCACTTACAGGCTGCCCTTACTTGTAATTCCGAGCACACAAAACATGCCCTCCAAGCCCTGTGTCCTGAAGGATCTCCTGGACACGGCAATATCCAGGTTATGCGTCATCCCGATCACAACGTACTCGAAAATGCTGCGGACATGACTTTCTACTGGGCACATCATGAGAAGTTCATTGTGATTGATTATAACTTGGCTTTCATTGGCGGTCTAGATCTGTGCTTTGGCCGATGGGACAATCATCAACATCCACTTGCTGATGTGCATCCTGAAGGTGTTTCAACTGAAGTTTGGCCGGGACAAGATTTCAACAATAATCGTGTCATGGACTTCCAAAATGTCAAAGATTGGAAGGCAAATGAACTTTCCAAGGCCGAATACGGACGAATGCCCTGGCACGACGTTGCTATGGGAGTTGTTGGAGATTGCGTCTACGATATTGCGGAGCATTTCGTTCTCAGATGGAACTTTGTCAAGAGAGACAAATACAAACGAGATGATCGATTCGACTGGTTGGTCCTGGAGGGAAGAGAAGGTGCAGATGAGGACCTAATTGGCGTGCAAAGACCCAAGCATCCCGTTGGAGAGTACATCCACCACCCATTAAGCCCTTTGAGTACCAAAACCCTCGGTGAGCGAGGAACAGTCCATGCCCAGGTTGTTCGGAGTAGCGCCGATTGGTCCAGTGGTATTCTTACCGAGCACAGTATCCAAAATGCTTACAGTGAACTCATCCGAAACGCTCAACACTATGTCTACATCGAAAATCAATTCTTCATCACCGCTACTGGCGAGCATCAACTACCCATTAAAAATACGATTGGTCGAGCAATTGTTGATGCCGTCGTCAGGGCAGGCAAGGAAGGCAGAAAGTTCCGTGTCATTGTTTTAATTCCATCCATCCCTGGTTTCGCAGGCGACCTACGAGATGATGCAGCTACAGGAACAAGAGCCATCATGGATTATCAATACAAGTCTATCTGTCGAGGGGAACATTCTATATTCGAGCAAGTTAGATCTCAAGGTGTTGAACCCGAAAACCACATCTTTTTCTTCAATTTGCGATCATATGATCGTCTGAACGTGACGGCCAAGATCAAGAAGCAAGAGGAAGAATCTGGCGTTAAATACCAAGATGTTCAGCGAGCCGAAGCACAAGAAATTATGTCTGAAGGCATTCAAGGCTCCCGGGACCATGAGGGTGGGCGTGATAAGCAGATGGGATTGAAGAGTTCTTTGGATCCACGCGATGATTCAGGGGATGAAGACGTAGAAAAGCTGACCGACGCCAAGCGAAAGTTTGAGTCCAAGGCTGAAGCCGCTGGAACAAACGAAATGCCTGCTAGTACCGACAGTGTCGCGAAAAACGCCATGCACGAACAAGCCAACCTTGTCGATGAACCATGGGAGGGTGATCTCGAGGGCGAAGCAGATAACTGGATCCAAGAGGAACTGTACATTCACGGCAAAGTCCTAATCATCGATGACAAGACAGTCGTCTGTGGAAGTTCTAACCTAAACGATCGTTCACAACTCGGTGTTCACGACAGCGAGCTTTCTATCGTCATGACTGATACCAAGACAATCCCAAGTACGATGAATGGACAACCCTATGAAGCTAGCTATCATGCAGCAACTCTTAGACGCTACCTGTGGCGTGAGCATCTTGGTTTATTGAAACCGCAAGATTTAGATGCTTCGAATGATCCTAATGCTCAACCACCGGATGTCCCGAACGATATCCATGAAGGCGAAACTTACAATTTCGTCGAAGATCCCTTGAGTGATGATCTCTGGGATATGTGGACTGGTAGAGCGACGAAGAATTCGCAGATCTTCAGACAATTGTTCCATGCTGATCCGGATAATTTTGGTAAGTTTTCCCTCCTCTTTTTCTATTTATAATTTGTTGGAAAGGGAAGGATCGGGAAGATGTGCTGACATAGGTGGTTGTAGTTAAAACATTCGACGATTATGACAAATTCCTTCCACCGAAGGGCGTCAGATCAGGCCATATCTATGACCGTATGATACCGCCTCAGGAGATTAGACAGAAACTTGATCAGATCAAGGGACATTTGGTCTGGATGCCGTTGGAGTTTTTGAAGGATGCGCCGATGGCAGAAACTGGTATGTGGCATCTCAACTGTCGTCTACTTCTCTGGCATATGACTAACAAGCAAACAGGTCTTCAAGTCAACTCCTGGACGGAATCTATTTACACCTAGTTGTGCTGGTCATGAATATACATGTATGTATGTGTGTATATGTGCAGATATCCAGGCGTTGGTGATTCGGGTGCATGGAATGAAATGGGATGGGATATTTGTGGGTGGGCTACTTTGATGAATGAATGAATGAATTGATTGCTTGACATGTTTTGGGTATTTATATTATTCCACTTCAACGGATGAGGCTATGATAGGGAATGGAAGGAAAATCGAAATAATATGATTATATCTGTTCTATACACTGCTGTGAGACGATTACATATATTCTGTTTACAGCTGTGCTATCTTTCGCGTCTTCTAGAGACACGAAAAGTAACCCATGCACTTAACACTTGACATGACCTATCAGTAAAATACCACATCCCTAGCACACTAAGGGGCATGTACTCTGTATACAAATACATTTCCTCTATGTCCTCCACGCTCTTTGCTCCCCTCCGTCTCCCCAACTACGAGCGAGCGAGCGAGTAGATCTACAGCATACTGTAAAATAAACCCCACTTCGCCACCACAACCACAACCATTCATTTAACCCTACGCTAACTTACACAGAGCAAAACCTTCTAGAACCCCTCTCTCTCCTCTTTTGTTGCAAATCTTCAGAACTTCTAGAAATGTCTATTTCCATATCCTTCTGCAGTACGCTTATGATTGATGGATGGGATTGATTGATTGGTATCATGGTGTTGGGAATTTTGTTTGTTGCATATCGATATTGAGATGGAATGTTCTACTGTATACTATGCTATTTAGGGGATACAGGTAATCTTACAGGTAAGGTAAGTACCATACGGTGCGGTGCGGTGCTTCGGTACGTTTACTGTAGATTCTGCGCGCATCGCCCGCCTCGTTCTGACTGAGCTGAGGAGAGCAACTGAGATGTAGTCTTATATTTCAGTTTATTTTAAAATCCGACTCGAAATAACTTATTTTGTTGCACATCGCAAATCATCGGTATCGCCGTCCGTCCATTTCATTTCTCCGCATACAGGAACAGGCAACCCTACGCCAAGCAAGCGCCTAGGCAATGAGTAACCCTGGGGCCTGTTCCGGCCATCATGAACATCGCAACCGTGCCATTTACCTCTGATTCCCTGTACAAGACACATTTTGTTGCAAGTCTTATACTTTCGGTGTCTCCGTTGAGTTAAGTACAGTACAGTCAGTAACTCGATTAGTTGGGTTGCCCGGCCGGCCGGCCTGCTGTTGATGATGATGAATTCTAATTCCCCGCGCTTGTATGCCTCTTTCTTTCTCATACCAATAGGTAGCTCAGTGTCTGGTTGGATTTATTTTGTTGCATATCGAACAATTTCGGTACCTCCGTGCTGCTGCACTCGTTGGTGGTGGAGTTGTATCGGTGTCGCCGATGCGGTGGCGAATCCTGATTCAGACGTTCGTTTCGTTTCCTTGGAGACGGACGGTGCAGGCAGAAACATCGTTCTTGGTCCAGTGACTTGGCCGTTCGTTACATTGGGTTTGTTCTTTTGGTTTGCATGTCTATTTCTTGGGAGGAGGCGGTGCATATGCTGGAAGCGCTATATGAAGGTCCGTCGGGGCCTGAGATTGGGCCTGTTGTTAATGGTTTGTTAAGTTTACGTGAGGGGGATGCTTTTGTTGCACATCGAGGTTTTCGGGCTTGCCGGTTGAGATGGAAATTAAATGTTGGTAGGAGAATGAATGATGAACGGGGTGGAGAAGGAGGTGGGAGAGCTGAATGGTTTGACGGTGGTGGGTTGGTTGTCATGAATTGACGAATGGCTGGTGGGAAGAACATGAAAGAAGATATTCAAACGACGATTCTTACTGTTTATATACAGCTTTAACTCCATTTTCCGAGTTCCCTTTGCTTGTATGATGGAGTTCGGAATCCGGATGGCCAACATAAATTTCAAATGCAGAGACGAATAAGCACCAAGTTGATTCAGGATCAATGAGGGGCTTAATATTTGAGTAGAACTTAACACTGCATACTAAACACTGGTTGAAAGTCCTCACGGATGATTTCGTTGTATATTGAACATGTCCGGCGTCTGCAGCTGGGGGTAATGAGTCTACTCAACGAGAAAGCTACTGAGTTGATGAATTTGCAACCAACTTAGAAACGGATGCTAATCAATACTCATCATTATCCAACATTTGACGAGTGGTGCAGAAACTCAGCAATGTTCTTCGTGTATCTTTCATCATTTATTCATCTTCCTCTAAAAGCATCTAGATAGCACAGCACATACGAGGGTATCTATCTCTCATATAACTCCTCCATTCTCCATCATGCATGCAACCATTCCTCCGCGCTTTCATCCAACATTTCAATGCTTACCGTAATGATATCGAAGCGAGTCCGGCAAATGCAGTCTAGGCAATATGTATGTACAATGCCTGTTGCTTCCCCTTCCTCCACAATTCTCTCTTTCGTCTCACTTACCCCAGCCTACAATACACATCACCTCCCCCTCTCTAAGCTATTTCCTTCTTCGCCCCCTCCTCCTCATATCTCTCACCAGTCGGCGTGGATGAGCCTCTAGATTTCGACATACTATATGGAGCCTGTAATGGAGGGAGAAAATCGCAATACTCGTTAGTCTTTCGATCCACTCATACCTTCTTTTGATTCTCTGGAAATCCCACAATATGAAAAATGAAATGAAATGAAAATCATTAGTATAAATAAAATAAAATCAAACACCGTCTAACAAAAGCCATTCCGTGCTATGCTATATCATGCCGGACCCCCTACATAGCCAGGCAGTTTATAACCCACACGACCAAAGACGCCTCTCCCAAAAATGACAAGTATAAAAGTGAGAACACCCAAAAAGGTCAAAAAATAAAAATAAAGGAAGGAGAATAAGTAAAATCAAAAATCAAAAAGACGTCCTGCATACCAAAACCTGCTTAGCATTCGCAATTCTCCAAGCCAAATTTCTCACATTCCCATCGGCCCTGACTACCTCGGGCGCAAACTCCACACCAAACATTTGATGCACAGCAAATATAACTCGGCGAGGATATTTCCCATCTCTCGCGACCAGCGGGCCAAAGCTTTCTTCTACTGAATGCGGTGCGATTTCCGGGTCCCTATCGAAACAGTTGCGTACAACAGGAAGAAGAGCTTGTTCAATTGCTGAACGAATGACCGTTTCCGGCGATGATGTAGGATCGGGGATGATATCCTCGTCGGAGAATTTCCCGATGCGAATTTCAAAAGGTAGTGAGATGGCCATGACATTATGTTTGCCGTCGTGGTGATAGCGGAATTCGAACACGCCTTGGGTCCAGAATAGTTTATCGCCCTCGAAGATCATTTCACCTTCCATGTAGTCTTGGGTAGAACCATCTTTGCGTTGGGCACCCGAAACCAGCCTGTTAGAGACGACGATTCCTTTATCTGCCGGCGTGGATTCGTACTCGTTAGGGACGGTGGCGACCCAGCGACCTTGGGAGGAAATACGTGTTACCTCGCGGGAGGCGTTATCGGCGACCATGTAAAGACCTACCCAATCAGCTTTGCTGTGATTGATAGGTGCGGTCCATTTTACTCGGATTGGAGCGCCATATTCGAAAACGAGTGGTTTGAATTCATCTGTTCGTTCTATTGGGAAGCGAGCTGATAGACCTTCTTTAGATGTGGTTTCTTGTAACAGAGCTGAGGATGGGGTTCCTTCAATAGAAATGGAGTAGTCTCTTGGGTCGAATCCGGCAATATCTGGTGCGAGGCGTGTCAGTGTTAGACGTGCTGGGTATTGACTAAACAGAGCAGATGTATCGCGGACAATGGTGGAGACCCCAGCAGCAAACTTAGGTCGAGCAGTTTCGAGAAATTCTTCGACGAAATGGCTCGTTTCCTCCAAGACTCGGTCAACATTCCCCTGCCATTTCTGGAAAGGAGAAGGTAACGAGCGCCTAATACTCTTCGAGAGACCGGCTTCTTGTCGAAGATTTCTACCATATAGCTTTTGCATGTGAGGCTTTTCAACCAATTGGATGAAACCAAGGGTGAGCGTATGGCTTAAAACAGCCAGGAAGAAAATAGCTTTGCTTCCCGTGATCAAGACAGCTCCCCAGATACCGGCAAGCCCAATGATACGTTCTGGGTTGTTGAGGTATCGGTAGATGCCACTGTAAGTGAGTTTGGGTGCGTGATCGAAGAAGAAATCACCAAAGAACCACCCGAACTCGCCTAATGAATCGTAGACACTGATAGCTGTCCAAATCTGAAGAGCGACTAAACCAGCACCTAGCACGTGTCTCAATAAGACAAGTCCATAAGCCCAGTCAGAAGGCATCGAGTACATCTTCCAAGTTGCGGCAATGAAGCTTGCGTAACACATCGTCATGCTCAAGTGATACATGCCTTTCCACTGTCTCCAGGCTTCTTCTGTGCCATCACCGTACTTTACGAAATGCCTGGTCCACATTTTCTTGTTGGATTGTTGGTTGAGAATAACTCCGAGACCAAAAGTAAACCACAGACGCCAGACCATCGCATTAATTACGAAAAGTGCTTGATAAAATGGTGTCGACGGTGTTGAAGCGGTGACGAGCAAGACGTAAGCTTGGAGCAGAAGGACGGAAACATCAGTAATGCGGAAAAGATCAATATTCCCAAGTCCCATAAGATTATGAACAGCAGATGGCTGAGGTACATTCAAGTGCGAAATGTGGGATTGTAGTGCCGAGTCAAGTAATTCAGCAGCAACATCTTTACCGGCCGCCGAATTCGCGTGTACAATGTCGCTATGGGTAGGGCTGTCTTGATGCTTTCTGGGAGGTGGTGAGTTATAAGTCTTATCGATATGAGGGTTTTCCACAATCAGTAAGAATGCGAATTGTGCAATATGTGCAACGACCGAGATTGCTAGAACGCTGTAACTTGCAGCAATCATGGAAATGCCATAATATCCAGCATATCCAACAGAGTACATAGGGTGAGGTGCCATTTCGAAAACACCGTCGAAAGTCAACTCTTGGTCGATTAGATAGAAAAAATCACCCCAGTACCACGCATAGTCCTTTACAACCCTATGGGCATCGAGTTTAACCCAAAGATTAAATAGAACAAGAAGAATGCCCGCACTCCAACGAAGGATCGTCATGATCAACCGCTCGCCAACTGGAGAACTTCCGCAGGCAATTGCAAACAAACAGTATGAAGTGAAATCGCACATCAAGATTAAGTCCACCACTCGTCGAAACACCAGCCATGTATTGTATTCAATGGGTGCTTCTTCGAACTTGTAGTCTTCGGGAATCTTAGCCTCCAGCTCCCGCTTTATCAAGTGGTATAACCATGGTCGCGGGTTTTTGCCAGTCTTGGGGTTTTCGAAAAGATTCCATTTCTTTGCCCATGCTACCATGCGTTTGTGATTTGATTGTATGTGTAAGAGGTATCCAATACCAACATTGTACGAGCCTCTCCAGAAGAGGAAGATGATCGCGAAGACTGGTCGTTTTAAGGAACTTGGTAACGCGTATAAGGCAAATATATGGAGAGCAAGAATGGCTAGAACTATGGCATCGGAGAGGTTCTTCGGTTGGCGCGGGTCGAGTAGCTGGGAGACCATATCATGGGTTTGCGGGACAGTAAAGACTGCGGGGTAATTGTTAGTTTGTATGTCTCCAGACAGGTAGCGAGTGAATAGAAGCGCCAGAGTCTACTTACTCGTGCCATTTGGAGTTCTGCCGAATGTCTTCTTCTCTTTTTCAACGTCATTCTCACTCATTGGGGTGTCTTCAGCGCTGCTATCGCTCGACAGGTCTGCTCCGTCGGTTCCAGGGTTCGTTGTGGGTCTTTTGTGTAAATCATCCGGCCTTTGCGGGATGGCTGTAGAGGTACTCATGATGGTAGAAGTACGCCGTGTTGAGGACGGCAGAGTCAATTGTCGTTGAGACTTCGCGACTTGGTAATTTGGGAGCAGTCTAGGTGGTGTTAAACATAACACGTTGAGTTTGGCGAGGTATGGAAAAATGCTGGGAATTTTCCGCGCACTTCTTTTATGCGTTCATATGATCGAGGAAGTGGGATGAGCCATATTCCGTTTTATGCTGTGTTCTTCTGCGAGTTCAAGGTTCTAGCTACCAATTCAGTGAGCTCGGTTTGGTTGTGGGTGGTTGGTGGGTGGAGGAAGACTAACTCGCACTTGGTTTTTTCGAGACAGGACGAGCCGTTCCTACCCGCAGCCAATGTGGAGTTTCTTCGAGTAGCAATTGAGTGTACGAGTAACTGTACTTGTATTTCTAGCAGGAATAGCTGGCGACGATTGTGTATGCCGCGCAGTTGCACATAATTCTTGCAATTTATGCAGTTCCGTTTGTCATAAAGATCTGTCAAATTGGCAATCTATGACATAGAATTTTTATTTGCCGTCGTCCAGTTTCGTCCATTCACATGTCAATAACCCGCACAAAGCGTGGGGAAATCCGCACGTGACTGGCTGGCTCATCCACTCATACGCCCTGTTCCTCTTTGTTCCTGACCCCCAAAGTTTATCCGTCACTATGTTACATCGAGTGTAAGTGCAAAGTACAAATGTTACCCAAATATCTCCGATATGCCAACTCATAGACATCGATATCAATATCAATATCAATTCGCTCATCATGTACACCACCGCGTCTCCCACCAAAGGGAGCTATGAAGTTTTTTAGCGTTTTGCGGAGACAAAGTTTCGAGCTTCTCCACTGGGCCATGTGATCAGTCCTGGTCTGTGTGTCGAGACATCCATCGCCTAGCCCTAGTATTGAGGACGAACGGTCCAGAATTGAAATACACCAATCAGAGCTCTCAGACTCAAGACCCCCAAAACCCGCTCGGCTTCCAACTGATCGCCGGCACTACAAAGCCTTGGACAACCCACTATGCACTGCTCTATCATCTTTCTTAATTCGGGGACGTTTCTGGTGGAAAGCAAACGGTGCATATCTGTCTGTCAGATAGTAGATCTCGTCGTATGCGCCGTCGTTGTGTTTCTTTAGACGTGTGAAGTCTATCACATCGTACAAAGCACAAGGTGCTTATCTCATGGGGGTCCAAAGTGTGAAGACCGGAGAGAAAGATCTTTCCCTTAGTTCTGTCCAGTACCCTTTCTATTTTCTCCATGGTTTGCAAATACCCAAGCATGTAGCAAATGCCGGCCACGATCGTCTCATACATGATACATCCACTGGCTCACCGAGAAGCATCCTGTATAGGTTTGCTGATATTCAATGGGTGACGCCTTGTTCCAGTAGCAACCCCCAGAGCGTCCTGTCCATTTCGTGGGGGGTTTTCTAGAGTCACTTCGCTGTGTTTCCTAAACCTCAACTCTCCTTCCGTCATAAATCACTCGTCCTCGGTCCCCGACTAGACAAGCTGCTTCAAAACACGCTGAAAAGGGCGAGGATCCGGGGAGCACAGCACACAGGCCCGCTTGGTTGTAGCATACCACTGTACTTTCATATTAAGGAATTCCAAATTTTGGGATGTTTGATATTTGAGGGTTCTCATAGACTCAAATCGCCAAAAAGTATATAGACAGAGTTCCTAGTATTTAATTACTAGAAAGTAAAAAGTTATGAAAAGCTGCTTTTTGTACTTTTCACTGGAACTTGGCGAGGTTTCGTTTGGTACACCGCGACCCACGACTAAGCGGGGCCGCGTGCCGTGGTATTTAATCCGTTTGAGGGGAAACAAGCGATGAAATTTGCATCAACGCAACGCCATCAGGGCTCTGAGATAGTGAGAGTTATTGTAGTAGTTGCCGACTATGCCCGTGCTGCTTCAGCTGCAATAAAAATTGTTCCTAACGTCCTACTAACATGTCTAGAAGAGTGGTTGTAGTTTAGGACTCTAGGAGTTCAGTTGATGATATGTCTGAGTTGGATTTCGGCGCCAATGAAAATTGAGGGCACTTTCTCCGCTTTTGTTCACTTCACGCAGTGTCCACAAAAGGATCGCAGCACGCTCGCAGTCAGCCAGCCTCACTTCGATATCTCTTGTAAAACGGGGTCTAGATTTATCGTGTGGTACTTTTCAGATGTTATTCAGTGACTTCAGCTGGACAGCGAACCCAGACGTGACGCCACTCCTGAGAGAGTGATATTGTGCTCTATAAGTGAATACTGGCTTCTGCTTCACATGAACATACTAGTACTCAGAATTTGGGTATAAGTACCTAGTCGCATGCGCCTGAGCCATGGCTTGTAGCATAGAGAACAAGACGACGCATTAGCAACCTAAGAGTTGTACTCAACATGTCTGACCCAACCAAAGTCTTCCACGGTTGCCACGTAAATGACGTCCAGGCAGTTTTTGACGGGTAGCAATCTTGATGTTTAGCTTGGAGATTTAAGAACGCACCGTGAATACAAGGGTAGAAGAATTGCGAAATAGAGTAAAGAAATCATTACTGCAGGTAGTCCGTCTTCACGTGGCCTGACTTCTACTCACCTAACATACTGAGTTTGGTAGAGCAGGAATGCCGTCAGTATAAACATTGATTCGACAGTGACGTGAGGTTCTCGTGGACATGGACTTGCAAAAATGTGGAAGAGAGGGCAACGACGCGTGGAAACACGAAATAATAGACTAACTGCGTCTACTAACCATCATAATCTGTTGCTGCGGAGCTCGGAAGCCCTGGTCGTGATTGTCCACGACGGCATCCTGAGAGGATTGTGCTCGACATGCCTTTCCATCACCAGCAAGAACAACTAGACGCCACTGACACTGTGCTGTATGAGGTTCTCGATCCAGCTATCTCTAGAACCTATGCAGCCGTATCAGATTCTGGCAAAGTGCCTGTCCCCACTCTGTGACATCGTGCTCATGAGCGACCCTTACGAGAAGAGAAGGCACAAGGTTAGCGGTCTCATCCAAAAAGGCACGAAGTAATTTGAAGGTAGCGGATGTTAAGATTATAGCAACCGGAATGGGAGACTATTGGTCTGTATGCCGAATTTAATCATTGGAGGTCGGAGGACTGAGGTCTTTCTTTGAAGTGCCGACAATCGGACCTCACGCCGGGCACGGCTCGCCCGAGGCAACAGCCAATTAAATCATTGCCTTACAAACCCCTCCAAAACTTCAATGATGCTTTGTAAACGTTTATCTCCGATGCCATCACATAAATTATTAGATTATTCCCTTCCAAACCACAATCGCAAAATATCTTTAGAAAAACACAAAACCATGGCGCCCTCTCTAGAAGAACGCCCCGATAATGTCGAAGACGTACTATCGAACCCTCTCAAAGCCGCGCCCAAACTCATCGCCCCCGAACCCGAACACTGTCCGGGCCCCGAATCCGAAGCTGCAGGCAAAGCAGACTCCTGCGCCGGCTGTCCCAACCAAGCGATATGTGCCTCTGCGCCCAAAGGCCCCGATCCTGACATCCCTGCCATAACTGCGCGTCTAGCGGATATCAAACACAAGATCCTGATTCTCTCAGGGAAAGGTGGTGTAGGCAAAAGCACATTTACAAGTCTACTGGGCCATGCGTTCGCGACAAATGAGGATAATACGGTGGGGATTATGGATACGGATATTTGCGGGCCAAGCATACCAAAGATGATGGGGGTAGAGAGCGAGCAGATTCACGTTAGCGGTGCAGGGTGGAGTCCAGTGTGGGTGATGGAGAATCTGGGGGTTATGAGTGTACAATTTATGTTGCCCAATCGGGATGATGCGGTCATTTGGAGGGGACCAAAGAAGAATGGACTGATAAAACAGTTTTTGAAGGATGTGGAGTGGGGAGAGATGGATTTCTTGCTTGTGGATACGCCGCCAGGGACGAGTGATGAACATTTGAGTGTGAATTCATTCTTGAAAGAGAGTGGAGTAGATGGAGCGTTGGTGGTTACTACACCACAAGAGGTTTCGTTACTGGATGTCAGGAAGGAGATTGATTTCTGCAGGAAAGCGGGCATTAAGGTCTTGGGTATCGTGGAAAACATGTCTGGCTTCGTGTGTCCGAAATGCACACATGAGAGTCAGATATTCCAGGCTACGACAGGTGGTGCGAGAGCTCTCGCACAGGAGATGAACATTCCATTCCTTGGCGCCGTTCCATTAGATCCGCGAATCGGAATGTCGTGCGATTACGGCGAAAGCTTCTTCGATGCATGGCCTGATAGCCCAGCTTGCACGGCACTGAAGACAGTGGTCAGGAGGCTTGGTGAGGAGATAGGATTGGATCCCAAAACTATCCTGCCAACGGATTGAGGGGTGTCACTGAGTATCGTATTTAACGAATACTTTCCCGGGTCTACCCCAGAAACCACGCATCCCGCAGGAAGCTTCGCGGGACGTCCTGATGACCTGACATAGCCACTATCTACCGAAGCTTTTCGATTATCAGGCGGTGTTGGGGATACGTATGCACACTGTTTTCCACACTTCAAGGTTCAAGTACAAGGATGACAAGCGCAAACCTAATGTGTGATGGTTGTTACATGCAGGGGAATATAGCAAGATGCTTAAATCAAGCCACAGATTATTGACGAGCGAATGAAGAAACTTGCAATGTACTTTTCATCCATTTTGTTGCCTTACCTCCTTGTAGTGCAGACGAACTTTCCTACCTACAAGCATCAAAACGCTTTGATCCAAGTGTCATCAGGTACAGCTCCCCTGACCTTCACACCTGTTTTTTGCTTTGACTGGATTTCGGATCCGGTTCTCCTTTGATGATATGGTACTTCGCACGGGTAGAATCGTGCGGGGTGCCGATTTGAGGGGATCCAAGAAATACTTGGAATGCATGTTCTTAGGCAGGTACACACGCAATCCTAGTGGCCGTTCCGCGGAAGTCGGTGCCGAAATGCTCTCCTTTGAATTTGTATTGATTGTTAAGCCGTCGTAAGCTAGATGATGGTTGCTCCGGGTGAACAATATTAGCCTACTTTGTAGATTAATTCTTGATTGGCCGTATCCGAGCATCACATTCTCAGGCCTGCTAGTATCTGGATAATTTCTCAAGTCTTCTAGCCGAACTGATTACATCGCTTGGGTACTAAACATCAGATGAAATGTGGCGGTATTCTAACGGCTTCATTTCCCTGTCCAGAGTTTCCTGCATTGCGCACGGTACTTCTTTTACCTTGTCAATCTTCGGCCCTGGTTCTTCTTGTCAGCAGCCGTGTGGGCGGAATACAACACTTGAATGGCTTTTTCTCTGCTTTAAGGTAAATAACCTTAATTCCGTAGAGGTTTCGGGGTTCGTTGCTTCTCGGCTGTGTCTTGACGAATTAGCATGACTTAAATTTGTTGCTCGCGGGACACGGCTGCAGCATACGAAACGCACAAACGGCCAGTTCATGAACGGGTGATAATCCATGTCTCGTTCATTCATGTGTGCGGGAATGTGGCAGCGGGAACTTTAAGAGAGTAATATATGAGGTGCTTGATGTTGGCTTATATTCATGAGCCCCTCGCGGGCAGGGTGTTTATCGATCTGATTGCTGTAGGCATTTGCAAATTCCCATTATGTCGTCTGAATCGCTGGGCCCGGACATAAACATTGGTGAGTGATTCATCTCGTCCCAGACATTTAAGTTTGCAGCTCTCTAATATGAGCAACAAGGTGGGAGGGCTCTTGGTGCAATATGGAGCCTCAACGCTCTTGCGATAATCATTGTGATCGCACGATGCTTGACTCAAAGATTTGTGTCTCGTCAGCTCGGGCTTAGTGATGCTTTGGTTGTGGTATCTATGGTAGGTTGACGGATGCAACATATACCCCAATGTCTGTAGCTAACTCATACATTCAGTGTACGATCTCTTCCATGGCAGCTTTGATCACAGTACAATACCACTACGGTTGGGGTCGGCACTATGCATATCTCGACATTGAAGATAGAGTGGAAGCTATGAAGTACAATGCCATTGGACAATCGTTCGGTGAGATTTACATTTACTGAACGAGACTGGTTGACTGACATCTGCGTAGGTGTGATGGGCTCTACTTTCGGCAGACTTTCATTCATCATCCTAATGCTCCAACTATTTGGTATAACGAAATGGCGTCGCGTAGCGCTGTGGACACTGTTCTTCGCACAACTCATTCCCAATAGTATTGTGGTTATCACACTCTACATTCAATGCAAGGACGTCCGGGCTCTTTGGGACTTCTCGATCAAGAGCTCATGCTGGCCTGAAGACCTGCAGACTGTTAGTGTGGTTGATTCTCCAATGTCTGAGTGAGAGTGATTAATTGAAACTGCAGTACATCGGCTACGCACACTCGGGATGGAATGGGCTTACGGATCTTTTCTTGACGTGTCTACCAGCAACAATGCTCTGGAGCTTACAAATGGATAAGCGGACGAAGTTTGCTTTGGTCTTCTTGCTGAGTCTAAGTCTGCTGTGCGTCAAATACTCTGCTTAGAAGAATCAGGATAGACTGACTTTGTTCTAGAGCATTCATAGGAGTCATTATGAAGATTGTTTATTTGGAAGCTCTCGCGGATAGAGGGGATTATACTTGTAAGCATTTCTCGGGCGCATTATAGGTAAGGCGACTGACTGGTCGCAGATAATACGGTACCTCTTTTTGTTTGGGTCCAGTAAGTAATGGCTCTACCCAACTATATCGATTTCTCTTTTACTAATGTAATTCTTACTATAGAGTTGAATCAACGCTAGTAGTGATTGCCTCATCCGTACCTCTTCTTCGCCCATTATTCCTTCAAGTTAAATCATCAACCACCCACAACCGCACTCGTTCAGCGGGGCACACCTACGAGCTTTCAAATTACACCAAAAAGAAGTCCCTTCCAAGCAACCACGTCTTCAGCATGATCAGCGACGAGGAAGTCTCCCAAAAGAAGGAAAACGACACAGGCAGCGAGGTCCAAATCCTACCTAACGAGCAGGAAATAGACTCCTGGAAAGGCATCAAGAAGGAAATTACATACAGTGTGAAGGTTGATGATTTAGGAGCAATTGATATCGAAAAGGGAGAGAAGCAAGAACAGAATCACGACAGTGGCCGGACCACACCCTGGCTCGAAAGACAGCTGATGAAAAGAACTAGTAAGGGAAGTGTTGAGTGCTAGGTTAGGGGCCGCTCAATAATCCCTAGTGAGAAGGTTAATATGGACGTCGACCCTGTTTGGCTCATTAATACTAAACTTAATTTTCTACTTACATTCTGAGTGGATGAGCGAATCACCGTATCTTTTCGAAGGAGAAAAAACAGGCCCCATTTGGAACAATATATTGCAGGTAGTTACCATTATCAGGCAAACATTCCAAACGCTCTAAGTACTAGAATGTTTTCATTGTCCAGATGTCTTTTGGAAAATATTATCGGCATGTATTTCTAACCGGGAGAGCATGTATACTCCGTACTCGTGCAATTCAACAACCTGACCTTTGGCCTTTGCGGCAAGTGGATGAACCTTAAGATCAAGTAGGGGACCGAACGACAAGCTCCGCCCCGCGATGCAGTACAACAGAAGGTCGAGATCCCAACGTGGCGATAAAAGATAAGCAATGAAATGCCATATGAGTGTTACTGGCTACCGACACAGTGGTAACTCAAAAACAAGGGGTACGCAGTCAATATTTACCTATTGTGGAAAGATATCCGAGCGGGCTGGCAACCGTATGAAGTTTATCTTATTCGGCAATCATCCCGTGCGACCAGACTGAGCCTAAATTCAGGGGCCACAAAATGTACTTGGGGTGCGCACCGATGAAATTGCACGGGACGGGACGGTGGTTGAATCAAGCTTTTGCTACCTTCGACCCTTATCTTGGTATGTCCTGAGTTCTGATCAAAAAACGACTACTTCACGATATTAAAGAAATGTTCGTGTTTACATTATAAAATCTGCGTGGATTATCTAACTGAAATATAGACATTATGCAATTCTTATTAGTCAGTTCTTTCAGCTCATGCGGAGAAATGTTCTCCTTCCGCAGATACCCTTGTCGAATGCAACAACCCCAGTACAACACGGAGATTGATTGACGGGTGCTAGTGCATTTTGGAATCTGAACCTTTCCTGATCTTTGAGTTCGGTCCCGATGACAACTTGACTCTAGTAGGGGCGAAATCAAATGTCCCTTGCATAAGTTAGACAATGAATTTATTCCCAAAACATAGGCTATATCATGCCTCCCAATAACCGCGCAGTTGGAAACTCATTCGGCATTCTTTCTTTCCTGCTCTCACCAACTTCCCTTTAATATACCTCCCGTGTCTCTTTGCGGCTGCGGTATAGTAATCAAGATGAAGACTTCTTTCATTAGTCGGCCGATCTCGGCCTTCCTGGCCGCAGTCTTCCTCCCGTCTGTCATCACGGGTACTCCAATTGACTCCACCGCAGCCAGCACGCTCACCCCGACTCTCCCTCTCCGGGTGCAAGTCCTCCACACATTCGACTTCCCGTCATGGTGCGAGAATCTGGCTATCCGCTCCAACGGCGACATAATGGTCTCCCGCCTCGATACCCCGGAAGTCCTCCTCGTCTCCCATACCTCCGCCTTCTCCCCCATCACCATCGCCACTTTCAACAGCACGACTTACAAGGGCGCCCTCGGCATCTCTGAAACTACCACTGACAAGTTCTATGTCATTACTTCCGCCCAAGTCGATGACTCCTTTGTCAAAACATCCGGCGTCAACTCAATCTGGAAAATCGACATGACGACTTTCTCCCAAACGTCCGGCGTCGTTACCAAGAATGCTACGGTGACGAAGCTCGTCGACATTCCCGGCGCTGATTTCTTAAATGGTATGACGACTCTAGACAATGAGAATATTCTCGTTGGAGATGTGTACAATGGCTGGGTGTACAAAGTGTGCACCACTACCGGAAAATACAGCATCTTGATCAACGACCCGCTTATGAAATTCCCCAGTGTTGGCGCTTCAACCAATCTTGGTGTCAATGGGCTTAAGATCTCTGGAAGTTATCTCTACTGGACGAACACGGCTCTCGGATCTGTCAACAGGATCCAAATCAAGGCAGATGGAACACCAGTGGGTTCTAGTCAGGTCGTGGTGAGCAATGTTCCGAAAGCAGATGATTTCATCATTAAGAGCGATGGTGCATTCTTTGTAGCACAGAATCAGATGGATGAACTGAGTGTAGTGCCGAAGGGAAAGACCGTTGCGTCTGTTGCGGCAGGAAGTAACATCTCGACAACGTTGGCGGGAGTTACGGCAGGGAAGTTCGGGAGAACAAGTAAAGATAAGAATATCCTGTATTTGAGTACTAGCGGCGGTAAGTTCTCTCTTTCTTCGCACTTGAGAATTGAGGTCAAAGGATATGTAAAGATACGATACTAACATATTACAGCTCTCGCTCTCCCCATCAACGGAACTGTGGTGGTAGCCGGCAGTATTGCTTACATCGACACAACCGGCTTTTAAGAAAGAAGTAAAAACCGCGTCATATATACTTTCATACGTATAGTACATAGCTCCAAATAATAATATATACACAGCCTCACCAAGCTTTAATAGTCATGCTCGTATGCCCCCATCGCTAAATACAATTTGGAGACCCCGCTGAGACAAACCCCACCAAGACCAACCCCACCTTTCCTCTAAGCCACCTCTCCAACTGTCTCTCTTCTCCCCGTAACCTCAAATTTCACCGAACCGAAATATATTCCCGTGCTGGCGCAACACCGGCTCCGTGATACGTAACGATAATGCACAACCCCGGCTCGAATCGGCATGATTCTCGGCTCTTATATAAACCTGTACGAAGGTTACACATCCAACCTCTGTAGTGTCGACCGATAGTGCCAAGAATAGATCCACGTACGCAGTCCGATTAAGCATACTTGCATGCGTTCCGCCTTTTCGTGGCTGCTTAAGCTTATCCTGACCGACGGAACATGATGCCTGGAATGGGTTACGTGGCGAGACGGAAGTTCAATACCTGCAGTGTGCTAGAAGAGGCATTGCCTCGTACGGGACGTAAAGGTTACTGCCGGCCGATCCACAAATCAACAATAAGATATCCCACGAAACGTCAATGATCACCAAATTCCCCCACGATCAGAAGCACCACGATGCTGATGACATGATATCGGTAGTCGGATGGCTTGAAACCGCGTAAGCTGTCGTTCAAGCGAGTTGTCGAAAGGGGAATATGCGGTTGCCTGGAATGCTGACATATGCGGCATTTTCACGTTTCTACGTACTTGTCCTCTATTCTCGGAACGTATTCCTACGGCACGTGAAAATTATGTTTTCTGCCGAGACGTGAGAATAGACGCGCGGAATTTACGAACAACGACCTAGTACTACATAGTCGTGAAACTGGTCAGGGTAGTGCCTGCATGCTGGAAGTGGAATTACTCATCACCATGCAATGTCCACTCATGAGGGGATTGATTTGGATTAGTATTTCGTTCTTAAAGCCGAAAGGCCAGGCTGGCTCCCGAGTAATTGGTTCTGATGAACAGGGCATTCAATTTGGTCTTCTGCATATTTGCCGAAAGAGCCAGGACCATGGTGTGATTTAGTGATTTGACTGACAGGGAAGAATAATGCGCCCCAATAAGGCCAATTAGGAGTGCATACTTGAGCCAGGCTGAGCCAATATGTGGTATTTTGTTTGTTCTTCATTGCCTCTTCACATATACAGAATGCTCAAGCTCGCAAGTCCGGCCGCGAGTGACCTGCATCCCAGTGAGTCAGTGACTGAGAGGCCAGGGACCACTTTATTCTTGGTTGGAATTGGACATTTGCTCAATGGCCTCGAAGGTAGGCTCCAAAGTCACATTTGACGTGAATTGCAAATGTTGGTGGGAAGCTGTTCAAGGGAGTGATGTCAACTTCCTTGAGTTGCTCATGTTGCAAAAGACCATGGAAAGATAATGACGCAAACACTAGGGTCTTCCTCGAAACACAAATCACATGCATACTTCACTTTTGGGATCTTACTTCAGAGTAGCTTCTGACAAATGTTCTAGTGTGCTTGATCGTAAGGACCTATAGCATTACTCAGAAACTCGAAACTGCTGTATACGTCGTTCCCCAGAAAAGCTCCCATACGTTCTGCGATCAGCCAGATTTAGATTGACGTATGAGGGATTCTACGACATGATTTGACTTTCGCTTCGTAATGGTAAGGCAGTTTTGTTTTTGCTGTGTATGTCAGACGTTCGTCCATATCTTGGATACCTGTTTCCATACGAAATGGGCCAATGGCACCCATATTCCATCTTCATAGAAGAAAAGGACTTGACAATAGCCTAGTATTTCTCAAACTCTGCTAAAAGCCTATGTATCAGTCAACTACTCAAAGGGGATATCACTCATTCGCGCTGTTGCTGATAGCAGGGACCCAAATACAGCATGACTTTACACGGTCCTCATTTCATCAACAACCATTACACGAGTGACGAGTCCTTCCCAATCATACACCTCACTAGACAGCATATTCCCACTGTTCTCGTTGCTCTCGTCTGACAAAGCTTGAGAGGGTTTCTCTTTTCCCATCGCAACAGTAAGACATGGTTAGGTTTGACTGGTATCGGTTCGACGACAGTTCCTCGCCGGAACTGTTGCCTAGATAACTTAACTTCGAGGAACATACGATGCGAAATTTTAATTTTTGTCATCATACATTACTGTCGTTAACGAGCGTGCGCATCAGCCTTGTCAATTGCAATGAGCGGGGAGCTTCTACCTCGTATTCGTGGCCCCAGTATTCATGCAGGGTCCGAGTCGCACCAGGATCAGAGATACCAGCCCTTTGCGCACTGGTACATGGATGGAGCCTTGAAGGCTGCACAATAACTTGCCTTGCTGTTGGTGTCGTTGTCCTCATGTGTGCTTCTTCAATATCAGTTGTTCTGTCTTGAAGTACTATATATGTTATCATCAGACGGTCACAGTTTCGCTGATGAGACATGACCTCTATACATCACCGACGATACCGTCCCTTCACAGACGACTATACCCAAATGTACAACGCTATAGACGAATTCAGTGTGGCAGAATCAGGGGAAAGTTCAACATCACATTCGCACCGCTCAAGACATCGCATCAACCGTATGAGAAAGACTTTTCGTCAAGTGAAGGACTTCTTCACTCCCAAAGTCATCCATTCTTTATCAGGGATCCTATTTCTCATCTTCGTCGCACTCTTGTAAGTGTGATCTCACATCCTGGAGCAAGCCAATTTGATCTAATGTAGCCAGACTGTGGCTGTCCTTGATAGTAACTGTCGTAAATCGGCTTCACATTCCTCTACCGAACAACGGACTACAACAGATCCTCAAACGATATACACCTCCCAACGAAACACATGCGGCAGATCCTACATGGGTGGACGACTTCAGCTCGGATGTACTTCCAGTATCATGTCATTCCCACAATGATTATCTTCATCGAGTGCCCCTATACGAAGGGTTAGCCGCAGGTTGCATTAGCACCGAGGCAGACATCTGGCCTCGCAACAACTCCCTAAGGAATGGAGAATTGGACCTTCTAGTTAGCCATACGTCTAAGAGACTCAAGGAGACCCGAACACTCCGCAGCTTATACTTGGATCCACTGATGAACATACTTCAGCGCCAGAATGACAACTCTTCATCGACCACAGCGGGGGTGTTCTCCATGTCTCCAAATGCCTCGTTAACCCTTCTTCTCGATTTCAAAGAAACAGACAACATAACATTCGATCTTGTTTCCCAGCAACTAGAACCATTCCGAGCAGCGAACTGGCTGACCTACTGGACACCCACGACTGGAATTACAGAGCGTCCCATCACCATTGTAGCAACCGGCAGCGCACCCTTCGACCGGATAATCTCAAACACAACCTATCGCGACATCTTCTACGACGCACCGATAGACAACCTCTCGAACAACCAATATCATGCAAATAATTCATACTACGCGAGCGGATCTCTGCGCAGGGCTGTAGGGTTGGCAGCGTTTGGTCACCTTACCGCCAAACAAGAGGATACAGCTCGATCACAGGTACAACTGGCAGAGGGACTTGGGTTGAAAACTAGATACTGGGATACACCGAGTTGGCCAATTAGTTTTCGGAACAAAATTTGGAGTGCGTTAGAAGAGCTTGGCGTTAGAGTGTTGAATGTGGATGATCTGACAGCTGCGACCAGGTGGGATTGGCGTATGTGTGTTGTTGGAGGGTTGGTTATATGTGATGGATGATATATCGGCTGGTAGGGAATGCCAGCGGAGTTGAAGGCGTAGTTTGATTATTTTGAATGAGTTTTAACCATCTCTGCGCATGCGGTCTCAGACATTGCTTCCGACAACATCTACGAAGCCAGTGAGCCACACCCTTCGCACGACGTTGCATCATGCGTGATACATATGCCTATGATTTAGATCACCTTCGATTCACCAATTAATTGACCAGTATTTAGGTTTCTAATCGCAGATTTATTCATTCTTTGAATGTCAATCGGAAATATCGGATTGCAAATGAAGTCAACATTGAGAATCACGTATATACTTGCCAGAATAGAAACCTCGAAAGTATATACTTTCGCTTCACCGAAGTTATACAGTTGCCAACTCGTGGATGATATATCATCTGTAACTTATCTCAAGGTATTCTAAAGCGTCCGTTCGGGCCGCGAACAAAGTTAGAATGGATGGTTAATCCTCGCACAGCATACAGTCACGGTACCTCGCTTAGCCCACAAGGGGTACACAAACTTCACAACCAACCACAACTTCATGAGATGAAGGACCGTCTCTCCGCGCCCAAACAGTTAGATGAGAAGTTATTAAGATGGCCATTTGACGCTGCGTGTGATGAAGTCTAATATAGTCATCCAAGATTGTCACGTGATCAGATCGTCAGTGCGTATCTAGCTGTGGGGGCCTCGCTTGAAAATTCTTCAGTGACCAACCTATTTTGTATCCACAAACAACCACCAACTCGCCAGGCCTCTGAGAAGTGTGAGCACGAGTCTGCTTAGACTGCAAAAAGATAATGAACACTTATATCGTGAGGTCCAAAGAGATTGAAATCTCTGTGATAGTGTTGAAGCTCGTCTCTGTAGGACCTGCACCTGTATAAGCTTGTAGAAGCAGGAACTCGCAGAGAAGCAGTAACTCGCAGAGAAGCAGTAGATAAAGTAAGCAGAGGTTGCAGGGAGCAAACACATGGTCAGTATCTGTCCCCCTCACCGTTCAGTAGATCCAAAAAAGGCAAAAATGAAGTTGATGCGAACATGAACTCAGATGAATATCTCTCTGACGGGGAGTCGAACCCCGGTCTCCCGCGCTTTGCCAGATGAATGACAAGCGGAAATCATGACCGTTAGACCATCAAAGATGTTTGTGATGTTTGTTGATGTATAGATTCGTCTTATTTAGTTATATATTGCTGTTTTTGGCGGCTCAATTAGCGTGACGCTTCGGCCCGTACGCCCCACAGGGCAGCCACTCACTTGTGCATGCGTGTCCGCTTAGATCAGCTACTTTAGAGCTTCACCAGCTTGTCTGCATATAAAGAGCTCTTTCCGGCCAGTTATAGATAATGATTCGTGGTATTCACGCTTCGATGGTGGTGGTCTATGGGTACTCGCCTTTGTCTGGTGCTGGGTGGAAAATGGGTGTCGCATTGAATGCACGTGCCACCAACCACGATCTCACGATTTCGTACCGGCTACCCCATCAAAAAATATCGTACTTCCACTCTGCGATAAAATGTCCATGTTTAGGAACACATATTTGAGGCCAACATGACGGCAAATCTAAAGGCCGACCAGGCCTCAACTTTAGGTGGGCCCACCACACAAAATAAAAGATTTGCCGGCTCGAGAAATTGAAATGCTGTAAAAATCATCAATTTCTTCAATGTTGGCAAAAATTTTGGACACCCACCATCCCGCCCTTAAGACAAAGACTATGAAGGAGATTATAGGAGTTTACAGGAGTTTAAAGGAACTGAAGAAGCTCTTGGGGAGAGCTAAGGAGTTAGAGGAGGAAACTATTGCCCGAATCTATAAATTCGGTGCGTGCAGCAGCTCTATTTGGCCTAGCACCCTACTTCGTACCCATTTTGGACGAACATCAGGTGCTCTTATTGGCCGAATCGAGGGCTAGCGCTGCAGGGCAAACCCAGAAGACTATAGAACCCAAAGAACTATAGGCTGAAGAAAGAAATGCATTGATAAATGCCACCTGAACTGAACCCGTAAATATGTGACGAGTAAACTGCATGTTAACTACATCATTGCAACCGGCTTATGCTCGCGGTACTCACGGTATAATTCTTTTCCTGATACGAATGCGGGTATATGGAAAACCTAGGCGCCTTACAACCCGATCACGTCGTGATCGGGCAAAACTAAAGGTTAGGTAAGTGATTTTAGTTTTATTAATTATCAATAGTTGAAGAGAAGATCCTCCCACCAAAAAGAAATAAAAATAAAAAATAAAAAATTAAAATAAAAAAAACCATTAGTATGAGAAATACATCGCCGCCATTTGAGGGGAGCACATGGGTGGATATTGTTGAATTTAATAAAGTGATTAAGTGATAATATTATTGAGTGTACAGATACTGCACTGTATACCTTAACATACACAAGCCTAATTATATGGGTTCAGATGACTAGCAGATGAGTCGGCATGAAAGCTTGGCGATAGAAGAGAGCAACAACCTACGTGATTCAAGCCAATAGTTTCAGTTTCGAACCTCTTTTAGTCAAATTTATATACAGTACTACGAGTAATTCAAAATAACATCTACATCCATGCCACGTCTAGTCGCCCTCCCAGGATACATCTCGAGTTATATCTGCCCACAATAGAGGGGTAATATAAGCTTCCCTTAGCCACTTCGGGAATATTGCTGCAGCCTCCTTCGCCATCTCTTTCGTAAGGTACATAGGTTTTTGACTATCAGTCACCCTGTTATACTCATCGATCTGTATCTTTCGCTTTGGCTTCATGTCAGTCATTCTATCATACTCATCAGGTAAGTATATTTGATTACACCACATGAAGAATGCGGTAGACCCTCTCTGAAAATGGAGCAAGGGCCACTTCGAAAGGACAGTAATAGAGATAAAGCTGCTGTCAAATTACCACCGGCTGAATTTCCTCCGATTGCCACCCGGCGGGGATCAACATGGATGCCTTTATGGGCAGCCGAAGACGTCAGGGCCCAACGCAGCGCTTCATATGCTTGCAGCAAGGCGTGAGGGTAAGGGTATGTGGGCGCTTTGGCGTAATCGACCGACATGACAATGGCACCCGTCTGTGCTGGTATTAGGTCTGAGTAATCTCTGGACGTATTTTAAGCTACATACCTGATCAACAATTCGACGGTTATTTAACCGTCCATCCTTAGGATGTCCCAAGACAAAGCCACCGCCTTCCAGAACTAACACCAGTGGATGTTTTGGTTGGATATCATCCGTAGGTCGGGGTAGCCAAACGTTACATATAACATACCCCGCTCCCAGGCCCGGGGTGCTGACTTTAACTTCCAGATCATGACCCTCATTCGGACCGGTCAGAAATGATACAAGCTTGCGCATAGTCCAGGTGACGCAGTTGAGGTAGATTCGAAAAAAGAAAGGGCCATTCCTGGCCATCTTTTACGGTAGGTATACTAACACGGCTCTGCTCAGTGGTCATGATGTGAAGAAGCTGTGAAAGAGATCCGAATTGATATGGGCAAACAAGTGGAAACCAAGCGTAGTAATTCTACTTAAGTTTGGTTGGGGTTGACACTAACTTACGTCAGTGTGCTGACACGGTAGGCGAGTGTTATGTGTACCCGGGGAGTGAATATAGGAGTACAGGTTCAATATTAAAAGAAAGCAAGTATAGCGAGCAAAAATATAAATATCTAAGTAATAAACACTGCTGCCTCAAGGCCTTTGTCAATTAGCGCCCATTGCCTCCCGAATTCGCGCACATAGAGCCGATGCAATTGGCTCCCTCATCATAGTGAAGTGATTGGCATTCTCAATCGCCAGTGTGCTGATGTTTCCAGCGCCAATAAACTCATCCCACCCATTGGGCCCAAAGTCCTCCCTGTTATTCAAGAGCCAGTTCATTCCCCGAGGATCATCAGGCTGTGCCTCTAGGCGAGGATCATCAGGGTTCTTGCACACGCCGTCCGCGGCCCAGATGATGGTCGTCTTTGGTGCCATGCCATGCTCAAATGGCTCAGGCACATACCTATCCAAGGCCTCGATGAAGACACAGAAGTGCTGGAAGAGCCAATCAGGCGGCGCTTGAGCTTCCTCGCCCATCTCGAAAGCGCCAAAGATACCAGACTTTTCGAGGAAGTCGTACATACACTTTGGCAGCTTGCCGAGACCGACGGGGTTGGGGGAGTCAATCAAGATGAGGCTCTCAACTACCTCTCCCTCTGAGACAAGCTGACGAGCGGCGTCGAACGCTGAGACTCCTCCTGCTGACCAACCCGCAAGATGGTAAGGGCCTTGAGGCTGGCGTCGACGTACTTCGTTCAAGTAAGAGCCTGTGATGTCCTGAAGAGCACAATTGAACTCATGCGGCTTGTGAGGTAAGGACTGTTCAATCCGATGACTCTCATGTCCGGAGAAATGGACGGGAGGGTGACATAAGAAGTTGCTGAGCCGGCTCCGTCGGGGAAGAGAAAGAGTGTTCGGGAACAGTGCTTAGTGCCCTGCAAGATCGTAGAGGTTGAGCGAGGTATCTCAGCCACGACAGGCTTGACCTCTCCAACGGTATCATCTCCGTGGTTGCTAGGGGATGTTGAAGCAGCTGTAGATACGGAACTCTCTGCCTCGAAGTTTGAGCTTGAGAAGTCTTGGTCGTTGGCTCCAAGGAAGGACTTGAGATCCTGTACTGTTGAGAACTCGTAGAATTGCGCTGCGGGTATATCCAGGTCAAGCTCCTCTCGGAAGTTGCCCAGAATAGTCAATGACATGAGTGAATCGACTCCCAGGTCAGCCAAGAGAGTAGAGTCAGTGAGCTGGGACATGTCGACGCCAATCTCATCAGCAATGATCTCGAGAGCCTTCTGGATAAGACCAGAGGCAGAGTCAACAGGCGACTCTGTTGGCTCAGGAGGTGAGATTGTGCCGACGCTATAGTTGGTGGTAGACGGTGGAGTCAGAACTGCGTGGCTAACCGGCGCAGAAGCAACATGTTTGACAGCAGAGGACTTGGCCTTCGCACCAGACGGCTTGGGGAGAAGCATCTCCAGTACCTTGCGAGCGACCTTCTTGAAGGTGACGCCACCACAGATACCGATGATCTTACCATCACGAAGCACATGAACATCACCACTGTACGTCGAATCGTCCGAGCCGGCCGCCTGCATCTTGACGTATATCTGATACTGCACGTCGCACTGATAAGGCTCGACCAAGCGAAGGGTGCGCCAGCCATGGTTGATGTAGACATGATCATCCAGGTCCAAGCTATCGCTGCAGTTCATGATGAAGCCAGTGATGTGACCCAAACTGTCGCAGCAATACGGGTTGAGCGCGAAAGTGTCTTTGCCAGATAGTATAAAGACCTTGCCAGTTCCTTCGAGGCCTTCACTGTCAAACCAGACCTGTTCGATGCCTTGGAAAGCAGATCCGGACTACACCGAGTTGGAGAAGATCTTGTACAAAAGACCACGACGTATCATATGAGCAGTTCCATCGCCAACGCCTTGAATAAGCTGTTTGATGCCTCTCTGGATAAGGTAAGCGTGGCTCTGCCAGCTTTCACGGTGAGAGCTTGGGTTCTCGACTGCTACATCACAGACTGCGTGAAGGGTTGTCTGCTTTCCGCTTGCACCGACGCTGAAGATACGAACTGAGCTGTGCATAGTGGTCCAGTCCATATCTAGCGATACTCGGAACAGCTGAGGGCCAGTATCTCCCACGATGAGAGCCTTCTCGACAGCCATGTTATTGATGGAGGGCAGGTTCGTCTACATATCGAGGCCGTGGTTCTGGATGAGGTGCTTGGCGAGGGTAAATGCGATGTCGGCAAAGAGAGTCTGGCGTAAGGTCAGTGATAGAATCTAACAGAAGCTCGAAACAGAGGGAACTAACCGAAGGGGCCATAGTCAAACCGTTGACACGATGGTTTTGCGCAATGGTCAAGAGAGACGGGTTATGCATATTAGACTCAACCGTACTAGAGCTTCTCTTATCACTATGAAACTGCTCAATGGCGTTGTGCACAGAATCACTGAGCCTCAGTGCCCTCCTCTGTACAACTGCATCAACCGGGCCGTTCTCAACAGGAGCATCGCCCTTGGTAAGACACCAGCTGTACTTGTACTACATCCAATAGTTCGCAAGCTGCCAACTATACTTCGGGAGCTGAAGGACATTGCGAGAAGATACAAAGTCACAATGATACTCGTCCCAGTTAACAGAAAAGCCAGCCAGGTGCAAAGCACAAAGAGAGTCTGCAAGAGTCTTGAAGTGATCCTCCTTACGACGGAGAGAAGCAAGGCATCGGAACTCTTGGCCGATGATTGACTTGACCATTCTCGTGAGGATGGGATACGCTCCGATCTCAATGCATATGCCAGCTCGGTCCATGATACCTTGCGCTTCAGCTATCCGGATAGTATCGAGGAAGTCAACTGTCTCACAGCAATGATGTTTGATATACTGAGGACCGAGTGTGTCGCCAGTAAGTCGCATGTGTAGAAGAGGCGAAATTATGGGGAGTTTAGGCTCGTGGAACTCGACCTGAGAAGCCAGTTCTTCAAGG
This sequence comes from Rutstroemia sp. NJR-2017a WRK4, assembly GCA_002946385.1. Classification (NCBI taxonomy): domain Eukaryota; kingdom Fungi; phylum Ascomycota; class Leotiomycetes; order Helotiales; family Rutstroemiaceae; genus Rutstroemia; species Rutstroemia sp. NJR-2017a WRK4. The sequence goes on from NJPR01000063.1 coordinate 332,461, forward strand.
TTGTCGAGAATGGGATCTACCTGAGACAAGTGGAAAGCAAACGGAATCTCCAACTTGTGAAGCTTGTAACCAGCCTGGGTCAGCTTCCCACAGAACGACTCGATATCTGCGTTGGGGCCGCTGAGCACAGTATCTTCGGTGCCGTTGACACAAGCAATCTCAACCTTCAAGTCAGATGAGATCTGCTGCCTCAAGTCATCCGCTGCTGCTTTGATAGCGACTATGCCATAGGTGTAAGTAGTGCACTTCTTGTCAAGAAGCGCTGCCCTATGACCATAGAGAAAGATAGCATCGTTGACGCTGAGAACTCCCGCAATTTGGAGAGTAGCATACTAACCCAGAATATATCCAATAACGTACTGAGGAGTAATGCCGAGACTGATCCAGAAACGTACTAATGCGATCTGGATAATACAAGTTCCTAACTGCACGACAACAGCGGAAAGGTCTTCAACCGGGGTTGTGCCATGGATGAGTAGGAGAACAGATGGGAGACTCTGGAGAATTGCGATGGCATCAAATTGGTGGATATCCGATCGGAAGGATGAGAAGCTCTTGTAGTACCCATTCGCCATGGCAGTCTCCTATGCGCCCTGTCCAGTAAAGAGAAAGCCAACCTTGGGTGACAAAGCAGGAATACCCTTGACCTGCCCAGCGGTTACAGCAGCGTTGAGAAGAGACTTCCTCAAATCATCAAGACCGTTGGTGACAAACGCAACCCGTCGATTGTGGTGTACACATCGTACTGTAGTAGTATATGAAAGCTGAGAAAGAAGCTCACCCTCCGGAGCCCAAGAGTTGGCGATGAAAGCTTCAAGGGCCTTCAGGTTCTCCTCTAGAGCCTTGGTATACCGTGCAGATATAGCTACTACATATTCAGTTCGAGTATCTCCATCTTGATGTTGTCGTACTGGATGAATAGCAGGGCTATCCTCAAGCAGCAAGGACGTGTTTCTACTAGCAGCAGAGAAGTTGTTAACCAACACTCTCCGCTTACCTCTCGCAGGCCGAGACCAATCCACACTATCCTTCTGAGCGATGCGCACACCACGATGATCCAAGTCCTTCGGGAAACCTTGGTTGATCTTGGTCTTGATACCGCAGTGAGGAGGTATCGTGTTCTTCTGCATCATAAGCAACACCTTGATGATGGCATTGGCAAGAACTCCAGAGGCAGATTCAGTGTATCCGATATTGGCTTTGACTAAGCCGAGATATAAGCTCTTGTCTCGCGGGCGGCTGTGATCAAAGGCGAACGAGTTGAGGACCGAACGCATCTCAACTGCATCGCCGGCCTGGGTCCTTGTGCCGTGCATCTCGACGTAGCTAACATCGTGAGGGTAAATACCAGTCTCGTTCAGGAGCTTCTTGAACAGATACTCCTGAGCGTCTGCAAGAGGTCGAGTGATGGAGACAGACTCTGCTGAGTGGTTGGTATGAGCTCCTAGGATGACTCCAAAGATGGGATCACTGTCCGCGATGGCATCCGGCAGATATTTGAGAATCAGGGTACCGATTCCATCAGCGTGGCAGTAACCGTCTGCATCATCGTCAAAAGCCTTGCAGTTGCCTGTGCGGGAAAGGAAGTGCCCGCGATCGAGGCCTGCGAAATTGTCAGGGTTCGTCATGATATTGGTTCCACCAGTAATCGCAGTATCACAATCCCGGTTCTTCAACGAAGTAATCGCAAGATTGATAGCAGTCAAACTGGAAGAGCAAGCGGTATCAACAGCAATACTCGGGCCGTGAACTTGAAGGAGTAGTTGACCCTGCCAGGAATAAAGGCATGGTTGGCTCCAGGAATGTAGTAAGTATCGATATCCTGCGAGGAGTTCACCTCGCCCCAGTCGTTACTCGTAGTACCGTAGTACGCGCCCACGCGGTTTCGCTGGGTTGAAGGGGTTCGGTCAGGCACGACTCCAGCCATCTCTAGAGCTTCGTAAGCTGTGAGGAGGGCAAGTCGCTATGCTGGATCGGTCTGCATGGCTTCCTTGGGCGACATGTGGAAGAACTGAGTGTCGAAGTAGCCTGCAGACTTTAACCAGCAGCCGTACTGGACTTGACTGGTGTTCTTGCGCTGACCCGTGGGGTCGTAGTGGTCGCGAGCAAAGCGCTCTTCGGGTACTAGTTTGTGGACGTCGAGACCTCTGATTAGAAGATCCCAGAACTCGTTGAGGTTGTCGGCTTCTGGGAATCGCCCGCTGAAACCGATGATGGCGATCTTGTTCTCATCGCCGGGAGCAACTTGGGATTCTGCTCGATCTTTGGTCAGGCTCTCCAAAGTTGGTCCAATGCGTGTTGTGGCTCCTCGCTTGGCCAGCCAATCAGCAAGACTGGAAACAGTCATTTGCACATTGACTGGTATCAAGGTAGCGTCAGTACCAGAAAGGGTTTCGAGTAGAGCGTCGGTGACGAGATCCATGTGGATTTGCTGAGACAGTGCGCTGCTCAAAACGTCCTTAAGGAGGCCTCCGAAGGACAACTGGTCTAAGCGAGATCCTGAGGTGCAGGAGATGATGGGAATGAGCATCTTGTTCTTTAGGAACTCAACGTCTTCGAGGATTGATGCTTTCATGAGCTTGTTGACGAAGATGGCGTATGACTCTATGGCTTGGTTGGCGCCTTGTACACCAGCTGGTGTAGTCTTACAAGCTGCATTGCCAACAATAACAGCGCTATCGGTATGCTATCCTTTCGCGACGCCTTCCTCAACACCAATCTTGACAGCAACAACGCGGTTCTTGTAGATCTCTCCAAACTTGAGCTTTGGAGTGACCTGTATATGGGCAACGCTTTGGCAGAGAGCCTCGGCCTCAGCTTTGGTGTATCGTGGGGCCTGAGACAATGGGACGTTCTGGCCGAGGTTCTCAAAGACGAATTAGAATATAATCCCGTCTTTACCTGTGAAGCCAATAACTGTTTGGTTCTCTCGGTAAACGGCAAAGCGCTCACCCGGGGCGATGCCTTCGGTGGGCGCTGACATGCCATAGACTGTGGAGCAGGCAACACTAATGTCTGGTCATAAGTTAGTGGAAGTTCACGATGATCAGCTTGATGTATAACTTATAGTCATCTGCAGTCAATGCTTCAGGAAGCTTTGAGTCAATGTGTATACAGACAGCGCTTCGCACGCCATCGGCACCAACAACAATATCTGCTATAAGAGACAGGCCGTCGGTTGTTATAACTGTGACATGATCGTCACTCTCCTTGATTGAGGCAACGCGTACTGAAGTCCTGACACATTCTATACGCTGAATATAACGTACCATGATAGATAGCAGCTTGCGACACTCAATAAAGGCAACAGGATATCCGATCCTAACATATACCCTATTAGCCAACAGTCAAGATAAACAGAATTCAATTATACCAACTTCTCACGATATTGGCCCATGGCGTCAAAGTCATTCATCAAGTTGCCCTCGCTGTCATAAGAGAACCACTTCTCAAGCAGTATAGTAGCCTCCTCAATGTCCTCCACAAGACCGAGTTGATCTAGGATGCGAAGTCCATTTGGCTGCAGGCCAATACCAGCGCTTCTATCAGACTCGAGAGTATCGCGACCCTCGAGGAGGAAATAGCTGATACCGAGTTTCTCAAACATCAGCACGAGAGTAACTCCAGCAATTCCTCCTCCAGCGATGATGACCTCATAATGTTGGGCGGGTTTGGCCATAGTGATAGTGAGATGGAGTAGAATATGCTCTGAATTACAATTGCCTCGGTTTACGACCTTTCAGAAGGATAGATCAAGCTGTTGTATTCTCTAGGGTGATCTTGTTTATTTGAGTAGGCAGCGCCTCACTAGTATAGCTTATATATAAGCACCGGCCGAAGATATCCGAACTTTAAAAGTCGCCTCATCCACACATTACAATACACACATCCATCGGAGGACTTCGGACTTCCAAAACGGGTAGGGCACTGAAACTTCTTAGCTATCCACTATTGCAGTTGTATTCAAATGGCACCACTTTAAAGACCTGATAAGCTCTATTGATTTCAATCTTCTGAGCATCATCTTAGCAGTAGTAATTCAATATTATCTTCCTTGTCTTAATATTTGCCAATCAAATTGCCCAACATGGTTTCAAACAGTATTTCTAACAGTACCAATGGTACTAACGGTACTAATGGTACTAATAGCGTCAATGGGCATACTGTTCTGTCACCCCTGGAGGTCTTAGTCCAGGATCTCAATAAGAACACCACCATATTGAATGGATACCTCCGAGCCAACAAACTTCCCGAGCCTAGCTTCGAGCGGGATGCACCCATCATCAACTTATCGCCTGATGCTCCTGAAGAAGCCCAGGTTGCCAAGGAGAAGCTCCTCAGTAGTACGTTGCAAATCTTCCAGCTTGTCTCGGGCCCTGGCGGGTACTTGCAGAATGTCATCACAGGTATAGGTACTCCCCGATACGTAGTGCCTGTAACTTTGAATAACAGTTATAGTACCATTACATGGAAATCCTCCGATGGATGAGCCACTTCAAGATTTTCGAGCTTGTACCCCTGGAAGGCAAGATCTCATATATAGAACTGGCTTCCAAGGCTGGTGTGTCTGAGCTACGGCTCAAGACCCTCGCCCGCATAGGTATGACAAACCGTCTATTTGCCGAGCCTGAGCCAGGTTTCATCGCGCACTCAGCTACCTCGGCTGCTTTGGTGACCAACACCCGATTCTCTAATCAGAGGGTCTAGATGACAAGCATCATTGCCCCAGTCATTGCGTCTATGGTTACCGCTCATGAGAGATGGCCTGATAGCACAGGTCCCAACAATGCAGCTTTCAATGCCGCTTTTAATACTGATCTCCGCATGTATGAGTACATCGTCAAGCAGCCTGATATTTACAAGCTTTTTGGTCGTGTTATGGATGCGATTGCGACTAGCCCCAAGAGTGACTTGAAGCATCTTGTTAGTGGCTTTGACTGGGCTGGACTTGGTAAGGCCAGCGTTGTTGATATAAGTCTTGTCCATTTCTCCATATCCTATCATATGACGGAAGCTAACATGTCTCGCGAAAGATTGGAGGCAATATTGGATATAGCTGCGTGAAGCTAGCCGAAGCCTTCCCCGACCTCAGCTTCATCATCCAAGACATTCCTCATGTCGTTGAAGAAGGCGCCAAAGTCATCAAGGAGAACAACGAGGCCAGTATCGCCAACTGTATCCAATTCCAAGAATACGACTTCTTCCAGAAGCAACTAGTCGTCGGCGCCGATGTCTACCTCTTGCGCCAGATCTTTCACAACTGGGACTTTGAGAACTCTGTCAAGGTCCTCAAGAACACTGTTGAGTCTATGGGTCAGCACTTACACGTGCTGATCATGGACTTTGTCGTCTCTGAGCCTGGCACTGTCTCGTCTGTGAATGAGCGTGTTCTTCGATCTCGCGACGTGGGTATGATGCAGCTGTTCAACTCCCTTGAGCGAGACCTCGAGGGCTGGAAAGCGATCCTGGAGGCGGTGGACTCGAGGCTCAAGATTAATGCTGTCAATACGCCTTATGGTAGCTTCATGTCGGTGATTGATGTTGTTCTAGGGTAGAGGATTAATAGATTTGGTTATACGACTTTAGTTATTTGATCAAGATTAGAAATACGATAAAATTGATCCAACTTGCTCATTCCTATCATTTCTCGCATTTTTTCTGTTTATTCATATTATGGATTTTGTCTGCTCAAAATTATCGCGAGCATCGACGCACAACAATCAAGGCTTCTGCGCAATTCGACCCAGCCGAAAAGAATCGCGCTATCAATGTTAGTAGATATCATTTGTATTAGTATCCGCACACTAAATAAGTTTGAGTTTATTATCGTCTGGACTTAATTGACTGACAGGTTGTCAGATAATTGCAGGAACTGACGCTTGGTGACAACCAGGGATTGCTATGTTCAGATGCTCAGATCGCCAAGACGAAGTGTTGCCAAATTTTGACATGACAGGTTTCAGGGGCTGATCAGAGGTAACCAATCGCGAGTCGTAGTTATGCGATTATGCGAGATGGCGAGGTTCTATACCTGTGTCTGCGGGCTGGTTATCCGAGACTTGAGCGAACAGGAATGATCGCTGAGGATGACGCTGAAATTCGGAATTCCAAACGATTACAGGCGGACATCTTCGGACCTTGAATGTGAGTATATAAATGCTGATACGTCAATATACTCTGGTTCACCGAAACAAGCTTCAGCTGCCGTACCATTCTACTGTACTGTATACCACCTTCACTAACACCCTCCATCCCTACTTATCTCACTTTGCACCATGTCATCTCCACATTTCTCCAAAGTCCTTGTCTTTGGTGCCACTGGCGAAGTTGGCTCCGCCGTCGCACTCGAGGCCCACGCTCTCGGCGCCCACGTCTTCATCGCCTTACGCGACACATCCAAGCACAACGAGTGGATCTCGCCCGATCAAGAGCGCGCCGCAGACCTGCAGCGCATCAGTGCCGACCTAACCGACCTGGACTCTGTGAATCAGGCCGTGCACGAGACAGGCGCCCAGGCTGCCTTCATCTACGCCGTGCGCTCCAAGGACACGTTGCGTGGTGCTATTACCGCCCTGCGCGACGCTGGCATCCAGTATGTCGTGTTCCTGTCGACCAGTCAGGTCAGGACCGCGGGCACCACAAAGGGTGACATTCGATCCATCAAGCCAGACCACTTCATCCCATGGCAGCATGCGCAGGTTGAGATTGCGCTGGAAGAACTCGAGGTGCCACATGCAGCGGTACGGGCCGGCTTCTTTGCGAGCAACCCGCTGCGAATTTACCTTGATCGATCTTCGGAGCCTAAACAAGTCAATTTGCTAGCTCCAGAAGTGCCGCACGATCCCATTGACCCGAAGGATATTGGGCGTGCGGCTGCTGCCGTGTTAGTCAGCCCGCGGCTGTACGCGAGTGGCTATCAAGGAGACCCCAAGAAGGATGTTGTGTATCTCAGTGGACCAGCTTTGCTCTCCCAGACTGTGCAGTGGGAGATCATCAACCGAGAGCTTGTTGCTGCTGGTAAGCCTGAAGTCAAGGTGAATCATATCACGGTTGAGCAGTACTTTGAGAATCTGGCCAAGCTTCATGTTCCTGACGTGGTCGCCAAGTCTCTAGCCAAGTCCATGGTGGAGACGAGGGCACTATATGCTCCTGAGGACTATGAGAAGTCCCGGGGTAACGTTGAGCTCTTGACAGGCCGCAAGGCTACATCATTTGATGACTTTGTTAAGAGAGAGATACCAAGGTACTTCAACTGAGATGTTGAGCATCAGTTTATATCAGGACTGGGATCGCCAAGACATATCAATTTATATAGATTAGCACTTGTCATTTAAGTCAATAGACACATATTACTTATGTACTTCTATCTTCAGTAGACTATCTATGAGAGGATTTCTTGTTGGTGGTGTAATAAATTCGAAGCTGCAAGATGTAATTGCTAGATGATTTAATTAATTAATCTTGGTGGCCCAAGATCAAACCCCGCCAGAGATGAAGCTCCATGTTCAGCATCAACCCAGGGCCATTCCGGAATCATATCCATGAAAGGGCCTAGAGTTTCCGTGCCAAGTACTCTCTGTAGGGCATCTGACTGACCACTGCTGTCAAGTGGCACTGCTGCCATGCCAGGCAATGATACTTCTGACGCTGATGTAGAACGCGGTGTCTGCTGCAGCTGTCCATACCAATTGTTAGAGTATGCTGGTGTTGGATACTGCGAGAAAAGTCCCGGTGAAGGAGAGTACAGAACCGGATCTCTTCTCTGAACTCTACGACCAGCGTTTGACGACCGCCCAGGAGTAGTCTGCTGCATTTCTTTAACATAGCGAGCTTTAGCCATGAGCCTTTTTATAGGACGCCACAAGGCAAGGCGAGTTTCATCTTGTCTGCTCTCATCGACCTTCCATCCCTCGTATACTGCCGTTACGCAGTCCCATGCCTGATCACATTGTGCTGATTGAAGTCGAGCGCATAGCTCAGAGAGAACAAATGCCATGGCACCCCATTGGATATGAGTTTTTGAGTACCATGTGAATTGTATGATCTCTTTGCTCGTGAGAAGCATGCCTGACACTTCTAGTATCTTGATTGAAGTTTGGAAGAGCTCATCGCGCACTTTGTTCTCCAGCTGGCCTGCGGTGTTGGGGGTGGGAGGGAATTGGTTGCTCTTGTTTCTGCCACCGACATCCTTTTCTCGTGACACTACTGAGTACTGGGTAATAAGCCAGAATCGTCCAAGGATGATCTGTGCCACTGCTGAAGAAAGAAGTTGAAATGGTACGGAAGTATCACAGATAGGTAGATATTTATCCCGTAACCGAGTTTCCAATTCCTGGATCAGAGACTTGGGAGAATCAGAGGCATCATCTACCCTTGGGGTACCTCCATCGTCTGATGCTTTGTTCTGCTTGTGTCTCATGCGACCCAGCTTCAGACCTGTTTGTATAGCCTCACACCTGACCAACGTGAGCGTCATGTCAGTCGCATGGTCCCATCTTTCAGATGGAGGCTCCACCATCTCAGGTGACAAGTCAACATCATTGATGTGCAACGGGGGCTTGGTATCTGTCACAAAACCTTGGGCAATAGGCTCATTGCAGTGATATTCTGACGAGCGGCTATCGATGATGCAAATCTGCCACCATAAACGGCGGCGCAGCTCGGTCTCAAAAGGCTTTAGCCCGAATATGGTGCCATCGCGATGGAGACCCATGGTCCTTGCGATATGGAAGACCAGAGATGTGAGTGCCCATGCAGCACGTGAGTCGTCTTCATTTGGTAGAGCAGACAAGAAAAGCACTGCAGCTTGCAGCATGGTCATACTCTGAGTACTGAGGAGGTTGCCTTGAGCGAGAGCCTGTTCCACCGCAAACCGATATCTTTCCAGGGCAGCTTCACGAGTCTCGTCCAGAATATTCAGACATTGCTCCAGGTTAAGACTGATGACAGCCGAATAATGAATAGTGAATAACAGGGTCTCGGTATGCTTGTCGACTGTGCTCAGAGAAGCGATGGCATCCCAGTAGATTCTTGTCAAGGTCGGCATGTGAAATATGCGGACCAGCGGCGCGACATTCTCACTGAATGCGGCAAAGAGCGTTACAGCTTGTTGTAGTGAGGGGTGGTAATGGTACAGAGGTGAAGCAATGGCGCGATAGCCAAAAATGGCAGCATTCAGTCCCAGCTGAGGAGATGACGGTGAAGTGGCGGTGGTGGTGGCGGATGAAGAGATGGAAGGCTCGTAGCCAGCATCTTCACTAGCAGGCTCAAAAAGAAGATCACGCAGGTCCTCAACCTACAGATGATGTCAGCCATGAGAAAGGAGAGCAAGCAATAATGGAGGGACTTGCCTCATTTGAGAGAGTGACCCATAATGCGTTGTTCACATAATAACTCTTTGACTCATTAACTTTGAGACGACTAAAGTCCTGCTCAAATGAATGACCTTCACTGTCTTGCGCAGTTGGTGGGGCATTATCGTTATTCTCTCTGGCTATGTAATATTTAGAGACAATCTGCACTGAGTGAGTGAATGGATACATTTGACTTACCAGCTGCGCCGAACTGTCCCATGATGTTCTCAAGGCGGGATAAACGTTCTGATAATTGAGGCGCAAGGCTACGTTTTGGCCTCTTGGGTGCCCTGCCTCGACCGGGAGGATAGATGCAATTGACTTCGGACCTTATACAATTAGAGCATTGGGGGAACTGACGGTCGCATTTGACTCTACGTTGGCGACAGTGGATGCAGGTCCGCACTTGGACGTGCGATTGTGCCAAGCCTGGCATGGAGAGATTTCCCAAAGTAGAGTCCATCTTGCTGTGACTGACAAGAGCTGTCAAGAAATGATTACCCTAGAGGACCTGGGAATTTCGTGTCTTGGCAGTCTGAATTACAGATTGAACGGACGTAACTGAGCGATGCCGCGTAGAAGGTCGCAGAGAACTCAAGATCGGGCGAGTGAGGCAGCAGACAATTGTGCGAGATGATGCCCCGCAGATGATGTTCAGTACTGCTATCGGTCCGGCAGTCGCATAACTTATGCGAGATACGCGAGTGAGCGAGAAAGCGAAACCCCTCGCGAAATTGGCTATTACGAGCGTCAAGAAAAACATATGATACTAGCGCTGAGAGAAAACATGATAAAGGCCTATCAATGAATCCGCAAAAGGATTCTCTCCTACAGAAACAATCACTGAACAAGAACTTTGCCTTATCTTGACGCCTTACAGTACGTGTCTGATCTGATCTAGACTTGCATCCATACCCCGCCAAATCACGGAGAGACAGTGGCTCCACTGAATGATCTGACAGCGATGAACGAACCTGCGGAAGAGTCCAACATGGGTGTCAAACAAGAAGCCCAATTGGGCGATATAGTCGACTTCGAGGGAGACTCCGACATGCTCAACCCCCAGAACTGGCCCATGGGGAAAAAGGTCTACACGACAGCCCTGTGGGCCCTGACTACGTGCTGGATCACCTTCGCCTCCGCCATCTACTCGGCCGGCACAGCAGAGATTACCCAGGAATTCCATGTGTCATACGAGGTAGCCAACGCGGGCACCAGTCTGCTCATTTTCGGCTTCGCCCTTGGACCCATGCTCTGGGCGCCTCTGTGCGAGGTTTACGGTCGGAAATGGCCTGCTCTCGCTGTAAGACTCCATTGTTGCTGTTACCGTTACCTGCATACAGTACCTACCGTTATGGACCTCGCTAACCTGTAGTTCCCTAGCCCTATTTCGTTAGCGCAGCTTTCGCCTTCGGCACTGCGACCGCCAAGGATATCCAGACAATCCTAATAACAAGGTTCTTCGCTGGCGTCTTCGGCAGCTCACCCATCTCCATCACGGGCGGCTCCATCGTTGACATCTGGACCCCACGCCAGCGGGGTACTCCCATGGTGTGCTACGGCATCACCATCGCTGCGGCGCCGACCCTGGGCCCTATCATCGGCGGCGCCTTTATCGCGAGCGGCTGCGGCTGGCGCTGGACCGAGTACCTGACGGGCATCGTCATGATGGTCCAGTTCGTTCTAGACGCCTTCTGGCTAGACGAGAGCCACGCTGACGTGCTTCTCACACGGAAGGCCAGCCGCCTCCGTCGGTCTACGGGGAATTTCAGTCTCCACGCTAAGGTATGTGAGATCCGGTCCGGCACATAATCTTCCCGCTTATGGTGCCCTTCTGTGGCTGATATCTTGGCTGAAACAAAAAATTACAGTGGGAGGAGACTAGCCCAACGTTCAAGAGTTTACTGAGTACCTACCTTGTTCGACCGTTTCAGATGCTTCTGGATCCAATCTGCCTGCTGCTTACGATCTATACCTCTTTCGTCTATGGTAAGTGCTACAGATGTCCCCAGCCATTTTCAACGTTACCTGCTGTATTACCTTCCCAAACGTTGCTGACTTATGGGACTTTTTACTAGCAATCCTTTACGCGAGCTTAGAGAGTTTCGCTCTCGAATACGGCCGGTTCCGAGGATGGGGCCCCGTCGTGAGCCAGCTTCCCTTTCTGTCCCTCTTAATTGGCTGTCTCTTTGCCGCCGCCGCCAACATCTTCAACAACATCTATTACGGAAAGAAGCTCGTTGCCAACAACTTCAAGCCTGTTCCTGAAGCGAGACTTCCACCAATGATGGTGGGCGGATTCGCCTTCTCTTCAGGTCTTTTCCTTTTTGGCTGTAAGTCGCAATATTCACTAGCGGAACCGCCCCGAACCTGCATGACCATGATAAAATTGTGGAGATAACTTGCATAGACGACTGACCCGTTATTATCATCTTTCAGGGACCTCGGTTGAGCACGTCTCGAGCCCTTGGCCATCTATCATCGGTGTCTTCCTTACAGGGGTTGGCTTCACCACCATCTTTCAATCGTCCCTCCAGTATCTCGTCGATACTTTTACGCGCTACAGTGCTAGCGCTATTGCGGCTAACACTTTTGTCCGATCCATGGCTGCAGGTGCTTTTCCTCTCTTTGTCTGGCCCATGTATGAAAAGATCGGCATCGATTGGGGCAGCACTATCTTTGCCTGCATTAGCGTGCTTCTGCTGCCAGCTCCGTTCCTCTTTTTCAAATGGGGTTATCGGATCAGGGCCCGTGGCGAATTCAGCAAGCTCTCGACCTATTAAGACTACTAAGGTTAGACAAGTAGTCCTGTCGTGGCTGTTTTGATCCAACATGCATATTCCAATCGCGGAACCGAGGACATGGTGAGCTGATCTTGGGCGTTGTCTATTTCGTCATTTATGAGACACCAACATACATGAAATGGCCATGGATACCGGTTTAACAGGTGTCCCCAATATTCAACGCTACTCGTTGCCTGAGAGCTCTCTTTGTTTCAGTAACCTTTTTAGAGATAAACAACATCATCGGATTGAGTTACAATAGAACCATAGTAATTTCCACTTAATATTCACTCTACCTTTCGGCAAACCTTCTCTCCAATGTGATGCTACCGTACCATGACGCTGACTCGCTGCCAAATACGTACTCCGTGATAATAACATATCGCATTACGTGTTCTAATCCTGAATACGATATACCCTGTTTATCGTACTCTTAACCGCACTGATCAACCTGCCTTGTCAAGCCTAGCCGAAACCTTAAGGGTATAGATAGTTGCATCCAGTCAGGTACTGCCAAAATATAACCGTAGATGGCCTCAGTAACGGAGCAAGGTGAAGTGAATTCCAACCCAACCGTAGGCCGAAACAGGATCGGGAATAGTTACGAGCCTCGCGGAGAGATAGCCAATATTTTTTCATTAGAGCCGAAGGCGATATTACGGAACAGAGTGACGTGCAAGTAAGGACGACGAAGGAGTCTGTAACAAAGCTACTAACCTCAAAGAGGCTTATTAGTTTTGCAAAACGTATTATCTTTTTGAACAAAAAGGTACATCCGAATTATATAAGGATTATATAGAGACGGGAAGTAGTATCCCGGCTCGTTATATCGAAAATTGCAAATTTTTAATAAAGAGGTATTTATACCTCCGCACTCGAACATAGTGAGAGAGAAGTCCCCTTTTAGCAATCTTTAATTACTTTAATATTGGTATAAGGGGGACGATAGGATATAGGACAATCTGGTCGCGACCAGACCATATCCTCCATCTAAACTCAGATGCGGAGGTCTATTCTATCCTTTAACATTGTCTTAACAGACTCGACTTTGCTTGCCAAATTATCTATATACGCACCTTTATACCCCATTATAGCGTGGTCCTTAAATACCTCTGAGAGCTCCTTATATACCAATGGTGTTATATCTTGACCCCTCTCCGTTGGCCCTACTGAGAACGGGCACCCGCATGGATCCGCTTTCCGGCATCTTCGCGTAGTGCTCGCATAATCAGAAAAGCCGAGTATATCCTCCGTGGAGCGGAGAGCATCCAGCATCAGCTTGACAGTTGTGTTAATCCTGCTGCACACCTCGTCCGTAAGAGGTAGCTCACCGAGCTTCACCAGCTTGTCTGCATATAAAGAGCTCTTTCCGGCCAGTTAAATGTGAGTTCTGGAGCTAATAATTCCAGGTTCAGACAAGCATGCATTTTAGGTATCTTCCAATCCTCTGGTAAATTAGTCGTTGCAATCTTACAATCATGGATTTTCGGACGTATCGTGAGGCTCGAAAAACAGCCAATTCAAATGCAGCTCTTGATTCTTCTCATGGGAAATCTCCTACTACACCGTTAAGGTTCCCTGTGTAAGAGCTCAGCCTGCAGGACGACAAGTATGAAAAAGGCATTGCTAGCTGGGTGGATATTGATCTTATACTACGCTATCCTATTCTGCACGATTTACATGAATACCGGAACAATCGTACTCGAGTCAAACTTGGGTGCACCTTCTTGCTGGTTGCTGGCGATGAGGGAGCTCATGGTTGCAATTGTCGGAAGTGATGCAGCTGTGAGCCTGTTGCGTTTCTGCGCGTAAGGAATAAAATAACAAGAGACAAAATTATGATACATTGGTCTCTCTAACCGTGATTTAATCACTCCCCTCTTCATATTTGACTGCAAATGCCAAACCTATCCCTCGAATCTAAGTTGAAAGCCATATTCATCGACTGGGTTCCAATTCCCATCCCAGTAAATATCGGGAAACTCTTCAATCATTCCAAAATCAGCAACTTCGTGTCTCTGTCCAGCATCAACAACACCTTGTATCTGTTCAGTATTGCCATTGCCGACATAGCCCACGGAGGATTCAAATTCGAAACCTCCGCCCGCACCGATGCCTGTAGCTGCCGGAGTCTGTGCAGCGTTGATGGTTCCAGTGGTGTTGACAGCACCACCTGCTTGTGTGTGTGCACCTCGGGTAATACCATGGACCTTCTTCAAATGCTCGACAACCTTATCCCTTCTACTATATCCAGGCGCAACACTCTTTGGGCATCCCGGAATATCGCACAGATGGAGTGCCTGCGGTCCGAATTTGTGCACTGAGGTCAAATGACGATTGAGATCGCTTTCACGGGTGAAAGTCTTGGGACACTTCGTGCAGACAATACGCTGGCGTGGAGGTGGAGCGGTGGTAACATATTCTGCGAAGACGTTGTTTGCCATCGCGAATGTGTATTCGATTGATGAACTATTGTCGGCGACTGGTAATGGATACCGTCGAATCAATTGTCCTTGCTGTCCAATAAGAGTATCGATGTGTAGGAAGGAGGCTTCGTCGAAAGGCAATGGATTGCGGGTGCCCGATAGTATAAAAGAGTCCTGACTTCCAATTCTGTTTCCCTCAGGTGGGAAGTCGTTAATCAACGGGTTTCCAATATCAATAGGTAGAGCAAGCCCAGAATTGTAGGATGTAGCTGATTGCATCATAAAGGAGGATTGGTTTATAAAATATTCTTGCTACTCCATGAGATTATTCCCTGCGGGAAAGGACCAGCATTGAAAATCAATTGACTCCAGTCCCCAAATTTCCTAAAGAACTCCTGACCTACCAGTTTATTTTCACTAAGAAAATATGAAATTCCAACGCCCTGGGGTAGAGTGCGCCTGTAGCTGTTTTGAGATGAAGCAGGTTGCAACAGTGCAGCATCACGAAGCTAGACGCATCCACCGCAGTAATGGTACATTCCAATGGCCACAATTGGTGCGATGACCTGCGAATCTCATCGGCTATCCATTTTGAGATAATAAGAGTGCAGAAAATGCCAATGCCAATGCTAATGCTAATGCTTCAGCGTTGAGACAATAGCCCAGCAGGGTCGTAGGTGACTACAGGGCCATCGAACCCTGTAAACTCTTCAGAAGGGATATTGCGTTTAAGCTGGATATAATCTAGTCCTGTATAATATAAAGGGCATTTCGATATGGCGGGAAAGGTTTCTGTACCGAGCGACGCTTGCACAGTTTGGAGCCTGCGAAGTCCTGCGTTTTTTTTACTAGGTCCCAAGAATTATGTCAGCCAACAACAAAAGATACCCCAAGCCCAGCATGCCATCAAACTGCATATTGGAGTGTAATGGTACCCTAAAAGCGAGATTTTCCTCCGAACAACTGGCGTCGGATATTCCGTGAGGATATGTCGACTCCGTAAGGACGAGGTGCATGAGGGCGGCATGCACGAGGACAACGTTCACGAGGGCGGCATGCACGAAGGACGACGTTCACGAGGTCGATATGCCGAGGACGACGTACAAAACGTACACGAGGGCGATATGCCAAGGATGAAGATGAAGTATATGAGGGCGATATGCCGAGGACGACGTGCATGAGGGCGATATGCCAAGGATGAAGTGCATGAGGGCGATATGCACAAGGACGATGTGGTAAGGGCGGTGGCTGGGTGAAAACTGATAGGGTGCTGAAAGTAAGGCTGTCCATGAGCAACAAGAAGTTGCAGAAAATGAAAAGAGAAGTACGACAAAGCTTTCAAGAGCTTTCGATGGGGATGTGACGGAGTTTATATAGCTCACAAAAGTGCATCTTACCCAGCCTTGGCATCTCGTCACACCCCTTGGACGTAAACGGTAAGTTAACAACACAAAAAGACTCACGCAGCCCCAGCTAAGCTTCACCCTCCTTTCACTTCGCATCTGCCTCTTGCATTTTCTCCACCGCATCTTTCATACTTTCTTCCATGTTTATAATTCGAATATCACTATCAATCATTCTCTCCTCCCCCTCTCTCAACTCTTCCTCCTTATTCTTCCACTTCGCTTGTCTTCATTCAACATCGTTTGGAACTGGCAATTGTATTCGATGATATCATGCCCCATAGACCTGAGCTTTTGCACGTTGTCACGCCCGGAACAAACCCAGCGTCCCTTCACCATGCATTGGGTCTGCAGAGACATCATCTAGATCGAGTAGTGTTGTGATCCCAGGATCTTCAACACCGCGTCTTACAGTGCTTGAAGGTGCAATTTTGAGCTCAGATCGGTTGTATGGTGATCGTGTCAAGCAAGAGCAGTCAATTTGAAGAGAGAAGCAAGTTATTTAAAGGCACTTTCTTTCACTCAAGAAGAAAGTGAAGAGTTACCCCGCGAAATAATCGAATGTCCTAAACGCCAGAGGCCAAAGCCAGCTTGATGGCGAATTTCATGGACCTGAGATCCGCCGTATCACCAGAAACAACTCAAAACGCCATCCTCATTTTAAGCAGATCCTTCTCAATAATCCCATCCTTCCTCTTCATCAACTCTTCCATATCCCACGGACAGCTCGCGTACCTTCCACCAAGCCACTCCACACGCCGAGCAGCTAGCCACGCAATTGTATCTCCAGCTATCTCCGGAGAATCGGGAAACGAATCCCGCACCTTCTCGGGTAAGGTCTCGGTAATCTTGGTCTTGATCGCCCCTGGATTAACACAAAAGGTCAGGAGTCCTTGATCACCATACTCCATTTGCAAGGACTCAGTCAATCTCAGAATCGGAAGCTTTGAACTCCGATAGCTCGCGCTTCCAGGACGAGCACTCAATGCACCCGAAGAGGATACATTAATCATCGTACATAGACCGTTGCTGCTTGCCCGAGTCGAAAATTGCATAGGGAGAAAGGCACGAGCAATGTTCAAGAGTCCGTGAATATTGACCTCCCATGTTCGCCAGTACGCACTTGGATCTGAATCGAGCAACGGCTTGTATGGTTTCATGTGAGCAGCATTGTTGACGACGATATCCAGACGTCCATCGAAATTCTCTGATATGGTTTCATACATTGCTTGCACACTAGCCTCGTTTGAAATGTCAACGGTACAGCTCAGCACCACAGGCTCTGAACGTCCGGCTTGCGTTGCAGCAAGCTTCAGCTTCTCAACAAGATCGTCGGAAACACCATGGAGATCAACTAATGCTATCTGTGAGACGCCCGTACGGATGAGATTCACTTGGGAATGCCCTCATTTCCGTTTGTACGGAAGGTCGCATTTTGCTCTTGTTTGCATGTAAATTAGCCACTCAAAACAAGGCTAGAAATCGTACATAAAAAGTCCTTAAGACCTCATAGTTAGTTGAGAATAATCATCACTTCTACAACTCACAATAACTGTTTTCAACAATAAACCTACGATAATACTACCGCTCCCGCCGACCGTTAGTATTCGAGATCCTGACCACTTTCATATAACTCAGAAGATAAGCATTCGTAACAAAGGAGAAGGTTTATGTCTATAGTCGAAAAGCTCGAGAGAGCATTTAGTTTCGTAAAGATATAGAATATCAGAAGTGGTTAGGTTCAAACCTACTATTTATTTCTTTATGTATATATATATATTCAGTAACCTAACGGCCGAACAGAAATATATAATTACTTTCCTTAATTGAAATTAAATTATAACTTTCTTTCTTATATATATTCACTTCGCTTTTCTGAAGTTAAAATTATAAATATCGATTAAAATTAATTTATATATAGAAAATATTAATTTCAGTTTTCTATATATTTAAATAAGAAAGTTATTTATATATATTAATTGTCTATATTTCTTTTAATTATTTTCTTTTTTCGAAGATAATTAAAATTTATAATTAATAAAGAGTTTTTTGATGAGAACATTTTTCCCAGCAAGGTCCAGCTTGATCGGGGAAATGTAGTCATATGTTGTAGAGTGTTGTGTGGCTGTAAAGTTGCAGCCAGAAAGCGCTGCTCTATCTGACATTTTTGACGTTGTTGAAATACTGTAAGACTTTCCAGTATGGGAGGTAGAAAATACAGATATATAAGAAAGAAACAGACTTACACACGTCAGATTATATAGATCCGGAAACCCACTGAGGCCCTGTTCCGATATAAGGATTAATCGATACACATCTTCTTGGCAGCCCAAGGCTTACCAATCCAGTATCGAAGTCCGAGTCGGCGATAAGGTTTCTGGAGATTGAGTAATAACTTAACATTTCAAGATTATTGATTCTTTCTTAATATTCCCCGTTGAAAACTCTTCCACTCAGAGAATTGAATATAGTTGAAGACTAACGGATTGATAAACTTGAAAGTTAGGAAAAGGCCCCCTCATGAAACACTCGGGTGAGGATAACTGTGGAGAATGAGCGTACAACGGAAACATATTTGGAACCCCAGATGTGAAGCACTGAAGAGGACCTTTTCGGGCACCTTCTTACGAGTTGACGATCTCTGGTGGGATGGGTGGGCAGAATTGAGCAGAAGTTGACCAGGGCCTGACCCGCCCGAGTAAACTCGCCGCGGGGTCATGTGAGCCGGAGGGCTCTGGAGATGTCCAAATTCTGGTCAAGAAACAACATGATGATGCTGAGAAGCATCCCCAAGATAGGCCATACAACAGTCACTCAATGACTCGAGAGTACCTCTTCAACCCGTTCACTCAAATTCCCACTTCACTAACACCCATTTCGACTTTCACCAGCCCGTGTAAGTAATAATTCCACATACCGGGCATTGACTGTCCAAGATCCAGCAAATGTTTCCTGCTGCAGACCACACCACCAGCTCTGCATGTCTGTGGCCAATATTCCACAGGTGGGACGAACTCAGGTATATGGGTTGAACAGCACCACGCACATATTTCGTAGCATATGTCGGAACAATTGCAAATCCATCGTCAATTGAAAAGGGATGCTCGTAGGCTCGATGAATTGAAGCTGACTTTCACGGTGATATAATCAGAACGAAGGATTCTGGGAACCTGGGTAACAACGTGGCAGCCGCATGCGGAAAACCCCTTTTGCGCCGGCAGCTTGTCTCTATGTGAGCGAAAGATGAAGCCCCGTGGAATGATGTTTGATAGTAGAGTTTGCGGGCTCAAAAACTGGTTATTTCAATCCAACTGGCTTGGGTTCTCCATTCGCAAACCCCATCGCGTCCTCCCACCACCTCCCCAGCTCCTCATCCTTCTTAGCAACACGCGCAAATTCCCTTATCGATTCAGTTTCCAGTACTTCTCCCGCGGGTACTTCTAGTCTCTTCTGATCCACTTCTTCCTTTTTCATTTGTTGGTACATTTTGTAGCGGAGTTTCTGAAAGACGGTAGTCAGTATGTGCGCCAATTTCCTAAACCGTAGAAGGTCCTTGGTCCGCGGAAGAGGTGGAGTGAACGGGTTTTTTCAAAAACATCGATGGGGTAACGAGCTACGGTGGGGAAAGTGAAGCAATAAGGAGATATGTAGGATGAAAGGTGGGAGGTGAGGTCAGGGATGGGAGTCCAGAGTAGGAATCGCGGGGTGGAGATACATGACTGCAATCCGGCCGAATGGTACCAAGACATTGGGGGGCACTAAAGGCCATTGACATGAGCACTACTCAGACCCCTTAAACAGGAAAAAAAAGTAATCACTTGATTTGGATCAGCCCTCCCATCTCACCACCTTACATCCCTCGCAATCCACCCATTCCAACCTCGCATTTTAACTCACCCTAACAGCTTCCGTCCAAAGCCCCACATTATCTGCCTCCCCCTCAGCCAACATCAGCCCCGGCGATGCCTTCCCCGTCCTTATCAGCACCGAGCAATCGAGCCTTTTTGTCGCCTTCTTAATCTTCAAAATCTTTTCCCTCGACGTCATGTGGTGTGTTCTAATTAAGACGCGTGCTACTGACGACATATTTGCACCATCCGCGAGAACTCCAAGGAGAAAAAGTGAAAGAGTGCGCAATACGTGTTTGAAGCCGGCTTGATAATATTTTCGCGTGATCGGTTATGGATTAAGAGGGTATTGGTGAGGTTGGAAGGATGAGATAATGCCAAGACGCTAAAGTTACGGCACCGCCTACCAGGTACCTGGCGGAATGGCCGGGGTATTTATTCCGAGCGGCGCAGTTGAGTTTTCCATGGGAAAGAAAACACGGCTGAATGTATTACGCATAAACAAAAAATCACAGTAATTGTGGTATTTTAGTATGTTTACGCATATTATAATGAATTTCTTCTAGGGAAGGCGAGGCCTGGAGCACTATGTGATTTCACTACTTGGGCAAACCAAATCAGATATCGTGTACGTTAACGGAGACAGTCGATGAAAATACACGCAGATAGAATCCTCAAGAGATCTTCATAGTTATGAATAAGATAGATTGCAATACACGAATATCATTAAAGACATACATCTAACTGTCCAAACATAAAACTCCGGGTATATACACAGTTCCGATCCTTTCCATGCTCCCTGATGCCCTTCTTGTTCCCCGACTCCTTGCCTGTTCCCCGACTCCTTGCCTGTTCCCTGACCCCTTTCCTGTTCCCTAACCCCTTCCTGTTCCCTAACCCCTTCCTGTTCCCTGCGCGAGAGCACATCTATACATGTCCTTTAATCCCATTAGTCCATCAACACCGATTCCGTCTAATAACCGTATAACATTATGCACATTTATAGTCCTTGGCCATAGTGCTCAAACAGCATCGCTATATCTCACTTCATCCTTCCCAGTACTAGGAATCATCCTCAAATTATCATCCATCTCGTAAACCTCTCTTTCCATCGTCGACTCTCTCCCACTAGTCATGGGTCTGGGTTTCATTGGCGTTGTCGAAGATCCTGCATCCGACTGGCGCGAGAGAGGCGGTATGGACGCCGATTCCGTCTTGCGATAACCATTGGCGTAATTATCACTACGGGATTCGGTAGCCTCATCACTGTTGAAGCCGATGATGTGGAATCTTCGGAGTATTGGACGTAATGTTGCGACTGAGGCGGCGATTATACCAAGACCAAGCTCGACACTAGACCAGAGGAACACAGGTGCGATGGAGTCTGCAGAGTGTTAGAAGAGATCGAGTAGGGATTTATGGGATTTGAAAGGGAAGGGCGAACTTACAAAGACCGTCGGATAGTTCTCCTAGAGCTACTATGTATTTTAACCGGATGATAGTGGCTATGCTCGCTCTAGATTCATCTCATCAGCAGTCGTCCCTTGAACATTGCGGGGATGTTCCACTTACACAACCCCCAGACTCAAAATAAGCGCAATGGAGATCTTCAAGCGATTGTTCATCTTAATATTCCACAGAACCGGGATTGGCAGAAGCGCAAATAACCAATCAAAGAAGATCGTCTCAGCCGAAATTGCATATCCAAAGTTCGGTACCACATCTGATGGTAGACAGGTGCCGGGGATGTATGGGTTCCAAGCCGCGGCCAGCGGACGGCATTGAATCAATCCAATGATGAAAGTGATGAGCGTCCAAATGCTGACGACCCCCACGGAGATCCAAATGAGATATTTGTAGAAGGGTTTGATGTCGACGAGACGGAGAAGGAGCAGGCCTACGCTGATTTTGAGAATTGCGGTTGTTGCAATGTATGCGAGCGTTGTAAGGATTTGATACTAAATGGGAGCGATGTCAATGGATGACAAGGAATCAGAGCTTGGTAGGTTTTACCTTCGCAGCGTTTATCAAATTATCCAACGTAAGTTCTGCATTATGTCTTCCAATACCAAAATGAATACCAGCCATTCCCAATCCCGCCGTCGCACTGAAAGCCAGCTAGGTTCGAGTCAGCCTGTTTATTCTACCCTGTTTTCATGAAGAATAATCAACATACCAGTGTGATTATAATAAAAACATCATCGGAGCCAAAGACCTTCGAGATATAGATCCGTCCATAACATCTCAACGCGACCGTAATCCAGGACAAAGCGACAAATACAATCAACACCGAGAGAAGTTCTACTTGGCGATCCTCCATGATATGTTTCCCCGCGGTGGCACGATCATTGTACGTCCAATCCAAGGAAGAAAAAGGATTCCTTTTGTTTCTTTTTGTGAATATTTCTATTCGAAGACGCAAGAGTCCTTGCCGGCCCGATGTGGAGGTTCTCCGGCACGATGTGGAGGTGGAAGCGGTGATTTGCAAGTAGAATATTTACTTGACCGTTTGGAAACAAGCGCCTTATGAAGTATATGGGAATGAATAGCGGATAGCGGTCCATCCGGAGTAGATACTGATACAGATGATGCCTATGGGAAATGAAGAACGGTGGATCAGTGGATCGCGATCCACTGCAAGGAAGGAAGATCAAGATCAGATCGGATTGCTTAATTTAGATCTTTTGGGAATAACAATGGGAACCATCTTTTAAATCCACAGCTAAAGAGAACCTAAACAGTACTTTATTACATGCAGGTCAAAGTCATTTGCGGTATTATTGTCTGTTTCTACTCCGTTTGCGTGTCTTTGCACGTACCGAACGCAAGGCCTAGATGAGTTTGGTCCAACCTTGCGTATATTGCTGCAATTTAAGCTTCGCGACTGCAGTTTGTGGAGATGGTTCGCAAAGTAAGACTACTTAGTACGTACTGCGTAGGTGGGTGCGTATGAGTCTCCTGGGACTGAAGCTCAGATGGCTGTTGGTGTAGGCGGTCGGCATGAACTATCGGTTATGTACGCTTATACTATCTGAGTTTATAGACTGAATACACAAGGAAAGTCCATGGTATCTACGAAATTTGTGGTGACCCGTACCTACTAAGTACTGAAATTGACCATCCCCACACGGCACGTTGGAACTTGGAATTCACGTAACTGCGAAATTGTGGATCGCGTTAACCGGAAACGTTCGTCTACTTAAATCCGAATTTGTCCTGTCTCGCAGACAACTGAGCATTCGGTAAGTGAATCAAGGCTACTCAGTAGTCTAGAACTCTCTTCCAGCCGCTTACTAAAGCGAGATGTTTCAGTATTTTCCCGGTAGCCGGTAAACTAATTGCTCTCAGTGCTCCACTTGGTCACTGCGTCACGCAATGGACCTATCGGAGGCCAGAAACAATATAATCATTCAAGGAGTGGACGAATTGCTGCAGTGGGGTTGAGTAGGATGCATTGCCCAAATTTGCCAGAGAGAGAAGACTAAGGTGGTGGTGAAAGAAACTTCTCTTCCACCGCCCCTGGTAGTTCCCCATAATGTGAGCCCTGATCCATGACAATGTCCAGCCCAACGAGAACCATAATGTCGCAATGACCACGTAAGTGTCAAAGCATCTAAGCTTCGAAGTTCCAATGTATACCGAGACAGACTGACACCGCTCTCGATACTTGTACCAACTGGAGCAAGCGGTTTCTTGAAACTTTCCACCGAAACTCGTCTGTGTACGGCCAAGACATGACTGCGAAAATGCTGAGTCACTCCAAGCCGCTGACTCGCCAGACCTTCATTGCCGAAGTCTGTTTCATTTTGCCGGAAAGATACTCGATATGTTGTCGATCTATTAATACTAATTCTTTATTGATAATACAGCCAGGCCATTTGTGCCTGATAAGAGCCGCTTTTGACCACACTCTAGCGAAGGCGTCTCCTCTTCCGCCAATAATCATGTAATCATATACCACGCCCACCAGGACGTCGAACGGATAAATGTCGAGATCGACCAAGCAAGTAAGCAAGCAACACCCAAAGGGATGTTCAGGTATCTTGAATGAAATATTTACCCCCACCCGGTACGCACCATCCAAATAAGCAAACGCCATCCATTAACCCAGCCGTCGCGCGCCGTGGGTGAAACTGTAACTCAATCCCACTCCAGATCATCACCATTAGCCTCAACGCTACCCTTCTTGGAAGAACCCTTAGGCCTGCCGCGACCCCTCGAGACGGAACCGGATCTTGCCCGCTTCTTTCTTCCACCAGGCGTGCTGCCACTGCCTTTCCTCTTCCGGCCTCTACCACTACCATTTGGTGGACCAGGGGTACCGTCTTCATCATCGCTAGGCGTGCTAGGTCGAGCATGGGTATCAGCTTCATCGTGTTCAACGGAAACCTTGAAATCATGATCCACGTTCAATAATTCTACAAATGCCCGGCACTGGCTCTCCATCTTCTCCTCTGAATCGTAACTTGTCATTCTCGAGCAGACTTCGCCCCAGAACTTGTCACCCGTGATACCTTGAACCTTAGTTGGTGCTCGACTAAGGTCTTTAGTAGCACCTTTGACTTTCCCTTCCCGACTCATTAAACCATATTGCCGACGGAGGTACGTTCGGGCCTCCCAGAGATTCGTAAGCATGATAGATATAGCCATTAATTGCTGCAGACGCAAGGGGTCTGTTGGCGGCTTGGTAGGAACGGAAAGGCCGTTCTCATCCACTTGGGATGGTTGGTCAAGACTAACATGGAAGACCTCCGTCTCAATTGCGTGAGCAATTCCGGTACCTGTTCCTGCAACTAGCTTCTCCATAGTTACAATAGTTGACAGCAGTTCATCCACGGTCTGGTATTCGAAGAACGCTAGGTTTTCGATCACAAATTGCGCAAAGTCCAGATGAAGCGGGAGATCCTCGATTGCATCAAGCTTTGCGGGATCAAAGTCTATGCGAGAGCACAAGCTATCAAAGAACCTCTTTCGATTTTTGACTTTGCTGATTTTCAAAACGTCAATCATCATGTAAAGCTTTGAGGTGAACGGGTTCAATGTAGCACCGTGAGTGTCTTTAACCACATCTCGTTGGTAAACATAGGCAGCTTGAACTGCGCGCATGTACTCCTTTTCAAGAATAGTTTCATGCTTCTCGTGAAGTGCTTTGTGCTCGCGGAATGCCGTCTCTGCGATCTTGGGTGTAGGTGAAGTCTCGAGCGCAATCAGAGTGCAAGCAGTCTCCTTGGGATGGACAAGACCTTGCCTGTTGATACTAGCGACGACTTCTGCCGCAAGAAGTGCCTCCTTGTCCTGACTGCTAAGCGCTATCCTTGCGATCTCCTTCAAGAATCGCTGAGCAATATCCAAAGCAACACCGTCACCTTGGCTGCCGCCCATTACTCCCAGCTTCGCCGTTGAATCAGTACCAGTTCCAACAGAGCTGTCGGCACCCTCTTCCGAACGCTTCTCCTCGATGGCCAAATACTCCTTGAAAGCTCGCATGATGATCACCTCCAATTCAAGGTTCTGTTCATTGAAAACTTGCAGGAAAGTGGTGTAGACATTTGCTGCAGAGAAATTCTTCGGCCAAGATTGACAAACCATTCCCATCGCATCAAGAGCATGTTTTCTCACTTCCAGCGGTTGGTTTGGAGTCGCAAAAGGTGCGAAGGTGTCCACCATCAGCTTCGAAACAGATGTACCCTTCATTGTAGGAAATTCCTTTTCTTTGAATGTCTGATGTTGAGGATCGAGATCGCAATGCTTTCCACACATTCCAGAGATTAAGAGAAGCTTCGTCAATTTTTTGACCAGATCAGCCTTGCTAGGATCATTCAGATTAACGTTCTTCATCTTGTGAATACCGGATAAACTGGACAACACTATTCTGGTTAAATTGTGATAATCATCCAGTGTGGTGCTGATAATCCACAAGCATGCCATAAGATCATCCAGGATAGATCTGGGGCTTCTCGCAACAGTCGGTAATAAATCTTTTCTGATAGCGGTAAGAAAGCCGTGCTGTACCTTCGGCAAATTCGGCAGCACATGTCGAAAAATGACAACAACAGAACGATAAATGGCAGCCTCCTCTCCCGTACCCACATTAGATACATATGGCTGTAGTAATTGGATTTGGTCCGCAGTGAATAGATTGGGATCTGATTTCGCGAAAATGGTAAGCACATCCAATGCGTCTTTGGCCTTTGGGGCATCCGAATCCTCGGAAGACGAGTTATCAATAATCGTCTCGAACATAGCAGCGACGAGTGCTTTGCACACCTTGAAATTGGCGTCGGGATACTTTGACTTCTTTGACAGCATGTTTTGTATGACTTTGTCCAACACACCTGATACACCATTTTGTCGTTGTGCTGTCTTGATGATGAGAGCAACATGATCGGAGATTGCCAGTTTAGATTGTACAGTATTTTCTTCGGCTGTGGCAGCTTTGTAGAAAGGAAGCATCCACACCTCCTCTATAGTTGAACGTGCCAATTCTTGAACTCCGTCGTCAAGATCAGTAACTCGATGCAACACAGCATCTGCGATCGCGCTCCGAACTTCCTTGTTGGAATTGTTGAGGTAGATGTCTTTCAATAGTTTCAAAGCTCGTTTGCGTACAGAAGCACCACTATCGGTGACACGTTGAAGAATACTCGGGGTCATTTCAACTTCGAAGGCAGGTCTTAGTCCAATGCATTTGCCGATAAGGCCCAGAGCGGAGTCTCGAACTTGGGGGGAAGAATCGTTAGAGCATCTCAAAATCATCTGTTTAACTGCTGGCTCTCGGTCGAGAATACTGGGGTCGGTTTCCAGAACTTGGTTGACACTCCTCAAACTCTTGGTGCGAACTGTAGCCTGCTCACTAGCCATCGACCCAAGTAAGATAGTGAGAACACGACCGAACGATCCACAGAACTGTGAGTGTAGCAATGTCAATGAATAGGCAAGACGTGCATGACTAGGCATAACAGCGCCAAAACCGTGCTCGGTGGAGAACCAGCGCTTGTCAGAAATCATCATTCGAAGTCGATAGGCTATCCTGCCATAGTTTTGCTCAACCTTTTCGACATCTGGGTCATTATCATCGATTAGATCATATGAGTGGCAGACCTTTGCAGCCCATTCAGCAATTAGAAAGGCAAGTCCGCTGGCTAGTTGAGGCTCGGATTGACATCTATTTTCCATGTAGTCCAAGGACATGTAGAAGGGGCCTTTCCAGCTGACAAGTTCGTGGACACTTCCTCTGTTTTCTAATGCCTCATCGGTCATCCTAGAAAGAGCTTGACCCATGGGATCATCGCGGTATTCGATAGCAGCAGCAGTCTTTCGAACATGAGAATTCAATTCGGAGATGGCAGCACCCATGGACCCAAGTAAATCAAGAGCCATATTCTTAGCCGGAGCAGCAGTTTTGTCACCCTCAGCCAATTGTACCATCTTGAACAAGAAAAGTCGCAGAAGTAACTCAGCAGCCGGCCAGTCGGTAGAGTTCAAACAAGTGATAAAATCCTCGACGAACAGATCAAGAAGATTGCGGTAAGGTGTATCTCCACTCTTTGTGGACTTGACTGCTCTGCCGATGATGAAATTGACCACATAAGTTGCATTGGACCTCGCACTCTCTAGCAAGGGCGAAACACATTCTCTGAGCTCCTGAATTGCAGTGACGTGTTGCTGGACTGCACGACTCTCGGTGTCATAACGCGCGCGGCTGTTATCATCTGTGTTTCCATTAGTCTGAGTATCATGGTCATCATCTCCGATGAGAGCGTCAGCAGCCTTCCGTCTTCGCTTTTCCTTTGCATCATCCGTCTTGCTTGCACTCGTTTGAATCAGTTTCATGATCAGAGCAGAAACGAGTTGAATGCTTCCACCTTCCGCCAATTTGAATTGACGCGCGCTTTGCTTCGTGACTGGCAGTTTTTCTAATGATGTAAGAATCTCGTTGAAAATTTCCGATCTCTGGTCAGGATTATTGAAAAAGATCTGGGCAAGTACATCCATTGCTACAACACGCAAAGTATCGAATTTCGCAATGCCTAGTACAGAGTCCTTTTCCGCATGGGCATTTTCGACAAAAATTAGTGTCGAAGTAACAAATTCAAGACTATTGATAACAGTTTCCGAAAGTTCAATGTTGGCTATCAGAGTTGCCATAAGTGATAAGAGACGTCGACATTGCCCTAATACATTAAGGATAACCTTCTTTTGGGCGGAAAGGAGTTTAAATAGCGAAGAAGTCGATCCGGTACTGCGCAATTCCACGATAGGGACTATGAAACGATCCATAATGTTCTTGAATGCATTCAAAGCTGACTGTATGACATCCTCAGAATAGAGCTGTTTCTCCTCGCGACCACCCGACATGAGTCTCAATGAAGTACGAGCGGACTTCAATCCCAGCTCGGCCTGTGGTATGTGATTGAACAAAGCCTCAACTTCTGCTTCTCCCATTTCTTCATCAATCTTGAGCTCAACCGTTTCAGCCTCCTTTGAAGAAGCCTCGGATAACTTCTGTAAGCGAAGAAGATCTTCTATGGGCACTTGCCTGTACCTGCCAAGCTCTATAACCTTGCTCAGCAATGCATCGATCTTGGTTTGTGTCGAGGCCGAAAGACCAACACCATCATCTGTGGATATGAGGTAGCTGTGGCCTGTCAAGTCCATTCCAGGCTGGAACTGGTTTTCTGCTTCAAAGACATCTTGGAGATACTCTCGTAAATTACGGATAGCAGCATCGGCCTTCTCCCTTTGATCTAGTACTCCTGACACATTTTCCTGAAAACCATCTTGTTTTCTTGCTCGCCAAGCAGGCTGAGGTGAATCTGGTGAATCTGGTTGATCTGCAACAACTTCATATTCTTCTGGGCGCAATGTAGATGGTGGAATCACAACTGCCAGAGTGAGATTTGATGAAGATGACGGAACGCTTGATTCGGCGTGGTAAGGCTCGGGGGGTTTTGCTTGCGGTGAAGGAATAGGTCGTTGAGGTGGGAGAATAGGTTTGTGGGATTGCTGAGGTTGCTGAAATTGCGGAGGTTGCTGAGGTTGGGGTACGATCACAGAAATAGGTTTCAGAGGCTGCTGAGGCTTTCTGATCGGAACTGGTGTTGACGCTGCATTTTGTGAACGTTGGACAGGTGGTGTGAGGGCTGGAGCAGGAATCACAACTGCAATCTGCGATTTCGGGTGAATTTGTGAAGATTTTGGCGTGACAATTTCCGCACTCGGTTTTGTAGTTGTAGCCTCTGGAAAAACGGTGGCATTAGAATTATATGCATGTTGGTTCGTTTGTACGTGGGTGCTGGACGATTTTCTGGACTTCGTTTGCGACTTGGGCTTCTGTTGGGAAATCTTGTGTCTCATCGTTGACGCTTCTGGTGTTTGATATTCCACGGCAGTTGAATCGTAAAGCATCTTTGCGAATGGAGAAAGGGACGGCCTCACGGAAGCTGGTTCAGAGCGGGAATGGATTTTCGGTCCGATCTTGAAGTTGCTTTTCTCATATTAGTTGATATCAAATCAGATCGAAGTTGCAAACTTGCTATTTGGTATGCTCTTCCGGTCTAAGCAATTGCTGTAGATCTTTCAGCATTCGCTCCAGTCGTTGAGGTGTCTGATATGTATTCGTCGCATCCGTGTTCAAACTTTCAAGACTCTGTCTGCCATGTTCAAGTTCTGCTGTTGTTGAGAATAATGGCACAGAAGAACGAAGACCTATAGAAGGTAAAGGAATAATGCCTGCAAGTGATATGTGATTAGTTTGATGAAACGATGAGAGCAGCTGAGTTTGAGAGAAGAGGTGAAGCCATTACCAGAATTGAAAGGAACAACAGAAGAGAAAGGCGAATAAGGGAGCGCTTCATCGACAGTGAATGGAGTTCGTCTCATGGGCCGATTTTCTCGAGAATTCGACGCGCTAGTCGGCGCATTATGGCCATTTTGATATCCATATCCATATCCATTTGGGGCCGCCATGATGGGAGAGAAGATACCGTTCCGCCGCGAGATGGAGGGCTGGCATCAGATGCGCTTGGGAATTTTCTAAAATGTCGAATGTGCTGACGGCGCGAGCATGTTGTGTAATCCGGGATGGTTAGAAGATACCGGTATCTTCATGAATCCGAAGCATATTTGTTGATCGTGGTTGTTTGCTTCAATTTCCACTTCACCTTTAGAAATACCTAGTAATGCTGGTTAGCTGCAGCTGCAGCCTTGCGCTACCATAGAGATTGTCCCACGGGTCCCTAACTAGCGCACCTTTTTCTTCGGCCTTGCATCAAAATTTATTTTCGAGGAACATCACCAAGAAACTTCCAATTCGCCAGGCAGAGAAAAATACAACAATCTCAAAATGTCCGCCGTCGGTTCTTTGGTTTTCTGCACAGACTGTGGTAACTTGTTGGAGAGTTCCACTGGAAATAAGAACAGTATCTTGGTATGCGACTGCTGCGGGGCGGAGAACAAAGGTTTGTCGCAATGTTCCTTCAAATCTTTATCGGCGCATTTCGTTGATTGCGGTCCCTCTAGATACTGCCTCGAAGACCATTACAACAACGACGAAACCCGCATCGTTTCCTTCTCTGCTGAGACAGAAGAGATCGATGTTACAAACTGTCGAGAAGAGTGATTTCGAAAATCAAGCAATGAGCAAGACGGATTGTCCAGAATGCGGAGCGAAAGAAGTTAGGTTTTCTGCCGTACAATTGAGAAGTGCAGATGAAGGAAGTACCATCTTCTACCACTGTAAATGCGGGAACAGGTAAGTCTGCCGGTCACGAAACTCATACGGGGGAGCTGACTCTTTTGAAGGTGGACTGAAAACAACTGAGCTCTTGGAAATTTTGGTATGCCGGGAACTAGAGACGCATTTGCAGAGCAGAACTTTTACGAATTACGAATTGTATATCACTAGGCGCATAGGAATATGTTGATACAAGACTTTATTTTAATGGCCCAAGCACTTTGGCACCAGCAATCTATCTAACACATTGGAGAAAACTTTCGGGCAAATACCCTTAAGCTGCAGCTGCAACGTTTTCGGGGATGAGCGCATATTCTGTCTCGCCGGTCTTTTCGAATTCCGCCATATCCAATGCAACAATGACACTGTCACGGACGACCTGCTCCTTATCATTCAAAAACTTCTTCAAGATATCCTCAACGCCGTCCTCTTCCCCCAGGCTACCCAAAGCCTCAGCAGCCTCATGTCTGACCATACTGGCTTCCTCCAAATTGCTGAGCGACTCGGTAAGAGCAGGAATGGACGCTGGGTGTGACAACTGGCCAAACACGAACGCTATCTCGTGTCTGAAAAGTGCGGATGGATCGTGGAGTCCTTTGGCAAGAGCCTGAACCGCAGGAACGGCAGTGGGTAGATCTGGGGGTGAGGCGAGATCTCGGAGGCCGAACATAGCTCTGTATCGTAGGAATAGAGGTTGTTTAGTGTCCAACAATTGTTCCTCCAACTTCTCCACTGACTGTGACTTGGATTCCTCGATGGTGGGTGCTGGATCAATTGATGCAAAGTCCCTGAAGCGCAAAGTCGTTAGCAAGCTGTAAAATCCCCAAGCGAAATGCTTCGCACAGTGAAAAAAGAAAATATAACTACTCACGACTGTCTCAACTTCTCCTTCTTCCCCTCCTCACTAACCTCCCACTCAATCCTATCCACCGCAATCTCACACGTCTCCCTAACCACCTCCACCTCCTTATCATCATCCCTCCTCTCCTTCAACAACACCAAACTGCCCTCATCCCCCAGCGCAGCCAGCGCCTCAGCAGCCTCGTGTCTGCACATGGAGTCTTCATCGCGATCTTCGAGCACGCTGCGGAGGATCGGCACAGCAGCAGGATTCCGTGTCTGCCCAAGACAGTACGCAAGCTCGTGCTTGAGGAGCGCAGAGGGAGAAGTGAAGGCTGCGGCAATGGCTTCGATCGCCGGGATTGTAGATGGGGCGTCGGGAATGCAGGCTAGATGTTTGAGGGAGAAGAGGGCGCGGAAGCGGAGGGCGAGCGGGGAGCTTTCACTGCAGAGGGTTTTGCGAAGGGTGAGGACGGTGGGATCGACAGTGGTGTCCTCGGGAGCCGGGGAGGTTGCTGATGGTGCCATTTTGTTCGGAAATAATTTTGAGATCTCTAGATGCGATGCCCAGTCAAGAAAGTCGAGATACGGATTTTGCTAAAAAAAGTGTACCTGCAGGACTTATCAAGAACTGGTGCATAGGCTAGAAGAAAAAAAATCAAAGGAACAAATCGCGGGGTCCACGATCTTCCGTGATAGATTACGTAATGTGGCTTCCCACACTGTACCCCAAAAATTGTTGGTCGCTGTTAGTCCAACTGTTATCCCAACTGCTATATCATTTCTCATATGATTCAAGAGTTAAAAGGAGGCAAGTTGGTAAGTAGATTGTGAGAATACCCAAAAGTAAAGGATGATAAACAAAAAAGCAAAAATGTTCTATAACCCAGGATCGAACTGAGCTTGGAAGGAACCTTCTGTGACGAAGGTTCTAATAGGAATCGAACCAATATCTCCGGAATCAGAATCCGACGTGCTGACCATTACACCATAGAACCGTTAATTGTGCTGAGACAGCCTTTAACATATAATATTAATTAAAATTTTGACATCGTGAAAGAAGCTGCTTCTTTCCTCGGGACTTTTAAAACGGCGAATTATTACTGACTTAAAATTTTGAACAAGACGATGACAGTGGTCCGGCTGGCATTTTCAGTCATAGGCAGACATTTGATGTAGGGACATTTCTCAATGTCCCCGACTTCCATCTTAAAAGGTCATCGACAACGGCGTGAACAAAGACGAATCAGATGACTGACTATGTGCCTGTAATACGTATACGGACATAATTGATTGAACGTCTATTTACTCGAATTGGCATTGTTATTCATTTAATGCTAAGATTTCTCGTCATTTATTCTATTTCTGGTATTTCAAAGACGTAAGCTCCTTCAACCAATATGACTTGCCCATTCTTCACTTGCCAGCATCCTCCTTTAGACTGACAATGCGATTAAGCACAACCTTATCATCCGTAGAATCCGAATCCATTGCCTAGAAAAGTCAGCCATGAGTTAATTATGGGAACGAAATCACATACCATATATGCAACGCGCATGGCCTGGAACCTGACAGATTCTGGGCCACCTTTACCCAACTCAGATTCACCTGCGGCCTCCGGCCATGGGGCTCTCTTTCGAACTTCATCGAAGCCAGACTCAATCATCGCATTTGGCCAGATCTCTTCACTATTTGGATTGATATCGTTGAGGAACCCACCTTCCGCATCATCTGGTTTTTCGCTCTTGAACAGTGAGTTGAAAATCCTAACCTCAACATTCCTTGATCCTTCCGCAACCCAGTGAATATAAGTCTTTGGCTTCTTGCCCTCCTTATCATAGACCGCCCTGATTTCCGTTACCTTGTCTCCGTCCTTCGAGAAAGACACTGCTTTGACAGGATATGGGATCTGAAGGAGACCGACGGACTTTCCAGGTGCAAGACGGAAGTAGTCCTTACTGTCTTCTTCTCGGAAATCACTCCTCTCAATGTAAACGGTCTTTGTTAATTTGACCTTGTGTGTACCCATTGCGGGAACCTTAGGAGAGAACGGAATGTCAAGCTCCATTTCCTCCGCATCCTCGATAACCACAGGTATAGGATCCAATACCATCATAAGACGTGGTACTGTAAGCTCCAAGTATCTGCGTACGGTCTGATCGAATCTAGCAAGCTGAATGTTCGTTGGTGCGGTGGTGACGCCCAGTTCGTTGATGAATTCCAGAATTGCTCCAGGCGGAACACCCCTTCGCTTAATACCAATCAAAGTGTACAATCTCGGATCGTTCCAGCCTCTAACATACTTTTCGTCGACCAGCTTCTTGAGTTTTCGTTTTGAAAGCACCGTTCCGGTTATGCTTAATCTACCATATTCTCGCTGCATTGGTTCGTAGACTTTCAAGGTTCGATTGAGCCATTCATATGATACTCTCGACAGGATGAATTCGGTGGTGCAAAGTGAATGCGTGATGTTCTCGAAACTATCGCATAGACAATGGGTGAAATCGTAGGTCGGATAGATCTTCCACTTTGCACCTGTTCGATGGTGCTCTGCGTCCAAGACTCTGTATGCAGCAAGGTCCCACATCTGAGGATTTCCGTCTTCAATGTTCTGCTTCATACGCAAGAATGCCTCCCTCGGCTTGTATTCGCCGTCACGCATAGCTCTGAACTTCTTCAAGTTTTCTTCGACAGACTGGTTTACATGCTCGCACCGAAATCGTGGACCTCGAGCCTCACCACCACGCTGAGCTTTGATTTCAGCATCTGAAAACTTGATCAGTATTTAGCTCACAAGGTCTGGGTCCATAGGAAGTCTTACCACCACAATGGCAAACATAAGCCCCATCTAGCTTGATCAGTTCTTCTGCCTTCTCGTAAAGTTTGTCGAAGTTGTCGCTAGAGTATGTAATCTGGTAAGGCTTGAAGCCCAGCCACTCAACCATCTCCTTAATCGCAGTAAAGTATTTCTCCTCCTCTGCCTCAGGGTTTGTATCATCAAATCTCA
Source organism: Rutstroemia sp. NJR-2017a WRK4 (assembly GCA_002946385.1). Classification (NCBI taxonomy): domain Eukaryota; kingdom Fungi; phylum Ascomycota; class Leotiomycetes; order Helotiales; family Rutstroemiaceae; genus Rutstroemia; species Rutstroemia sp. NJR-2017a WRK4. The sequence goes on from NJPR01000063.1 coordinate 366,856, forward strand.
AATAACACTCGCCCCCGTGATGTCTTGCGAAGCCAAAGTTTACGGCAATAGCTTTAGCATGTCCAATATGAAGATAGCCATTCGGCTCGGGTGGAAATCGAGTATACACAGGTTTCATTGGGCGCTCTTTATAAACTTCAGCAAGGAATCCCTGAGAGAAAATGTTTGTTGATTCTGCTGGTTTTGCATCTTCGGATTTCGACTTGGGATTCGATGAGGCCTCCTTTGGTGGTGCATCAGACTTAGCTTTTGCCTGGGCAGCTTTCTTTGCACGTTTCTGTAATCTCTTCTTCAGTTCTGATTTAGAGACCATCTCACCAGTCTCCTCATCAAGCTGGAGCTTGGCCGCTCCCTCAGTAATTGCGTCCGCCATGGTGAAATAAAAACCAAGAAAAAGCCTGTCTTGAAAATAAAACGAAACACCACTTTATTTAATGGACTAAGAAAGTCGTGTCGATGACAGTTCTTTTAATTCAAAGGTTGCTCGCTCGAAAGTTTGATGGAGGGGTCAATTAGGGGTGGGGAATGAGTCAATTTAAACTCTCAGCCTTCCGGCCCAATTTGTTTACAAGGCTGTGTTAGGCGGCCGCACCTACCATTGGGGCTGGTACGGAAATGCTGGGTGCGGAAAGGTCCCGGTCTCGCGACTACATGAACTACCTCTATTCCTCCACTGCAGCAAAATCACTTGTCTGAAGTTAACTGGTACATACTATTGCAATGTAAACGGCCCACCCGTGCTAGCGTTATATTGTGGTAATGACTGGCAGCTGTTTCTAAAGCCTTATAATACAAAAAAAGACAGAAAATGGCATTCAAACAAGAATCCTCCATTGAGAAAGCAATCGCAAAATTCCTAACCAAGATTTCACCACACTGATTTACGGGGCCTTGCAAGAGCCTCCCTTGTGATCAACACAGATAACACGCCCATGGCCACAGTCTGTGCAATAAGCATTCTCAGAGGAGTAGCAATTCCCCTCTCCGATTATACAAATGCCACCAACATGGACACAGTTGGTGCATGACCGCTCAGTCAATGAACGGGTCTAGGAAAAGATTAGCTAAGGCGATTGAAGTCAATGGATGAAACTTACAACTTCACGGACCATGGTCTGTCCGTCTTCTTGACGAATAACTTCGATACCCATTGCGCTTGGAGCTGGGCCTGCCATAACAGCGCCGAACATGGCTAGGACAGCGATGATAGAGGAGGTCTGCATAATGAATGGTTTGATGGTGGGGTTTTGGAGTTGGACAGTTGATAAGAATTGTATGGGTTGTGTAAAGGTGTACCTGTATCGTGTCGGTTATAGATGTGATTGTTGTGGTTGATGGCGAGTGTGATTTCTCCAGAACTGCAGGAAATGGTATGCCTTTTATATTCACAAACTGGCGGGCAAGAGATTGGATATGCTCTCTTCCTGTAGGAAATAGATGCTCTTTTCCTGTATGGATGATGACCCTCTCCTTTCAAAAAGTATTCATACCACGCTGATTCATCTGGTATACTGCTTGAAGACATACATCACCCTACCGATCGTTGTCTCAATCATCAACATACGGTCGCGTATACCATCTCGGTCTCGTATACCGGGTCTTGTGAAAGACAATAGATTTTGGGAATACTTGCATTGCAAAGTAGGATGTGGTCTGCCATCCTACCGATCGTTCTCCCAAACAGCCACGCAATATACTTACGTACTTACGTAAACAATCGCAAAGGCTCGCACAATCCATCGTCAACGTGCTTTCACTCGAAGCTGTGACAGCACTACTGTTATTCCTCTCAGTCACGGCGTTGCGGTTCCGTCTATGGAGCTCATCCCTCCAAGTGCTGACTGGAGAAATCCCCAATTCCTTACCCCAGACGTTGCAAAAGTCTACGCCTCAATGTTTCTCGTCCTCCCCTTGCAGGAATGTAAGTCAGAGTTCGGTTCGGCTGGCCATATTCAACAATATTCATGTCTTCTATATGGCTACTGCCAAAAAGAACCCAAAGGTTTAGTTGAAATTTTCAAACCGACTCTTCATGGGTGAGGTTGCGCTGGAGTCGTGGACGTCAAAGGAAGCACAGGCGCGATCGCCCGCGGCCTTTATCTCGTTGTACTGTAGGATCGACACACATCCTGGTTTGATACAGTCACGATTTGGGAGCTATGGCAGCCTTGAGCTTATTTCCCCCGACTACCACACCACAAGCAAGAATAATATATATCTTTTATAAAGAATCCATGAACAGTATCAGACGAGCCATGTCGAACGTCGTATCTATCGCTGATATTCCAACTGTCTCACTTCTTTATCGTTTGAAGAAGTTGACTCCTTACAAAGCTGACCCAGTCACCGAGATCGCCCCAAGTCCGAATCAATCCTTCAACGATCGTATCGGTTATGTTCGAGCTGGTGACATCACGAAGCTAGCTGTTGATGCGATAGTAAACGCTGCCAACCGGTCATTACTGGGAGGCGGAGGAGTTGACGGCGCGATACATAGAGCTGCCGGACCTGGCCTACTCAAGGAGTGCCGAAAGCTCAATGGGTGCAGAACTGGCTCGGCCAAGATTACAGATGCATACGAGTTACCATGCAAGAAAGTTATACACGCGGTTGGGCCAGTCTATAACTCAGATGAGCCCGAATACTCGGCGACAAACCTTGAAGGCTGCTACCAGACTAGTTTGGAGTTGGCTGTGAAGAATAACTGCAAAAGTATCGCTTTCTGCGCGATCAGCACTGGTGTTTATGGTTATCCTAGTGATGAGGCTGCGCCCGTTGCGATTTCGACTGTTAGGGATTTCTTGGAGAGTGAAGACGGCTCAAAACTGGAGAGCATTGTCTTCTGCACATTTGGCCCCAAGGACGTGGCTGCTTACGATAAATGGCTCCCGTGAGTTTCTCGTCTTTGGTTCTAATCACCAGAACTGACCAATTGAATTCTGCCAGACGCTTTTTCCCTCCCACTGAGCAGGAAGCTGACGACGATTGGGAGCAAGTTGATGAAAGCGAATCTGCAGAGAATGGAGCTGTGCTACAAAAAGGCACCGAAAAGACAGACGCAAGCAAGGTTGAGCTTCCTGATGTTCCAACTCAAGATCCTAGTGACGATCAGGGACATGCATCGAAGAAACAAAAGTCTGGGGATGATGAGAAATGATGAATGATTCATGTATTCTGGGGCATCTGAGCTGGGAGGAGTAAGGCTACTATTTGACTAAGGAATCAGATTACGAACGATATCGGAATGCAGAATGTAATATTGGACTTCCATCTACCCCTCCATGCGCCGCTAGCCAGCAGAGCCCCGCTACGGCTTGCCCCACTTTTCCGCACGCTAGGTGACAGTCCCGCATTATCAGATTCTTAGTCGAGACAACTTCCATAACTAAAGCAAACAATCCATAACTTAAAGCAAACAAGTAAAGTCGCAGAATGTATTGAACCGCAATTTTATACCGCCTATAGTACTTACTGAATTTCTGTATTCTTTCCTCTGAGTTGAACATGTCAGCATCGCGAAATATCTACGAAGAAGATGTTGATTTCGCACAGCTAGGTCTGCAAGATCCTGATTTCGCTAAAGTGTAGGTTCTGCTTCTTTCATGCGTGGGCTTGGTGCTTTGTAGACCTCTGTCCATCTTTCATACAAGCCATATTCCCAATACAATATTAGATTTCATGCGCTGAAGTTCCTTGCAGCTTGAAGCCGAACGGCCAATTGGACTTCAGTGATCCTAAGTCAGTTCAGCAACTCACTATATCATTATTGAAGAGAGACTTCGGGCTGAAGCTAGAGCTTCCGGATGATCGACTTTGTCCGCCTGTATGTTTTTCTTTTACAAATTTGTTTGCTGGTGCTTACTATGTAGTAGGTTCCGAATCGGTTGAATTACATCCTCTGGATACAAGCTCTTCTTGATACGTCAAGCAGGTCCTTTTCAGAGTCGTATGAGCCGCAAAGGGATGTTCATGGACTAGATATTGGGACGGGTGCGAGTTGCATCTACCCATTGCTAGGATGCGCCCAGCGAGGTGCTTGGAGGTTTACTGCTACAGGTATGTTTACTGTTCTGCATTGGTGTGTTGATATTGATCTTGTATTCAGATATTGATGACAAGAGTTTGATGTTTGCTCGGCGGAATGTTGAGATAAATGGGTTAGATGATCGGATACATGTGCTTGAGACACAGACGAATGGCACCATACTTCCTCTGGATACAATGAAAACAGCCAGGTAAATGATCCCCCGCCAGATTCATAATAGCTACTCATTGTTCTCAAGTATTGATTTCAGCATGTGCAATCCTCCATTCTACGCTTCAAAAGAAGACCTCGTATCGTCAGCTTCATCGAAAAAACGGCCGCCCTTCACAGCTTGCACTGGTTCTGAAACGGAAATGGTCTGCGATGGGGGAGAAGTTGCTTTCGTCTCCCGAATGATTCAAGACTCTTTGAATCTACGTGGGAGAGTACAATGGTATACTTCGATGTTAGGCAAGTTTTCTAGTGTTGCTCAGATCACTGAGCAACTCAACCATGAAGGGATTAGCAATTACGCCGTCACGGAGTTTGTGCAAGGAAATAGGACGAGGCGATGGGCTGTCGGCTGGAGCTTCGGGGACTTGAGACCTAGTATGGTCGCATCTCGTGGGTGCAGTAGTCTACAGAAGAGCTTACTACCGGTCCCTGTAGAGCAGACCATTGACGTACGTTTATTCACGGGACCACCGTGCAGTTGCTGATTGATGTACAGATGAGAGAGGAAGATATATCCACGATCGCATCCCGCATCAACCATACATTAGAAGAGCTTCCCATACACTGGACCTGGAAGGCAGATGTTTCTATTGGGATAGGGTTCTGCGATACAGTTGTATGGTCGCGAGCCGCAAGGAGACATAAACCTGATGGCTCGAGTAAAGGGATGACAGGAGATGTTGTACCGGAGAACATGAAGTTCGGGTTTAAGATTTACTTGCTGTATCCCTTAGCAGAGGTTGCGAGTGTGAAAGTTATTATTCGATGGTTAAAAGGACATGACAGTGTAATGTTTGAAAGCTTTTGCGGGATGATCAGACGGAAGATAAAGACGTAATAATTTTTCTCCACGCGGTTGAGAACTGGTCGGTCGGTTGCGTAAACCATGACGCAGAATTGATCCTACTGCTGAAGCGACGATTGGATTGAAAGCAAGGACGTGCCTGCTAAGAACGTTCCTCCTGTGACGAAGAGCCGAAAATGAAATGATGGGCCAACCGGTACTAAAGAGCTTACTCGAGAACAATGTAACATGTACAAGAACAATCTGTACAACGACGAGAATATGTTCCGGATGAAGTTCTTTCGGTGAATCCGAAACCGTGATGAAAACTCCTGAGTTCTGAGTCCTTGCACTTACTAATTTGTCCCGCTTGTCTAACTTAACTGCTCAGCCTCGTCAATCACCTGCAACAACCAAACAACAACAACATTGGCGCACACCCCGCTTCATCCTTTCATCACGCTTACCCGCACCCAAAACAATACCAGATAACGAATTCTACGTTGAACATTTTATATGATTTTGCCGTACATAGTCCTATTCACATGACATTGCCGGTTTCGATGATTTCTGATTCACTTCGTTCCTTCGACCTCCAATCGTGCCCGTTGGTGTAGGCGTACGAAATTGTGGTTGTTCAAACCTTAAGCTGTCGCACCAACCTCTCCCTAATACCTCCGTAGGGCCCATTACGATCGTACTGTGATTCCCTCGAGTCAGTTGGATTCACCATTGAATTATTGAATTCAATAGCAGCTCTTCAGTTGCGTAATCTCGCATCTGAAGATATTTATTTGCGTTTTTTTATCTCTAGCTTATCACGATCCTCGAACCAACGATGTCGAAAGTTAGCATATCGAGCACGCTTGAGCCTACAGTCCCCAATGACAATGCGACGAACGTTTATCCAGCTGCTCAACCCGCTCTTGCATCAAAAGGTAAACGAAAGACAATGAGCAAATTATCGTCTACTCTTACATCTAAACTCACTCGCCGTTTTCCGCTCTTCTCCAGCCTACCCACTGAACTCCGCCTCCTCATCTGGAACGCAGCGATACCCGACCCCCTGGTTCACGAACTTTACCCAAGCTGTCCGACCTCATCGCCCTACAACTTCAAAACAAAACTGCGCTCGAATCGGCGGCAGATCCCTTCCCTCCTACACACCAATCGCGAAGCCCGCAACGTCGCACTCGCCCACTACCAACTGATGTCCTACGACCCCCCGCCTGTCAGCGAGCCGCGCGAAGCCGTCGCCGGCATAACACCCTTCTATTTCAATCCCTCTGTTGACACATTATTTCTCAACTGCGTGGCGTCGATCTTCCTCGATGTGCGGTGGTTCCTGCTCGACGAAACGCCGAAATCGATAGCGCCGATGAAAGGCTGGAGGAACGTGGCGCTGGACAGTCTGCACATGCGCTTTGTAGCAGTTGTGGCGAGCGATCTGCCGACGCCGCAGCATCGCATTCGTGAGCTGTTTCCGGACTTGCAGAGCCTGAGTATTGCGGTGGATAGCAAGAACAGTGCGCGGAGGAGGCTGCGGGCGAGTTTGAGGCCGGGACATGGGACGGAGTTGGTGGGGGTAGGGAGGGATGATGTTGAAGGGAGTGAGGAGATTGAGGGATATTTTGAGAAGGACTTTGGGTTACGGAGCGTGGTGACGGAGAGAGAGGCAGAGGAGGAGGAGGAGGATGATCAAACGGAGGATGGGGAGGAGAGACCGGAGCTGAAGATGTGTAAGGTCAAGAGGGATAGGTTCTACGTTGGGTTGAGACAGGATTTGATATATTCGTATGTGGGAAGCTGTCAGTTCTTGAGGACTGTGCGGCGGAGGATATTTAGGAGATGATGCGATGATCTGCAAAATTCAAAACGACAGTGTTCACAACAAAAATACAGTGGACAACGGCTTGAAGGGCATGGGATACTCGCAGGCAGGGACAAGGCGAAGACGAACGTGCTGAAGCGGAATGACGAAAATGGGAGCAGAATAGGCCCAGATCGCGAAGGAAACACAACACGAACGGATTATATGAGCTATGCTGATAGCTACGACAAATGAATGATCACGAAGATGGACAACAGAAATAGAAAAGGCGAACGAAACCAGCAGCGGAGCAAGCCAACGAGCGAGCAAACGAACGGAGCTAAAAAAGCGGCAAACAAACATACGAACAAACGGACGAACAAACAGGGAGGGGCATGGAGGAAAGGAGGGTTCTTTTTTTTGGTTTTTTGTTCTTTCAAATGATATCATTGGTGCGGTGTTTATGGAATGCGGGAGCAGGGCGCAGGGTTTTGGAACATACTCGCACGATGCGATGGTGAGATATCATGATGGAATAGGATGGGCTGGAATGGAATGGGGCGGGACGGGGTGGAGTGGGATGGGATATACTTTGGCTTGGACGGACATGCGGATGCTGAGAAATACCAGGAATCCCCTTTGCATAAATGATTTATTTATTTATTTTCTTTCCCCGTTTTTATTTCTCACACATCGATATGCTGGCGGGTTCCTTGTATGTTTGGATGGAGGGAAGTAATGGCTTCTACAGGTAGGGACGTCTCATCTCTACGACGTAGTGGGGAGAAAAGAAAGGAGTAGGTGCCGGCACATATTGGGGGAGAAAAGCTCCCGTTTCTTTTATTGCGGTCACAAAGTACAGGCTGATATCCAGATGCAGTATTTATTGTTTAGTACGGGATTAGATAGCATGACTTACAGCTAGTAGTAGAGATCACAGCAGAAATACCAAGTGTCAGTTAGTAGGATTACGAAATGGAGATATCTAGTCGTCTAGCATATGATATGTGCACAGCTTGTGAATTTGAAGCAAAATAATTGGGAACTTGGATTCTCTTTAAAAATGTATTGCCGCTTTCCGTAATGTAGGTCCCGCAGATGAATCTTGCGGACTGCTAACTATATTTGATGCATCCGTACATGATATTCTCTTGCTTCAATAGCGCTTAACTCATATCTGTTTTCTTATATCATATCCTCTCATCTCATTTATCCGTTCATAACTTCATTCATAACCTCTCTCCTATTCCATCTAACCCCCTACCACTTCGCCTCCTTCCTGTCCAAGAAAGTCTTCAAAATCGCAATGTCACTCTCCAACGCAGTCAACCACTCACGCAGCGCAGTCTCTACTTGCGCCTGGTCGCTGCCGAGTTTCTCGTAAAAGTCTTTGCGGTAGGGGCACGCGGACATGGCGGCGCTGAATAATGGCTTCACCACGAAACTGTGGTGAGGTTTGAGCGTGTCGGCGTAGGCGGAGCGGAAGGAGACGGAGAGCTCGTCGCCGGGGGTGGAGAGGTTTTGCGAGAGGGCTTGTGCGGTGAAGTCGAGGCCGCTGAGGGGGGTTAGTGAGGGGTTGGTATAGGGGAGAGGGGGAGAGGGGCTTACCGGACGAGCCAGACTAGGCCTTCGGTGGCGGTGTGTTTCTTGCTTTTGATCTCGTTGATGACGAGTTCTTGGAGGGTCTGCGATTCAGCTGGGAATGCGGTTTGTCTTTCGCGGAGTTTCTGTGGGGGTGATTCGTCAGTATGTTGGGTTTGTTACTGAGAAAGACCGTATATGATTGTGTTTCATGGGGTGGGTTTCAGAATGTGGGTGGAATAGGATAGGTAATGCAATTGCAGACGTACGTTGATGTTGCCAAGCATATCACTCTTGACGGGCTTGAAGGCTGCAGAGCCTAGGACATCTACGAGGCAGATGGATGTTAGCTAGTTGTTGCTTAAGGGAATGGTGGAGAGGAGGGAAAGAGAGGTAAGGGCAGACGTACCGAAGAGTGTAGTGAGAGACTCGGAGGCCTCAAGGAACTCAGTGGTAGGGATAGCATTGTCGTTTTCCTTCTGGACAGGAACATCGACGAATGACCTGTTGATGGTGTCGATGAATGTCTTGCCGGCGGGGATTGTAGTAGCCATTTTGTTTGTATGTTATGTTTGCTGAAGATAGGAATTGGAAGTAGTTTGTTGGTTTGTTGAAGATCAAGAGCAGGTTTCGCAGATTCGAGAGAAGCGATTGATTGTATTTAACTTGTTGACAGCGATACGCGCGGAAGGAAGAGGATCAGGAGTTGGAGTTGGAGTTGGAGACGGCGGGTGAAACTCGTGGCATGAATTTGCTTTATTAGTAGGTCGTAGATCAGGACAGCGATACGATTAATCAGTAGGGGTGGTGGGCTCGGTACGGTAGGGGTAACAGCTGTTTTGGCTGCGGTTTGGTGGGGCCAGAGCAGCACCAAAGCGGGGTTCCATATCTGATCGGGGCCCTGAAAGGCTTGTTTTCGTGCTGCGATGTGCGCGAATAAGAGCGGTCAAGGGTCCGCGCGGCACCTGAGACCCAGAACAACTCGATCGTCCCAACTGTTGGTCCCTGTGGATCAGAATATAAATGAAGATATATTTCCTGCAGCATCTTTCATTTATGATATCCAAGTGCCGATGAGTAGCCAGGTAGGGAGGGGAAGAGAAGGCATTGTGCGGTGAAGACGGCCTTGCTTCTTTCTGCTAACTCGTCTCTTATGTCTCGAACAAATGGGGAGTATGATTGCTTTCCAGCCGCCTTTGCGATCTGGTCATAGAGAAGCGAATCCTTTGCCGACGGATGATGTGCAGCTATCTGGGCTCTTCGGCAGTCAAGTCAAGTCATACATTGTTGTCGCTCTCCGCCATTTGGCTGCCAAGAAAGACAATGATTCGGGCACGAGGTCAAGACTTTTGGTAGACGGCCGGAATTGATATTGCGAAAGCTGGCCGTTTCGCCCGTAGAACGTACCTAGGCGTCGGATATTATACTTTGAAATTGACGTCGGCTTTCCACAAGGTTCAGCTCTTACTAGCGTCCATTTCTGACAAGCAATATCAGTTCCCAAGAACTGAAGAACTCCAAACGGCTGAGGAGAGGTGGGCGTTTCGTCCTGGAAGCTGTCTAATCTTAATACTAATGACTTTCCTGCCTGTTACTGCGTTTGCTTGGCTGTTCTTATATCTGCTGGTCTACAGTTGCACTGGCTTATTCATGAAAGCCTATGGTGGGAATGCTAGTCGCTGCCACCATCTCATGATTTCCGTGTTTGGAATGTGGGGTTTCTTGACACGCCAGTGACGCCTTATCGTGGACAGTAAACGGCGAGGTAAAGTCGTTATTCCATTGTCCGCAGGCGTTATTGCGCCTTTTCATCCCGGAGTAGATTAGTGATCACCCTGCACCTTTCAGCCGCCAATTAGTAATATATCATTGGCTCAGCTCTCACATCATGGTTCCTGGCGGCAAGGCATTATTAATCCATTCGCATACTCTAAGTACATACGGAAGTACCTCCAGTGCATCTTACACAAGTGAACCGTTTGCTTATGACGCCGAAGCAGGGTGATTACAATGTTATTGGATGAAGACAAAGAGCTGCACAGAGATTACTATCATGCAATGAAGATTTAACCGCAAGCGTCGCATGCTATGCTGCTGTATCATCTGGCTTCTCAAGCTGATAACGCCGAATTCTTACAAAGCTATGGCAGTTCAGACTTATATGAAGCTCCTTTCGCCCTGCTATATATGATATCAAAAATCGCAACTATCATCATAATCACCACACTTCCACAGTCATACAGTTAATCACAGTCACCACAAGCACCACAATCACCTCGCCATGTCTGGTAACGGAAAGAAAGTCTTTTTAACTGGGGCCAGCGGCTTCGTTGCTTCTCATATACTATCCCAGCTTATTGAGGTACTTCCACATCTGATACCTTCTCCTTACACATGTTTCTATGACTTACAATGTACTTTAGGAAGAATATAAACCCACGGCAAGTGTCAGGTCTCAACCAAAGGCCGATCAGATCCTGGAAGTACACCCTGAGTGGAAAGGCAAAGTCGAATTTGCTTTCGTTCCCGACATTGCTGTACCAGGCGCTTTCAATGATGCTTTGGCCGCTGAGGCCGAGAAAGGCGGCTTTGACTACATCATTCATACCGCATCACCTGTTACATTCACTATCACGGACGTCAAGAAGGATCTCATTGATCCCGCCGTCAATGGGTGAGCAAGCCACAGCCCTAGATGACCGTAATAATCTGACTTTTCAAAGGACGCTCGAAGCCCTGAAGGCCGCTCATGAGAAGGGAGGCAAACAGCTCAAACGCTTTGTATTACTCGGAAGTGCAGTCTCGATCCTCAATTCTTATGACGATCAAACCGTTCGAGGAAAGCCATATACGGAGGATGATTGGAATCCAGTTCGTCTTTTCCTTGCTAAAGGCTATATCTAGCATCTCTAACACGTGTCCAGGTAACCGAAGCCGATGCAGTCTCTAGCCAAAATCCCGTACTAGGCTACAATACTGGCAAGGTCAAGGCCGAAAGAGCAGCTGTACGTTTGGACATCATTCTTTCCTTCCTTAATTTCATTTACTAATAATTGGACCTACAGTGGGCGTACCTGGAAGAGAACAAATCAGTCTTTGATCTTGCAGTGGTCAATCCAGATGTCATTCTTGGACCTATGCTTCAACCAGTTCCCGGCCCGAAAAACGTCAACGAAACCAATGATTTCGCCTGTTACGCTTTCTTCAACGGTACCCACAAAGCCGTAGAAGATGTACAGTTTCCCTTCTTGGATTTCGTGAGTTCTTCAACCTCTTTAATCCACTCCTAACATTACTAACACACAATCCCAAGACCGACGTCCGCGACGTAGCACTCCTACACGTCCTCGCACTCACCTCACCCCTCGCGTCCAATAAACGTATTCTCACCACTTCCGGGCCCCTTTCGCCTCAATTGATCGTCAACACCATTCGCAAGAACTTCCCGGAATTGGAAAGCAGATTGCCGAAGGGAGGAGATGAAAGCCTAGTGTTTCCTAAGGGCTTGGATCCGACGCCTCTGAACCCGGCTAGGAGTTTGGAGATTTTTAGAGATGCGAAGGGGAAGGATTGGGAGTATAGAGGTTTGGAGGAGAGTTTGACGGATACGGTGAAGTGTATTTTGGATTTGGAGAAGAAGTGGAATGCTTGAGTTGGGCGAGGGGGATGGTTTATGAGATGCTCGGGTTGGATTATGGTTCTTTGATATTGGTAGCGTCTGCAAGTAATTACTTTTTTATATTCTGCTCGAGTGAGTCAGCGGTGGAAGAATAAGAATTAAAGTAGAGTCTAATGAAATTTATATTGCCATGCGTTTACTATTCCACGCCTATTCGATACTTCATCTAAGTGCGTCAGTTCGAAAATAAAAGACTCCAGTAACAACAGGGAGCTCAACCAAACGCAGCTTCGTGAAAGACCTCAATATCAGACCTTATGGAGCTTGCTAGCAGCGACAGAACACAGGAGTAGTAGCTAGACCTCATTCATGATGATTAGTGCTCATCACATTACAAATATGCCGACTACTCAATTTTCCCCGGCAGACCAAAATCGGCCGACCTCAAGCCTGGCAAGGAAGAAAATTTGGCCAGCAAATCCAGTGATCCAGAACATGAAGAAGTCAAGTATAGGTTGAGAAGGGATATGTATGAGGATGATAGATGGGTTGGAGATTCAGGGAACCAGCAATAAGTATCCGCCGGGTGTAGTTCTCAGCCTATGAATCAAACCCACCTACTCCGGGCGAATTTGTCCATCCGTCTGCCGCCATAGCTGAGGTGGGGGAAGTTGTTGAGCTGGCGAAAAGGAGATCAGATGATTGCTAGAGGAGAATGGGGGATGGATATGAGAGGGGTAAGTATGGAGATGGATCGGAATGGGGGCTGAGGAAAGCGGAGTTAAGAAGAGGCAGACGGTGGAGGTTGGAGGCTGGAGGAGATGTTGAAAATGTTGATTTCAAGACGAAAGACGAGATTGGGAGCACGAGAAGGAGTGCGAGATGTGAAAAGTGATAGAAGAGGGGAAGGTAGAAGTCCAAAGCGGTCGAAAAGGGTTAACGTGACGTGTGGGTGGGTGGTTGCGCAGGAAAGGATAGAAGAGAACGAGGTAAATGTGAAGATCTGTATGGATAGTATGGGTAGAATATAGAGAATTCTATTTATTGGGAGATGCGAGGAACACTCTAGAAAGCAATTGAGAAGGGGGATGAGCTCCTGCAAACGAGCAACCAAGTGTCCTAAAGGTAGGGGTGATGCCTCGGTTCAGATGAACGAGAGGTTAATGGATTACCTACAGAAAGTTCTCCACGGTCTAAGGAAATGGGAAAGAAAACTCATGCCATGGTTCCTGCGTAAAAAGCCTCCTTTCCAATGTAATTTTTGCGTTATTTTCACTGCATGTAGTAGACATGAAGATTAGATTGATGCTCATGTCCAGCCCAACCCAGCTTCCACAAACCGTAAGAAATAAGCACAAAACATATCAACATAAAACCGACACCAACACTATTTTCCTTCGTCTCCAGTGTTCGAAAACATCCTTTCCTTATGATAATAGTGATTAAAAAACCGGTTAAGAGACTGATTCCGTGGAACCTCGATAACGGTGAGCCCGAAGTCTTGGACATATCCGCGAAGAGACCCTGCTTTTCAGGTGCTGTCGCCTTTATGGTGCCGTTTTGGTATAAGGTTCTTTAGAATAGTGATCGACTTTCGAAGATCGACGTTAAGTATGCAGAAGTATTGTAACTCCAAAGGAGAGGAAGATTAGAAACTCCAGGGCAAGAGCGAGTATTTTTTTGTCGGCTGCAAGATCTCAGCAGTACCAATTAGTTTGATTGCCTTTTCCTGGAGTGTGCCGGGTGTCAGTGGCATGATAGTCCATGATTCCAGTTCATTCAATCTGTGAAAAGTTTCAACATACTAAACGTCAAATTCAGAATAATTCCTCAGAAATGAACCCAGGGCTAGTTGCTTCCGGTACGATCTGGTCGTTGTCAAAAGGTGGAACCATAAGCATCTCATCATATCCGTGTGGGTACCCTTGCTGGGCGTGAGGTTCTTCAGGATGCCAGGCATTGTGAAAGTGGACTGAGGGAGTCCACTGGACTCCCTCCATTGCTGCGGGTGACACTGCATCGATGATATCCTGATTTTGAATAGAAGACTCCTGGTCATTGGCAGGTGCCGAAGGGGAGGCGATTGAGCCCGAATCTTGATCCGTCGATCCGAACTCTTCGGAATCATCATCAGAAGATGACACAAAATCCGCAAGGTCAACCTTCTCTTCATAGAAATCAGAGTCAAAGAACCTGCTGGGAAAGGCGGCTTGAAGCTGTTTTATTCTTTCCAAATCACCGTAATAATCCGATCCAAGTACAAAAACACTTTCATGTCCACAGCAGCCTGAGCTTCCATACCTCTCTACCTGATGTGATTCAATCATCTGTGCAAGAACTATATGCCCGGATTTCCGTGCATACTTGCTGGCACGACATAACTGGTGCTCAGTGTATAATCCTTCCATCTCAATGGATTTCTTTAGTATAAATTGAACCATATATAGTCGACCATGCTCGGCTGCCCCTTCAAGCGCTGTGCGTCCATTCCAAGTGCCTCTAGGCGCAAAAAGATTTGCACCTGCCGCAAGCAGCAGCTGAAGGATTTCGAAGTTTCCGTTCATTGCTGCAAATTGGATCGCGGTAGCTCCACTGTATGCGGCCGGGTGAGCGTTGGTGTCAGCACCGGATTCGATCAAGAATACGACCATATCAACTGAATCTTCCTCAGCAGCATTTTGGAGGGCTGTTCTGCCACGGTTTTGAGTTGGTAGCAAGTTGATGTGGGCACCCTTCAGGAGAAAAAGACGAACCATTGCAGGAAGGTCTTCAGAAACTGCACGGTGAAGAGGAGGAAATGTGCTTTTGCAATGGTTGATAGGCGCACCGCTGGCGATAAGCAGTTCTACCATTTCTTCAATATTTGGTGAGGTCAATTCCAGATGATCAAATATACAATCAAGTCCATCGAGATCTTCGCCAAGGCAGACATTCACATCTGCCCCAGCGTCCAGCAAAACTCGCACCCAATAGATGTCCATCTCCGAGATAGCTGCAGCTAGAGCCATCAATGTCGTGCTGTGTATGACCATGTTGTTCCCATTGAAAGATCCGAAAAATCCGATTTCCGGGGAGCAAGTAACATCAACCCCTGCCTCTAATAGTAGACGAGTTGATTCGTAGTCTCTTTTCAAGATTGCGGTGGAAATAGCAACTCGACCATAATCATTCCTGTTAACCTGAGAATCATCTAGATGGAAGTTTACAAACTTCTCATTATGTCGTAGAAGCAAGCGGAGGATCGGAAGGCTGCCAGTATAGGCTGCCGCCCAAAGTGCACCTGAATCGTATGGATGAGCGCCAAGGTCAAGAAGACGTTTCACCATATCGATATCTCCGCCTGCGACACACACCTGGAGCGGACTCGGAAATGTGTCATCCTTGGAGGGGATGTTAACATCCGCACCGCGTTCTAGAAGGAGGTCGATAATGTTTTTGCGCCTACGAGTTATGGCGCGGGTCAATGGCGTGTGCTTAACCAACAAACTTTTGGTTGCAGCATTGACCTTGGCACCGTAGGAAAGAAGCAGGTAAATCATATCATCCGAACCACTGGCGCAGGCAATCTCAAGCGCTGTCTGCATCTTTACGCCCAGAGGACTGGCATCCAGAGACGCTCCAGCCTTCAGTAACATCTCCACGACAGCAATGTTCCCACCCTTCACACCAGACTGCAGAGTAGTTATTTTCCCGGTAAATTTGACCGAATCGAAGGGTTCTGCATTAACATGAGCACCATGTTTGAGCATCAAGTTTACCAGATATAAGTTGCCATTTTGTGCCGCAATTTGCAGAGCCGTTGGCAATTGTCTGTTGCCTCGTTGTTTTCGATTTAGGCCCGCTCCATGCAAAACAAGTAGTTCCACCATTGATATTCTATTCATATGCACTGCTGATTCGAGGGGAGTCTTTTGCTCAGGGTTTGCGAAATTTATATCGGCTCCCAAAGACAACAGATACGATACGAGGTCTTGCTTGCCGGTCGCTACCGCCACATGCAGAAGTTCTTCGATCATGGTCTCATGGTTGAGGTGTAATCTGGCACCAAAAGACAGCAAATACTGTATGATCTCTGTCTTACCGCTCTTTACCGCCACAGGCAAAAGTCCTTTGACCACCTCCTTATGGTCAATTCCAGTTGTTTTACTGATATAAACCAAGAGTAAGTCAACTAACCCGACACTCCAGCTATCCGTATGCACACCAACAAGTTTGGCAGCAAAGTATTTATTCCATCGTGGAATTTCATGATCAGGAACCGGGTGTTGTAAAATGAGCTTCACAATTTCTATATCGAAGTTGCCGTACAATGCAACGAATAGTAACGTAAACGGATCAAATCTTGCGCCTGCTCCAATCAGCATAGAAGCTAAGTTCTTGTATCCCCCTGTAACGGCAACTTCGAGAACACTATACGATCCGAATTTGCAGTCCATAGGAAACACGCCATCTGGGTTAGTACCAGCATTGAGTAGAATCTTCGTAAGGCTTTCATCATTTGCATATACAGCATGTATCAAGAGCTTCTCGGCTGCGGCCATAATAGTATAGTTTCGACTGGTTAGCAATCCACGGAGGAAGTTGAGTCGGTCTTTTGAACGGCATATTTTCAGAAGTCTCTGAACATGGTTTCCGATATCAGTTGTCATGTTATTAGAAAGCTTGTACAATCCTGTCAGGAACTCCAAGTAGGGTGTATTTGTGGGTATCCTTGAAATTTGACCATTTCCATCAGGATCAAATGGGAGGAAGGAGCTGAGTTGTCGGATTTCCGCATGATATTTGGTATGATTCTCGTTCATCAAGAGGGCGGTAGAATTACCTAACGGGACTCTTATTGAGTCCTCAGACTCATAATGTGCGCCAATATTATTCTCAGCTGACACTGCAGGCTCAAGAGCAAGAGATGGACGTGTTATTTCGGGCTCAAACTGGGCCGTCCATGTCATCAACGTCCTTGGCGGGAGAGATTGCACTAGGTTCAATCAGTAACGGATAGCAATAACAAAGATATCTCATTACCTGTTCTTGTAAAGAGCGAACAGAACTGAAACCAAGGTAGGCTGGATGAGAAAGAAGGTAGCGAAGCAGTTGCAGGAGGGGTAGCAACCACGGCCTCAGATGTATCGGGCGGGGTTCCCTGGCCTGATTGAAGGTTTAGCATGAGAATATATCCAGTGTCTTCAACTTACATGCATCGAGCCGTTCCGCAAACGTCTGATAACTGTACCGATGTCGGGCCTTCGCGATGCTCTTCTCTGTGCGAAGCCGGCCTCCTACTTTGACCATGGATTGTTTGTTTTGGGAGGTTCGTTTTGCAACGCAATGAAGAGCATGTTTCCATCCACCTTTGCTCATATTCTTTCTGAATCCCCACTTCTTAAGGGTCCCCTCATATTGCGCCTTACTATTGGGAAGAATCAGCTGGTTGCCCGATATGCTCTCAAGGAATAAGGTAATGACCTTCTTTTGAAACTATGCTTTTCAGCCATAGCTTCCATGACATCTTGAAGAGATAAGTTCTCTGTAATGTAAAGATCCTCGATGGATTGCTTATGCTGTTCCCATTCAGCAATGTTCGCAGCCCTCTTGCCCTTGTCGACTGCAGTAGCTGCTAGCATCTTCAATGCTTGTTTTTCAGATCAATTATAGTTGATATTGGAACGGTGAAGAAAATGCGTCGATGATGAGACGCTGCACAGGGAGTGCTGTGCTGTGAAATATTTGGAAAACAAAAGTGTATCGCAAGGCTGGTAGCCTTTGGGTATAGGGAACTTTCTCGGAATATATACGGCCTTGCTGGATTATATCTCAGCCTGGAAAGGGTGTCGCAACACATCCCAGCATAGCGCTGCCCTGTGATTCGATGCTGCCGAAATCTGAATTCCATTATCCTTGGCGGTGCAGGCCCCCGATGCAACCTGGTTCGGAAAGGTAATCATGCAGCAAGGAAGGCAAAAAAGAAGCAATCTCAAATAATATGCCTCTTAGGCACGTTTCCTAGACGAAAATTCACTTACTGAGGCGGATGAAACTCAGGATCATTTTGCAGCGTGTTGTTGAAGCGGCTGATTGAAGATGAGTCGTCATTGGCCTGTTCCAAAGTCTGGATTTCCATCTGCCACTTGTAGCGAGGCATCGCTGAAACAATTCACCCCAGTGGTCAGTTCCAAAATCTGGATTTTCAGATACCGCATTTGGCCATATTGTCGTAACTGTAGGTATTATTACAGCTAGTCAACACATTTGGGGTTGTTCCACGAACTACTGCCCCTTGATGCGTCAAAAAGTTATTCGCCGGTCCCAAAATCTGATTTTGCTGAGCCATGAGCTGCACAGATTGCAATTGGTAGTTGCCAGAATCCGATCTAAATGTTTAGTTCCCCGGTTACCTTTACGCCCATGTAACACTGCCTCACGATTCCTTGTGTAACTCCAGTCTCGTACATCTTTCACGCCTACAGAACTTATATACCGTCGTCTTGCTCTGAAGGGAAACCCTACTTTCTAATACGTTTAGCTGACGAAGACACTCGTGCTACTTGATTCTTACCAGATCCCATCCATTAGTTCAAACAATCGCAATATTCATCATTCTCAATTTCTGGGCATACCGCGAACACACGAAATGTCCCTATCAATCGAAGCTCTGATCTCCATCATAACGCTAGCTGTCACCGGTCCATCGGCCTTGCTATTTACCTGGCAAGTTATCCATTCCAGACAGCCTCGCGCGCAGCCAAACTTGGGCGAGCTCACTGGAGCTTCGCAACTACAAAGCACACCGCAGTATACACTTAGACGCGCTAGAAGATCACGGAGCTGGATGAGATTGCATCGGAGAGTGACGATGGATGGTGATGGTGACAGGACGATAGATGTGGAGGCATGCTTCGAAGATATAGAGATGGGTGAGTCTGCGATTGTGTTGTCTGTAAAGTGATGTGACTGTTGCTGACTTGAGATAGACATGATGTAACTTGTCGGTTGCATTGATGTAGGAGGCCCAAGTTGTTGGAAAGGTATGTTGATGGCTGTATTGGAGGAATATGTTTGATGAGGAGGATAGATAAACCCATTCAACAGTCTTGTTCAACGGACGTCTGCGAAAGATATGTTCGCTCAATGCCTGGGATGGTTATGGTAGATGGATATATTAGCATTAATAGACATTGCGGATGGAATAAAACTTACATTACAAGTCCTCGCATCATCCCACACATTACAAGTCCCGCACCATACCACTCGATATGAAGATGCAAGCGACGTGCAGCAAAGTTAGCAGAACATCCGGAGATCCTATGTATCAACAAGTTGCTGAACAGCCTTTGAAGTTTAGACAAAACCAAGGATACAGCTGGCACATGTTCGTTGTTGCTAAGCTTGAGACACTACCAAGTTCGTGACTTTTTCAATGAACTTGCATTTCAACCTTCCCATTCTTGATTCTATCCCTTTACTTCCGCCCAAGATTACTCCACGCTCCCAATTTCAGATGGTAGATACTAGTTTCCACACAGACCACTCCTGGAGGCGACAGATAGCCATTCCCAGAAAAACAAATGACTTCGCGAAAAAAGAACAGAAACTTCCACCCGGGTCTAATCGTTAGCTTTCACCGAGGCTTCCTACAAAAGGCTTCACTTTCTAGAGAAGCCTTCCGTGGGAGGCTTACGCGAAGCCGACCATTAATTCTTCATCACCTCCTCATACTTGGGTGGAGCAAAAACACTTTCATATGTCCTTCCAGCTCCCAATGACTCGTCAACCCTTCTTCTCCCGATGCCTTCCTTCGCAGGCTGCTCAACAAGCACCTCGTCCGTCCCCTTCTTCCCAATCACATCACGAGCACCATCCATCTCATGCCATGCTCCCTCCTTTACATCCTTCTCATAAGAGACTGGCCCTTCAACGCCATATGTCTGGCCACCCAAATTCTTCTGCCCTTGCTCCCGAGCAGCGTTCCGCTCATTTCTTTTCTCAATGATTCGACGAGCGATAAACCCGAACAGACCTGGTGGTCCATGGTAGTTCTCATTGCGATTATTACGACGCCCACAGCATCCTCGACGGGGGCCATAAATTTGAGCAGGAGGACTGTAGGATTGGTACTGGTTTTGTGTCTTTCGCTTGCAGCACATTGCGACGGTTTGGAAGGATTGTATTTGCGGTGGTAGTTATTGTTGGAAAAGTTTGGAGTATGGATTCGAGCTGATAGTTCTGCTTGAGTTGAGAAGAGATGAAGCTTGTGAGTTGCGAGGAAGTAGCATGAGCTGAGATTCTGTTTTTATATGCATTTCATGTTTGAACTTCATCCCATCTGTACGGCCGCAACACCTCAAACGCGGAGTAAAATCCCTCCAACATTTCGCGTCCTTTCGCAACGTCAAACTTGCGATGCCATGCGCTATGACATATCTATACCATGTATCTCTGAAATGGCGACGCGATGTTCAGTATTGGGTGTCGTTGGACGTTTCCGCGCTACGGCTGTGCAAAAATGTCGTCATGGCGAGGCAGAGCGTTGACCGTACGGCCGAAAGACCATGCGACGGAGGAACTTTTGGAAAAATGAGCCTGCATCAATCCACGGTTTTCGGAAATAGAAAAAAATATGATACAACCTTCCGATATAGTTCTATCTTCATGGCGACAAGCATTTCGGATTGAATGTCGAACAAGAAGCTACTCAAATACACGTGTTTGTCACGTGCAAATGTTTTGACTCAGGATACGACTCCTCCAGTCACTGGATGTACAGGTCCGACAACCCGCTTGACCAGTTAATGGTCTGGAAGAGTGCCAGTTTTGCTTTGCATGATATTTCCCGTCAAAGACGCGGGTCAGAATCGGTCGCAACAAGTGGTTCAGCCGGGGATGGTCAGACATTCACGAATCTTGTCGTCGAATCAAAAGGACACATCCGAATGGTCATGGCAAGTCGCCAATGCACGAGGTTGTGAAATATACGGGTTTTGAAGCTGGTATTGATGCTTGATACATCGAAATCGTTCATCCCCATCACCATAGCCGTCGATTAGTGTGTCGCCTTAGGATAAGGAAGGATATGAAGTACTCTCTACCCGCGGGTTAATCGTTATCCTGTCTTTAAAATAGCTATGGAAGCAGTTTCTGAATGATCCCGAAGAACTTTGCTCTTCATTCAGAGTCTTGCAACGTGCTAGAGAATGGTTAGTAGTCAGTGATCAAAAATGGAGGATGGTGGAAGGAATTCTTAATTCGGTCTTCAATGCCGGCAACATGGAATAAATATTCCATTATGCCGCCTCCTCGACCAAGGTTATCATACCGCCGCCGCGCTCCTATTTATGTCAAAGGATACGTCGTAGACGGGTCGCACAAGTCGGACAGGTTAGAGAGATAGATATAATGGATAAGTAGTCTGTAGTTATTCTTAGCTTTGCAGATCATAAGTTATGCAAAGCCTATCTGTATTCCTCCCCTGTTCTCGTCTTGTCCCGTAATAGATCCCGAGATGAACCCCTCACATCCCAATCATTCTTCCTACCATATTATTGATACCGTTCCTTGCCCCCTGCTGCACCTGTCGAAATCTCATTACCCCGCATGTCTCGCTCTCTACATGTTGTACCAATCCACTCAACAATTTAAACTGCTTTCCACACGCTCCCTTGGGACAGTGATACAGCTGGAGAGCCAAAAATGTCAGCAAGAATTCGGGTAGATATATGTCAAAGACGGAAATATGTAGGATCTAGTAGGGCACTTCCAAACTTCCGAAGAAACGCAATCCAAAGGAAGTGGATATACTCACATTCTGCTCATGTGCAGGACTATTCAGATGTTTATTCAAAGCATCCAAAGAAGCTGTCTGACGGGAACAAAGATAGCATTCGTAGGCATAACCGTTCCATGATCGATTAGTAGCGGTGGTAGTAGTACTGGAGGAAGGATAAGTGAGTAGTCGATTGGTGATAACGTGGTTCTGATCAAGACGACGAATCTCAGCGTTGATCTTCTGACGATTTACGCCGGAAGAACAGCTGCCGGATTCGAGGTGGATGACAACACCAGAGGCGGTTGCAGAAGTAGCACTACAAAAGGGACATTTGAGGGTGCTGCCGACATGAGCTCGGGAATGTTGATGCTGGAATTGATAAGATTAGTTAAGGGGATGTGGGATTATGGGGCGATCTTCGATAGTGCATCGCATAAGGATAGATAGATGTTATCTTGGGCAAAAAGATATAGCAATCGTACCTGCATTAGATTGTTGGCATTCATGAACATGCGTTTGCACGGAACACAGTATCGATCCCTGTGTGAAGCAGCATGATGTTGTTCGCGGGACTTGGAGGTGTAGAAACGGGAGTAACAGGCATCGCACTCAAATTCCGGTTCTGGTTCTTCCTCGCTGTAGTAATCATACGATTGTCGATGAGCGGAGCTATTGTTGACATGTTGATTGTAGCTATTCTGACTGACGAAAGACCGATCGCATGGATAGCAGTAGTATGTCATGATGTTGAGATTTTTATTGACGATAGCATGAAGGAGACCAGAAAGAATTGCAAGAGTTGATAAACAAACGCATCAGAATGAGAGGGGGTAGGATTGATAAGAGGTCGCCAAGAAGCTTTTAAGGTACCCCACGGCACCTCCTGTACAGTACCGAAATTCACCGGTTCTGGAGAAGCCGCTAACCAGGGCATCGAAACCTCTGTAGCCATTGGTTTTGCTAATTTTCTTTTCGCTCTTTCGAAAACATAAATACCCTTCGTCGCCCTAAATTTAGTTCTCAATCATAGGACACTCACTGTACGCCTGGAGTAGTTCCTTTGGTACGATAGGATACATGTTTACCGGAAAGCTATAGGTTATGGGACAGCTCTTTAATTTCATATTTGTGATACGTCTACCGGAAGGATACTGTCGCTGGGCTGGAAATGTGCTTGAAACAAGCCACGCGGGCGCGGTGTTTTTCATCCGCCTACGGGAGGTTCCGATAGGCCTATCGCAACGGGCGCGGCGTAACTTGCAGGCTTGCACCTTGAAACGGATGCTGTCAGAATGCTGGAGAACAAAGAACCTGGGGAAATTTCAAATACCATTTGGTCTTTGCACTCTAGAAAGTGATTACACGCGTCCATTTCTCATTTTTGCAACTAAACTGCACATTTCTGGTCAGAAACTTAAGGTTGCCCCTTAATTATATGCTCCAGTAATCCTAAAAGTACATATATACAATACGCTTTCGGCTCCTGAATCTAGAGCAAATTCGCAGCTTTATCCTTCAAGATATTACCACTCTTGATGAACAGTGTCATGATGTTCACGATGCCAACTGTATACACAGCACTTCTGGCATGCCCTATCGTCTGCGTGGTGGCGTTGATATAAAGAAAGTTATACACCGCGCGACTGACGAGGTAGCCACCGGACAACAGGTTCAGTGTTCGGGCTGGGAGACCAGCAACATTTCCCGCAACGACCGCTGCTGCGAAAAGTCCAATATTCTCCAAACCATTCATCTGGGCAGCTTCGGCCCGAAGAATGCGGCCCTTGGTCTGTTGGTCCAACGTTAGCTTGGGGAAACTTCGGTAAGAATAGGGGAACAAACCGTCTCGTCGATGTTCTTGTCCGCATCGAGGTTGTCGGAGTACTCGCGCGGGTTGCGGTTATCGAAGCTACTCGATCGAGTAATGGCATAGCTGTGTGGTAGGATGCTCAATACCCAAGCTACTGGGATCTGCAAGATAGTCGTTAGATTATGCTTATCTGGACGTAAGGTGATGTACTTACGGAGTACAAGGAGAGATTGCTAGTGGTATCGAAGAGTGCGGACATTTTGATATACTGAATTGGATTCCTGAGATTTCTGAATTGTTTTCTGATGTTGGATATGATTCTCTTTTCGAAGAAAAGGCTTTATGAAGTATGTTGTGTTCGTTTTAAATTTCGATACTCGACGTCATAGTTGATGTCAACCTCGATAAGTATAAACTGGGGCGCTTTAAACTGCAATAGGTTAAAGGCCTCCATATCCGAACATACATCGGTGGTGTAAACGTCGACGACTTTATCAATTGATTCCGACGCGGGAAAATAGGTTCGAAGAAGACCCTCATCCTAAAGTATGTTATTTTTCTAGGCACTTGAGCACCTACTAGGATTCGTCTGGGGAAAAAATTCATGCGGCCTCTCCTTGAAGCCATTCAGTACTTGAACCTCCGTCTCAAGTGAAAACCTCACCACCTTTTCTGCTCATCTGGATGGTAGTCATCTGGTTGGGAAGCAGCTACCATTTCTCTGCTTCTTGTCCTTCACACAGCGCGCGTCGCTCCCTGTCCTGCCGTGACGAAAGGCTGCATCGATGTGCTGAGTACACGAACTCCGATTCATTCCATATGACGCGACGCGACGCTGACTCCATATCTCTCATTGTTTCCGTGTTCTTAAATGCTCTCCTTCGGATGCATTTCACTTGGTGAGCGGCAGAATAGTTTCAACCGCTCTCACGTATTACTTCTCACTATCCTATCTGCTCATGATCTACGCACATTCTATAAGTCTGCATTTTCTTGCTGTTCGTCCATTCACAACCACTGTCGCCAAAGTCCAGAGTAAGTAAGATAGAAAGAATATTTGTAAGTCCGATGTTTTCTCGACACAGTCCTTCCTGTTGAATCACACCGAGCCTGCATCACATAAGCTCGGGTATCTGCGGAGTGCTCCACATGCTCCCGCCCGAACGGTGACTGGAACTAGTTCACGCCAAGAGCCCCTCCCCCACTTCCGGCGAGCATTATCATTGGACGGTCCCTGAATGCTCATTATGAGTCGAAAAAGCAAAAGATTCGGGAGTGGAGAAACACTTTCATGCAAAGAAAGGATATATAAAATTGTCAACTATTCTCAGATACTCAATCAATCGTCTTTCCATTATTTTGTATATTTCTAGTTCCATATCACCAAGATCACCCGCAAAATGAATAAATTCACCCCCACCCAACACCACACCCTCACCCCCCTCACAACCCCCACCAACAACCCCCTCCCCACCCCCTTCGTCGTCGCCATCCTCGGCGCCAGCTCCGGCATCGGCGAACACCTCGTCTACAGCTTCGCCCTCGCCGGCGCCTCCGCCATAATAATCTCCTCGCGCACGCCCTCAGACCTCAAGCTCGTCGCCGAAAAAGCCCGCCTCCTCTCCCCCACCACAGACATCTCCATCCACCCCGTGGACATCACCTCCCCCGATTCCGTCTCCTCCCTCGCAACCTACATCCGCACTACCTACGCCCGTCTCGACGTCTTCATCCCCGTGGCCGCCTACCCCGGTCCCGTGACCCTGCGGGTTACGGATGGAAATCCGGAGGATTTTCAAAAGAACTTCGATGTTAATACTATTGGGACGTATTACTGCGCGCATTATCTGATTCCGTTGTTATTGGAGAGTGAGGGTGGGAGGAAGGGGTTTTTTGTAATAGGGAGTTTGGCGGCGGGTTTGGTTGATGGGCCGATTGCAAATACGGGGTATTGTGTGAGTAAGTTTGCGCAGAGTAGACTGGTGGAGATGGTGGCGGAGCAGTTTAAGGGGGAGGGGTTGGTTGCTGTGACGGTGCATCCGGGGGCTGTTGCGACGCCAACAGCGACGCCGAATACGCCGGAGGTGTTTTTGCCTTGTGAGTTTTGGATTCTGTTTTTCCCCTTTTCTCTATCTATTTTGGAAAGCTGTGGAAGTGGACTTCTTAGATGTTCTGTTTGTGCCAGAAAGTCGGAATGCTAATATAAGTGACTAGATTTGGTAGATAGTGAAGATCTCTGTGGAGGTTTTTGCGTGTGGTTGAGTAAGAATCTGGAGGATTTGAAATGGTTGAATGGGAGGTTCTTGGATGCGAGGTGGGATGTGGAAGAGTTGGTGCAGAAAAAAGACGAGGTTATTGAGAAGGACTTGTTGAAATGGACACTCAAGACTACATGAGGAGAAAAATGTGGTTAATTGGAAAATGGAAATGAATGGTCAATGGAGATGATGGGACAAACAAGCCGCTCGGCGAATCTTTACTTAGGGGAATGTTGTCAACCCAGAGCTGAAGGGGCTCTCCCATCGTGCCGTGGCGTGGAAGTATTATGGATAATGAAGCTTGACATCCTTCATTATAAGAAGAGGCTAGAAGCCAAATCATTAGATGAATTTAGTATATGCGGGGAGATTCTAGAGCCGCGATTTAAGCACCCCCCGCTCTCAAAAATAATAGCCCAAAAATCATTCATTAGATATCATGCTTTCCAAGCGAAATCGAATATAATATAAACAATCTCAACCACCATCAACATATTTCCTCCAATCATGCTCCTCTTTAAACCCCAGTACCTCTCTAATCTTTCTATTACTCAACGGCGCCTCCTTCTCTCCCAATTCCCTCTTAAACTCCGTCCCCTTACAAAACTTTTCCAAAAACTGCTTCGTCGTCCCCTCCTCCCCCTTCACAGTAATCGTATCATTCGTCGCATTAAACACCTGAAACCCCAATCCACTCTTCTTTATCGCTTTATCACAAATCTGCCCTAAATCCCTCGCATCAATATACGACCAAGCATTTCTCTTCCTACACGCCGGGTCGGCCAAGTAGCCGGGGAAATCCTTCTCGTATTCATGCGGTTCTATGACATTTCCGATGCGCAGCGCATAGATATCATTTTTAAAGCGACGCGAGAACGTTCGTGCGGTTTTCTCACCGCAGATCTTAGATAGCGCGTAGGAGTCCTCGGGATCGACGTCGTCGTCTTCTTCCAGGGGGAAGTGGTGGTATTCGGCGTCGCCTTGCGCGAAACAGACGCCGTAGACGGTTTCGGATGAGGCGATGATGATCTTTTTGACGCCGAGTTTGGAGGCCGCTTCGATTACGTTGTAGGTGCTGCGGACGTTGGCTTGGAAGAGCTCGCTGTCGGGGACGAGCATGTTGCGGGCGTAGGCTGTGATGAATAGGGCATTAGCATATAGGGTGGGTGAATTGTGAAGGAATATGAGACGAACCTGCGAAATGTATAACGACATCTGGCGGGCTTGGAATTGGCCCATCGAAGTATCCAGTCATGTTAAAGTGCGCTGTCAGAGCATTGAAGACCTGACCTGAATCTGTGAGGTCTGTTTTGAGAGTGTAGACGTCGACAGACGGGTCAGGAAATGGGATGAGGTCGAGGTTGAGGACTTTGTGGCCTTGAGCGAGTAGGTATGGAATTACATGTCGACCTGCTTTTCCACTTCCACCTGTAAAGACCTATTTGATGTCAACAACTGCTAGAAAAGCGATGTATAGCCAGAATACTTACAATCCTCTTGCCGTCTGGCTTCGTGGGAATGGTGTTGTTCACGTTTGCCATCTCGAAGTGTGTGCTCGGGACAATGAATGATCTTGAAAACAGGACGTGGAGAAGGATGAGTTTAGAATCAGAAATGGTATTCATATTGATATCTCATTTTTCCAAAATATCGGATGTAAACAAGCTAGCGTTACTGACGATCTCCCAACTACGTCAGTGTTATCCATGATTGCTAGCTAATCGGCATGGGGTAGCTATCGCCGAGTCCGGGGTTTAAAGAAGATTAAGTATCTGTGCCGTGGCAAAATGTATGAAATGTATGAAATGTATGAAATGTATGAAATGTATGATGCGTTGATTCAATGTCTAGCAAGGCCTTTTCTGTCCCTGCAGACGTGTGTCATGGAAACAAAATCGTGTCAAGATAAAGAACTCGAGCTCATCGTCCTAATCAAAAGCCGTAGAAGTGCCGCCGTTGTGAGTGCGGGGTAAAATGGCAGCGGCCGGCGAAAGCTCGGACGAAACAACGTGCGTCGTGGGATTTGACTTTTGAGAGCCTTTGGTTCCATGTGAAGTGAAACGCCGTTTATTCATCGATTCTTTTGTTCGTTCTCGAACTAATTAAGAAAAATCTTGGCCAAATATACCTCTTAACACTTACCAGCTACAACATCAACTACCCAACAGCAGCCCGAACTCACCTCCTAACCCCCCTTTCACCACCGAAATCATCATTCCTCATACCATACTTCCACATCTTCTTCGCCGTATTGCCATCGGGTAGTGTAGAAAGATACTCTTTGAACCTTTTCGACATCTTGACGACCTGATCCAAATACTCGCATTTCAACTCCACCTCCGAAGATCCTTCTTCTGTTGCTTGGTATTCAGCAAGTGCTACTGCGGTTTGGAATGCTGTGACATGATCATAGTCAGCGACGAACATGTGAGAAAGCCAGTCTGCAAGAATAAATTGATACGAGAATGAAGAAGTCCATACCATTGCGAATTTCCCGCCCATTCCATTCCACTGACTTTAAATCTTCATCGCGTTCGATGTATTTGGTCAAGTCCCATGGAACCTTAATATCCTTCCTCTCACGCTCAAGTCGTCTAATCATAGTTTTCCAGATCTTGATACGTTTCGAATCATCAAAACCTGGATACCAGATAGAGATATGAATTCGGCTGGCGAAGGCTTCGTCAAAAGCGCCAACACGGTTTGTAGTGAGGAATAAGATGCCTTGGTAGTACTCAAGACAGTTCAGGAAGACTAGTGGTGGATGTTAGCAGAGTAATCCCCAGCTCAGAACACGGGAAAACAAACTTGCAACCAGGCTGTTACGGTCGAAGTCATGAGCCGTGCGCTCCTCCAAGTAGACGTCTGCTTCATCAATAAGTAGAATAGCTCCCCATCTTCTCGCTTTTACCATCCATAACCGCAGCTTGCCTTCGACTTTCTCTGGATCAACACCTATGTGACTGCATGTGAGCGAGATCAAGGGACGCTCAGTAAACTCAGCAACACTCTCTAAACAATGTGTTAGCGCTGCGTGCCTAGGGTGGAAATGGGTACACATACCAGCAGTGCACGTCTTACCAACACCTGTGAGAGCAAGTTAGCTAAAAAAAAATAAGTTAAAACTGGTTCACAGAGATTCAAACCTGGTGGTCCGTGTAATAAAATGATTTGGCCTTCGCCCTTTCCTTCCACAAAATCGCCAGCCCATATTTTCTTATCTGGGTTAGTCTCCACCACAGTCACACCGTTCTTGACCGTAGCAACAACGTCAACATCATGAGGCATTTGCGCATATCGTTTGGCCAAAGCCTTTAATAAAGGCTTGTTGTCCTCCGGATCCAACACTAAATCATCAATGACCTCATGGCTGAAGGAAATATCTTGTATGGCATCCATGTCAAGTGTATCTTCAGATAGAGGAGATTTTCGTTAGCTACTACCTTATATCAAACCCACCCGATAAGTAAACTTACCCCAATCCATATGCTTCAACGAAAAGCCCTGTTCAGAATCAGAAAAAGGTGGCAGGGCAAAGAGTGACACTGGACCTACCCATATTCTCGGCGAACATATCAAATATTGATGATCGGAAAGTTTTCCAGTCGTGTGCACTGATTTGAGTGCAATATACTCATATTCGGCGAACTGCAGCTTTTCAATACCACGTCTAGCTCCACACGAAAAGCAATTGCACACACGCACACGGCTGTTCTTCTCATTGGGGTTCATTCTTTTGAACGCAAGGGATGGATTACTATTCCAGCCGTAGAACCCTGCTGTGTCGATGATGACCCTCGATGTTACCTCGAAAGTCAATAAAGTCAGCAGACGAAAATACCAGATCAGGAGTGTCCATGCTTACTGCTCGTCTTGGATACTCAAGAGTGTGTCCGTGAAAGAATTTATGACTGATTGAAGTGTATTCGAAATATTTCTTTCCTCGGGCAATTAGCCGTTCTTGAAGAGAACCCCATTCTTCATCGTTAATGAAAGCAGTTGGGTATATAGACAAAGATCTAATCTCTTTCTCTCCATCGAAAGGTTGAATAGTGTTGGTCGACGGTGATCTTTGTATAGAATTTCCGTCAGACTGGAGGTCCCAAAATTTGACTTGAAATGGCTCGAGCCGCGTTTTGACAGGTCCACCAGAAACACCTTCACAAACAAAAACAGATCGTGGTGTGTTGTCCGCATTAGGTGCCGGAATGGTGTACAAATCGGTGCCCGGTTTGACAAGCATCCAAGCATATTCGAATGTACACATAGGACTAATTCAGTCAGCATGCTTTCATGAGAAACGTGAACTGTGGAATTATTTCCACTAAGATATGCACTGATTCATAGTTCAAGCCCATTCTTGACGACCGACATACGATATCACTCTCGATAACAAGAACTATCTGACTAGCCAATGCAATCCGATTGAGAAACAATCCTTAACTCCCAGAAAGATAATTTGGAATGTGGACAAGACAGTATATGGATAGTTCAAGATGGATATGAGCAACTGTATTGATGGTGTGGGAATTTTCGAGATGAGCCAGACTTACGGATTCTTCTCATGTCGTTCGAACTCTGACATGAACCGTTCTTGGAGAAAGTCCAAGAGAACGTCGATATGCTTATTACATTCCTCTCGATACTCCTCTGAGTGCGTAGCTGGATGGTTAGATTTATACTCCTGTAGCTCTTTCCTATACCAGACCAACAAGCAAAACGGTTCTTCGAAAGATAAACGCCCCCAAGGGAGGCTGCAGCCAGGGAGATAAGACACCACAGCACGTATGGCGTTGGCAAGTAACAGCGAATTAATCTGCAGTCTTATGAAATGGTTCCTTCCCCCAATGTGCTCTTCAGGTCTCATTCCCTTGAAGTGCGGCTCGACTTTTTCTACAGTGACATTTGTGATGAGCTCCATCACGTATTGTGGATCCGTTAGGCTTTTAACATGCTTTTGAGAGTCGGGATATTGAGGCAGATGTAACGGAACATAACCAGACCCAAGAAATGGCAGTGATGGCGGTCCTGGGTACATTGGTGGTGGTGGTGGTGGTGGTGGTCGACGGTTCCCGACTTCAGAATCTTCATATATCTGGTAACCCCGGATATCTTGATATTCAACTCTTTGCAAGTAAGCTCAAGTTTCTTGGGTTGTGAGTCTTCCGTAGGTACAGTAGCAGGTTCTCCAGAAGGGCCCAAGGAGACGGTAGAGCTTTTTCCTGTCGATGGTTTCTGGAAGATCTCTACTTTTCCGACCTGTGTATTTCATTAGAGCGAGCTTCGAGAGTGGAAGTGGGGAACCCTACATTTGAAAATACAATTCTATCGATATTCTCCGTGGAAGGGATATTTTGGGACTGGAACGCTTCCGCTGGGTTACTAACGTTAGCGACAATTTCAACATTGCTGGCACCCGCCGAATCGTTACTTGCGCCGTTTACCGGAATCTTAGTCGGCAATGAACTAAAATCGGTAGATAGATTGTCGGGATCCTGGGATCGCAGTTGCTCATCGCCCTGGGAGCCGTTTCGAGACTCTGAAGTTGAGGTTTTCGACATATCGGTAAACTCACCAGATTCTGCCTTATCGGAGTCTTTCTTTTCGTTGACTGGTGATCCAGCTGCGACCGGTGCGAACTTCGAGTTGTCCTGCATATCTCAATAACATCAATTATTGGAGACTCCGTTTTTATGAATCAACTTTTCAGTGAAGTAAAAGCTTGCAACAGCTGGTCATGAAAGTTGTTTGGGGATGAGCGGCTGCCGGGAGTTCATAAAAAGAAGTTAGAACGGGAGACGGTCCGCAAAAGAAGCCTCATTCAGGAAAGTTCAGTAGGAATGGGCATGCATCTTTTAGATGGTGAGCCTCATCGCCCCCATGTAGAGACAATAAATGGCTCTTCTTAGCTGATTACATGTAAGCACACCTTGCAGTGCATGGAGAAAAACGCGGAAGCAATAATCCAGCTGAGTGCTCTCAAGGATGAGGCACACTTATTCTTGATACACACAGTAAACCGACTCACGACGACGACTCACTATATATTAAGTTTCAATTGACCAAGCCAAGTAGTAAACATGGATAACGATGGAGAAGTTGTCGCAGAGTACGCTAAAAGTATGGTAACTCCAGTTGTGCCCGTGGAAGCAGCATTAATTAGGGTCGCGAGGCTGCCGGGCGCAATATCTGATTATGAAAACGACGCCTTGTAAGTTTATTTTTCTTTCAGCCATGTCGACGATAGTATCTTCATGATGGATTCCAACCAACAAGAACGATGATGTTGATTGATATGACAGATCGCTCTTGGAAATTGAGCGTGTTGCCCTTGCAGAGGCTTGGCAATCCATGAAACAAGATCTCCAAGACCAAAATGCCGATGATAGTGAGTTCGTTCCTCAAACATCGGTTTTCAATTTCGCTGCTAAACACAAAAAGGTATTATGGGACCTGCGCCTCATACATTCGAATCGGTGATCATGACTGTCAAAGAAGCTGAGACCGAGATGAATGGTCGGAAACGCCTTGGCGGCGGCAAACCCAAGCAGTACTATAATAAATTAGCCAGCAAGGCCCACCAGCACCGGAGTGCATTCGATGTATTCCCAAGCACAAATGAATACGTCTCTATCTTCTGTGGAAGTATCAAAACCCTGATCAAGGTATGTAGACAGCCTGAATGGCGAGATCTTCGGTACTTTTTGACGGATTCATTAGGCGTCAGTAAACTATATCAAGATCTCAGAGGGTCTATCGAGAGCTCTCGATGAGATCAGTGATCTGGTTGACTTTGCCAAGAGACAAGTGGAAGGAATCCCCACAGAGTATACAAGAACTGCCCTTGCAAGACTGTATAAAGAAATCTTTCTGTATCTCAAAGACTGTACAGAATCGTATAATCAGAAGAGTCGGAGTAGGTACAAACCATGATCCCTTATTCTTGAAGCACTTGTTAATTGGAGTCTAAGTGAGAGCCTTGAAATCTTTCAATGAGGATTTTTATGACCGGTTCGCGGATCGAATGAAATGTATCAAAGATGTCGCACAAGCCGTTCATCAAGAGACCACCATAGGTGGAATTCGGAGCTTGCAGACAATGCTCTTAGAGAGTCGAGAGCACCAACGTCAACTAGCTGAAAGTCTGGAGCAGCAGCGAAGAAAACAATTCGATGCAGGTATGGAGGAATGGCGAGTGCTGCGGCAGCAAATGCTAGATGGTAAGGCTCCATGCAACTTCGGTCGCTCTGAAATTGACCCATGTAGAAAATGTTCAAAAGCGTATGCTCAAACAAATCCTTGAGACTATGGATCGTGAATCTGGAGTACGAGCTACCGGAATGCTCAGAGGTATCTATCGTAGCGATAGTTGGGAGCGAGAAGAGGCAGAGAAGATGAATCGTATATATGTTCCTAGCGCAAGATTGATTAAGGATGACCTCGAATCCTCAAGGGTAGACCATAGCGAAGGGAGTGGAGGGCCAGGATACCAGCAGTCAGAAATCTGGGAGAGTTCCAAGGAGCTGGAGAATTTCATACAAGGAAACTCGGTGGACCTTCTCAACACCATGCCCTCCTCATCCTTTGCAGCTACATCGGTCGCCATGAAACTCAGAGAATGGCTCGAAGTCTCTGAACCTACCATGCTCTGGATCCACGGGAAACCCACGAACAAGTATCCTTCCGAGTTTTCAATACTAGCTAGTTCGCTGATAAATGCTTCAATGGAAGCAAAAGCTCCAACCATCTTCCATTTCTGCGAACCGATTAAGGATTCGCACAAACCGAAAGAGTTTACCTTGGAACAAGCAGCCGCTGTGTCATTAGTATATGGGCTTATCCGTCAACTCATCGGAGTTTTGGCCCCCGAAGTCGATTGTAAGATTGATTTGAGTATGGAGCGTTTCTCCCAGCTCAAAAATCCATTAGCAAATTGGAAGGCGGCACTCTCTCTCCTCTCTGATCTCTTAGATTTGGCACCGGCAGTTCTCCTTTGTGTTATCGACGGATTGGAATATATTGATTATGGCAAAGGGAAGATCATGTGTGACGAGATACTTGAAACATTGGGTGTTAGGAGACAGGTCGCTGAGGATAAGTCACTCATCTTCAAGGTCCTTTTTACGACAGCTGGTTCTTCCGGAAGTTTAGGTGACTTCATGCGCCCCAGCGAAGTCGTGTGCGACGAGATTAGCAGATATCAAAGTTATGGTAAAGCAGGTCCACGCCAGAAATCTTTCCTAGGCTAGGTCGATGAAAGAGTTATGAGGTGCGGAAGTTGGAGATGTCCTAATAGGAATGACCCGGCAGCTAGGGCTTCACCGCTAGGCTAGTCCCGTTATAGGTTGGACAAACTGCACATTGGCGGGAAGTCCCGACCACGCCCATTATGCGGGTTATGTACATTTAGCAAAACCGATAAATCAGATGCAAATATAGACTTGTCCGAACATCTCTGCCCTCTAATTACCATTCCCAGCTGCAGAATATGGCATCAAAACCAATTGTGCGGCATGCGGTGCGCGAAGGTAGTCATTCAGCCGTTTTTCAACGAATTTGAGACTAATGATTGACCCCGCACAGATGTACCTAGCATTCTCCAACTCATTCAAGAGCTCGCAGACTACGAGAAAGAATCCTCTTCTGTAGAAGCAACCGTCGAATCACTTTCCAGAACCATAGCCTTTGCACCGTCACCCATTATTTCTGCCGGGAGCACTACCCCATCGACTGGTGACGCCATATCTTCTTCTCGCCCCGCACGATGTCTTCTTCTCTTCCCCGACGCCAAAGCCTCGAATTCGAACAAGCCGGTGGCCATGGCTTTATATTTCTATAACTACAGCACATGGCGCGCAAAACCGGGTATATATTTGGAGGATCTGTATGTGCGGGAAGGTGAACGAGGTAAAGGATATGGTGGGACGTTGTTGCGAGAATTGGCTACTGAGGTGATCAAAATGGATGGCGGAAGGTTGGAGTGGTCAGTTTTGAAGTGGAATGAGCCAAGCATTAAGTTCTATGAGGGCATTGGCGCGAAAGCCATGACTGAATGGCAGACCATGAGAGTGGATGGTGATGCCTTGAAAGAATTAGCAGAGAAGGTCCCGAAGGTTTAAAAAATAATACCTAGGAAATCAAACATTCTCAGCATCCGGCAATTTGGATATAGGCGCATCTTGTACCATCGCAGACAAGACTGAACCACGCAATCAAATTGTCACCTATGCTTCTGGGTGTCCAACATAAATGATGGAGTCTCTTTTATTCCGAGTTTGTTTGGCATAACCTTCATCCGGCGATCTAGTTTGGAATCTTTTCGCTTTTCTTACTCTTGTTTCGGCTAGTTGTTGAGGCAGACGCTCCGTTGCTGTCCAACCCATCGAAGAGTACCAGATCAATCTCGGATGGTTGCGTGACGAGTCCAGCTGCAGCTGGTGATTTATCCCGACCCCATGCAATAGTAAACTCCTTCGTGTGCTCATCCTGGACCATCTTGGCAGAAAGCCTCCAGATCTTGCCGTATAACCTTCTCACTGCCCTTCCCTCGAAGATGGGAAGCTCAGTCGGCGTCGTGGACGACTTTTGAGCTCGAACAGGGGTGAGGAAACGTTTTGATAGATCAGCTGCGTCAAGATCGGACGCTTCTAGTTCGAGACCTGAATGAGACCTGGGCCAATCCCCGACCTTGGTGCGTCTGGGTGGTGGCTGTTCAAGAGGCATTCTTCCTTCGGCAAGGCTCTCCAATCTATCCCACTCATGCGCTGGCAATGGTGGCAGGACTCTTCCTAGAGTATCGGCCAAGAATTTCTTCCTCATATTAGCCTCCCGTTTTCTAGGCAGCTTCCTTCCCCATATGTTCTCCGTAGGTATCTTTGGTGCAAGTCTTTTTATTTTGCCTCGTTCTGATTCCGGGGGCTGACTGGCCTGCTGACTTGCCACGAATTGACGCATCGTCTTGTTCATTTGGTAAGAAGAGCTGAGATCAGAAGGCGCTGACTTGCTCCTACTCGGTTCACTTGGACTCTGGTTGTCAATCAATTGCTGTAGAGCTGTGTCATCCTGAGGTAGGTCGTCTCCGCGGACATTCGACAAGTCAACCATCAATTGTCGTCTTCTTTTACCAGCGCGCCCATATGCCCTCATGAGCACCTGCTCTAAAGCTCCTAAATTCCCGCCATTTGCATATATCAGGGTTTTCAGGCCACTATTAGCGTCCTTGAGGCCAGTTTTGACCCTTTCCACCTTGATCTCATTCCGAAACTTGTTTGTGCCCCAGTATCTTGGATCCAGCTTCTCCGGATTGTATGGATTGAATCGATAACCAATGTATCTCCGGAAATAATCCCTGGCAGCTGTGTCGGCAAGATAATTTGCTTCGCGTAACAAAGATCGGTATGTGTGCCGTATTAGAGGCAGCAATTCTGCTACGGCAGGATTCAACGCTGCACTACTCTTGAGCGAAGCCATTGGCACGACTGGACTCCACGGGTTCAAACTGTGAGGTATTTCAAAACAAGACGGCGCATGAAAATATTCTGGCTACTAACGTTATCGATAAGCATCATGTTGATGCCCCGAGTTTAAGGCATCAAATAAACTCACAGGTCGTCTGGTAGCACGGACCTTCCGAAATCGAAACACCCCCCACCCCCACCACCCCGCCATTCTGCAAATAACAAAAACAGCCGCATTCCTCTGCACAGCTCAGTACATCGACGACGTATCGACGCCAGATTGTATCATCAGATTTTGCTCTACCAAGAGTTTCTAAACTCGTCATATCATGTCCGGTCAAGCCACAAACGGGCATGAGCCCATGACACTAGCAGTGATAGGATGCGGTGAGTCATTGAATCTGAACCTCAAACCCAATAGCTATATACTTATCAGCATGCATTAGGATCTATGGGCTCAGCAATTCTTGCTGGTATCCTTAAATCCTCGGCCAAGGAAGAAAAGGCACCAATTTCCCATTTCATTGCTTGTGTGCAAAGTCAGGAATCAGTAAAGAGATTAAATTCCTCCTTCTCTGACTACTCCGACAGGTTGACTATCCTGCGGGATGACAATTTGACTGCTATCAACGAGGCAGATGTAATTCTGCTAGCCTGCAAACCATATATGGCAGAATCTATCCTTGGCTGCGATGGTATTGCCGATGCATTGGCGAACAAGCTGGTTATCTCCGTGCTTGCTGGCACACCCGAGGAACGACTGAGGGGCTTTGTGTACAAGAATAGTAGCCCGGGGGAAAATTCTTGCAGTTTCGTGCGGGCTATGCCGAACTTGGCAGCACAAATTGGTGAATCAATCACCTTAATCTCATCGGGAACCACCCCCATATCCGAAAAGTTCACGGAGATCTCAGGATGGATTTTTAAGCAGATTGGAGAGACTAGCTATCTCGCTGATAACCTCTTCCAGGCGGGTGGTGTTCTAGCAGGTGCTACTCCAGCTTGGTTCACTTTAGCTCTCGATGGAATTCTGGACGGAGCAGTATCGGAGGGGATTAAGCGTGGAGTGGCAATGGAAATACTGGCTCAATCCATGCTTGGGACTGCGAAGATGATTCAGAGTGGTGAGCACCCAGCGATTCTGCGGGAGAAGATCTCCTCGCCGAAGGGAACCACCATTCAGGGTCTAAACACGTTGGAGAAAGGCGGGGTTCGATCTTCATTTACCGACGCATTCATAAATGCGACACAACATGGCTTGAATATGAAGTGAATCATTTTCCTGGTCTAGAATAGATTCAATTTCATTCAGGAATATTTCTGTCCCGGTTCCTGTTCTTTCGATAGAGACTGACATACGCGTGGAAATGTTTCCCGCGGATACCTTACGATTTCATTCGAGGCCCATAGTGTTTATTATATATTTCCATGACGTGAGACAAATTATCCGTGCAAAGCAATCTTTCCCGGAGCATAGTTGCACTGGGGAGCTGAGCATGTTGCAGACAAGGCTTAACGCTATCAAACATTGTGAAAGGGGAACTAATCTATTGCAGATTAGCCTGCTTTTTTGCAAGGACTGTTAATTGTGGCATAATCGTAGCACATGCACACAATGAGATTCAGCCCAGCCAAACTGCACACACGCACATCTCGTTGCATATGGCGTGTTACCCAAATGGAACCACGAGACCGTTTGCGGAGCCAGGTGTACATTGGCCCCTTATCTCGGAAGTGGTGGCCGTAACTTCACAGCGGGTCAAACCACCTTCGGCAATACCATTTACGCTAGAATTAGTGCCTGATGGCTTCCAGATTCCTATTTCAGCTTCGCGCGCATATTAAGACGATATGATAACGACTGATCTTGCCTGATACGGTTATTAAGCGCTCATCGGGGTATCTACATGCGGGGTCATGTACGATACGAAGAATAACACCCGACATTACACAGGCTACTCATGCTAATACAGAACTTTATTAACATGTCGTTATCGATGAGAGGCTATTGAAATGGATTATCTCAATTTCTTTCTTTCTTTTTGTTTAGTAGGAATGGTGGAAAATGGACTCGCTGCTCTTTTCACGTCGACTGTGCAGAGCTGCTGCGGCAAGGAGAGCTTTAACCTCATGGCGGGGTTGTATATCACAACAACGAACGCAATCAACAACGACAATCACCGCTAATTCCCCCGATGTGCTCCGGAAACCGGCTGTCGGGGCTTCACAGCTTCCACCGCTGTCGATAATGCCTATGAGAAGGCTTCTGAAATCATACTTCATTACCTCGATCTTAGCATCACCAAGAATCATCAACATATGTCTTCCATTAATGAACAAACTCGCCAATTCCAATTCTGTACTTCTCAATCCTGACCGGAACCCAGTGCTTCATGTGCTTATACGGAAGTTGATCTACGATCATTTTATGGCTGGGGAAACACCATCCCAAGTGAGGGAAAGTGTTCGAAATATGAAAGGTATGGGACTGAAGGGAGTGATCTTGGGATACGCAAAGGAGGTAAATGTTACTGGCGGGATGACAAGACACGAAACCTCGACATCGGACGGTGATGTAGGGGAAGCTTCTATTCGAGCTTGGAAAGAGGGTCTCCTAGAGACTTTATCGTTGTTGGGCCAAGGGGACTTTCTATCCTTGAAGTAAGTTCGCTAGTCCCCCACTGTCATGGACTCAAGACTGAAAAGTGCTCTAGATACTCCGGAGCGGGACCGTCCGTGCTAGAAGCACTTGCGGGCCAAAAGCCACCGCCAACTCAAGTCCAAGAGGCGATGATCGAGATCTGTGAGACGGCAGCCACAAGAGGGACTCGAGTATGGGTTGATGCCGAGCAACAAGATATCCAACCCACAATTGAACAATGGACGACCAACCTAATGCGCATGTTCAACAAAGGCGAAAAAGCTCTCCTCTACACCACCATGCAAGCCTACCTGAAGCATACACCTCAGAATATCCTCAAGCACCTTCAATTAGCTCAAAAAGAAGGCTGGATCTTGGGAATCAAACTCGTGCGAGGTGCTTACATCGCCACGGAAAAGCGAAGTTTAATTCACGACACCATTCAAGACACACATAACGCCTACAACACAATCGCCAATAATCTCCTCCGCCAATCATACCCCGGCATCACCACCTCGTCAACATCCCCCTATCCCCGCGCCGAACTCTTTCTAGCCACCCACAACGACCAAAGCATCAAACTCGCCTACGCCACGCAATCCTCGCTCCTCAAGTCCGGGCAGCCAACCATCGAGCTCGCGTACGGACAGCTCCAAGGTATGGCTGATGAGATCAGCTGTGGGTTATTGCAGCTGTGTGCCGAGACGACACCTAAGCCGAAAGAGACGCTCATGAAGGAGAAGATAGTGCAGGAATTGGATCTGAAGCCTAAGGCTTATAAGTGTATGATCTGGGGGTCGGCGCAGGAATCGCTGCAGTTCTTGTTGAGGAGGGTGAAGGAGAATAAGGATGCGTTGGGGAGGACGGAGTATTGGGTGAAGGGATTTAGGAGGGAGATTTGGAGACGGGTGAGGGTGGGTTTGGGGGGAGGGAGTGGATGAGGGGGCTTTGGGGGGGTGGAAGGGTAAGGGGGTTGCTATACAATGGAGGTGGTTTGGATGAGGTCAATGGTTTATTGATTTGATAGCGTAGGCATAATTTTGCAGTCATAGAATCAGTTCTCTTTGTACTTGCCACAGCAGTCGCAAGCGAGAATTTGATCACCGGGATTCGTAGTTGTTGTCTCATAGGATTTATGAGTTCCAGGAGATGAACATACAACTACAGAAATAGATAGTACAAACGTTCTTTTCTTTTCATGAGAACTAAAGTCTCTGATTTGCGTAAGGTATTGTGGATGTCTTTGTCATCCGATATGACATCGCGAGAGATAATTAGTTTAGGTTGAGGTTGTTGTTCACGACAGGACGAATGCGACTCACATGACATGGCTCGTTGTTGTCGGGCCCGCATCGTGCTCGACAGCA
The DNA here is from genome assembly GCA_002946385.1 of Rutstroemia sp. NJR-2017a WRK4. Taxonomy (NCBI): domain Eukaryota; kingdom Fungi; phylum Ascomycota; class Leotiomycetes; order Helotiales; family Rutstroemiaceae; genus Rutstroemia; species Rutstroemia sp. NJR-2017a WRK4. Next base: position 407,201 of record NJPR01000063.1, read on the forward strand.
CTAAATTACCCCTTCCCTCAACCCACGATTTTTCCACGAAGCCTCCTCTATCCGAGATAACAACAATCAAATATAAAACGGAGCAATATAATAATAGCAGGATATAATCACAGCACTCTCTTATATATATTACAAGTCAAGGTACTATGTTAATAAAAGATGTATTATCGAGCCTCCGGTTTTTGTCTCCCTTCACTCCAGCCGCAGTACGAAATGGATTCTCAAACCCGGGAAAAGTACATCTCGAAAACAATCAAAAACCTCTATTCTATTTATCTCACTCCTTACATCTAATGACCTCTCTGATTTCCTCTCCCATTCATGACTCTCTCTATCACCACTCAACATCACTTCCACACTGACTGGTCCTAACCAGTTTGCTCCGGTAGATTTCACCGTCTATCGAGCATATAGCTTCCCAGTATAAAGTGGCATAGCGAGAACTGACACTATAAACACAGGGTTAAGTAACTCGGTGTATTATCTGCGAAGAACAAGTCTGCTTCTAGTTCTGCTCCGGATCTGTAGCCTTGGTGAAATTGTTCGGGGGCGACAAGGAGTCGATTTCGTCGAGGATGTCGAGATCTTCAAGAGTGTCGACACCATCAGTATCGTCGGTATCATCATCTTCATCGTCGTCGTCCGAATCCTCATCGTCGTCCGAATCCTCATCCGATTCATCTTCATTGTCCGAATCCTCATCTTCATCTTCATCCTCATCCTGATCATCGTCCGAATCCTCATCCTCATCCTCATCATCATTCGTCTCATCAATATCATCCGGATCTTCAATATCATCGGAATCGTCTGTAGGAGGCGTGATAGATGACGGTGGAGAAGCAACAGGAAGTGCAGTTGCGTAACTGATGATAGACGATGGATCTGGTCTGGCGACGCTGGTAGTGGTATTTGAAGTGTCTATGGGCAGGGGAATAGGATTCGCGATGATATGCGGGACGAGAGCGAGAAGGGCAAAGAGTGGAATGATTCTATGAAGGTACGTTTTAGTTAGCATGGCAAGAGGGGGAGTGAGTTATTTTGAAGGAAATACGAACGGTTGATGCATTTTGCTGGAGGGCTGTTGCTAAAAAGTGGTGATATTGGGAAAGGAGGCTATAGAAGCAATTCTAAACAGGTGCTAATGCTCGAAGAGAGAAATACGGTAGGTAAAGACTGGATAAAGTGAATAAACTATTAGAACGTGTGATAGAACTATGTATATAAGAATCTCTCACCTCTCATAGCCATCACGTTCCTCTTTATACCTCATCGTCCTTCTCATTTGCATCCTCAGCACAAGCGCATCGTGCCCCTTCTACGCCGTAAATCAGGAACATTTTGCATTCCCTCCATCCTCAACCTACATAAATATCAAGACATCACGAACGCCTCACCCCAGCATCATCAGCCGGCTCCCTCCATTTCACCGGCACCCTCTGTATCCCCATCCCCAACCCGCATCCGCAGCACCTCAACCTCTGATCCTTTCTCCCTTCACATCTCCCCTCTCCAGCCCCAGCCCTAAAATCTCCAATTCCAAACCCGCCTCATAAACCCCCTCTCACGAATCAACTTTAATTCAACATCACGTTATCCACACAACGCCCGCGTTTCAGAAACAACTCCGCCTCTCATATTCCAGGGTCACGCAAATCAAATTTTCGTATTAGCAATCTCGTTTCAACGGGAGGAATAAACGTGATCGGAAGAGCCGATCCTGCGGGATGGGCTGGGCCGCTGGGGTGGTATTTGCGCGAGGCTTGGGGATAAGCCGGGTAAGCAGGTGCGACTTGAGATGATAATATTCGTGGTGTGATATATGTTGAGCTGTTGAGATTAAATTCGATTTAGGTCAAGAAATAGAAATTAGAGTAATTGTTTCCCCCTGGTTTTGGTGTTTGGTGTTCCGGTGCTTGGTCTTTGGTGTTCGGTGCTTGGTGTGTAGGTACTGTTGAGGTCGTGACGTGGAAAAGGGCGATACTTAATGAACCTTGTAATCAATTCACCGAACGAGATGAGTTCGACGTTTATTTAGTCTTTTCTTTTGAATAGACCTCATTTCAGGGCGCATAGCAACCTAGACGACTTCCCCTTCCGTACAGTCCTCTCAAGCCTAGAAACAAAACATTTTTGAACACATCTTATGGTATCAACTAGACGAGTGTAAGAACATTTGAGATAGTAATACTTTTATTTTCAGTACATTACACTTATAACTAAATAACTAAAACTTCAAATGATATCATACTAAATCATCAAGTCATTAACAACCTCATCCAATCATACACCATCAACTCCACACTTCATCACCTCTCTACTTCTTATAAGTAGTCAAAGCCGGACTTCCTGGTGCCGGAGGCTGCGAGAATCTGGTCTGCACGAACACCTTTTGCATTTGGTCCTCCTTCTTATCGAACTTGTAGTAGACCTGGTCCATCTCAGAGATATCGACTCTGTGCGAGACCATTATCAGTGGATCAATTTTATCCTCCTCGATCATCTTCAAGAGGTCCTTCCAGTATTTTTGTACTGGAGCTTGTCCGTTACCGATGAGGCGGACACCACGTTCCATTAGGGAGCCGATGTTGAAGTGGTTGGTCTGGGAATATATTAGTATGTGATTGGGGAAGGAAGAGAAAGAGAAAACTCACATAACCAACATAGACACCCGTGATACCGCATCTTCCATAGTTCTTAACACTAGTAATCATCTCGTTCAGGATCTCCGAAGTGTCTGTCTCGAAGCCCAACAACATCTCGAAGTAGTGAGCCCATCCCTTAGCATATTCACCAGCCACACATTCCAGCGCGACATCAGGACCACGTGGCACCATCTCGTGCAACTTGGCTGTGACAGATGTTCCTCTTGGAAGCTTGCTGTAGTCGAGGGTTTCGACTTCTGGGATCTTCTCCTTCACAAAGTCAAGGCGCCAGTTGGAATCGATGACGATAACGCGAGATGCTCCATTCATGAAGGCGAATTTGGCAGCCATTTGACCGATGGGACCTAAAGATTCTGTCAATACTGATATGAGATTGATCATAATGTGAGGACTTACCGGCACCCCAAATGGCAACGACATCTCCCTTGTCAACACCAGTGTCGACAACACAGTTCCAGGAGGTGGATACTACATCAGAAAGATAGAGACCCTTCTCATCTGGAACGTTGTCTGGGAGCTTCAGGAGATTGACATCTCCGAATGGAACACGGACATATTCAGCTTGTCCTCCGGCAAAACCACCCGTGAAGTGGGAGTACCCGAACATACCCGCGGTCTGGCCTCCGTACTGTTTCTATTAGCACCTGCTTTGTGATATTTGGGGGTGATCCAACTTACCATTCCATTTTGAATAGTGTTGCGGTTGGTGCTCTCACACTGCGACGACATTTTCTTTTGACAATAATAACACTATTTTCAGTCAACATCAGCATCAATCTACAACCATCACCACCACCAAAAGAGACAGGGTACGGGGAACCATACATCACCACAAGCAATCTGGAAAGAAGCCACAACACGGTCGCCAATTTCGAGACCAGTAACACCAGGACCCTTCGACTCAACCACACCACAGAACTCGTGACCTAAGATATCGCCCTTCTCCATCTCGATAACCGTACCGTGAAGCAAGTGAAGATCACTTCCGCACACAGTGCTTCCGGTGACTTTGAGGATGACATCGCGGTCCTCTACTACACGTGGCTTGGGTACTTCTTCTGTTGGGGGGGTTAGCGGTCTGCTACATACTGATACTGCGACAACAACCACAAGACGATACTCTACACAATCGTAGCATGCGCCCAGTGATTTGATATTGTATAATCCCGTACATCCATATCTCGTAATGGGCAAACGGAAGAAAAAGAAACGGAATCACATACGAACTTCCACCGAATTCTTCCCCATCCAAACCAACGCCTTCATCTTCTCCCCACTCGGATCCGCGTACTTGCTACGGTCAATTGCGGGATTCGTGACATCTGCCGCGGTCTTTGCGCCGGATCCATGGCCGAGGACTTTCTCGACCACTGCGGCTGCCTGTGACATGGCCATTTTGGATGTATTCTTTGGGTATATGTTATAGATTAGGGACCAAGTAATTGAATCGAGATATTAATATATCCGTGAGAATAGAGATAGTATGAAGAAAGAATAATGCTTCTCTCCCGTCCCATAGCAAATATATAACAATACTCGGTTGAAGCCCATTTCACCTCCCACGTCATTTCAGCGATGAAGATCTGAGATTCTCTGAACATCAACGACGTCAGCTAGGATCAGTCACTGCTTACACACAATTCCAATTTTCCCATCTTCACCCAGTCCTCTCCCCTGCATCGCTCGATAAAGGAGTCCCCTGTCCGTCTGCGATCGAATTTTCGCTTCCAAGATGGGATTGTTCATTTTCATGTTGGTTCACTCGTCTCCGCTATTCGCTGCGAGACCAAATTCGGCAGTTCGTAAAGTGGGCCGAGAGCTGACCGTTGCGAAATAACCTTAATTACAAGGTGAGACTGGTGAGGGAGTGTGGCGAGAGGGTGTTTATGTAATGTGGGGTTGCTGTGATTGGGGAGCTGATTGGTGGGGGGAGAATGGGGTGGAAGTGTAGACGTCACTCGAGGGTCCAGATGCTGAAAGAATCGTACGATCGTTTGGGCTGCGTGTTGGTTGAGAGGAGTGCTTTAGGAAGGCGGTTTGCTGGTCTGGGTTTTATTTCTGTTTGAATATATGCTTGCTCGGCTGCTCTTGCATGTACTTTGCTTGTCATTACCGCAGGATCGAGTTCTGCCCCGCAATATCACGGTTACAGTAGATGAGATGAGATATGTCAATGCCAGATTGACACCGAGAGAAACCCGCCGGTATGATCTTGAAACTCGGTATACCAACCGAAGATATCCACATTGCATTCATGGGGTTGTAGTCTAGTGCTCTAGTATGGGAGTTATGCACGGCAAATGAACAACACAATATCCAACTTCCCTTGGCATACCTACCCTTCCCCTCACTTCCCCTCAAATACCTGCCTCGCCCATTCAAACCTCTTCTGCAAACAACTCTTCGCCACCTCCGTCGTCGGCGCAAAAACATCAAAAGCATGCCACGCCCCCCTCCACACATGCAATTCCGCATCATTCCCCGCCTCCCACAACCGTCTCGCATACTCCATCACCTCATCCCTAAATAACTCCGCCCCGCCCACTTCAATCCACGTCTTCGGCAGGCCCTCCAAACTCTTCGCTCTTGCCGGCGCCGCATACTCACTAACCCCTTCCTCCCCCCTCTTCCCCTCCAGCAACATATCCCATGCATTAATATTCGAAACCCCATTCCACGGCCCCGCATTCATAAACTGCTGACTCGAACACGTATTCATCCGATCATCCAACATCGGATATATCAAACACTGCGCAATCAACTCCGTGCCCAACTCCTTCCTATCCCTAACCATCAACGCCGTCGCAGCAGCCAACCCCCCGCCCGCAGATGACCCCGCTAACATAATCTTACTCTTATCAACCCCCAACTCCCTCGCCTCACCCACCATCCATCTCAACCCCGTATAGCAATCATCCACCGGCGCCGGATGCGGATGCTCCGGCGCAAGCCTATACTCCACACTCACAAACACCAAATCCAACTCCTTGATCCACGGGAAGAACAACGACACCCCGGAGAACCGGCCTGGTAGCACCATTCCCCCGCCATGTATATAGTAGACCGCAGCTCTAGACTTGGAAGTAGAGGTCGCGGATTGTAGAACCGCGAGCTGGATATCGCCGTGCGGGCCGGGGATGGTGCGCTCGGTGTGCGTTATTTCGGGGTCGGTGAGTACGAGGGAGGGGGAGCTGACCGCAGCGGCACCGGCACGGATCATAGCGAGGCTTTCGGAGGTCATGGTGTTGGAGGGAGAGAAGAGGAGAGAGAGGTCGTTGGCTGCGGCGGCGAGCTCGAGGGTGTAGGGCGAGATAGAGGGAGCCATGTTGGTGCTTTGGGGCGTTCTCTGGAGGGAGAGTTAGCGGAATGGGTAGAGGGAGGTAAGATAGAATATTAGATATACTTACTTAATACTGTGAAAAAAAGATGGTATACTTGCACAAGACAGCAAGACAAGAGAACACGGTAATATACAAACTCTTATCCAAAACTCACCTCACACCAACTTAAACACACCCACAATACCACAACAAACAGCCCACAGGGACCCAAAACAAAACCTCCATCTTAACCAGATCCAGTAAAGGTCCCTACTTAGTACTCCTCGGAAATACCGTATATTCAAGCCCAAATACCGAGGCAGAAAATCACCCCGCACTATCCCACCACTGTATCGCAGTAGCATTTTGGCGCCGGCTGAAGAATCACCGAATATTTGACTTTGACCTTATCCCCCACCTTTCGACAGAGATAAGTATTGCGGATACACGGCTGGATTGAGCCGCGCGGTATCGGGTTTGTAGATGTTGTGAGGGGTCAGTTTTGGTTCCGTTCCGAGGATCTATGTTACTTCGAGAAGAGAAATGACTTACTTGTAAGTCCATAATGTATTATGAAGATATTTTACCGGAGAGATATTGCAAGTAAAAGTAAGATCAATATAGATAACGTGAGAATATACTATCACCTTCCATAAATACCCCAAACTTAGACATCTAGGTAGAAAGATATAGGAAAATTGCGCTTTATTCATAGGTGATTATACTATACATAAACTCTACCCGGGTATCACTCCAACAAACTCGCTATACTATAATTCGCTATCCTCTGAGCTCTATACTCATTTATCGTCTCACTCGTCTGACCCAATCCAATGATATTCTTCCCACTCCCGTCTCTTCAATCACTGGTCCATGCCTCCATACCAAACCCATAAAGATGATATACTCCCATCATCCAAAACTTTCCAGCCATCTTCTCACATCCTCACACCCCCACCTCACTTCCCGGTCCGGACAAATCATCATCTTAATCCCCTCCGCCATCTCATGCTTCTCGAAATCCTTAGGGAACTTCCCCTCCCGAACCCCACTCAACACAATACCCCTCTCCGATTTCGTCGTAAACGGCATGATTAACTCAAGGGCAATAACTCCCAGCGCGTAAACATCTAACTTCGGACAGACTACCGAGCGCGTGGGAGGACAGTATAGCGTAGTCCCAGCTTGTTTAGATCCCAGCCGGGAGAGATTCGTAGGCTTGAATTCGGAGAGCTGGGAACTGCTACTGGGAGTATTGCTGTCTTTTAACTCGACTGCTAGTCCGAGGTCCCCGATGCAGGGTGTTATATAAGCTTGGTTATTTTCGGCGGAGCCAGAGCAGGTAGGGCAGGCTTGTCGGCTGACGTCGATGAGATCGTGAGAGGGGCAGAATGCTTCCAGGGATTTTTTCGCGGAGAGGAAGATATTTGCTGGTTTTAGATCGCGGTGGATCATACGTTTCGCGTGTAAGTACTGGACCCCGTTAAGGATGGCGCTTAGGATTCGGATGGAAGGAATGGTGTGGAAACAATGGCGGATGGGAAACTCGTGATCTGGCTTTGGCGGATCGGTAGAGATATACTCCTCCAGTGTAAGCGGGTAGACTGTAAATCTGATATAAAGAATTCGCGCTCGGTTATCGGTTGGTATGATGGCATTATCTTCGTCTTCTTGGATATCATCGTCCTCCGAAAACTGAATTTCGCTTGTGGTTGCTGACGTGGAAGTCGATATACCGAATGAAATCCCAGCCTTGGAAAAGCTCTCCTCGGTCATGGTACTCCGCCGCTGTCTTCTCCTATCTTTATCTAGCTCTTTCTCCATATCTTCTCGTAGACCGCCAAAACTCATACTTGCATCGTCTTCAAGGGCAAACCTATCTTCAGATACTTCTATTTCGCTTGAAACGGTCAGCAAAATCAATAAGGAAACACAGTTACGCTTTATTTACCTAGTTGTCATCGAGACTGAAGTTGATTCCTCTGCATCCAACAGACGCCTTTCGGATGGAATAATCTCTTGGCCGAGTTCGATCCAACAGCCATAGTAGTTGACAACATTTGGGTGCTTGTGCTGTGCCAGCGCTCTAACTTCAGACAATAACGCTTTCGTGTCGAGAGTTCGAAGTTGTTCTGGTGTAATGATAACTTTCTTGATCGCATACTCCTGTTCATCAACTTTGTGTCGTACTCGGTAAACGGCCCCGAAACCTCCTTTTCCCAAAAGACCGATCTGTTGCCATTCTCGATGGTAGGTTGATCTGTATTGAAATGGATTTGTCGTCAAGGCGTCTGAAGAGAAAGGATCTAACGTGCGAGGAGCCATTATCGTAGATCTTTGTAGTTGATCAAGGTTGTATTGACCGAATGACGACTGAGAGCTTCTTATAGACAGCGAGTTGTTTGCACTGTGATCACGTGCTATTCTCGTTGCGACATTCTCGAGGATATTGTCGAAAGTTGAGAGGTAACTTTCACGAAGGCCTGCGAATTGTTGTGCTGCAAGTTCACCGGCCCTAGGTAGCACCCCAGACTTCTGCAGTTCCGCAGCCATATCCTTGAAAAGACCGCGAGCCATTTTCTGAACGTCTGGATGTGATCCAGGCAGGTGATCGTCTGCATCTCGACCCGTATTTAGAGTCTTTAATGCTTGCTCATTACATTTTGCTTCGATTAAAGAGAGATAAAATAACGAATTTGCTTGCGAGGATAGTTGAATGTTGCCAGCACCATTGTGAGCGCCAAGCGTTGTCAAGGCTGTGGGGGCTGCGAGTGCGTCTGCATTATGGTGTAAGGCAAGACTTATATCCTCTGTACTTGAAGAGTCATCGTATTCGGACTTCTCAGAGTCCATCGACAATGATTGTTCTCTCCTGTCAGAAAGCGACATCTTAGCCAGCGCAGAGCCTCATGGGTGCAATTGTAACACAGGATCCGATGCTGTGCGATGTTGTATGTTGTATGTTGTATGTTGTGTATTATATATGATATATAGGCGTGAATCAGGAATGCTTTTGTTGAATCATGGAAACGAGAGTGAGAAGTTAAGAAAGTTAAAGAAACGGATGGATGTCGTTGTTAGGAGAGGAAAAGCCAAGTGGCCTTCTCAACTTTGTATGAATTGGGTTGAAGTGGAAGTTATTCATATGTCTGTCAATTGAAGGGCTTAAGTTTATGAAAAGGAAAGGGGAAGTCGTGCTCGTGCACAGCTTACTCTTGCTATGCTTCCATCTTATTCGGTCGTTCGGCGCGGAGTCATATCTGTACTGGGACCACTTAAGGTTACCTGGGGCTCGCTGGGGCTCTGTCCCGGCAGGGCAGCAGGAGTCAGGGACCGTAGATTTCGACATTCATACTAGCCACATACTAGCCACATACTAGCCACACACTAGACTGGGAAATTATGATCACGTGATGAACCTGCGAAAAGAATATATCAACTTTTAAAACATTTGCCGCCTGTAAATATCCAGTCAAGTACTCAATATACATGCAACTATAAAATGAACCAGAGATTCATTTCGGTTATTCTTTTCCATTTCTTCTAGCCACAACTATTTTGTTGTATTCTTTCTTTCATTGGGCTCGTTTGGCCCTATTATACCCTCCACCCTCTTCCCTTTTCGCGGCTCGGATCCTTCAGTGAGGTTCTTTCATAGAAGTCAGAGCCGATGTACCTCAAACATGCCTCAAAATGGAATTATTGTGCCTTAAAACTGAATCGTTTTTCGAGATGCATGGCACCTTTTGGGCGCACATTGGCTACTCAGTCGAAACCGAACATTGACCTGGTGGTCAGTGAACATTTTCGCTTCATCTATTGTAACGACGATGGACGAGTAGTACACAAAGTCAGTTGAGGAGCTTACACGAACGTCTAGTCAGACTACGGCCCCAGGACTCAAAGGAAATAGCTGCTTCTGTAGCCGCGTAAGATAAACATGCTCTGACTGTATCCACGCCAAACTAATCTTGATAGATTCGGGAAGCAAAATGGTATACCGTTTGACAAGGTAGTGAAAGCCAAAAAAGTCAAAATAACATTTGACCCGAAACCCAAAATTCAAGCGAATAGTCAAGTCCCAGGGTCGGCTACTCAAACCGAGGAACAGGGGCCTGCATCGATATTTTCCAAGCTTATCACATTCTTCAAACCAGCGACTCAACTTTCAGAGAGTCTACCAGTGGAAAAACCTGAACCCATCTCCCCTGCAAGTGTAGACCCTATAAAGGATGACAAGAAGGCCAGGAAAGCGGCCAGGGAAGCGGAGCGGAAGGCCTCAAGGGAGGCGCGGGAGGCTAGGAAGGCCCTGAAGGCGTCTAGAGTGTCTACTTCATCCGTCACTAACTCGAACGTCGTCAAGGAAGTACAGCCAGGAATAACAACTGCTCAAGCTGATAACAATCCTGCTGTCTCACTTGAACCACAGAGGGCACAGATGGGCACTTCATCCATCGGTATTTGGAACCTCATCAAGGAAGCACAACCAGAAAGAATAACTACTCAACCCGATAACAATCCTGTTTTATTACTCGAACCACAGAGTGCACAGATTACAGAGGGCGGACATAACCCCAATTTAACCAGAAATGGTGTCTTAGCAAAGAGGCTTAGGCAACTGCAAATCCAGCTGGAAGGGCAGAAGATCACACTTCGGACCACGTCTCAACTCCCTCCGTCTCAGACAAGACCGAAGTGAATGAACCCGAGAATAATCTCATGGATCTCTTGCGGACAGACGTTGTCGTTAACAATGCTAATCCAGGTGACGTTGGTTCTAGAGAACATGAAGTCCGGTACACACCCATCATTTCTGGGAAGATTCTGGATCAGTTTGGCGGCCCTCTACTCCCGCAATATGGATACCTAGGTGATGTTAATGAAAGTACTGGGCGAAGTTCGCGCCTTTTCCTCAATACCAACACTCCATTTTCGGCGATGGTGTTTGGTGTGCAAGGCTCCGGAAAAAGTCATACTACATCATGTTTACTAGGTAAGAGATCTCTCATTGAACGAGCGGGCGTGTCATTTAACGGACCAAGGTTGTGAATATCCTGAGCTTGGTTTGTGCCTTCATTGTCTTTACACATCACGACAGCGACAACCATTTGAACACGAGCTGATTTATCAATCAAATTAAACTCTGATGCAGCAGCTGTGGTCCCTATATACACGCTGCTCCATGTGTTAACGCACCTTCAAATGATTACCAAATAACTACGAAGCTGACATTAAGAAACAGAAAATGCATTGATCCCGTCCAGACACCTCGGACGTCTTCAAGAGCCGCTCTCGGCTCTTGTCTTCAGCTACGGAGATTATGGCGGAGGTGGTACAGGATTCGCTGTTAGTGAAGTTGTGTTTCTTGCTTCGCGTTCTCGCAATCCCAAACTTCAGGATCATCCAGTAGTGAAAAAGGTCACCGTTTTGACATCTCCAACAAACCCGAATATCCGCGACGACTATAACCAATTGGAGAATGTAACGGCTATTCCTTTCAAGCTCAAGTTACAAATCCTGGATGCCGGAATGATGAGCACTTTGATGTCATTCGACGAGTCAAGTAAAGTGCCACTTTATATGGCAGAAGTCCAAAAGATCATTCGTAACCTAGCGACAGAGAGGAGATTCCATTATTTGGAATTCAAGAGGCAGCTCAAGCGTTGAAGATTCAACCCGGATCAGGAAAGTATGCTGGAACTTCGATTAGGTCTTTTAGAATCGTTCCTCGATCTTAAGGACGAATGCCCCATACCGACCTTTGAACAGGGTGAAATCACCATTATGGATCTTTCGTGTCCCTTTGTTGATACCAACACAGCTTGCATCTTGTTCAACTTGGGCCTCAAGCAATACATGCAATCTTCTTCTTCTGGGAAGATGGTCGTGCTCGATGAAGCTCACAAAGTAAATGAAACTTATCGCTCGCCGAAAAGTCTTGAATACGTTGCTAATAACTTTATCAACAGTACATGCTCAACTTACCTGGCGCGAAAATATTGAACAGCAGTCTCAAAACCATCATTCGCCAACAACGCCACTTTGGTGCTCGCATGATCGTATCTACACAAGAGCCCGCTCTCTTAGCAGACCTCATCGCGTTATCCTCAATCACCATTATGCATCGCTTCAGCAGTCCAGAGTGGTTTTCTGCGTTGAAAAAACATATTCCGATGGACGTCTTAAAAGAAAATGAACTCATGGGTAAGATAGAGAGATTAAGAACTGGGGCTGCTCTCATATACTCTCCGAATGCGGTGCTTGATATTGACGAAGATGGGAATCTGGTGAAGTCGACGAGCAAGTTCCTAGAGACACATATTCGGCGGAGGGTGACTGCGGATGGAGGCCAGTCGATTCTTTCAGTTGAGTGAATAGAGGGAGGCTGGATATACTTTCTTTGGGGGGTTTTCAGATTCAGATCTACCCCAGTAGAGTGAAAACAATGGTTTTCCTTCGTAAGCCGCGAGTAGGGATTATAGGTATGATTTTTCGCTAATGCAGAAACATATACTGCTTGGGAGGAAACACAAAATTCAAAACTCGACTCGAAAATTAATCTTTAGAGATGAAGAGCCTCGTAGATGGGAGATTCCGAGCTGAAAATGCATTTATATTGATTCCGACGGATTGAGTACGAAAGCTGGAATTAGCTCGTTAATATGTAAAATTGAAGCTATACAACTCAGATCTAGAGGTCTAGATCTCACAGTAGACGTTGATGCACAGAAGTTACAAGTATTCAACACGAAATGCACCGAATAGTAAATAGAGATATTTGCCTGAAACGCAGTTTGAAGTCCAATCTTGTTCAATCTCCAATCTTAGGTCCCAGGATCTCAAATATATTCAAATTTTTCCAAATTGCCGCATGTGTTCAGGATATGACTTGGACAACTAAAAAGCAGGCAAAGGCTCTCTGGGTCGGGTGCAGAAACAACCGGCCGATAATACCGCCAAAAGATATTTGAATAATAAGAAAACTATACTATCCTAAGAGTCTTCACGATTTTCTTTCCTAAAGGGTAATCAGCTACAATAAATTATCTCAAATCGACCTCTTTTATTTCCAAGCCAAAGAGACTGGTGATGCCTACAGCACAGCACTGAACCTTTGCCACAGCACTCCATCTGCGCCGCCGTATTGACTGCCACATCCTGTACTGTACGCTCACCCATTCACGAATCCTTCACAAATCACAAATCCATTCTCCTTTGATGGAATAATTAATTCCCATAAAGCGTAGTAGTTATCTCATCATTCTCAATTCTGCCTCCTCGCCATGCCTCGAACCCTTCCCTGGAAAACCAGCGGTGCTTCAGCACCCAGCGTATCCGCGCCGCGCGCGAGACCATCCGTCGCATCATCCTCAAGCCGCCCATCAAAACGCCCCAAAGTAGAAAAAGATGATTCGGACGCTGACGGCGATGATGCTCCCTCTCGAGTATCGCGACGCAAAAACACAGGTAAATCTCCCCTTACCCACCACATTAATTCAAACAAATTTCTAACCTCCCCCAAGCACGTGAACCATCAACCTCACCTCCCCCCTCCCCACCCCCAGAATCGTGAGCGCAAATACATCCCCCCCCTTTTTTTTTCGTCATCACAGCTAACTGAAATCCCCAGATTCATGCACCCCGGCCTCCACTACGACGACCGCTACCGCATGGTCGAAGACGAGCTCCTCTCCATTGCGAAAATGTTCACTGTGCATTTGCATACAGCGGAGTATAAGCGGCAGGAGAAACTCGCCCAGTCGCGCAACGCCGCGACGATTACTTCGATCTCGCGGCCTGTGGTGGGGAGGTTGGGTGGGGAGGGAAAACGCAAGGCAGAGGCGATTGCGAGGATGGCAAGACAGCGCAGTGAGATCGAAAAGTTAAGGGGTGGGAGGGTTGGAGGGGGGGCTGATGAGAGTGATGAGGAAGATGAAAGGTTGCCGTATGTGGGAACGTCGATTCATGGGTTGATGGCGGGTCCGGGGGGGAAGGGGGTAAGTTTGAAGGGGGTTGGGGAGGTGGGTGCTGGTGGTGGGGGGACGAGGGCGGCGAGGGGGTTTGGGAGGAAGGAGAAGGAGGGGGGAGGGAGGGGGAGTTCGCCGGTTGGGGGGAGGGGGCAGAGGAGGATGGAGGTTAAGGAGGAGGTGGATGAAGAGACTGATGAGGATGAGGATGATCTCGATGCGCCTATACCAGCTCCTTCCTTAAGGTCTTTTAAACGGGAAAATAAACCACCCGCGGAACCTGAACCAAAGCTACTGACAACAGAAATCAAACAAGAACGACCTCCTCAACCGCCAGTCTCAAAGCCACCCACAGTACCGCGGAATCCACCATCTTCTCATATTAAAAGCGAACCGCCCATCAAAAGCAAACCGACTATGAAAATCGAACCGACCATCAAAACCGAACCGTCCATAAAAACTGAACCCTCCTCCCCCTCCCCAACCCAAGTCTCCGCAACCCGGGATCGAATAGCCAGAAGGCTGGAGCAGGCAAGATTAAGGAAGAAACAGGAAGAGGAAAAGAAGAGGCTTGATGTTGTGCCGAGTTTTCTTTGATGTACTGGGGGAGAGGGAGGTTCTGGTTGTGGGGTTTTAAGGGCGTGGGATGGGGGTTGGGATGGGTTTAGATAGTTGGGTGGGAAGTTAGATGGATCGATAGTGGAAAGATATTATGGTGTTAGAGGAAACCAGAAAAGGAGCTGCTTTTATTGCAGGTTTGGAGACGCCGTTGTTAGATACCTCATTTAGCGCGAGGAGAGAAATAAATATGGAGGTAGAGATAGATGAGATGGCTATCCTGCACGATATTAGTCTGTTGAATCACTTTACATATATTCTGGATTGATTCTTCACAGATTAGACAGTCCAAATCATCGAATTGGTGCATTCAGTTGTTTCACGGGTAAGGACTTAGATTCATCAAGGAAAACGTAGACGTGTAGTTAGAGGAAGTTCAAAAATATGCCTTTCAAAGAGGAAATAAATCCAGATTCATTGATATGATATCCACTCATTCATTCTCATCATAAGCTCCTTCATAAATAGATCTCCATCCGAGAAAATCATGCATACACATCTCCACCTCCCCTTCCTATCCTAAACGCCACATATCCCGAAAATGAGAAGTAGAGAGAAGAAAGAAAATCGTAACACATCACTCATAACATCTAATCGCTATCAGAAGACGAGCTCCCGCGTCGGCCATGCTTCTCTTTCTTATGTTTCTTATGATGTCCATGACTATCATGATGTCCATGACTGTCATGATGACCATATCCACCATGTCCATGCCCACTGGGCGAGTGTCCTCCGTGTCCATACCCACTAGGCGAATGCCCCCTCTGCTCATGTCCTCCATATCCACCATACCCATGCTCCGACCGCGGCGGACTCACCTCGCGATCGTGCTCATCGACATAATAATCCACCTCACGGTTCGAATACGGGTCCTTCTTCTTCTTCTTGAATTTCTTAAGCTGATTACCTGCGACCTGTCCAGCTACCATGCCGAGCCCTGCACCAAGCAGTTTTCCGAATGTGCCGCTGCCCGAATGCGAGGCTACGGTCCAGCCGCTGGCGGCGCCGACGCCCATGGAGATTAGACCCCGCTCGCCGTTGGGACCGATGGTTTCTTGCATTCCGGGGGGAACGTTCGCGCCGGGTTCGTGGTAGGTGGGAGCGAGTCCTTGTTGTGGGGGAGCGTGGGGGTTGAGGTTGTAGGGGTCGGGGGAGCCGTAGCCGCGGGTGTCGGAGGGGTAGGGTTGCATTTGTTGTTGGTGTGGGGGAGGTTGATTTTGAGCGAAGGGGTCGTTGGAGGGAGGGGGGTAGGGTTGGTTGTAGGGAGAGGCGGATGGAGGTGGGTATGGTTGTTGAGGGTAGGGTGAGTGTGAGGGAGAAGGAGCGGCGGCGCCATATGGAGGAGCGACGTTTTGTGGTGGGTAGGGAGCGGCGGCGGCGAAGGGATCGGATGGTGGGTTGGAGTAGTTTGGCTGAGGTGGATAAGGGTTGTGTGGAGGAGCGCCGTAGTTGGGTTGAGGAGGGTATTGAGATGGTGGTGCGCCGTATGGTTGTTGTTGTTGGTGAGGAGGATAACCACCGCCGCCTCCACCGTAGAATTCTTGATTCGACATCGTCGGTTTGAGTATTAGAGTGCGCTGTGAGAAGATTGTGTTGATCTGCGACGGATATGTAAAAGTAGGTGAGATGAAGGGAAAATGCTGACAGACCCTCGATACTTATAATGAGCCAAGAGGCACAGCTGACGCCGTAGGGCAGTGAATCAATAAGCCCAAAGGAAAGCCGTCATAAGCGGGGCTGGGGTAGCTGTGAGTATTTGATTCGCTGTTCGTACATTTGCTGAATCCAGAAAGAGGGGCAAACTGCGCCACTTGGAGAACGGAGATCCCTGCAGCTGGAAACGCGTATGGAAGACCAATCTTTCTGATCCTTCGAGAAGCTCCTGAGGTGAAGATGAGGGGCAAGATGAGTCTATTGAGACTGCGTATGTCTGGCAAGCTGGTAGGATTGGGGCGTGAGGTCGCGGTGAATGTCGAGTGGTGGTTCCCGTCAGCAGGAGGTTTTACATGTGCTTCTTACCGCCATGTTACGTCTCATCTACACCTACATTCGGATTCTCCTGGATCAAAAGCACATCTATTCCATTTCACACCTCAAAAAACGACAAGGCTCACGCCATAGCACGCGCCTCGCACCGACGATATGAAAAAATGCCGGTCAGATCCGGAAAAGCCCATGTCGGTCTTGGCTGCGCGCAGTGCATACCTGTACAGTTAAACTTGCGCTTGACGTTAATACGATCCTTCCGCTCATAAAAACGGATATTATGGTAAGCAAGGGCTTGTGCCCAAGCACATTCTCGGGAGATCGGAAAAAACGGCGGATCGTGGCGGAGCTCGGCACAGTCACGAGCAGATATTGTGGCTTGGCAGCTGGGGCTGGAGGTCTTGATAGTTATGTGTTCACAGAGTTCTTGCGCAATCTGGATGACGTTCTCTTTCAGATGGCAAAGAGTGGCTGGTCAGTGCAATCATTTTGTGTTTCGTGAATACAATATCTGGGAACATCGGCATGTGGAGAGATGATATGGAAAGATGTAATTGCTATTTGTAAGGAATTCAAAGGGAAATATCTCTTTCTCGTTCCCGTAACTATAATGATACTTGAATTTGACATCTAATTCACATTTATGCCCAAGGGATATCCCGAAATTTCATGCCACGACTACATTCTAAGAAACGTAAGCCCTCCTTCTGATATGGATATACTAAGCATAGCTCCGGCTCTCGTGTTCTCCAGCGTTTTTCTCCATATTCCCGTCCTTCGTTAGGCTCAGCTCTACAGAAATCCCATCTCAGCCCAATCTCCCGAACCCATTTCTACTACTATTCGAACGGTCATCATAGAAGAATCCTTCGCCCATTCCATTACCACGGCCCCAGTCACCAATTCCATGCCTCTGCATCATCTCATCAGATATTCCCGCTTCACTGATCCAGTCCTCGACATAGGGCGATTGATAATTGGAATAGGGTTGACCTCGATGACCATAAGGAATCATAGCCTGCTCCATTCTCAGATCAACACTGCTCGGACTGTGAATGGAGCCGTAGTGGGACGAAACTGGAGAATTTTGCATGTCGTGGTACATCATTGCTGGGCTGTGGTGTTGAGGTGGCATTCTTTGCGGAAATCGACCAGGTCCAATATCATGGTACTGCATTCGAGGGTCGCGAAATTCGTCTTCAAGGAAAGGAGATAGTCCTAGGCGTCCGTGCTGTGGAGTTGGGGGAGCTCGGCGCATTTGGCGCTCAGGTTGGTAGAGGTTACCCGTACGATCAACATCCATAGCCCTATCCGGACCCATGCTTCCATATCGAGAATTGTCCGAGCTCATACCCCTATATCCCAAGCAACCTAGGACATCAAGACCTCCCCTCATAAGCATCTCGCTAGATGGGCTTCTCTGAAGAGATGGCGGACCATCATCGTATCGTGGGTTTCCCAGCCTGTTATGACGCTCTTTCACTCGTCCGTGTTGTAATCGATCCGCACTGGTCAATGGTCTATGTCCAAAGTTGGGACAACCTTCCCAATGCACACCATTCCGTACATGGCGATGGTCAAGACAAGTGCCTACACTTCGAGGATCTCCTAAGCGAGATGGTCTTGAGTTGCGATCGTAACCCAAGCGATGACCTATTTCTTCGATAATCATACTGACGCGGGATGAGAGAGCAGTTTGTTGAATGTGTTGAATGTGTTGACGAAGAAAAACCTCGAAGATTGAGGAAGAGCAAGTAGATTAACATAAGGAACAAACCACACAGACTTACCGATACCGGACAACGAGAACTAACTCTCTGCTATAAGGAAGGGCCTTCTGACTGAAGATCTCCTCGGTTGACGACAACGCGGGCTGAGATTGTTTGCTTGATGAGCCATTTGAGCAAACATTAACACTTATCCATGGCAAGGTCGGACGAACTCCAAGCGCATCTTCCCAACTTAGGTGATGAAAATAATCGATATCCAATAGGATTAAATCAACCAGTGAATCTCTTAGGTCGATGTACAACTACAACACCTCTTGCTCGATGTTGTAGTTGTTGTGCCCGGTTGATCTTCCCGAGAACAAACAAACTTCTTGCACATGTCGGTTTCTTTCTTCAATTATGCCCGATACCCGGTCTCAGTGATAATCATTCGACAATATGTCGCATGCACACAGTACGTGATGCATCTCAAGACCGTCCTTCTGCTTTGAGCGCAAGCCGCAGGTGAGATGCAGCGTGTAAGTGTTCCGTACATGAAATAATAGGCAGCCGAATGAAATGAATTTCCCTATTGGTTGTGGTACACCAGTGGTAGGATCTCGCAAGGTGACACAGTCTAGACCTGAAGCATAGCCTGCCATGCTGCTTCAAAGTCTGGGTCTTACCTGAAGCCATCAAATGGTTCTGCTGGTTGTCTTTTTACCATGGTGAATACATAGTGAATAAGCAAAGCAGCAATGCAGAGGTTTCCTACCCTAGGGCTGGGAGAAATTGAGTTTGGTGATGACCATTTCATTGGTGTGCGCGACAAATGAGGGGAACTGAAGGTGTTCATTTTGTGTGTGTTGATTCAAGTACCCCGTCTCAAGGGAGGAGAACCATACCATACTATGAATGAAGACTGTCGCGATACAATCAGGAGACAATATTTACATGCCAGGTGCATGCTCATACCAATTAAAGAGAGCTGCATGAAAAGGGGTAAATTATCTTGAAATATCCAAGAGTCAGAGTGTCTCGAGAGTCAGAGCAGCCGTGAAAGTGTGAGCCTTATTTTCAGAGAACCTCCACCCAGAGCCAGGCACAAACCCTCTAAAAGAACGCTAGTCCTAAAGAAATTCTTAACCTTTCTTGCCCTTAGAACCGTCGACCTCTTTTTCCTACGAAATTCAAGTTCAAGCACCAAAACCTTGACGACTCCTCCCACTCTCAATCGAAAAATTGCCACGATTTAAATCTTTCAAATATCTCCAAGATATTTTCTAAGACAACCGCATCTCACTGCAAGCTTCGAAACCCCGATTAAAATTTGTTCGCCATCTAGCGTTCATCCATATTTGTCGCCGCGCGATCAAACCTTCACTCCGTTGAAACTCCTTCCTTCCGTGTGCCAAACATAGGAAGCTACCACACAATACAATATGCCATCACAAATGCCGTCAAGTTTTGCTTCAGCTGCAGCAGCTGCAAGTCAAGGTGCAAATCGCGATTCTCGGATGGGGAGGGGCGAGGGACGAGGCGCCGAGTGGTAAGTTTGATTTTGTTCACACTTTTCTTGCACCGCGAATATTATTTAGCTACTACGACAAGCTTGGCTCCGAAAAAGATATTCATAGCAACTAAGACATACTTTTATCCTGTCATTACCACCTGCTCCATGATCGCATGCCATTTTCGCTTGCACTATCGGTATTCCGCACTACGACATCATGCCTGCAGAATACAGCCCCAATCGCCGGATTACGATGTCCACAGACGCACGCTTCCACCAGCCCTCTAGGAATTCTTCTGAAGATGCCTCATATTTTGATGAACATGCTAACAACAGTCTTTTTGCTCCCAGGTCTCGAAGAGACAATAGATCCACCAATGGCACGTTGACCTTCCGTCGATCCTCTAACGCCCCTCACATTCAACCTTCCCAAGCCGAATCTCTTCCAACACCAAGTGCCGAAGCTTCTGAAGACGTACCACCGCCGCCGAATCCTTCGTATGACCAGTCTGTTCCTGCAGATCTACGTTATTCTAAAGCGCGTTTGTTGGACATGTATAAAGCGCACCGGGAGAGTAAGGATTCGGGCGCATCCAATGGCGATGTGTCAAGGTTATTTGAAGATGGGTGGAATCCAGGTCATTCAAATGGAACAAATGGTCGAGCGTGGGGTAAAACTACCGATGGCAGAGAAACTTTTGGTCCGGATGCGTGCTGGGACATGAATGGCAGTCAGCGTCTCATCTCGCTAGAGGAAATGACGGACGAGGAGAAGAACGTTAGTCGCTTTCCCTTGCTGCTGTTCAGCGGGTTCACGTTGCTGATTGTATATGCTAGTTGTTTTCTACCGATGTGAATTCGCCCATGAAGCCTCCGCCTCAAAATCAGAACAAGGATGCAAGTGGTCAGGGGCCAAACGCGAATGGTCGCAAAACCTCTGTCTCTCACGGAT
This sequence comes from Rutstroemia sp. NJR-2017a WRK4, assembly GCA_002946385.1. Classification (NCBI taxonomy): domain Eukaryota; kingdom Fungi; phylum Ascomycota; class Leotiomycetes; order Helotiales; family Rutstroemiaceae; genus Rutstroemia; species Rutstroemia sp. NJR-2017a WRK4. Next base: position 427,929 of record NJPR01000063.1, read on the forward strand.
CGGGCAATTCGAACTTTGGACTATCTTCGCCAGCCTCCAGTCGACCTGGAACTCGCCGTCGGGAGACCAGCGATTCTGTGCCATTTTCCGCTGGGCTAGGCTCGCCCGCTGGCAATGGTCGCTTTCCTCGAGACGAATCTTCCCCATTTTTCTCCCGCAAACTTACCATTTCTGACTTGAAAGATGAACCGGAGGATCGACCAGAGGAACCAAAGAGTTCTTTGCCATTTGGAGGTTTGATGCGTAGTAATACCACCGGAATTCCTATGGCAAATGCTCCGTTGTCTCCGTGGGGTCCAGCTCCTCCCAGCGCAACAATGTCTCCAATGGGTACTTTTGGTGCTTTTGCGATGCCAAATCCGACAACTCCCAGTGACAAGAGAAATTTTAGCAATCGCGCTGAGAGCCGACTCGCACATCTCATGCCGAAGGATAACACCTCTGAGGAGTCTCAGTCAAAGCCTGCTGAACGTTCCTGGAGAAATAGACCTCGCACTGACACAGATCCTTTTGGCGGCGATGACAACTTGTCTACAGGAGCCAGCATTCTCGGAGGAGGACTGGATACAAGTCCGTCTTTGAATCCTCAACGCAAAGCTCCCGGTTTAGATACGCCAATTAGAGGCTTGTCTAGTGATTTTGGAATGTCTGATGTACCGAGCTTCCGGGATGTTCAAATGCGCGCTCAGAACCACCAGACTCCTCAAGGCCATAATTACAATGAGCCGCTTAGTCCAGATACTAACCCTTTCCGCAGTCCAGCTGAGGAGCGCCGCGGCGACAGAACTGAGTCTGAAGATCCTAGCTTTGCCGAAGATGCTCATCAGCACAGGGGAACCCATGGACTAGGAGGGATACCTGAGCATGCCCCAAATACTTTCGGTAATCTCGCAAGGAACTTCGGTAGTGGAGCATTTGATGGAAGCGACCGCAGCCAGACTTCTAGTGTCGGAGCTACGAGAGGGTTCTCGACAATGGGAGGACTTCCATCACTCAGCAATATAGGTTCGATCGGCGGCTGGCCCACCAATAACAACATGGTCTCAACTCCGGACCGCGAAGTTCGATCTGCATTCCCTAGCGCATTCGGAAATTCAATCTTTGGTCCTATGGGCGAACTACCTTCTCCAGTTCTAGGATCAATGGGTGGCATGTTCGGCTCAGGCGTCAATTCTATTGGTCGTGGTAGTAAGCTTGGATCATTGTTTCCACCTGCTATGCAAGCTCAAATGCAAGGTGCTGAAAATGACAATCCTAATGAGCTTGGAGATTTGAGACCGAACAACACATTCGGAGCGATTGGCAGAGGTGGATTTCCTGGCATGCGTGATGCTGAGCGACATGATCCATTTGCGCCAGACAACCGCAACCAAGGTCCTTTCTCTTCTGCAGAACTTCAGAGTGGCACAACGATTCCGCAAGGCACTTCAGCTCAATCTAATTACCAACCATCTCAAACCTCGTCGGATGCACCACCACCGAATGCCCAACAACGCATGATGGTAATGCCAGATAGGATGCGTTGGGTGTATCTTGATTCACAAGGACAGGCCCAAGGACCCTGGTCAGGACTTGAAATGCACGACTGGTACAAAGCCTCGTTCTTCACCGCTGATCTATCTGTCAAAAAGCTTGAAGATGCAGAGTTTGAGCCTCTTGGACAACTGATTCGACGTATTGGAAATTCACGTGAACCATTCCTTGTACCTCAGATTGGCATTCCTCACGGATCACCTGCCACTCAGCCAGGCCCACCTTTCACATCGGCAGCCGCTGCTCCGGCAGTCCAGCCTGGCGCTGTTCAGCCTCCTTTTGCCGGAGCTTTCCCCAGCTTCGGTACTACCTTGACTGCCGAGCAACAGAACAATCTCGAAAGGCGCAAGCAAGAAGAGCAGTATCTTATGGCTAGACAGCGGGAATTCTTGGCTCAGCAGCAAGTAAGCATGAAGCAGATGCAGATGGGTGGTCTACCATCTACTTTACATCACCACTCAAGTGCCCATAGCCTACAGAGTCAGCCTAGCTTTGGAAGCATAACTTCTCCAATCGCAATGCCTCCACAGCCACCTATGCCAGGAGGGATTTCCGGATTCTTTGATGCTCAGGCAAGACAAGGCCCTTCTCAGATGATGGGCGGTGGAATGCCCAACGACTTCATGCTTCCCGATGATTTGGCCCGCTTAGGTCTGCAAGATCGCCCACAACCAGTTGGCCCTCCAACTTCCCAAGCTCAACAGATCAACGCACTTTTTGGCCAACCTCAACTGACAGATGCCCAGCGTGAAGCTGCCAGAGCTGAGCAGGCGCGCCAGAACGATCCTCAAGGATTCAAAGCCCGCCTTCGCGAATTCGAACAACTTCGAGCAGACCACGACCAAGAGGAGGCAGCTCAGGCTTCCTCGAGTGTTGCAAATGAACCTATTGGCCCGCCCGCTCAATCTCATGTCGAACAAGAAGAGGAAAAGCCCCAAGTTGAGGAGCAAGCAAATGTGGTGGAAGAGAAGCCCGCCCCTAAGTCTCCCGAGGTTCTTTCTTTGACCCAACAGGTTCAAAAAGCAGCTTCTGCAGCCGCGTCAAGCAAGCCATCACCAATCTCAGCTCCACAGCCGGATTCGCCATGGGCTAAGGTGAACACTAGCCTTCCCATGCCCTTCCCACCTCCTCCTCAATCAACCACCCCACTTCCTGCCCCTCATGCTCAAAGAGGTCGCTCTGGCTTGCCAGATACTTTACACGCGGAAGTGAGGTCGCGTTCTGAGACACCCGAAACCACTAGCGCTGGCCCAACCCTTGCACCATGGGCGGTTCAGCCTGTCGAGGCACCCAAGGGTCCTTCCTTGAAGGAAATCCAAGAGGCAGAGGCGAAGAAAGCCGCTAAAGCCGAGGAAGCTGCTGCCGCCGCTCGTCGTGTCCTTCTCGACCAAGAAATGAAGATGCTTGCTAACCAGCCAGCTGCTCCGGCTCCGGGATTGCCAACCACTTCTACCTGGGGTAGTATTGCCTCACCAGCTACACCTTCCAATGCACCCTCAGCTTGGGCGAAGCCTGCCGCTGTCAAGACCCCAACCGTCAGCAATGCTATTCCGGCGAAGAAGACGCTTGCCGATATCCAGAGAGAAGAGGAGTCTCGCAAGAAGAAGCTTGCTGCTACTACAGCTGTTGCTCAGGCCCCTGCCACGACACCAGCTGGCAAGCGTTACGCAGATCTAGCAAGCAAGCCGAGTGCGGCTGCTCCTGCTGTGGGTGGAAGTTGGTCTACAGTTGGTGCCGGCGGAAAGGTCAAAATTCCAACTGGCCCCGCTGCCTCTGCTCCATCTCCTATTCGTTCTGTTAGTAGTGCTGCTATTGCAAACCCAGCCGCTCGCACAATTCGTCCATCACCATCCGCTCGTAGCGTTACCATGGCCGGTAGTCAAGCTGGTGTCAGTGCTGCTAATGAAGAGTTCAAGAAATGGGCAAAGGCCACCTTAGGTGCTAAGGATGGCCTTGATTCCAACATCAATGGTTAGTCTGATCGTTCTACGTAGCCTTTGTGATAAACTAACAGCCACTTCAGTTGACGAATTCATCCTCATGTTATCTTCATTCCCGCCTGAAGTTAGCATTATTGCTGATAGCGTGTATTCTAACTCCAAGGTCATGGATGGCCGCAGATTTGCTGAAGAGTATATCCGCCGTCACAAGTTGGCTGAAAAGGGCATTGTTGAGCCTGCCAATACTTCCCCTGCTGATAAATCCGGTGGTGAATGGAGTGAAGTTGCTAAGAAGGGCCCTCCCAAGGAGGAACCCACTGCTGGCTTCAAGGTCGTTCCAAACAAGAAGAAGGGCAAGAAATAAATACTTGTATGATTATGTATGATTACAATTTAGCTGTCGTGGGATGGCTTGTCTGCATAGGGATTTTGGCATGTCAGAAATGCTCATGGCAGTAGCGATGGATGGATGGATGGTTGACCACATTTGTGTAGCATTCCCCTCAGCATGTTTAAGTAGTAAAGATCGCACATCATGTCAATGGATTATATTGTATTATACATTATTCACAGTTGTAGTTGTATTTTCCGAAGAATCTATGAAACAAGCAACTTGATAAACCAACATCTCCGCTGTAGAATATTTTGCCTCCCCTCACTACAAAAATTCCTCGCTTATAAATCGGTCCGCCCAACCTTGATAAATTTTCCCACATGGAAAAAATTCTGAAGACTCACACATCGCACGCCAAAGTATTCACCTTCTCGCGATGTCGATCGATTCGGATATTCAGGCCGGAGCTTCCACAAGGACTTTGGATTCTTTGCTCTTCAATCTGGAGACTTTGAAGCAGAATAATGAAGTCTCAGACATAGTCACGAGTTACTTGGACGGTGATTACAAAGCCGTGCTCCGCAGCCCTACCGCGCAAACTCTGATACAGAAGTTGGCGGAGATTGTGCATTTGTCTAAGGAAGAGCAGATTCTTTCTTTGGGGGATGGAAAATTGAAGGAAGGAGACGGGTTAGGTGTTTTTATCACGGGGTTGGCGGCTTTTAATGCGTTTTTGCAGACGAATGTTACGGGGCCGGCGGCGGATTTTGGGGAGGTTTTTGGAGGGGAGGAATGGGTTGCGAGTGGGAGTGGAAGTTTAAGAGAGAAGTGTTTTAGGAGTTTGGATGTCGATGGTGTTTCGGTGTATCAGTTTATTCCCCGCGTAGAGCTCTTCTGTCTCGTGCGTTTGGTGTTCACGGCCTACTTCCCACGGGTGGTGGGCGAGAATGTGCGGGATTCGAAGTGGATGCGTGTGAGGATTAATGCGTATCATCAGCGGCTTCTTAGTGGAGTGAGTCATGGACGCATGAGCGATTCGACGATGCTGCATGATTGGATTGAGAAGGATTTGAAGGGGTTGGAGGGGGAGGTGTTGGGGAAGGAGTCGATGTATACTACGGAGCAGAAGGTCATGTTTTTGTTGGAGAAGGCGCAGATTTATATCATGGAGGGGTTGGATTATAAGGCGAGGGAGAACGTCAAGTTGGCGAGTAAGGTGTCCGGGTTTGAGTATGCGTTGAGTGGGGCGTTGGGGAAGAGAACGAAGTTTCAGCAGAATGATATTTCGCAGTTGGTGGTGTTTGCGAAGAGTAAGGAGAGTGGAGAGGGGGACGATGTGGGCAAGGTCGAGGATGGGTTGAATAAGACTACTCTGGCGTCTGAAAAGACGGGAGAGGAAGCGAATAATGCTCCTACGGCTTTGGATTTGAACGATGATACACTTTTGGAGTCGATCGAGTTCGCCAAGATAGACTCGGAAGTGGTGGAAAGTTCGAACCTGCCAAAGTCGTTGATGGGCATGAAACCAGATGAACAGCCTCAACTTCAACCTCTGGATCAAATAACCCTGTTAACAGAGGCGACTCTCAAAGACACCTTGTCTCCACTAGACAAGCTCAACAGTGAAGAGATTCTACCATTTGCTGTTCGTGTCTTATCGGACAAACCCACCAATTGGCAGATCTACACACAAGCATTATTGGTCAGAAGCAGAATCGAATCGCATCGCTCCAGAACGCAAGAGAGAAGTGTTCTTCAACTTCAAGTTATCGTTGATCAAATTATTGCGGATACGCAAGAAGAGCCATCGCCATCAGCTGATGGAATTCCTCAGATTCAGGTTACTTCATTCTTACCAAGAGCCAAAGCGGACGAGTCCGCACCAGTCACCGAGCGTTTGAAGTACATCAATCAACTCAATACACCGACAAGATGGGAACTGGAGACTGAACTAGCATTTGCTTGGAGCAATGCCGGAAGTCTCGTCAGCGCTTTGGAGATTTTCAAACGACTAAAGTTATGGGCCGAAGTCGCACTCTGCTACCATTCCGTCAACCAAGAAGACAAAGCCCGACAAATCGTCCGCCGCCAGCTATATTACTCCTCCAAAGGTCCCTCAATGGACCAATACGACATCGACGCCCCCGAAATCGTAACCGAACGCTGGGACGGCGAAATGCGCTCTCCCCCACCCCCCCACGCCCCCCGTCTCTGGTGTATCCTCGGCGACCTCGACCAAGACCCAACCTGCTGGCTGCGTGCCTGGGAAATCTCCAAAAACCGCTACGCCCGCGCGCAGCGCACTCTCGGCGACTATTACACGCGGCAAAACGACCTCGAATCCGCTCGCGACGCGTACATGAAAGCTACGATCGTGAACCGCCAAAACAATGACACCTGGTCGCGTCTCGGGGACATCGATCTCCGCGTCGGCAACTGGGACGGCGCTATCGTCGCTTTCCAGCAATCCATCATGATCGATGATACGGATGCGAAAACGTACAGTAATTTGGGTTCGGCGCTGCTTTCTAAACACGCAGAATTAGTCTCGGTGCAAAAATTGGCAAAACAGCAAGAACAGAAATCTGAAGCTGCGCCGAGGTCTGATGAGCAGGAAATAGACTTCTCTGCTGAGATGAATCAAGCGGCAGAACCTTCTCCGAGAGAAATCCTCCGCCAGGCACTCACGGCCTATAAACGCGGTGCTTCCCTTGCTCATGATAATTGGAAGATCTGGGATAATGTGATTACGATCGCAGGACGCATGTCTCCGCCCTCGTATCCCGAGGTTCTGCTCGGTCTACGCAACATCATCCGTATCAGAGGCCCTTCGATCGGTGAAAACGCCATCGACATCGATGTTCTAGGCTCGCTTGTCGCAGCTGTAGTCGCGCAGGATCGGGACGAGGAAAAAGGTACATTCGACGAGAAAGGCGTGTATATGCCACCCAGAGGCAGTCTCGCGCGCGCGGTAATCGAGGTTCTGGAGAGGGAAATCAGACCACTGATTACGCGACGGGGAGAACTGTATGAAGTATTGGAGAAAGTGGCGTTGTGGAGGAGAGACTATGCTGGGGCGTTGGATTGTGCGGAGAAAGGGTGGAGAGGGAGTATGAAAGGGATTGGGAACGGGGGCGCGGAGAAGTGGTTGGAGGATGAGGGGGAGTGGGAGGCGGTGGTGGGGTGGACGGAGAGGTTGTGTAGTGCGTATGAGAATTATGGGGATGAGGATGGGAAGTGGAAGGGGAAGGCGAGGAAGGCGGTTAGGGGGGTGGTGGGGAGGGCGAGGGATGTGTGGGAGGGGACGAAGGGGTGGGAGAGGTTGGTGGGGTTGCAGGAGGAGTTGAAGGGGTAGGGGTGTAGATGGGGAAAAAGTGAATAGAAAAAATGCATGTCATGATTAGAGATATTACTAGAAATCCACAGTGTACGATTCAATATTCTTCGTACGTCATCGGCGCGTGGAATATCCTCAACTTCGCAAGGAATATTCTGTAGCAGCACCCCTCTTCAGCGCCCCGCCTTCTCCAAAATCACGAGATTTCATAAAAGAGTAGACGAAAATCCTCACCGCAGACGTGACGTCGAGATTTCTTGCGGCCAAAGAGTTTGCCACCAAGTTCTGACACACCTCTCTGCGATTTGCTAGCTCGCATCCCCGTACGCAGCGGAGGGATGCTATTTTTCATTATTTCCTTCTTTTTCATCCCAAAGCTGCAATAACTCCATCCAAGCCAAACCCTCCTCATACATAACTCGTAACTCATCACTTGTGTCCATCAAATCATTCGTTACTCGTCTGATCTTCTTTCCCAGTCAAGGAAAAAAGTACTACATCCAAAAAGCATCATGAGCAATCTGCAGTCCATCAATTTCCCCGCCGTTTTCCATATCTTTGTGACTGCTGTCCTCCACATCATTAGGACTAGTACTATTGGTCCTGGAAGCCTGTACGGCCGTAACTGAAGCGAATGGTGTTTTCGGCATAGGCAGGGCGAGGTCAAAGTTGTCGAAAAGATCTAGGTCATCGTCAAGATCACTATCTGTCGCTTCCGGGCTTCGATGGGAAATAGCTGGTGATGGAAGCTCGTCGTCGTCTTCTGACTCAAATGTGCATGGTGATATATCGGCTGTGGTATCTGGTGAGAAAAGACGACCGAGACTGGAGTATGACTTTTCATCTTCCCAGATATTCAGATGCTCGGCTTCCTCATCCTCTCCGTCGTCCTTATACCTATGCACATATTCATTCGAAAAACAGTAGTCATTATCCACCACAACCTCCACCAAAAGGTAAATATAATCATCATCGCTGCTTATATCCCTATAATCCATGAAGGTTTGAGAACCTCCGATTCCAGGCTTTTCGATCTGATTGTAGAACTTCCATGACGCCCTTCGAGACACCCTCCGATCAAACATCTCCGAGTGCATAAATTCATGGTTATCGGTAAGAAGTTGTAACTGTACAGCTAAAGAGAAATAGCTTTCCGCATGAAGAATGTCATCAACAAGTGATTGACTGATGTCGCAACTCAGCAGCACTTCAGGCGCGCTTCGCCCCAGGTAGACATAATTTAGATTTCCGCCGTGTAACTTAACCTTACATCGGGCCATGCCAGTTTTCCGATGATGTAATAATCTGCGCCAAGGGGGGCCTCGAAGATAGAGGTAGCTTAAATCCCCCACTTGTTTGTCTGTACGCCCCAGCAAGTAGAAAAACGCGGGAGGACGTCGTGATCATAGCCCGGCGACTTCGCACAGCGTCCAACATGTCGAGAATATAACATCCCACTCATACTGGTTGAAATAATGCGTCTTCTTGTGAGAATCCGTTAATATAAAAAGAAAAACAAGTTTAAACTTTATCGAGGAGTCTTCCACATTCCATTATAATATCTTTGACCAGTAAGACAAAATCATTAAAGCACAAATATCTATGTTCGAAAAATTGACTTCCAACTCTATTTACTCCATTACTAATACAAGCGGCGACCCTACCAGATTCCATTTCCAATGCGATTCTGGTAGTAGGCCATGGAATTGGCCAATCTTCTTGGCTAAGCAAGAGATCGTAGACTGGCGTAGGTGCAAGGCGTAAACAGAGGGGCACAAATCTGTGTACTGTTGATGGGATTTGAATGCTGCGATCAATAAAAATTCGTGCCAGCCGAAGGAGCCTCTCTGTATGGCGGAGTGATCGATGAAATACCGGATCTGCAGAAGCTGAAGCGATCTCAAGCAGAGGGCTTTCACTCATATGTGATGTCCCAAGTTCCACACCATATTGCACAAGCTCCTCGAGAACATCCACTACGTTATCTAGCTCTTGGTGAACGTCTGTATCTTCTCCAAGTGTATTGAAGGCTCGTCGGACATTTTCAGGATTAATGCACCGGAACAGAGTGATTTCGAACAGGGTATTTCCGTCGAGGAAACAATCGAATGGCGAGGCTTGACCATCTGCGACGAGCTTTCTGACACTTCCAAGATCACCGCGTATACAGTATTTAAGAATTGGAGCACCATATGGAATAAAATTAAACACTCGTAAAGACCTTTCTAGAATAGAAGGATATAGGGTAAAGCCTTGCTCAACTGCGGAGCAGAATACCCCGTGCCGCATGAAAATATGGTTTGGTAGTAGGGTGACGTTCGTCCGGGTAACGGTCGTGAATCGCATCTTTGATTGCTCATCATCGGATGTATTATCCAACTCGCGAAATCTCGTGGTTACCGAACGTATGGTCACAATGCCAATAGCTCTCACATAGTCCCGGACAATTAGATCCTGGCAGACAACATGACGAGGTCGCTGTTTTATCCTTGCAGCAACAGGCAAATGCTCATTTACAGAATCTATCGCTAGATGTGCTTGACCATGTTTCGTTTCGAGGTAGAACTCCACCAAACAACCGGAAAACGTATCTTTGACCATCTGGGGCATATCCATAGGTAACATTTTCAGCCCATCAGAAGCGTTCTGCATATTTTCATTGCCGTTGTTGCGCTTCAACATGCTTGGGTATACCTCAAGTACTTTTTCAGTGGACTTTGACACGACCGTGGTGGAAGTGGAGAGACTCAATGTTTGTATGGCATCAAGTTTGCTGGACAGGTCGTTGAATCTACTGAGCCAATCATTCCGAAGACCAGAGATGGCATTCTCAGTCTGCCGAGTGTCCAGATTGATTTGATCTAGGCGTTTCGGAATTGTAGAAACAGTACTCGAGGATACGTCGACCGTCGAGACTAGTGCAGTCAAACCATGATTGATGGCATTCTGGCTGAGCACATTTTGACTTTGCAAATACCTTCAGATGGTAAGCCGGAGCTAGGTAAGTGAGTGCCTGCTGCAATGATACTCACAATATCACGCAAGCTTGTGCAATTCCAACATCTTGCTTGGCCATTCGAATTTTCTCGATGCACTTTTCATGCTTGTTTTTTCCAAACACCATCTTGAGTTTTGTTCGTCTTTTGTTAGGTCGGTAATTCCACAAAATAAACTGCTGGACATCTTCCACAGATCTTTTGCTTGTGCTCAAAGCCGCTTCAACACTGAGTAGATGGCTATTCGACTTCAGTGGTAGACCGGAACTTTCTATCAGGTTGAGCAAATCACAGACCGAATTGATAGTGAGCTCAAAATGATGGACATCTCTGCGAAGTGTGAGAATATCGCGATCAGCATCTTTGACGTTGTCAACCACTTCTCTAATAGATGCGCAGCCTTGCAAAACTTGACCGGCCAGACCTATGAATGCGACAACTGAAGCCGCCAAGCCTATCGCTTCAGCCATATTTGGAGTTGCCTGTAATGGAAGCAAGGCAACGAAATTGGAGGAGAATGAAAGATGTTTGATAAAGACTGAAATCACTCGATGGTAAATGGCATCTCATTTCGCGTCCGAAATGGTATTCGAAGAAGAAAAGAATATGGCCATGTAAGAGAAGTTATGGTGAGGCTATGGTAATCACTTTTGACCGAGCCACACCATGCATGACTTTTGTGTCACCTCTCTGCTTGGGGCGTTGTACAAATACATGCCGCATAACGTATAAAATGCAACTTGCAAGAGATGAACTCTGTGAAATTCGTCGTCATTAACATGCCGACCACAGCTGCACAAAATCTTAACTCCTTAGACGTCAGTGATTGTCTAGAAAGTAAATTCATACTTGGCAAACCTTGATTCCTTTGGATAACTTCATCGAGGAGATTTGGCGGACCCCAGCTGCAAAGTCGATAGAGGAGGAATTGGAAGCACTAATTAACCTAGATTTGCCACTTTTCTGAGGAGAAAAGGATTGTTAGCATACTTCGACAAGAGTTATATTCTGAAGGGACGTTTTAGCGGATATCATGATACTTGTCACAGCAAGAGACGTGAATTTTGAAAACATATAGATGATTTAGGCAAAAGTTAAAATACAACCAACTTCTACTCTTTTAGTTCCTATCTACTTGGTCTCAAAAATAAATACTTGTAGTCCCTACCGCTCCACGCTCTAAATTTCTAACCAATCAAATAACACAAAGAAGTTGTTTCTGCGAGCTGATGGCTCACAAATTGGAGTTGCTAGAACAGGGACTACAAGTATTTTGTTATGACCAGGTCATGTAGCGACCAAGGGACCTTAGGCTCAGGAGGTAACCACCCGTATTTGGAGGGCCAAACCATCACACCCAGATAATATATAAAGGAGGAAGCAAGGAATATGTTTTAATTCGTCCGGGCGTTCTACTCCGACCATTGTAGGTTGGCACACGTCACAAACTTCTGCGCCTCAAGAATTATCTCTGACGAGTCAGTAACGACCATGATGCAATTCGATCAGGAACCATATTGGTCTTTACTAGAAATTTATAAAGGGAACATCTAGTTTTGTCTTGAGCCAGTTTCGAGAAATTCAACCAAAATCGAAAGGAGACACAGAGAATCAACTTGGACCAAAAACAACACCACAAAATGCCGACGACTGGGACGGAAAACATAGCCGCTGTCTTCAGCAAGGCTGGTGCTACAGCAACACACACTCCTGGTTATGCCACTCAAAGACAAACCGAAACGGAAAATGATCGTGCAGACAATTCAGAAAAGAAAACTTCCACAAGTCAACGCGAATTTGTAGGAATAGGCACGGCTAAGCATGAGGAACGATTCGCAGACCAGTACCCTGAGGTATGTATCAAAAGTCAAGGTTATGAAAACTTTTCTGTGGTTAATCACTTGATCAACAACCATAATATCACTTCACAACGCCCCTTTTCACATATGTTTTTCTCGAGATCCCACTGTTCATTCGGTATAGCTAACTATCTTTGTCTTTGCAGCCTAGCGTTTTGGGCAAGATATGGTATAAGGCTATGACTGGGTCAGAGAAAGGGCCACAAGGGCAGAACTCATGGCAAGCATGAGTGAGGTCATCAGGGAAAGTGGTGTCGAAAATCTAGTCTATAGAAGCAAGTAGCAATCTAAGATGTTCCATTTTCTACGTTATGATACTCTCCTTTACTGTTACGACCAGTACAGAACATGTAACCATATGGACCTTAGGCTCAGAGATTGGACGGCCAATCACAATAGAACCCTATATTCAAACTTATCTCACCTGAAGGAGCGGCTGGATCCTGAATACTCTTAGGGCTTACTCTCAACGGACAAGATACCTACTTTAGTAGGATTCCGCACTCTTAGAAACATAAGAAACCGAGGGAAACAGATATTATATATAAGTCCTCAAGAGTATATTTACAGACGTTTATATTACTATTGAGGTACTATAATCGAAGAACAAGAACCTATTCCACCTTATATTATACTACTATAGTAATAGAGGCTAAATATAAGAATTACTTCAAGCTCGGAGATAGCTAAGTGTTAGGGTTAGTTGATAGGGAATTGTAAGACTATTGCTAAGCTGTAGTAATCTAGCCGGAGCCTAAACTGTTACGAATACTTGTCTTCTGAGTCACGTGGAAGTGGTCAGGATCTCGAATACTAACGGTCGGCGGGAGCGATAGTATTATTGTAGGTTTATTGTTGAGAGCAGTCACACAGGGAATCGAATTGTAATGGTAGGTAAGCAAGTAGTAATTGTTGATTAAGCACGAAGCTCCATATACTAAGGAAAACTATCTAGTTATATAGTCCTTTGTTCCCTGCTGTCCTATCGCTCCCATCAGTCCCACTGCTCAATTCCCAGGTGGGACCGATGGGACTGGTGGGACGTTATATGATTATAGGTACCGTTATAGTAATAGATACTGTCCCTTCGGAGTACCCTTTACTCTGAAGGTGCCTATACCATATGGTACCCTCCGTATTGTTGGTGCCTACACCGTCGTCGGTACATATAGTATGTTATCACGGTGCAGCGGTGTTGTTGCTGTTGCTGTTGAAAGTGAGGATGAAAAGAAGTAGGCGCCGAGGGACACCGGTGGGATATCACAGGGCTTAGGTAATCACACCTACCCAAGTTGGTCATCCACCAGGTTGAACAAAATAAATCGCCAGCACAAGAGCTGCGAAAATTGTTTGAATAGAACATCCAATGTTCCAAATGCATTAGAAGGATCGACGAACAACTGTCTGCTCGTGCTGGAGTCACTATAATTACATATCAGAGTGTACGACCATGGGATTGTCTCCAGGCAGAAGGAACAGATAGTCGTGGGATTTCAAGGCAGATTGGCCATCCTATTCTGTACTACAGAGCGTGGGTATCGTATCTATTGATATCTATCATCTATCCATGGGCATGCTCCTCATCACCTAATCGTATATCCCTTTTATCGACAGGATTCCCACCATACACCCCTCCATCTAGAATGACGTCTTCATTATCATCCAAATCATCCTGAACTCTCCGCCAGGTTTTCTTCTTCCGCACATATGCATCATCTTCCCCGTCCCCTTCTGCCTCTTTACCCTTCCCTTTCCCTGCAGTCCAAACAGGTCGGATCAAACCACCCAAGAGTGGATTTCTACTAAACGTTCCACCACCTTCGTTGCCTTTTTGCAAAGGCTCCTCTACTTCTCCGCTATCGTCCTCACTGTCGACTTCTTTAGGTCTCTCCACCTTCGCCATTCTCTTCACGATCTTTCCTCCCACTAGATCCACACTAACGACCTGTCTCCGCTTCTCGTATTCCGGTCTGGCATTCCATTCTTGTTCGGCCAGAACCTTTTGTTGCCTCTTCAACTCCCTCGCCCTCTCTGCCGGACTCGCCCACGCCATGCTGCCCGTTCCTCCACTAACAGCCATACTTGTATCAAAATCACTAGCTTCATCCCTAACAGTCGTTCTCTTCGCATTCTGGCTTTGAAATCCTAGTAACCTATCACGATGTTCTTTTGCCTTTTGTTCTGCAGGCGTCATATCGACTTCTCGTGGAGCAGTAAACGGTAGAGGGGTTCGTGAGACGTCCGCGCGTTTATGCGCGGAGTTATCCAAAAGCATCTTTTCGCGGCCTCGCTCTTCCTTCAGTGACCGGATCATGCTTTGTACGTCGTCTTTTCCCAGAATTGGCGAACCGCAGAACGTACAAGGCCCGAAGCCTTCCTTCACGCATATTACCTTTCCACAATTCAAACAATTGGGCGCGGCCGCTAGGAGGGGATGTCGTGTCGCTATGCAGTTGCAGCGACGTTTGGCAGGATCTTGAGTGGGTAGGGAAGTATTGGTGCTGATTTCAAGGGTTCGGATTGCAGCGTCCAGTTCCGTCAGAGTCGTGGATGCGCCGTGCATGGAATTTCCACCGGTGATGTTTATTTTTGCTTTTTGAGGGGCGGGCGAAGCATTTCGAGAAGCATTCCGAGATGCGTTCGCAGATGCATTCCTTGAAGAGGAGTTGGACTTTGAGGACTTGAGGTCAGATATCAGGGCGCCGGCTGCGGAAGGAGGGGCGCGAGGAATTGGAGCTTGAATGGCGGATGGTGCGGGGTCGAGCGCAAAAGCATTGGTAGCAGGTGTCGATGTTGACGCTGACGGGGTTGGCGTTGATCTCCTCGATATGTAATCATCTTCAGTCTTCTTCTTATAAGCGGTTCCTTGCGCAGCATATGTATCTTGTACTTGACGTGGCGGTGGTGTGTGAATAGGTGCTTTCTTCTTCTTTGGGGCCCTTGAGTGTTTTGGTACACCCTCGTTTGAATTCGAACCTTGTGCAGAGCTCGGCGGCTGGGACTTCGTCGTCGGATCTTTCCGCCTCGAATTGAATGACGAGATGAACTCAATACTCTGCGGTGACTCCCCTAATAGGTTGTTGAAGTGCTCAGCTGCGGCTTCTTTGGACAGGGTGTTTGCATAGTCCAGAACTTGCTGTAAGTCAGCCTCCGGTAGCGGAAGTAACTTTTGAAGTTGGGCAAGAGACATTTCCAAATCCGCATACGCTCGGCTTATGAACGGAGTCGGTGATACGAAGATGTTGAAGATATATTAGATATTAGTTCTTACTCTGCCAATTTGTTCGTGCTGGGGGTTGTAGAACATAAATCGCTAAGTAATCAGCCCGATGGCACCAATTGGCACCTGTGCGTCATTCTGATAGGCGAGAATCTTTAAGCCGACAGACCTTCCCCTCCACACATCTCCACACACCTCCACCAAAACGCCCTTTGCTTGACAAATTTACCCTATTTGTGTACGTAGTAGAGTAGACGGAAAGTGCTTTCTTTCTCTGCGTTATCTCTGGATCCCCTTCTTTGTCGAGTCATCCGATAAGAGTCACTTCACCGAGCTTACTTCGGTGTAAAGTCGTGGCTGGAATCCTTTATTTCCTAGTATTTATATTCGCCGTTCATGTACGGTTCCATTTCCCATCTGTCGATTTCGTATTTTATATCTTCTTTTCTTTAAAGTTCGACCTATCATATGCGTGCTGCGGACCGCTCTTGGCCGTCTTCAAGTTATACCTGATCCTTCTCTAGAGTCTATCTCTCGTTGAGTCTTTCGCGTCACCCAACACTCAATCATGGGAGAATTTGATGCAAAGATGGGGGAAGTCTCCCTAAATGAGTCATCCTCTCTCTATCAACGCTCTCCTTTTGGCAAGGAGATGAAGGCCAAGCATTTCCTTTTCGCGGAAAACTGGAGGAATATGAATCACGGTATATACATCACTCGTTGTGTATCTGTTTCAAACATCTAATCACCACCAGGATCTTTCGGCACCATACCCCGTGCTATTCGTGATAAGCAGAGGAAGTATCAGGAGGAGTGCGAAAACTCTCCTGATCTATTCATCCGCTACACATTTCCCCGGTTACTTGATGAGTCACGGGAAGCTGTAGCAAAGTTGCTCAATGCTCCTACGGATACCGTGGTCTTTGTACCAAATGCTACCACAGGAGTGAATACCGTTCTCCGAAATCTAGTCTGGAACGAGGATGGCAAAGACGAAGTGCTTTACTTTTCTACCATTTACGGTTCCTGTGGCTTAACAGTACGTGGTCTTGGAAGACCCTAACTTCCCCTTTCCAGTCGAACCTTGTGCTTTGATCGCTCAGAAACCTAATCGAGAGATTCTGACAAATTTTTAGGTTGAATACGTTTCTGAAGTTAATAATGGCCGTATGGTTGGGAGGAAAATCGACATTTTATACCCTATCGAGGATGCAAGCCTCGTCGAAGCTTTCGAGAAGGGCATTGCAGCCTCGAAAGCCGAAGGCAAACGACCTCGTGTGGCGATATTCGACACAATTACGTCGGTGCCAGGTCTACGGGTTCCCTTCGAAAGTCTCGTGTCTATATGCCGCAAAGAAGAAATATATTCTCTAATTGATGGGGCTCACTGCGTTGGGCATATACCAATAGATCTTTCCAAGCTGGATCCGGACTTCTTTGTGAGCAATTGTCACAAATGGCTTCATGTACCGCGTGGTTGTGCCGTATTCTACGTTCCCAAAAAACACCAGGATTTGATGAGGTCATCTTTACCAACGTCGCATGGTTTCGTTGCCAGAGGTACAGGTTTTGTAAACCCATTACCGCCAAGCGCGAAGAGTTCCTTCGTGAACCAATTTGAGTTCGTCGGTACCATTGATAACACTAACTACCTTTGTGTTGCGGAAGCTATTAAGTGGCGTCAAGAAGTTTGTGGTGGTGAAAAGGCAATTACAGACTATTGCAAAAACCTAAGCAAAGAAGGAGGTGCGCTTGTTGCCCAGATACTTGGGACAGAGGTGATGGATAACAGCACAAACACCTTGACAGATTGCTCTCTCATCAACGTTTTGTTACCAATCACGATTGGCGAGGAAACGGTCGAGGGCATGGTCACTGTTTCAGAGAGTAATAAAATGAAGGCTTACCTCTGGATGGTCGATACGCTGATGAAGGACTACAATACATGGATTATGATAGCTTACCTCGAAGGTAAATGGTGGACGCGGCTCAGGTGAGTAAATTTCTTGTTTTTTTGATGTGCAAAGTTAACTTTCATCCACCCGTAGTGCCCAAGTCTACCTCGATATGGAAGACTTCGAATGGGCTGGACGAACACTCAAGGAACTCTGTATGAGAGTCGGGAACGGAGACTATCTTCGTTCTGGAGAATAAGCAGGGTGATGTCGAATTTGACTGGACGATTGTCATAGTGAAACACTCGGCAATACTTTGACATGGTTGGACTAGATGTCGCCTCACATATTTATTTACAGTATCTAGCTCCGCTACCGTGTTTCCTATCTATATAGATCTTATCCAACGAATCTTCGTCAAGATTCAACTAAAGTACGATGATATGTACAGTCATGCATGTCGATGTCATGTCACATAATTCGTTATGGGAGAATGGTTTAGTGCCAACGAGCTGTTACTGTATCTCCGCCCAAGTACTATGTCTCTACCCCGCACCTTCATGTGCAAGTTCACGTACAATATATATAAGCTACTCATCGTTCGTTGAAACCTTGCTACAATCTATTCTTTTGTATCCTGGACGGAAATGAAAAGATGCATCCGTATCTGGTGTCAATCAGACTAGCTCATACTCTCTGTTGCGGACGGATACTTCTTGTGGATACGCTAAAAGCGCCACTCTCTTGCTAAAAGTCTCGCGCAAGAGCTCGGAGCTCGCGTTATGATACTCTTGCCTGCCATACTTGTCTTTCGATATTCTTATTTGACATGTAGCGTATTTCAGGATCTGCCGACCGTTGACACATTTTTGAGTAGTAATACTCTTGCGAGACTACTCTCCGAATGCTCTCGAATCAGAGGTCTGTATTCACTGATAATCATGGCTTCCAAATACCCATTGGGTATATGTTTCTATCAGCATGTGTTTCCTGATTTTATACTTTCAGTTGCAAGTGCATGCAGTAAAGTCACTAGTCGGCTGAAGATCTGATGCACGGAAGTACCACTTGATACATTAATGCACCAACAACCCTCAGCAGTGTTTTGTTTTTAGTTCGTCCGTTCGTGTCAATCATCGCTCAGGCTTTCTTTTCTTCTTTGAATATTTGAAGTTGGACTTGATCCAGTGATCATCTTTCACATAACACGTCCATCAGATCGTCGTTTGAACTACCCTGACAACAATGTCAAGAAATGCAATGGTTAACGATAGACCTCATGCTTCGAAGAATTCGGGGCCAGATGATAGACAGGATGGATGGGTACCAAAATTGAGAAGAATGAGAAAGGGTTTGCTGAGCCGCCAGTCTTCTGTGAATACTCCGACGAGATCAGAGACAGTGAGCGGTGCTCCTCGAACAAATCCCGTCCGAAAGCATCCTAGCATTCAGGATCGCACACGCCCACCACCTTCGCATCTCAATGGTGGCAGAAGGACGAATCTTCCAGGGATGGATAATCTTCCGCCCGGCGCAACTGCGTCGACTTCTCGACCTCCAGTTAGCCGTTCAGCATCTATCCGACGAACACTCTCACGAACATTTTCCCGCAAGGGAAAGAGATCCAACTCACCACAACCGGATGACATCAAAATGACGGGAACTTCTACTCCCTCCGAAGCATCAAGAAGATCTAACTCCATCATGCGACGATTTTCTCGCCGTGGAAGCGTCCAAGGTAGTAAAAAGCCGCCACGAACAGCAGACAATGCTGAAAGCAAAAGGCCGCCAAGAACAGCAGACAACGCCAGTTTCGTCAAGAAGATGATGTCAAACTCATCACTACGATCAAACTACGTTGCCAAATCTCCTACTGCTGAAACACAACGACCACCTACTTTCATCAAGAAAGTGCTCTCAAACTCATCCCTCCGATCAAGCCAAAATCCTGTATCTCCTACTTTCTCTTCGTCTCTTACAGCGGCTGAAACAAATCAATCGTCTCAGGCGGGCATCTTTACGGATAAAGCAATCGAGGTAGCTCTTGACTCGCCTACTTTACCTGTGCCAGAGACTACCGTATCTGAGGGATCCGGGACGACCACAACGACGACAAGAATAGCCATTCTTCCTACCCATACTCCAGCGGCAAGTTCAATTCCACCACCAGAGACAGTATCCTCGCCACTCCAACCCGCAGCACCTGATGCTCCTCTCCAAAGGACAACAGCCTCTGGACCAGCTCTTTTGCCCACTACAACAGCGACATCTGGCCCAGCTCTTTTCCCCACTACAACAAACACCACCACCACCACCGCTCCCTCCACACCTGCCCCCCAAGCCCCAGCAACCAAATCCGTCCCCCCTTCCCGCTTCTCCTCCCTCAAACGCACCTTCTCCCGCACCCAATCCCAATCCGACTCTCCCCAACCCCCCAAACCCCAACGCACCCCCTCCACCAAATCCTACTTCACCCTCGGCTCCGACTCCCCCGCGGTCCCACACCGCACCCCCTCCACCACCTCCGCATCCGCCTCCACACCCCAATGCATCCCCCGCACCAAATCCCAACCGCCTTTACCCCGCGTACCGAAATCCAAATCTAAATCTATCAACAGCTCTCTTGCTTCTTCTACGCGCAGCAACACTAACACCGCGTACTCCAACTCTATACAAACCCAACAAAACACAGACGAGAAAAAATCCCACTTCTTCAAATCTTTTCCTAATCTCATGATGGATGTGGGATATGATTATGAGTATGAGTATGAGAATTACTACGTCCCGTACGAGAGTTTCCGGCCTGTGTCTACGATTCTGGAGGGGCAGGTTGGGAGGAGCGATTTTGAGGTTTTTGTGGAGGGGGCGGGGAGGGAGGCGAGGAGGGAGGGGGTTAGGGTTGTGGGTGCTGCGGGGAGGGCCGAGGGGAATGGAAAGGAGGAACAGAGTCAGAGGAGTGGGTTTACGGGGTTTAGTTTTATGAGGGGGGATGATGGGGGGTGGATGAGGGGGAGTGCAAGTGGAGGGAGTGTGAAGAGTGGGGGAGGGGGAGGGGTTTGGGGGAGTTTGAGAAGGAGGGGGAGTACGGCTGTTGCGCCGACGAAGGAGACGGTGGAGAGGAAGGGGAGTTTGGTTGTTAAGAGGAAGAGGGAGAGGCAGATGCCGGTGGCGAGGGGGTTGGAGAGGTATAATACTTCGGTTGTGGCTGCTTGATCTTTGGATGTGTTATAGTTTTCTTTTGTTTTCTTCTGTTTTGTTTGGTACTGTTCCTGGAGAACCAGAATAGAGGTGTTGCGAACCGGGGGAGGTGTAATGTAATGAAGTTAGATACTAAAAAATGTAGATGGATATTTGCATAATTGATACCATCGCGGCTCACTTGAGGGTGTTTGATTCGCTTGGTGACTGAGAAATGCATCACATAACTAGTCAATGCTTTGTTTGCTGCTAGTGCCAGTACTGTATCTACTCTGATGCTTCGAAATTCAAATCACCTCAACATCATCAAACCACCATGGTGAAAGACAGTTCCATATGATATAAACTACTCAATTCTCACCACATGCACGGAGATGACGACCAAGACAATGTAATGATAGCGAGGTTTATTTCTAATAATATGTAGTCTTCTAAGATGAGGTATAAACCTACTCACCCAACAACACATCATCTGATCCGAACTCCCAAACCCTTTTTATCCTCTTGTCTCATGCTCACAAAAAGCTACGAGTAATAATAACCCTAAGTAGAGTAGTAAAAGTAATCATCTTCTGAACTCTTCCGCAAACATACTGTCTACTAACTCGCCACCACGAATGGATAGAACCGAAAGGAGGGTATCGGATAACTGTTGTTTTCGTTAGCATTCTCATCACCCACATAAAGAAAGAAATACTTACCCCATGCGTCCCCTCATTACAACCCTGCAACCAAATCCCCGCCCCCCTCTTCACCGCGCCCTCCCTCACCAAAACCCTATAATCCCTCCCCACCCTCCAGCCCTCCTCCCCTACTGGCCTCAATCCCTCACACCCCTCCAACATACGCACATGCGCATCCCTGCGGTACCCCGTCGCTGCAAATACATAGTCCACATTCATAACCTCATCCTCTCCATCTTTACCCTCAGCAAGTTTCTCCGAGCTCGAGTTTTTCACTACCAGTTCCAAACCGTCTTTCCCCGCTGACGCTGAAGTCACGATTCTGTTTGTGAGAATCTGGGCGCGGGGAGCGGTGGAGGAGGATTCGCACCGGATGCGCTGCATGTAGAGTTTTTCGTACAGGTGCTCGAGGAGCTCGAGACGCACGACGCCGTAGTTGGTTGCGCGGTCGGCTTTGATGGAGGAGGCGCGGAGGGCGGCGGGGGCGTTGAAGATGGTGTCGGTGCGTTCGGGGTCGAAGATTTCGTTTACGCTTTGGGGGGTGGTTAGTTTATTTTTCCGGGTGTTAGGAGGGTGACTTTCGTGGGAAGGAGAGGGGGATGAATGGAAAGAAGAGAAACATACAAAGGACTATCATCACTGGGTCTCAGACTACTCCCCTTAACAAGCAACTTCACCTCCGTATCATCGAAACGTTCCCAAAGATCGTTAAAAATCTCCGCGGCACTCTGTCCGCTGCCCACAACCGCAAAACGCAGCTTTCTCCCAGAAGCTTTCTGGTCTGCGGCAATTTTCGTGATGGCATTCGCGTATTGAGAGGAGTGCGAGACGCGGGGGATGTTTTGAAGCGTAGCTGGAAGAGAGGGTTGCCCGCCTACTGCAATCACCACATTACGTGCCGCATACGTGACCTGCTCACCCGAGGACGCATCACTAGACATGACCTCGAAGGCGCCAATTTTCCCGCCCTGGCTGTCCTCTGGGACCACAGAGCGCACTTCGCTGCCGTAGCGCACACAGCCGTCTTTTTCGAAGTGGCTGGCGCACCAGCGGAGGTAGTCTTCGTATTCCATGCGGCTGGGAAGGAAAGTCGATAGGTTGATGAAGGTGTTCAGACGGTTCTTGCAGTGCAGGTAATTGATGAAAGTGAATTTCGAGCGGGGGTTCCGCGGGGTAGCGAGATCTTTGAGGAATGAGATTTGCATTTTTGCGGAGGGCAGCTGCATCCCGCTGTGCCAGGCAAATTGGGGCTGTTTCTCTAAGAAGAGGACCCGGGGAGCGGGGTGGTTGGAGGGAGTGAGGTCGTGCAGAGCGATGGCGATGGCGAGGGATGCGGGGCCGAAGCCGATACAGATGAGGTCGAGAGGCTCGGTGGAATTTGGCGAGGAAGTGATGTGAGAGTTGGTCTTGTTAGACGAGGAGAGGGAGAGATTGGACATCTTGAGATTAGATAGAACAGTTTCTCCGTTGATCGTCGCAGGGTGCATGACTTCCGGAGAAGTGCTGATAGCTGATGGTGCCATTTTGCCTAAATCTTCGTCGACTCTAACCTTCTCGAAAAGGTACAAATAACTCGATTTGACTGCTGATTCGCCTTTTTAGAGTATAATCGAAAGTCGTGGGTTTTCAAAGTCGAATATGCTCGTTGTCGCGTCTCAAGATTTCCCGCAAAAGTACAATTTCGCCCAAAATTCACACAGTACTCGGGAGTAACAAAAATCCCCAAGAAAAGCAAGAGAAAACTCGTCTTTCCTTCAAAGTTCTGTCTCTAGCCCAAAAAATCGTACTTTTCCCAAGTATCCTCCTGTACAGCTACCTCCCGCAGCAAAGTGCTTTGAAATGCTCGACCTCTGATTGGAAACTCAAAAAATGCCCTTTGTGCAGCCCAAGTCACGTTTTCGCAAACAAACCTGGAAAATGCAAGAAGGCGATGCAGATAATAGTGCAACGTGCCGTACAAGTAACGAGTATCGGGGAATAAATGAGTGCTTTTTTGTGATGTTCGTGCTGGCGCTTTTTATGTTTCTTATGTCGCTTGCGTCATGTAATTGGCCCTGTACGGGAATGAACTACCTTAGCGACGAAGTGACGAAGTGAGTCTGGAAAAGCCGCACGATAGATGAATGAATGACGAATAGTACCTTTAGGCGCGTGGATTTTGGACGGATCTTGCAATTTATATCCGGGATGGGGATGGTGAGATGACGATGAGATTGCTCGGGATGATCGTATGGGCTGTTTTGGGATATGCTGCGTTGTCATACAATGTAGAAGGTTGGGAAGGACTGTTCGTGATTTGGCTCGAGAACAGGGAACCAAGTCGTCGACGTCGATGTTGGATAGGTACTGTCTGTACCCGAAGACTAAGTAAGGTAGGTGACACAAAATCGTTCGAGCGTGGGGATATTATAGTCTATATACTCTATACACTATGTGAGACGGGACTTGTGAAGGCAGAATTGTGTAATGGAATGAATATGCTCAAAATGGGGGCCGTCAAGCTCATATGTACATTCACATGAATTCATGCCATTGGCTGATCTTTGCTCGGAGATATAATGTCTCCTTTGGGAATCCTTCAGCGAGCATTTTTATGGGGCAACATGGACGACGAAGAGAAGACCGAGATCGTCCCCGGGATGAGGTCGGTTCTACAAGTATCATGACAGCAACGACGGTACGACCTTGGGAGTCATGGTTCGCTTTCTTTGCCAATGTTGCATCGACCAGACAGCAATTCACAATTCTACAAATTCGGTATGTATATGGCTCATTCTAGACACCGCTGCGTATATGTAGATGTCGCTGATGACGACGTCTTCTGCGAACCGTTACCATTGCACGTGAAGATCTCCATGCTGCGATGACAGGCAATTGCAGCCGCCAATGAAGGACATAAATGCTGTTCCTTTGCTCATTGACTGTGAGAATTCCCCACTCAATGCCAAGACAAATTATCTGATCCGTCTCCTTAACCTTTTCCAGCTTGCTCCGCATTTATCCGCTGCTTTTCCCGTACAATTGCCAGAAATCCCTCGATATACCGACATCGGCAGCGTCATTCCTGTTTTCAGATCAAAAACAAGGTGGGAGCAGCTCTACATCCTGCAGGTTAAGTCGTTGCCAAGAGCGAAAATTTTTATCAGATGGAAAAGATAATCATGATCCTGGTCGGAAGAGAGATTAGATGCAGATTATATGGTCATGGTTGCAGATCTACTAAGGTACGTTAGGAAAGTGGGAATAAGCCATGGACTGAGGATTCCTGTCTCTTCCTTCCCTAGATGGAGAACGGTATGAAAAACATTCAGCAGACGGACGCGGCTTGGTCGGCGTATTTCGTAATGACAGAGAATAGGATGGAGATAGTGGGGTCACCACGTAAGAGGGATATGTAAAAATGTGGGTGCCTGTATGCATGAAGGTTGTTCGACAATCCACTCATCCCGAAGTTCGTAGAACTGCTCCAGCACGCTGAAGCACGTCTGATCACATACAGTAAGTAGTGTGTTCTTCCATCAGCCCGAGTATGATCGGTCGTACGAGCATCTGTGAAGTATGATCATATCTTGCCCAACCTAGATGCAGACTGATTAGCCGTACGATTCCTACCAATATTGGCCCAATTTATCCCTCATCAACCCGGGCAGGTTGGAATAGAGTTTGCTACTTTGTGCATCTTGTGATTTGTAGAAAAACTGTGGTCAGCTGCGAGCTTTCTGTTGTGCTTCGTAAAGCAGCGCGATGTCCTTCTAACGGACTTGATCCAGTTGCTAAGACTATGTCGTCCTACAATACTTTCATGCGACTTTGTGTGACAAAACAAAACATGCGAAGAATGACCTCGTTTTCCTCGGCCCTCCTGACACTCAGTATTTCCTCAGAGTCTCACGCAACGGCAGTCGTATATAACCTAGCGTTCGGAGGCTCTAAGCTAATCAGCCTTGTAGCACCGTAAATGCAAGAAAGTTTCTTCACTGGAAGACTCCCGACATAATATTCCTAGGGAAGTCCCTTGTGGGGAATGGTGACCTGCGTCGGCAATGAAAGTCTTACCACGAGGTTTGTACCTGAAGGTACTGACAAGTTACAACAGATCTCGGGACCGATGTCTAGTGTACTGGTACTGAACTAGGTGAGATAGAAAGAAAGGTCCACAGTCCTCAGTGAACCTTGTAGAATCTCAGAGGTATGAGTAATGTCCCGGTCTCCATAACGAATAGATAGCTAGTTAGATCAAGTCGACGAAGACAACAGGTCGGCCAGAGACCCTAAGAATTTCGTGAGTGGTTCAACTGCAAGCACGTTAGGGAAAGCAACACAGTCTAGAGCTCGTGGTAAAAGCAACAAAATGTGACAAGTAAGGATTAGTTTCGCTGCTCTCATGTATGCTGTCATCGTCATGTAAGATCTACACAAACTCTGCTGTTAGTTACACACTTGCTCCGTGAACGGTTCAGAAGCCGCGGGATGATACGATCTGATTAGATGAAAATTTCAATCTGATAAGATTGTGAAAAAGTCGTCCCACTATATTTCATCCTTGTTGCATTCTGCGAAGCTCGCGATGCTGGTTGGTTGGCAGTGCATTAGGGAGGTCCCCGCGCGCTGAAGATCTTGCATAAAGGGCGCCGAGCTCGATTTTGTTTACCGAAGGTAGAGATCTTTTGAGTAAGGTGCGAGCAATGCAGGTAATAATGTGATCCGAAAAGCTCCCTCAACATACAATCAAAGCAATTGCATTCGAGAGGCCCTCGCAAAAGAGAAACAGGCTTGATTCTTGATGGTTGGGTTTTTGTTGATGGTTGAAATGGAAATGTGACCGAAGTTGTGCAGAGAGGGAAGAGAGAAGAGCAAGTAAAAGCACGGTCTTTCGCTTGTGGCGCTTGTGGCGTTCTGCATTACTGTAGAAACCGTGGAAACCGTGGAAACCTAGAATTTTCCCGTTTTCAATAAATTCGATCAATGACACCATCACTCCTCCACCGTTCGCTCAATCATCAGCACTGTGCCACGCAGAGCTACAATTGCCTGCCATTCTCATACCTCTCTAGACGTTCTATATACAAGACTCCGAGATGTAGATAATATCTCCCCTACATCAACCTCAGTCGCGCTCATCCTCAGCCTGCCATTTGTTTGTATCATCGAACAGCCCACCAACACACAGCCATGAAGCACCCGCACCTTCCACGCCTCTCCACTTTTGAATTTTATCTCCGCTCGTGACAGGGCTGGTGCTAGGAGCCATGTACTTTGTAGAACCACGAACCCATTGGCCAATCTCCTTCTACTCCGTTCATTCATATTCGCGTCCACATTATTCGCGCACCTGAACCAAAAGTTTTTTCTTGCTCTACCATGACTAATCAGCTTTGGCACTAACCATCTTCCACCACACCAGCATAGTAGCCTTAAGTACCGGTACTTGCCTACATTCCGTCAATCCACGTGAAAGTCAAGAATACGAAGGTCGTTGCAAAATAACTGATACTCCTTCACAAAGGGTTCACAAGGACGACGATAACATGAACTGTCGTTGAAACCTTCGGTTTGTCAGCGCCCTCTTCCCGGCAAAAGCATTGGCATCTACCCTATATATATCTCGGGTCTGGGTTATGAGGATTGCCGTTCGATACTATCCATCATGGATGAGAACTCCTCAAGATTGAACGATCCGCCGAGCGTATTGGCTGGACCACAACTACTGCATGATCTCATTCAATGGAACGCGCATCCAAACGCATGTGCTCTCGATTTCATCCTGCAAAAGAGACGAGAAACCTATCGTTATCAAGATATCCAAGCTTGTGTGGCAGCGCTTGTTACACGAATTCAGGTCACGCTTGAACAGAGCAGATTACGCACACAGCGGCAGCACATTGTTCCCATACTACTGCCACAGTCTCCTGCGCTTTACATATCCGAACTCGCCATACTGCAGTCTGGAGGCGCTTTCTGTCCTATCAACCTCGATGCGCCAAAGGATAGGATTAAGTTTGTTGTGGGCGATGTTTCCGCCGATATAATCATAACTACGGCAGAGTTTCAACATGTCGTATCGTGGGAAAATGGGCCTCAGGTCGTTGTTGTCGACGAATTCCCCTCCATTCCATTAGAGACGGAGAAATACGTCCCATCACGTGAGACTACCCCTAACGATCTTGCATATGTCATGTACACCTCTGGGTCAAGCGGGACTCCCAAGGGAGTTGCAGTCAGCCACCTAGCTGTCTCACAATCTCTATTAGCACATGAGAATATAGTTCCATCATTCGATCGATTTCTGCAATTCGCTGCACCATCCTTTGATGTTTCTGTGTTCGAGATTTTCTTCCCTTTCATCAGAGGTCGCACCCTGGTTGGATGTGACCGAAGTCAGCTACTTAATGACCTCCAGGGCATGATCAATAAACTGGAGATAGATGCAGCAGAACTGACCCCGACAGTTGTTGGCGCCCTTCTGCGGAAAAGATCCAATGTTCCTGGTTTGAAACTCTTGATGACAATTGGAGAAATGCTGACAAGACCAATTGTGGAAGAGTTTGGGGGATCTGAAACGCGTGAAAGCATACTTTACGGAATGTACGGGCCAACTGAGGCAGCAATACACTGTACAGTCTATCCAAAGATGCAAGCGAATACCAAGTACAACAACATCGGTGTTCCATTCGAAACGGTGTCCGCCTTCATTGCCAAAGCGAGTTCTACATCAGGAAAAGAAGACGAGATCATATTGCTCCCGCGCGGTGAGCTTGGAGAACTAGTTCTTGGAGGTGCGCAACTTGCACAAGGCTACCTCAATCGCGAGGAACAGAACAGAGCCGCATTTATAAATGTGGATGGTAAGAAGTACTATAGAACTGGCGATAAGGCCCGGATACTTACAGATGGAAGCATTGAAATTCATGGCCGGATGAGTGCTGGACAAGTCAAACTGAGAGGTCAAAGGGTTGAACTTGGGGAAATAGAAGATGCCGTGTATAAACACTCAGGGATCAAGACAGTAGTAGCTGTGGTGCTTGGCACTGTTCTTGTGGCCTTTGCTCTCGTCGATGATAGCAGGATCCAGCCAGAGGAAGTACTTCATACCTGCTCTCGGTGGCTACCTAATTTCATGGTCCCCAGTGAAGTTGTACTCCTTGATCAATTTCCCTACCTACCATCTGGCAAAGTGGACAAGCGGAAGTTAGAATTTGATTATCAGCAAAACCGAGAACTCGCGGATGACACAGTCGAATCTACACTGGTTGAGGCTCGAGTAAGAGAAGCCTTGGAAGAGGTGATAGGGTCATTTCCATCAGGTATGCGACTTGCCGCTGCAGGCGTTGACTCCTTAGTCGCAATTAAGGTCGCTAGCGGGCTTCGATCTCGGGGTTTTGAGGTAACTACAATTTCAGTATTGCAAGCAGAGACATTCAGCTCTCTTGTTCAGATTTGTGAAACATCTACCAGTGAAGCATCTTCAACTACAATCAGTACGCCAATCACCGACGAAGAAGCATATATTACTGTTCAGAATAACGATGAAGATTTCGAGATTACCTTACCATGCACGCCGCTGCAGAATGCAATGCTTGCCGAGACAGCATTGAATAAACGAGCATATAGAAACTGGGTGGAAATAGAATTACCTGGAATGCTTGACCCCGAACATATTCGAAAAACATTACACAGTCTTGCCATGCATAATCCGATTCTCAGAACTGGATTTTCGGAATCATCCGACGCACAGGGTTACGTTCAATTGGTTTGGAAAGCTTTTCCAGACTCCAATATCGAGGAAGTGGAGACTTTTACATACGAATTCGATGATGCGAGGGATATTTCACTGGATCATCCGGTTAGCTGGGAGATCCTTGCCGGAGAAGTGAGCAGTAAGCTCCTGCTGCATATTCATCATGCACTTTATGACGCATGGTCGCTGGAACTCATGCTGGACGATCTTGAATTGCTTCTTAGAAGTGAATCACTGCCTGCTCGGCCATCTTTCGCAGAATTCGTGTATGGATATATCGATGAGCCATTTTCCATTGACACTTGGGAATCGAAAGATTATTGGAAAGATCACTTGGCAGATCTTGAACTGAGGCATATGCCAAATTTCAACGTCACCAAGAACCATGGTACGGGATTGGCTGTAGCACACCACTCAACTCAGCTTGATACTTCCATGATCGAGAATGCTGCAAAAAGTTTGTCCGTAAGCCCTCAAGCCATATTTCAAGCTGCTTACTCTCTTATTCTGAGCTCTTACTTGGGATCATCGGATATTTGCTTCGGTACCGTTTTTTCTGGCAGAACACTTTCTATTCGGGGCATTGAGAACATCGTAGGGCCATGTCTCACGACTTTACCCATTCGTGTTGATATCTCAACAATTTCGACCCTCCGAGATCTAGTGGAAGACTTGAATCATACAACAAGAAAGCACCTTGGACATAGCAACACTCCGCTGCGTGATATTCAATCTGCGATCGGCGTTGAGCCCCGCCAAACACTTTTTGACACACTCCTGATTTGGCAGCAGACTCTCCACAGCTATGATCATACAAGAGAGCACGTTGTGCTTGTTGACCAGGTAGACCAGCTTGAGTTCAACTTAACATTGGAAATTACTCCTACGAGAAGCAATGTCCATCTCAAGGCAAACTTCGAAAAGTCGATTTTTCCATCATCTCAGATTGACCTTTTGCTGCATCAAGTGGAACAAGTCGCGAAGGTCATCCTCGAAAATTCAACCGAAGCTCTGAACAATGTCTTCGAAAAACTTCACCCCAGCGTTCTTTCCATCGAAAACCCCACCCCGAATACAGCTCTAGGATCAGAAACCCTCTCTTCGCCTGTCGAAAGAATTGCTCAAGAAGACCCTGAACGCCCGGCAATTGCCTTCGCCGAATCGATCGATTTCGAAGCTTCGAATATTCAATACATGACTTACGGCTCATTGAATCGTCGTGCTAATCAGTTCGCTCACTACATGGCCGATAACTGTGTTCTTCCAAATGAGATAGTTTGCATATGTTTAGAGAAGAGTCACGACTTTTATGCCTCTGTCCTAGCAACTACCAAAATAGGTGCAGGCTATTTACCGGTTACCCCAGATGTGCCACAGGAGCGATTACGCCATATCCTACTGGAAGCAAAGGTCAAGTTATTGATAGGAAACTCCAGGTCAGCGTCTTTGCCGCAGGACTTCGCGGACGTGAGAAAGCTCTACTTAGATGAGGTCGATTGGTCATCCTTTCCAGTCGAAGACTTACCGCCAGCCTTCAATCCGGACTATCTCTCATACTGTGTTTTTACTTCAGGCAGTACCGGCACACCAAAAGGTGTGATGGTCACACAAGGCAATCTTGTCAGCAATTTGGACGTACTAGTAGATCTTTATCCGGCATCGAAAGACTCTCGCCTCCTCCAAGCATGTTCCCAAGCTTTTGATGTTTCTGTCTTCGAGATTTTCTTCACTTGGCGAATTGGTGGCTGTCTATGCTCCGCGACGAAAGATGTTCTATTTCGGGATATTGAACACGCTATTCGAGTTCTCGATGTGACCCACTTGAGCTTGACACCAACTGTGGCTGCTCTCATCGATTCTCAGAACGTGCCGAAAGTTGAGTTCTTGGTCACTGCGGGAGAAGCAGTTACGCAAAAGGTGTTCAATATGTGGGCGGATCATGGCCTCTACCAAGGCTATGGACCGAGCGAGACTACAAACATTTGCACTGTCAAATCTAAGGTATCGCAAACCGACTACATCAACAATATTGGACATCCATTTCGGAATACTTCGGCCTTCGTGCTCGCTCGTACCCCGGAGTTTCAACTTGTCCCAAGAGGTGGCGAAGGAGAATTCTGCTTTGGTGGTTCGCAAGTCTTCCGAGGATACATGGACCGAGTGCAAGAAGAGGGAAAGATCATTGATCACCCAGAATTTGGCCGTTTGTATAGAAGTGGTGACTTCGGTCGGTTGATGCCTGATGGTTCTCTTGCTTTTACAGGAAGGAAAGATGATCAAGTGAAGATACGCGGACAGCGTGTTGAGCTTGGAGAAATCAGCAGCATCCTTCTATCATTGCCATATGTTCTCGACTGTGTAACTATGGTGATCACAAGTGAGGACAATTCGCAGCGCCTGGTGTGCTTCTGGGCTCTCACTTCGAATGATTCCGAAAACTCCTCTCTCGATGCACTTACTCCAGACCAGACAACAATTCAAAGTCTCTACAAGGAACTCCAGTCAAGGCTGCCTCATTACATGGTGCCGTCTGCTCTCATACCAGTTTCGCAGCTTCCTTCAACACCACAAGGCAAAATTGACAAGCGCCGGTTGGTAAACTTATACCAAACCCTGGACTTAAGTTACTTGAATTTGACTATAATGGAGTCAAGGTCTGCTCTAGATCACAATTGGACTGAATTTGAGCTCGAAATACGCAATGTCCTGTCTAAGGTCACTAGTTATCCCGTTGACGATATCAATCCAGAC
Source organism: Rutstroemia sp. NJR-2017a WRK4 (assembly GCA_002946385.1). NCBI lineage: Eukaryota > Fungi > Ascomycota > Leotiomycetes > Helotiales > Rutstroemiaceae > Rutstroemia > Rutstroemia sp. NJR-2017a WRK4. The sequence continues at coordinate 459,413 of NJPR01000063.1, forward strand.
ACTTCGTTCTTCAGTCTAGGCATCGATTCGATATCAGCCGTGAAGTTCTCAAAATACCTTCGCGACATGACTGGTAGACAAGTTGAGATCTCTGATATCCTCAAACACTCATCTGTAGTGAGATTGGCGGAGAGAATGTCAGCATTCCAGGAAATGGATAGTCACGTCCCATCTAGTACTGAGAGTTCATTCAATTTTGATTCGAACTTCATGAGATCGACCATGGAAGATTTTACCCAAATGGGCATTGTGGTTGAGACTATCACACCCTGTACTCCTCTTCAAGAGGCCATGCTTTCAGCTGCGGAATCGTCATCACGGAGCGCCTACAGCAACCATGTATTGCTCAATATCTCCGGTGATATACAAAAGCTTTGTGCTTGCTGGCAAGAAATGGTGAAAAGACATGAAATTCTTCGCACATGTTTTCTTGCAACAGATATGCCCCAGTTTGCTTACGTTCAGGCTGTGCTGAAGGACTTTCGGATAGATTTTGGCTCATTGGAGGCAAGCACCAGAGACGACGCTATTCATGAGGTGCAGATGCGACCTGCAAAAAGTCAATATGCACCGCCCTACACAATCGATATTCTTCAGTTGGCTGGCCAGACAAAGATGATTGTATCAATGCATCATGCTCTCTATGATGGGGTCGCACTGGCTGTGCTTTATGAGGAAGTGGAGAACCTGTATCATCAATCACAATTAGCCCCAAGTTTATCTTTCACTCCATTCTTAAAGTACATGACGACTACGGATTCCAACTCTTCTGATCAGTTCTGGCAAGAATGCTTGAGAGGATACTTTCCGGTCTCCCTAGAGAGCATCTCTGAGACTGCCATATCTCAGCAAACTGGCTCTCGAGTTCAAAAACTGTGCGCCAAAGTCGCGCTTAGTTGGATTGAGAAATACACCAGGAAGAATAATACCACTATTCTCTCTCTCTTCCATGCTGTCTGGACTAAAATACTATCTCAATTGCTCTCAAGTACGGATGTTTGTTTTGGCAACGTTGTCAGTGGTCGCACCGTGCCAGTGGACGGCGTTGAGCGGCTGGTCGCGCCATGTTTCAATACTATTCCGACGAGAGTCAAAGACATCCATAAGCTTACTTACCTCGAGACCTTCCGAAACCTTCAGTCATTCAACGCAAATTCTCTAGCATTTCAGTTAACCCCACTTCGACGACTCCAAACCAAATTCAGCCCTGACGGCTCACGTTTATTTGATACCCTTTTTATTTTGCAGCAACCACCGAAAGACTTAGACTCATCCATCTGGTCAATAGAAGACGATGTTGGCGCCATGGATTTTCCCCTTGTTTGCGAGGTTGTCCCGAGACATAGCGATGATACCCTTGAGATTATTCTTCATTCACATTTTTCACATATTTCCGAGGAAGGAGCAGATAAGATTCTGCAAGACTTTGACCGCATTATTCAAGCGGCATTGGAGAATCCAAGACAGCAGATTCTCAGCTCATCTGTGCGAGAGATCATAATGTCTAGATCCGAAGAGCGAGCACGCAAGACCGCATGTAATGCTAAACCGGAAACTCAAAGCTCCCCAATGAATCCAAAAGAGTTAGAGGTTCGAGATATCATCTCTGCATTCACAGATGTGCCTTCAGAAACAATCACGAGAGACGCAAGCATATTCCGGCTGGGTCTTGACAGTATTAGTGCTGTTCAAGTGGCTGCTCGTCTTAGAGCTCAGGGTTACACAATTCTTGCGAGTGATATTCTACAACGTCCCACAATCTCGCGGATTGCGGATTTCATATCTGCTCATGCAGAAAAGGAGACAAAAGAAGTAAAACAGTTTGATTTTGCCTCCTTTGACACCAAGTTCCGTGATATGGTTTGCTCGAAGCACGGCATTCCCCTAACAGATGTCGAATTTGTGAGACCTTGTACGGCTGTGCAAGCGGGTATGATCGCTCAGACCTTACATTCTGGAGGGCAAGATTACGTCAACAGCGTGACGCTTGAACTTTCGTCAGGCCACTCATTGGAAAAGGTCAAGCAAAGTTGGTCTGAAGTTTGCAAAGCTCATGAAATGCTGAGGACCGGATTTTCGCAGACTGATGATTCTATCTATCCTTTTGTTATGGTCACATACACGGCCCAATCTTTCACATTACCATGGTACGAAGGGCAGGAAGATATCCCTTTGGATAGTGTTGATCAAATACGACCGCCATGGAGTCTGAAGATCATAGAGCGCGGTGCTCGAACCCTTCTTCAATTGAAGGCACACCATGCTCTTTATGATGCTCAGTCAATGCAGATAATATTTTCTGACTTCGCTATCGCGTACAATTCAAGGAATCTTACAGCACGACCAAGCGTTAACCTACTTCTGGGACCAATTCTACAAGCGTCGGTGGTAGGCCAGGAAGAAAAGAGGTCATTTTGGGGACGAAGCGAGAACAGAATCGTCGTCAACAAATTTCCTGACTTAACGCCTCTACGTGTACTAGAAACAAATCACGCAGTTCAAGAACTCAAATCCGCTGTGCCAATGATAGAGTTGGAGAACACATGTCGCAAAATCGGTGTCACTGTGCAAGCTGCAGGGCAGGCTACCTGGGCACGATTACTGATGGCCTATACTGGAGAGAACGTCACAACATTCGGCATAACTCTTTCTGGAAGATCAGTATGTGATGCGGCAGACTCGATCGCGTTCCCGAGCATCGTAACACTACCGGTGAATTGTGATGTCACTGGCACCAATGCTGATTTATTATCGAGGACTATGGCTGGCAATGCTCAACTTCATGAGCACCAATTTACACCCCTTACATCCATTCAGAAGTGGGCAGGTTATCCAGAAGGGAAAATATTTGATACGCTTTTTGCCTACCAAAAGCTACCCGACAATGACAATGCATCAAACCCGCCCTGGAAGGTGATTGAAGAAAATGCAACGGTGGATTATGTGGTATCGTTAGAAATGCAGCCTAGCCTTGACGGTGCGTTGACACTCCGGCTAACCTTCAGGGACGACGTCGTTCCTTGGCCTCATGCCGACTTTATCTTGAGACAGTTTGACATGCTGCTTATGGACACGCTCCAAAATCCCTCCAATTCTTGCGATGTAGCACCGGAGGCAGTGGCAGAACTACTCTCTATTACGCCTGCTCAAGAGCCTGTCTTGCCAGATTCAATCACTCTACTTCATGAGTATGTTGAGAGAGGCGCCAAATTATGGCCTAGCAAGCCTGCATTAGAATTTGCAACATGTCTGGAGAAAAACAAGTTTGAAAGCCAAAAATGGACGTATGAGCAGCTGAATGCTGAAGCGAATAAAGTTGCGAACCTGGTCCAGAATCGGGGAGCAGTACCAGGAGAAATTGTTGCAGTTTGTTTCGACAAATGTCCGGAAGCTTCCTTCGCCATCATCGGTATCATGAAAGCGGGATGTGCTTACGTTGCACTTGATCCTAATGCTCCAGCCGATCGGTTAAATTTCATCATTGAAGATTCGTCCGCGAAGCTGGTCATTTCTGCCGGTCGACCAGCACAGAACCTTGGATCTTGCATGATTAAAAATGTTGTAGATCTGAGCGACTCAGCCGTGCTTCGAAATTGCACAACTGAACCTGTAAAGCTTCCAAGGCATATCTTACCTTCAGACATCTCCTATTGCCTTTACACATCTGGCACGACTGGTACACCCAAGGGATGCCTACTCACTCATGAGAATGCCGTACAAGCCATGCTTGCATTCCAAAGGCTCTTCGCCGGTCATTGGACCGAGGAGTCAAAGTGGTTGCAGTTTGCTTCTTTCCATTTTGATGTCAGTGTTCTGGAACAATTCTGGAGTTGGAGTGTAGGAATTTGTGTCGCTTCAGCACCGCGTGATCTAATTTTCGAGGATATCCCAGGAGCGATTCAACAACTCTGCATAACACACATTGATCTGACACCTAGTCTTGCGCGCCTTCTGCATCCAGACGATGTACCTACGTTGTGGAAAGGTGTGTTTATCACTGGAGGAGAACAACTCAAGCAAGAAATCCTGGATGTATGGGGCGAGAAGGGCTGTATCTACAACGGTTATGGACCTACTGAAGCTACTATCGGAGTAACTATGTATCCACGAGTGCCAAAAGATGGCAAGCCATCAAATATTGGTCCGCAGTTCGTTAATGTGGGCTCATTTGTTCTGAAACCAGGCACTGAATTACCGGTTCTACGGGGCGGCATCGGTGAGCTTTGTGTTTCAGGAAAGCTGGTCGGTAAAGGGTATCTCAATCGTCCGGATTTAACGAGGGAGAGATTTCCAACTCTGACGCACTTCAATGAGCGGGTCTATCGTACTGGGGACCTTGTTCGCATCTTACACGATGGTACATTCCTCTTCCTCGGCCGAGCGGACGATCAAGTAAAACTCCGGGGCCAGCGTCTTGAACTGGGAGAGATCAATGAGGTTATCAAGAAGAGCAGAGATGATCTAGACGAAGTAGTCACATTGGTGCTGAAACATATCACGCAAGCAAAAGAACAACTTGTCACTTTCTTCGTATTGGCTGGCAAAAATCAATCTGATGCCGGCGAAGCAATTTCGGTCATGAGGGATGCTTGTAAAGCACGGCTGCCGGGATATATGGTTCCTACGCATTTCGTGCCTATCGAGGCTCTCCCCCTCAATGCGAATAACAAGGCAGACTCCAAACAACTCGCGGCACTGTACAACAAACTGACTGTAGAGGATCTCCAACGACTAAGGTCTTCGAACCGAAATGATACGGAATGGAATGATGCAGAAAAACGAGTCATTAATGTCATTGCCAGTGTCATGAGCGTGGAGGTATCCGTCCTAAGTCGCAGTTCTAACCTTTTCGAGCTGGGACTCGACTCAATCTCCATCATTAGCTTCTCTCGCGCCCTCCAAAACTCAGGCTACGAAAACGCAAAGCTATCCATCGTTAAAAGTAACCCCAATATCGGCCGTTTGGTTGAAGCAATCATAGCTGGAACTTTGGACCGCAGCAAGGAAACCGCACACATCGCTGCAACCCAAGAAATAGCAGCCTTCGCACAACGACATGTGGTTAATGTTTGTCGAGAATTGGGGGTGGAAGCCTCGGATGTTGAGAGTATCGCACCATGTACGCCTATGCAAGAGGGCATGATTTATAGGTTTCTTCAGAGTGAGAAGGCACTTTATTTTAACAAGTTCCGGTATCGTTTGGCGGATGGCGTCGACACAGAGAGGCTTATGAGCGCGTGGCGGTTGACTGTCACAAATCTTCAGGTCTTGAGGACAAAGTTTGTGGCAACTGATGATGGGTTTGCCCAGGTGGTTCTGAAGAGTGGAGATTTCTTTGCACATGAAGTGAACGATTATGAGACAATAGATAAATCTGTGGCGCTGAGGTCTCCCTGGTCTTTCGAAGTTTCAAGTTCGACTCGTGGTAGCATTGTGGATCTGAGAATCTTCCATGGGCTTTATGATGGTAATAGCATGGGAATGATGCTACGCTGTCTCTTGGATGCCTACAATGGCTCCGAAAATGTCCAATACGGTCCGTTGTTCCACTCGTCACTGCCTCACGGGCCTTTGGCGAAAGTCATAGGAGCTGAGGAGTTTTGGAAGAACCATCTCAAGACTTGGTCGCATCAACTGCTCACTGAGAAAGACAATGCCACAAACGATGTGAGAGTTTCTATGGAGCTCGAAAATCTCAAGGCGTTCGAAAAGGTGCGCAAGAACTTACAGGTTGCACCTCAGGCAATGATACAAGCAGCATGGGTATCCGTGATCCAGAAAATTATGTCCCCGCGCCTTACCATTGGCCTTGTTACATCTGGACGCGCTATGGACTTTGAAGGAGCTGAGAAAGTCATTGGACCGCTATTTAACACGGTGCCATTTAACGTTGACATCGTCTCCGGTACTGAAATGCAAAAGTTGATACAGCAGTGTCATGGCTTCAATATGAAGATGCAAGATTACCAACACACTCCCTTGAAAGATATTCAAAAATGGAGCTCAGCAAAGCCGGGCCAATCTTTGTTTGATACCCTCTTTGTGTTCCAGAGGGCAGAGATGGAAGAGGAAAGTTTTGCGAAGGAGCTGTGGGTGGAGATTGAAGATGATGATGAGAATATTGCAGATGTAAGTTACTCGTTAAGGAAGAATGCTCATGGTACTAATTTCTCGTAGTATCCGCTAGCATTCGAGGCTACGCTCAATCATGATAGCACGAAGTTGACTCTGACACTCGTTTCAAAAGGGGCGGTGATGACGACAAGTGAGGCGAATGACATTTTGGAGCAAGTGAGCGTCTCGATAGGGCATATTGTCGATGGTGAGAATGATGTGATCTCCACGAGCTTGCAGAACGATGCCTCGGAGACAACCGTAGATACGGCAGCGGAGAAGTCGCCTGCACTGGTGAACCATTCTCTGAACGATTTCCCATGGACCAAAGAAGCGCAAATCATCCGCACTGAGATTGCTAGTCTGGCTAAATTGGAGGAGGCCAATGTCCATGAGCACTCGTCGATTTTTGAACTTGGACTTGACAGTATCGACGTCATTAAACTGTCTTCCCGAATCAGAAATCAAGGTATTCAAATTCCAGTCAGCTTGATCATCAAGTGCCGGACTATCGCGAACATGTGCTCAAAGATTTCTACTTCGGATGAAATGCAAGAGGGTCATGCTCCTGGAAAGCGGCTTGAGGAACTACGGGGCCAGCTGAACGAATATTTACACAATCGACTACCGGATGATGTTGAGGATGTTTTGCCAGCTACACCACTGCAGCAGAGTATGGTGAACGAGATGATTAAATCTGGGTTCAAAAGATACTTCAATATTGAGGTATTCGAGTTGAATGAAGGTGTTAATGCAGCGGTGTTAAAAGAGGCAGTGGATTTAGTTGTTTCTCGGTCTCCAATTCTGAGGACTACTTTCGTGGAGGTGGATGATCCTCGATTGATTGTGAGCTATGCGCAGGTCGTCCATAGCGAACTACCAAAGGTTTCATTACCAATCAAGCCTGCTGGGACGGAAAATATCGACGACTTCATGGCGAGAGCCAATTCTGAACTCGTCTCCACGGCTTCCAATGATGGCGGTTTGTTCCAAGCACATTTTGTGACTGTCAAAGGTACGAGATTTATGATCATGGCCATCTCGCATGCACTCTATGATGGTCGATCTCTTCGAACAATTCATGAAGACATCACAAGAGCTTATCGCGGTGTTGAGATATCAAGACCGAATTCTTCACCCTTCCTTGAGCAAGTTTTCGAATCAACTACAGACGAGGCAAGAAACTTCTGGAAAAGTACGCTCTCAAACCTTCCAGTCGCTGTCCTTCCGAAGAAAGATTTGCAAGTACCTGAGTTACAAGTTGTTCATCGTCTGGAGAGGCAATCTAAAGTATCTCTCTCGAAAGTCGAAGCACTCTGCAAATCATCTCGCATCACGCTTCAGACATTAGGACAAACATGTTGGGCGCTAGTCCTGGCACAACTCATGGGGCAACTTGATGTCGTATTCGGCACCGTTCTTTCCTGCCGCGACACAGAAGAAGCTGATCAAGTTATGTTCCCTTTAATGAATACCGTCGCAGTACGATCGGTCCTGCATGGGACTTTTGGGGAAATGTTAAAGTATATGCAGGATATGAGCGACACCACTCGTCAATACCAGCATTTCCCGCTTGGAACTGCTCAAGCATACGCATTGGCATCTCGAAACGATATAACAAAAGACACTACACTCTTCGATACTCTCTTTATCTATCAAGGCCGCCGTCAGAATGAAGACGCAGATCCTTTGTATCGATCCGTGCAGGGTACGGCGGATGTTGAGTTCCCGATCTGTGTGGAGATTGAAATTGTTGATGATAAGTATTTAGCGTGGACGACGGCTTGTAAAGCGGTTGCAAGAGATGAGGAAGAAACTGTAGAATTACTGGATTCTTTAGATGCTGTTCTTGAGCGTATTGTTGATGATGTGGATGAGAATGTTATCACAACGGATGATGAGGGTGTTTCTGTTTGCGGACTACCTAAGTTTCAACTTCGCGACACGAATAGAGATTCTACAAGCAAGCGACCGAGAGAAGAAGTCAGTAGCGAATGGTCTCAGGTTGAGCTGGATCTACGGAAAGCGTTGCATGAGATCTCTGGCGTCGCGGAAGACAACATATTTAAGGATTCTACGATCTTTCATCTTGGTTTGGATTCGATTCTGGTTTTGAAACTTCCGGCGCTTCTGAGAAAATATGGGATAAGGCTGGGAATTTCGGATATTTTGAAGCATTTGACGATTGAAGCTATGGCTGAATCGTTGAAGGGTGGTGAGGAGAAGCAAGAATCGGTTGTGGATGTTGATGCGGTGCTTACTCGGTCGACACCTGCGCTGCATGAATCGACGGTCGGGGAGATGCAAAACGCGATGGGCGAAATTCAATATGTTATGCCAGCCACAGCGGGACAAGTTTACATGATAAGGCATTGGCAAAACTCTCAGGGACTTCTGTTCTATCCCACTTTCAACTATCGTCTGAACGGAAACCTAGAGAAAGAGAAATTGAATTCTGCTTGGAAGACATGGTTGCAAAGGCACGATATCCTGCGTACTGGGTTCGTGGAGCAACGTTCGAAACTCATTCAGTTCATTTTTAAAGATCCACCGAATGAGATAGTTTATGTTGAGGAAGGAGACAAGATGCCTGCCAAATGCAAGATGGGACACCTCAACCATCCGCCTTTGAACCTTGCCGTCCGGAAAGGAAATGATTCAGATGCGGGAGTTGAACTCCAGCTCACTATCCATCACGCACTCTACGATGGAATTAGTCTACCGATCCTGATCTCAGAACTCCAGGCTCTTTACCACGACCAATCTCTCCCAAATTTGTCTCTCAGCTTCAAGAACTTCGTCGCTCGGACAATTGCTTCGGCAGATACAGCAACAGCTAAAGAAAACTGGACATCTTATCTCTCCGGTGCGATAGCTCAACCACCTTCTCCACCACTCTCGAATAAAAACAGAAGCGAATTATTCCATACTCTTATTCCTGCACCGAACCTAAGAGTAGCTGCTCAAAAGGCTGGAGTCTCAATCGATCATCTCCTACTCGCCTCAGTTGCCCGACTCTACTCTAAGAAACTGTCCAACGAGGCACCTACAGACAAAGCCGAAAACCCAGACGTCCTGCTAGGAATCTACCTAGCCAATCGCGCACCCCACGGTGAAGACCTCTCACATCTCGCAGCTCCAACGTTGAATTTGCTTCCTCTGAAGATTAGCGCGAACGCAGCAAAACTCGAAGATACAGCACAGTGTGTACAGAGGGATCTGGGAATGTTGTCTGAGAAAGGTATGACTGGAGTTGGGCTTGATGATATTTACAGCTGGACGGGACGGAAGGTGGGGATTTGGGTGAATATTTTGCGTGGTGTGGATGAGAATGCAGGGAATGAGAGAGGTTGGGAACAAATTATCGATGCGGTGCCGAGGGAGAGGGTGCTTGATGTGAGTGTGAGTGAGGAGGTGAATGAGAAGTTGGAGAAGAGGGATGAGGAGGCGTTTTGTGTAAGTTTATCCTCCACTGGCTCTCCAAATAGGGAGGTTTGAGTACGGGTTGCTGATATGATGTGATACACAGCCGGCGATAGATGTCGAGATGAGGTATAATTCCAAGGATCAAACGCTTGATATGGGGGTATTTGCGCCGGAGGAGTTGATGGGGTTGCAGGGGGCGAGGGAGTGGGTGCGGGAGGTGGGGAGGTTGTGGGGGTGACGGGTTTGATGAAGATGAGAGGTTGTGTTGAGGTGGAGGTTTCGTGTTTGAACTTATTTCCTATGGGTACTTCTGTTTGCTTGTATGTTAGTCAGCTTGTTAGTTAGTTCGTTTGTATGGTGTTGCTTGGTACTGAAATTCGCTTGCTCAAAGATAGATCAACATTTTTTTTTTTCCCGCTTGGGTTTTGGGGTATTCATTTTATCGGTTCATAAATTGGATGAGAAGATCTCTTGGAGAGCGACTGTTGTAGTTTATATGGCATTTTTCTTAGACCCCACAGTATCATACACTTGAAGACGTCCCCGTCCCCGCTGGCGTTCCGAGATTCCCGCTTACAAACACCACCAGAACCGCAGCATACGCCGCACAACCGGCAAAGACTTCCGATCTCTTCGCATTTGTTGCAAACCCGATACAGGCAGCAAATGCAACTGTATAACCAGCGATCAGACCGAGTTTCTTCCCATCGCTAGAAACCCAGTAGAGGTTGTAAATTGCCCCGAAAAGAAGAACGGCGGCCAAGATGAGATTTATGAGAGCCACAACCAGCCTCAGTCGTCCTTCGGAAAAGTATACAAGCGGACTGTCTGTTCTCTTGACTGTGAAGAGGATCGCGAAGTAATATCGTAAGAATCGCGTCAATCTATCCTCCTCCAGTTGACTTTTCAAAACCATGAGATCATCTGCGTCATCATATATCTGACTACTGTGTCCTCCCAGCGTGGGATATGCTCCATCGATCCCAGACACGTGAACATTATGGAATACATTCCTGAACGCCGTCAACGTCCGTGATGATGGCTTCTCGATCGATAGTAACGTGCTGTCAAGCACAATTGCTTCTTCTGCTTCAAATCAGCCCCGCTCGAGAAGATTCCGAAGCCCACGAAATTCCAACTAACTGTATTCTTTCATCACTCTTCGAATCTCCTTCACAAGTTCCAACCTGTCCTTCTGTCGTTCAGTATCACGTGCCCGCTCTCTAAACTCGTTCCAGTTCCGCGCGCACTGCTTGTCGACCATCGAACCTTTTACATCTTCTCTATCATATTCATCTTGTCGCGCTTCCAACTCGGCCAGCTCGCTCTGTAGATAGAGAATATTCCGCGCGGATAAACGATCGAAGCGACGGTATATTACTGTGCTTTTGTCTTTGTCGCTGGCGATAAAGGATGCGAGTGATGGGTACCCGCTGATATGGCGGATTTCGACTGTTGCAAGTTCGACGTCGGTTGTCATGTTATGTGCTGATGTCAATACAGTTCGGTCACCTTTCCCCAAATATCTCACAAGGCTATCCGCATGTCACTTTATGGCCACGAAAGCCGTGCTGGAAGCCTTATGCAGTGGTCCGCATGGGTCGCTTGGGCGAAGCATATCTGACTCAATCGTGCGGGGTAGCATCCTCACTTCTTTACTTACTGCGATCTGTCGCAGTTTTTGCACTTCAGCTACCAACGTGTCGCAAAATTTCTTCTTTCATGGATATTACTTTATTCCATGTCAACAACTAATGTTGATGCCATCAGCACCTTCAACCATATTCTGCTTTGGTAGATTGAAAGACTGACACACAGTCATGGATATCGACTTCTATGATCCTGAAGATGTTGGGCCACCACGGAGCCCGCTCATGCAGCCGACGTCCGTTCCTTTAATTGATAAAGATAATCATCAAGTGAGTAGATTCAACACCCGGGATGGCTAGATTCAATCCTTCAGGTTCATTAATCGCCCGAGGAGCTACCAGCTAATCTAACATTATAGTGGCGTGAAAATAGTGAGCCTTTCGATGGTAGATTGAGCGCTTTCGTTTTGGATTTATTTCCAAAATTGATAGAGGAGAAAGAGCCGGAAGACAATGATGCTTTTATGTTGTGTTCATCTCCAAAAGAAGAGAATCACTACGATATCACCCCTCTCTATGCTGATCGTCCCCCACTCCACCCGCAGATGGACCTGCCAATGATAGTCGGTGGTTTAACGATTCATTCTCGACCTGATTCAGGATGCGAGGAGAATATCATGAGCGCTAAAATTGCTGCGGAACTAAATCTACCTATCATGCAGGAAGAGAAACACAAAAGAAAATTTCAAGTAGCTAACAGGAAGGAAGTTGAGGCTGTAGGTATGGTAACGACATACGGATGTTTTCCCAACGAGTTCCACCAAGAGATGAGCTTAGACTTCTATGTGCTTCCTCAACTGGTAACTCCGTTGATCATGGGGATGTCGTTCCTGGCCTGGACCCATACTTTGACTGCTCATACGCATCGCCTCATGCCTCGCGAACCGCGAGTACCCGGTCCATACCGAGTTAGTCTCGTGGATTACCCAACACGACGAATTCGTTGCATCGCTGCTTCGCCTCCGGTAATTGCAAATCCCGATACTGGATCAGACATTGATCTTATTTCACTGTCATATGCCATGCAGAGGCAGTTGCAAGTTGAGTCTATCCACGATGAAGAATCCGAGGTCGAATTCGCGGACGGAAGCAAAGCACGATTGATTGGTAAGGTCACGATCCATCTAATCGTGTGCTCCGAATCACCTTTGGAAGGGGAAATGACTTTCTATGTCTTGAATGATTTAGCTTGTGATATTCTTTTCGGGGAAGATTTCCTTCACATAAATGAGATCTTCCAAAAACATCAAACTGCTTTTACAACAACTGATGCCGAAGGACCCTCTAACATCAATACTATTTTGTGGTCGACCAGAGCAGAAAGATGGTTTTCTCGACTTGTTAGTCGCAGGAACGGAGAGATTCCGCCATCATCTATCACGGAAGATACCGGAGATGTGAGTTCAGGTAATATAACTCGCAAAAAGAAATTCATGTTTGAAAACCTGACTCAAACTACAGAACCGGTCGGCGCTCCGAGCTTACAGCACCAACGTGATGCCAGAGAGCTCCATCGTCGTGAAATGGCAGAGAAGGCCATAGAGAAACTCACAGGACAAGAGAAAGAAACTGCTGTCGAACTCGAAGCTGATCGGAGAGCCAGATACGATAGCGGTCTGGAATATCCGGCACCGGTACCAGATGCATCATCCTCAACGCCCTCTAGGAGTTTGCCCACCTCAAACATCCAGAACACTGGCTCAACTACGCTGCATTCAATCACTGATCTGTTAGGCTCAGTAGGCAGTCGAGCGAAGGAGAAAATTACACAACTCTCTTCACCACTCTCAGGTTATATTTATGATGCGAGAAATATGAATGCTTCCCATGCCGACAACACACACGATGAAGATGATGACAGACGGAGTCGTGCCGCTACACCTGGTACAGATGATTCCGGTTCAACCCCCGTCACGAGCATAAACCGATCCTCCATCGACGACATCCCGACTCTACAGCCTGAAAGCTACTCATGCAGGCACTCCGGATGCACTGCCGCACCATTCAAGACTCAATATCTGTTGAACAGTCACATGAAAGTACACTCCAGCCATCGACCGCATTTTTGTTCAATAAAGGGATGTCCCAGAGGTGAGGGAGGGAGAGGATTTCAGAGGAAGATCGAGTTGATAAGACATCGCTTCGCTCACCGCTCATGCAGTTATGAATGTCCGTTCTGTCCTGATCGTGAGCACATATACCCACGCCCGGATAATTTGATGAGGTGAAAAGAACTTCCCCCAATTTCAATGAGACAACACTAATCAGATGCTACCTAGGCACGTGAGGGTTTATCATACTGATAAAGATAAGGACGATCCACGACTGCGTGAGGTTCTAACACAACGACCTGAGGGTTCCATCAAGAGTCGGCGCCGTTCACGTGGCACACCATAGACGTGCCATGTACATGTAGAAGATATCTTATACCTTAAATATATCTATAATCATAGATCGTCTGCTCCATTTTCAGTACCACGATACTGTTGAAACAATCATCGCCAGAGCACAGCTGTGCGCACCCCGTTCGGGAACTAACTTCGAAGCCACATTCACCTACCTCTACCCCTCATCTACGGGCAAGGCCCCCGTCAAGTATTCATGGCACTCGCCAGTCTCCCCCTAGATAAACCGAAATGAGACAAAACAAAAATAACAGAATCTAAGACATCTGATCCCCAGTATCTGGACAACAAGAGAACTAGTAAGTACAGCTATTCATCATTCTTTAATCCTATCCTATCCTATTGTAAGATATCATATACAAACAACCACCATACCATAGGTATCTCCATCATCCGCCTCGCCTCCGTCCCCTTTCACCCCCAGAACGTATGAGTACACGAAGTAAATATATATAAAAGCACAAGTACTGGTACTCTGCCAGTCAATTCCCACCCAATCCCCAGTGAGTAAAGTTATTAAGAAACGCCATTTTCGCCTGCTGTACAATGCATCTCATCTCATCTCATCTCACATCCCCTCAAACTTCCCCAACAACTCCCTCACCCTCCCCATCTCCACCTCCCCCCTCTCACTCTCCAACGCGCGCGCCAACCTCCCTACAAGTTTATCCACCTCGGCCTCATCCACCCTCGTACACAGACTAATAATCCTCTTATACTTCTTTATCCTGCCACTATCTTTCTCCTTCAACTCCTTGGCTTCTCTTTCTAAGTGTTCGTTATTCGCTCTATACGCATTAATTCTCGCTTGCAAGACTTCTTTCGCCGGGATATTGATCTCTGCCGGATTTCCATCCTCGGGAAGATTCACAACCAGATCTCGATCCGCATCGCCGACGCTCATGTCTAGTTCGGAAGTGGGTTGATTAAGTTGTTGTTGGAGTTGTGAGAGGCGGAGAGCTTCTTCTTCTGCGGCACGTGTGAGGTTAGCGATCTTCAATGCACGTTCTTCGCGCTGGCGATGGCGTTCTTGACGTGCTTCGAAGGCGCGGCGTTCTTCGCCGAGGGTGGCGGAGGCTTCACGGAGTTTGGCGTGGATGGAGTCGATTTGAAGTTGTTTTGCTTCGACTTCTTTGCCGAACTCGTCGATTGTGGATTGCAGGACTGCGTTTATTGCTTGAAAGGAGATGTTAGAATATGAATCACTCAAGGTAATCGGTAGATATGGAAGGGCGAAGGGACTTACACTCTATGATCTCGCCACTCGTTTCGCGGGAAGCTTTTCCAACTCTTTTGTCAGGACTTCCGAAGCCGCCTGCGCGATCACCATTTCCAAGACCTTCTATGAAATCCATAGGACATAACTTTGAGTGGTTAGGGATTGATGGATCCGCTCCCACTTCTACTAGTTGTGAGATAATACTTTTGTTCCCAACTCTCGCTGCAATATTAAGAGCTGTATCTCCCGATTGGTCCTGGGCGTTTACCATCTCAGACATGAATCGGCCGATATCCATTGCGTGTGGATTTGGAGCCCCATTCGCATATGATTGCTGACTGCTCAATGAACTTCCTTTCCTGACAACGAATTCGAGAAGTGATTCTAGGTAGTACTTGCTGGCGGGACTGCGACCTTTGACTGCGGATGTGACTGCAATATGATGAAGGACTGTTCGACCACGTTTATCTTGGAACCCAATAGTCGGCCCAAGAAGCTCCAGAAGATCAGGGAAACTACCTTGATCAAGGTTATTAGCAACACAACATGCTCTCATCAACGCTGTTTCTCCTCTCAGATTGACTCGGTATATGCTTGCACCGGACTGGATGAGTTTGTGTAGAACCGGTATACGAGCAAGAGTTGCAGCCCATATTACAGCAGTATTTGCGGATTTATCGATAGGTATGTCAAGTTCCACTCCGGTCATGGTACGAAATACTTCATGATCATTGTACTCATTCTTCCCCAGATATGAGTTATCGGTATGGAAAAGTGATAACAAAGCCAAGCCTGCCTTTCCATTATATTGAAGCCCAGATAGTGGAGGAAGCGGCGCCGGGGCTTCATCATCCTGCGAGGCTAATTGTTGGTTCTGGTAGAGAAATGAGTCGTTGGGTTCTGTTGGTGACGGTTCTCGTAGAGACATATTATAGTAACCACCATTCATCGACTGTTGGGTATCATTGGGCTCTGGCGATTGTCGTAACCTCTTTCTTGGCGGTTCCTGAAAGTCGCTATCTTCCCTCCCAGTATGCGAAAATTGAAAACCAGACTGAGTAGCATAGGCCGAATCTTGCCCGCTTAGTCCGTCATTTGTCGCAAAACTCTGTATACTTTGCTGTGAATTTCCCGGAAACCCGGTTTCTTGACTACCCAACTGCTGTTGCGATGATTGTCTGCTAAAACTTGTAGGGCGAGTAGCAGCGCTGCCGTTTCTCATTCGTGGTACTGGGGAGTCGAATCGTGCCTTGCTAATTGCTGCTACGGCATGCGATGCCGTGCTTGAAATATTCTTAAAGAATGTTCCAGACTGTCCATTACTCCTGTTTTCCGCTCCGGAATTGTATAATCGTTTGCGCTGCGCTGCCATAGCTTGTTCCTTTGTGGGAGTATCATGTCCACCTTGTCCAGCAATCCCACCATCCTGGCCCATATCATATGTTAATAATGGTCGCAGTAATTCCTCAACTCCATATTGCTTGCAGAACTCGATACCTCTTTCGAATCTGATCCAGGTTCCTTGATATTTTCCGTAACCGCCCTGGACTTTCTCGTGGTCACCAATCAAGATCTCCTTCTCCAGAACTTTGGTGCGCTTTCCCTTTTCGATACCGGCGACCTTTAAAATCTGAGTCGCATTGAGCCAACTATCCTTCCGACGTCGCATAACCGCTATGCCATTGACTTCCATCTCATATACATCGACTCCAGAATATACAGCCTAGCCTAAGTAAGCGCAAGTTAAAGTGAATCGCATCATTGAAGAAGAGTAACTGACTGAGTAGATCTGAGGGGCAGAATCTCTGGCATTCATGCCATGCATTGTATCATATTGTCGGAATGAACCACCTGGCTGCATCATTAAGCCGCCAACCTGAGAACCTTGACTCATACTGAGCGACATATCACGATGTGATCTATTAGAGCTTTGGCCGCCGTCGTATGCGCTGGCAGCGGCAGAGTATGGATTGGGTTGAAGGTGATTCTGTCTCGAATCTGATGTATTCGCAAGAGGTTGAGGATTCGTCGCAATCTTTCTTGAGGCCATAGGAGGATAAGCTATTGTCGTCTATAAAAGAGGTTGGCTGACAGAAAATCCGGTTGAGCAGTGAATCGCGTCACCTCCCGTTGAGGTTATCAGGACTTCGTTGGATCGGAGAACGAGTCCAGTCCTATGTATGGTGCTCTGTCGCATGAGCTCTGAAGGTCCAAGTTTGCTCTTTTCGCAAAATGACGATAAGGGGACGCGCCGTTGTATCTAAGCAGGGGGAGCTGGACGTGTCGTTCGTGTCTCAAGCGCGAGGAAGTAAAGTGGTTTTCCTTTCATGTTTGTGGGGTGGCTCAATCCAACCAATGAGACTGGTGCTAAAGGGAAATGAACGCGCTCTTTCTCACGCGAACTGGGTGACCTAATTTGGCAGCTGACGATTACATAATTTATTGAATATATGCATGATTATGTAATCTGACGTTTTTCTACATTACCACTTCATCCTGGGAATTTGCATCCTCCCCTATTCCAAGCGATCATCGTGGCGTGAGACTATCTACAGTAGAATGCTGTCTTCCAAGAAGCAGAGGTCTTCCCTTCCGTCATATCAATCTGGCATCCCAGCTCCTCTTGTCGCAAGAGCTGAGTCTCTTCATGTAGGGTTTGTTAGCCTCTGCTCGATAGGACGATATCTTCAACGTTCGATGTGATAGTTATATACTCACCAAGTGGTGATGTGAGTGGGCGAGATCTTGTCTTTCTAATAGATCCTTAGTTTTCGGAGGTCCGAGGAGAGAAAAAGAAGAATACGGCCGCAATCTCTGCTCACAAACGGGATCATGATAATACCCAAATTCCAAGCATTGGCCTCGTTTTTATTCCTCCCTGTTGAAGAATCCATATGCGTCCCTTTATCCTATCCTCAGTCCAGAATAATATAGTTGATCTTCCCCCGTTCATCCTTTTTGATCTTCTTCCCCTCATTCTTTTTGATCTTCCTGCCCTCATCCTTTTTAATCTTCCTGCTCTCATCCTTTTTGATCTTCACCTCCTCCTGCCCCTCACCATAAACCAATCCATCATCATTAGCCCTACTAGCCCCGTCAACTCTACTAACATCGTTAACACACCCTGCTCCATTATCAATACCATTCACATAGCGACCCCAGTTATTTGTAGTAAACCCACATCTGATACAATTATTATCGCTAACACTCCCAGTAGCAACGAAAGCGCCAGTTATATCCACCTCCCCATTTGGACGTCTATACACCTTGAGTTCGAACCCCAAAGCCTTATAAGCCAAGGTGTACGCCATCATCATATTAAACTCGGGCTTAACAAGCCAAAACCGAACAGCCACATGCCTCGCCCAAAGTGATTCTACCAGCTCATCCAGCCATCTAAACAACTTCGCATTCTCAACGTCCGTCCCATCATCATACTTAAAGTCAATATTCCTCTATCGAAAGACGTCACTCGTAATTCCACGCCACGGGTACGACGAATTCGTCATGAGAAAGATGCGCCTACGATCAGGTCCGAATACCAGCCCAAGTCGCTCCAACGCGGCAATCGCGACGTATATTTCTGCGGAAGATTTTTTCTGAGAGAATTTTATGGGGACATCTCCATAGGCGTTGTGCGGGTAGTTGATACCGTGATAATTACTCCAGAATCCGCGTGCAGCGGCTCCGTCTTTGAGGTTGGAGTCACCGTAGACACAGATAACTGCTGATTGCCAGTCAATCACTTGTAGGCCGGACGCGTTGCTGCATGTCATCAAGAGGTGGCCATCCATGCTTGGCGTGATTATGGAGTCTGGGCTTTCAGCATAGAAAGGAATAGTTTGAGGGTCGAAGTCGCGCTTAAAGTGTTGGTGGGGCGGGGCGGACTGAGAATTAACCATGCTGAAGGTACGAATATATTTGAAAGTAATGATATTTTCCAAAGTCTAGTTGAAATTCTATGTGTCCTTGAGCTTATGAAAGGAGCAAGGACGTAGTTAGCAGACTAAATCCCTAACCTAAGCTTGCACAGAAGTCGCATGAGCTGCTTGCTAACTTCATCGTAGTTGCCGTTCGTTTTGACGGAGATTGGGGCAGCCACGTTCGGATGTGTATGTTTGCATAGAAAATCCATCGTGCGGAGGACAATCGGAGGGACGATATTCAGGTGGAGAGAAGCTGCAATGAAATTAGCGGATTTGTTTACTTGCCATTGGAAACGAATACTCAAACCTCCTGCGCCGGTAGCACCGAGTTCAGATAAGATTCAGTCCCCATTCTGGGGAATACAGAGAGCATCGATCTGAGAAGGTCGGAAGCCTATCGCTCGACACAATATAACTTTAACGCGAATGACTTGAGGCATCGCAGAGATCTGAATCCCACGAAGGAACTTGTCTCTTCTTGCTTGCTTGCCTAAGCTTTAGCTGCCAGCGGCCCTACTTCAGGTGATCATCGAATCCTAAACCTCGATATTAGAACTCACTTGAGCGCTATGGGAGTATTATCTCGTGAAAATTGCATAAAATACTCATGAAGGAATATGAGAACTCAACACATACGATCAGCTGAGCCAAGACCCAGGCGCCATCCTCACATTCGGCGCAGAAGACAATCACATAAATTATTGCATTTTACTACTCAGATGGAAACGCATAAAGCCGCTGTAACGATTTTTTCTATTCCATCTCCTACAGCAGAGATTATGCACACGCGAAAGTGCGGGTCTGAAAGCAGCACATGACATCTGCTAAAAGCCATAATACCAACAAAATTGCTAATGACATTGAAACATTCAGCAGTAAAGCTTTTCATTTCTGTTCAAGAAACCGCTGATTTTCTCATTCACCGCATCCAAGCCGCCCACAAACGCCAATCTACCACCGAACGCCGCCCAGGATATAATGAATGAATGCCATCAAACCGAACCTATTGCTCATCTTGAACATTGAGCTCATCAAATTCATCCAACAATTCATCCATATCAATCTTAGGCGCTTCATCGTCCTCTCCATCACTCGTCTCCGCCACACTCATAGCATCCTTATCCTTCTGAACCTTCTGGGCCTTGTACAGCGCCAATGTCTGTCTCAGCTCATTATCTTCCTCAACATCCCGTAAGAACATCTCATAATCTCTATCCAGTTTCTCTTGGTCCGCTTTCTTCGGTAGAAGATCTCCCTCATCCTTGTTCATGCGCTTGAGGCGCCAGTTCCTGTTCTTGGACTTCTTCTTACGAGCGTAGAACTTCTTGACGAGCATTACGTCGGGGATTTGCGAGGAGTAGGTATTGGATTCTTCAAGAGCGTCGAATTGGGGGTTGTTAAAGTTAGTGCCTGTCAGCATGTATCCCATAACTGAATCACCTGGATGAAGAACGTTTCCGAGATGTGTGCGAGTGTAGTATGTTTTGTCGTTTGAGCCGAGATCTGATGCGCGGGCAACGGTAGCTTCCGCAAGCATCCATCTTCCCTTCTGCGGTCCGAGAGGCTCAATATCCATGATAACAAACTCAACTAATTCCTGGACATCTGCCAACGGAGTAAATGGTGCTCGCCAGTAAATGGGTGTGCTGATGTCTGCAGTCTGTAAAGATTGTGGATCGAGGATATTGACTGAGTTTCCTACTCGATAGCATATACCAAGTGGGGAGATGTTCCCAATTTGCTTCGCTAGCTTGATAGGGATTGCCACCAAATCATCCTTGCAAATAGGCACCAGCTCGACGGAGAAGGAAAATTTGTAGGATTTGGTGGAGGTGTGAATATCCATAGAAATAAGTTCTTGAGACTTCTTCGTTCTAACCGGGGCAACTGAATTTAGGAAGTCGACGAATTTTTCTGCCGAGTTTCGTGCTGCGAAGAAAAAGTCCAACCCGTCCTTCACCTCTTTAATGTTGATAGTGTCCTTGTGAGCACCATGCTTGAGAATCAACTGTTCCAAGTACAAGAAAGTCCGCTTGTGAGGAACCTTCTGTCTAACTTGTACACAAGCCCTCCATGTATTCGCGGTATATGATTTCGCGCAGTCCGGACATTGCTGGTACGCCACCACATACTCGACCTCGAATGCCTGTTGCAGAACCACTCCTTCCGACACCGAATCTTGGATTGTGAGCTTAACCTTAACACGTCGAGAATGCGGTTCGGTCCAGATAAAGCTTGCGTCGATAATCCTAACTTTGTGTAGACCCCGTAGTTTCTTCAGACATAAAGCAAGAAGTTCTCGAGATTCGGGAGCAGCGACAATCCAGGTCGCAGGAGGTAATAGCCAGCGGTCGCAGTCGCGGCAGAAATGCAGAGTGGCTTCTCGTTGGATACCTTGGGATACGTCGACGGTGAGTTTTACGCAGTCATAGCAGAGGGCTCCTGCTGAGGTTGTTCCATCGATGGGAGCGCCACAATTGCAGCAGAGAATACTAGAAGAGAAACTGTTAGAGACGGAGATCCCGGGAAGCTCTGGAGATGAATGACTTACGTAGCGCCTGTCTGTTGCTCTCTCATCTGAGGAGCAATAGACACTGGAGCGTCAAGATCCATAGCAGACATGATGCCGTCGTATTCTATGATTTGACTTTTCGTGATGCGAATGTGGGATTTTGATAAAAGAAAAAAGTTGCCCCGCTGATATCGATAAACGATGATGGTCGCTACGGTAGCCGAGAAGTGCCTGGAATACAGGTGGCTTTTCGGCTTTAACATGCAAACGTTCGATTTCTCAGCAAGTGATTTTGCGTGGAAGGATTTGCACGCTGCACCTCCATTTTTGCCACGCTTGTGTCCGTACCAGATATTGATGGCACCTGCAAGACATGAGTAATTCTCCAGACTCTCTCAGCACAAAATGATAGAGGACTGTATAGCACGTGACGTAGCTGCAATGATGAACATCACGTGTGCAGCTGCTCAAGTGAACAGCTACCACGAGTATGCATGCATCGGCCGACAATATATCCGGTGAGTGGAGTGAGGCATCGAAGCTACCGAAGCTGTCCCAGAAGAGGCAGGTTTCCGAGCACAGTTATCAATGCTCTTTGCTGACTCTCCACTTTCCAAAGCTCTATTCCAGCGTTCGTGATCTTCTCGCACAATTGCACCATCATCTAGCGACCAATGAAGGGCTGTCTCCGTCAACGATCAACGACTTATAGTTACGCGCAATCAACAACTGCTTGATACCTCGGAGGACTTAATCTACGGATCCAATGAGGGCCTGTGTGAAATGCCGTCGTTCTATGCGAGATGTCGTTATCTGGGAATTGCGCGATGCCTCTTATAGATTCGTGCAGAAGAGGGGTGATACGAGGGGAAGTCGAAATCTACTTAAATGACCTCGGCCGTCCCATTGCCGGGAGATGTTCAAAGTAAGTTTCCGAGGACTTGGTATTTTGGATTCTGGAAATTCCTTTCGTTGTACTTTCACACATCAATAATACAATGGCGCCCTCAGCAACAGAAACGACCACTCTTCCAAGCAGGACCAATGAGTCTTCCACGGTCAGATTGACTGGAAACGGACTTGGTGAATACAAAGAGCTTGCACCAATCGGATATGACAAGGAAGCTGAGGAGAAAGGAGTTGGCAAATTTGCGCCTGCATCCGTACGTTCTACTGACACCAAGTTATCTAACATGGAGTAGCACTGACTGTCACTTTAGTACCCTCACTACCTACCAACATGGGGCGATGAAGTCTACCCACCACTAGAGCCATTCCAGCACCAAGACCACGGCCTCGATGCTGACCCAGCGTATCCGGAGCTTTTGGCACCAGGAGTAACCAAAGTAGACCTGACACCTCTGACCGGATCAGAAATCACCGGCGTTCAGCTAAGCAAACTAAGCAACGCGGGCAAAGACCAACTAGCTCGACTTGTCGCAGAGCGCAAAGTCGTTGCATTCCGAGACCAAGACTTCGCTGACCTCCCCATCAACGAAGCCCTTGAGTTTGGTAGATACTTCGGTCGTCTCCACATCCATCCCACA
Organism: Rutstroemia sp. NJR-2017a WRK4; assembly: GCA_002946385.1. Lineage (NCBI taxonomy): Eukaryota > Fungi > Ascomycota > Leotiomycetes > Helotiales > Rutstroemiaceae > Rutstroemia > Rutstroemia sp. NJR-2017a WRK4. The sequence goes on from NJPR01000063.1 coordinate 482,211, forward strand.
TCTGGTGCTCCTGCCGGCTACCCGGAAGTGCACTTGGTGCATCGGGGAGCTGCAGACAAGACAGCGAATAGTTTCTTTGAGACTAGAACGAGTAGTGTTGCATGGCATTCAGATGTTACATACGAACAGCAACCACCTGGAACGACGTTCTTGTATGTTCTTGATATCCCGGAGACCGGTGGTGATACGCTATTTGCCAATGGTGTGGAGGCATACAACCGCTTGAGTGACTCCTTCAAGGAGCGTTTGCATGGTCTCAAGGCTACGCATTCTGGTATCGAGCAGATAAATGCTTCTCGTTACAGGAATGGTGCAGCCCGCAGGGAACCCGTCGTTAATGTTCATCCTATCGTTCGAACACATCCAGTGACTGGAGAGAAGGCGCTATTTGTCAACAAACAATGTAAGTCGCAAAATCTTTTACCTTCACCCTTCACCTTTCTTGCTAACATGAATCAATAGTCACCCGAAACATTGTAGGATTCAAGAAAGAAGAAAGCGATCTCATCCTGGTAAGTAATATCACTCAGCTCCCCGTCTATTATACCAAAACCTAACCCAACCAGAACTTCCTCTACGACCACATCGCACTCGGAGCCGACTTCCACGCCAGAGTCAAGTGGGCACCAAAGACTGTCGTGGTATGGGATAACAGAGTGGCGACCCACACAGCACTGGTAGACTGGACAGGTGGACAACGTAGACATCTTGCTCGTATCACACCGCAAGCTGAAGCTCCGTTTGAGACTCCTTTTAAGGCATGAGATGTGCATAGAACATTCTTGTAGTTAGTTTAAATGAATAGTAAATATTTTATTGATAATCTACCACCCTAGTTGCGATTTAGTATTGATAACTGGAGTGAATTGTCTTGCGGTCTAGGTTGTTCTTTCCATAGGGGTACTACACAGCAGTCAGGAATACCAAATCCTATCTCACTTCAATTGATCTTATCATATCGGGCTTGGTCAAGCTGAGGGAGTCAACTTCTTCGCAGGGATGATTACTTGTTTCGCACGCCTATCTTTTCATAAGAGCACTTCTAGATCAGGATAACTGTAGTCTCATCAGTCAGTACAGTACAATCAAGAGAAATCGATGGCGAACTCTAACTTTCGGTGTTTTCTGTCTGCATCGTAGAACATCTCAAGCGCACACAAGATGCTCAGATGCCCAAACACGAAATCCTCGCACCCACCTACACACCGTACCCGTCTATCAACCCATGACAAGCCACTTCGCAGAAACCAAGCGCCTTTAAATCTCTATTGATCTTGATATTTCTCCACAAACCCGAAGAGGCAACTCTACATCCTTGCACCACGATCTGATTCGGCGACCAAAGGCAGATACAGCGTCAAGGTGAAGGGTGACTTGACTGAAACGTCGTTTTCTTTCCCGAAGAGTTTTCCATTGGCACTTCCTTATGGTCATCTCGCTAGTGCTAAATAGTCTCTCATCAAGTAATGTTACGACACCAATCTTTTCCATGCTCTTGAGAATCGTTCTTGTTGCCAGTGGCAGAAAGAACATACCATCAGTGAGTTCTCGTATGCATACGCATGGTACATCGCGGGGTTACCGAAGAAAAGCACCAAGCTATTGATACGAATTTTTCAGTTCGACAATTCCATGAGTATTTGACTGGGACTAGATGAGATGATGAAAGACGGGTGAGGGTGTAAAATAGCTCTCGATTATGGAGGATACGAGAGGTCTATCGGGCAGTATCTGAATTCTTTACGGGCGCCATACCAGATATTTCAGATAGCACGCGTAGCGGTACATATACACGTTGAATGCTATGCTCAGCGGTAGACCGGTTGAGAGAAGTAGGTTCTCGGATTGCTTCCCGTCTGCACTGGTGGATACTGGGCTCCCGACTATATCAATGTTTCGTTTGAGGTTTTGCGCCGCGCCTTTAGCTTTCTCTGACCTGCAATAGATGAGTTTGGCACCTCCATACGTAGGTAGATTCACTTGAGAGGGTAACGAACCCATATTATAGATCTCGAATAGCTGCTTACAACAAACTCTCGGTCATATCAATTCATAAGGGCACATCGGACGTGTAAGCCATATCATACCATCTAGAGTCAAGTCCAAAAATCCCGAACAAGCGATATCTTTCGACCTATTCCCTGAAGACGTCCTCTCAGGGCAGCGAGTGCTACGGATCAACATAAAAGTAACAAGCCCAAAAGTGGCATCACTAGACACCTCAAAGCCCCTCAATCCCCAAAATTCAAATCCCGTACTGCTCCCATCGACTTCTACAGGAAATCCCCATCCCTCCTCCACCCCAGAATACAAAAACCACCGACTCCGCTTTTTCCGCCCCCGCGCTCTCCTCTCTTCCACCCCGCCACGGACGAACTATCCGAAAACAGAAACAACCTCCGTCCCACACACACCACGTCAAAGCGTTCTGCAGTATGGTTCTCACAATCACAATCACAAACACTGTTGCACCGCATGCCTGCATTTGCATGTTGGTGCACGCACTGACTGTTTATGTTTCTCTGGGTGTGGGGGTGGGGTTGTGTTAGATGTACTATGTACTGTTGCATGCGGCTTAAGCGTGTGGGGGTTCTCGCTCAGATATAAGGTGATGAATGTTTGTTGTATTGGAGGATGGAGACTGGACTTTTCACTGTGGACTTGACGGAGTCGTTGATGGATAAAAGAGGTATTGCAGAATCGTACCGTATTCATTCTTGCGTCGGGAGTAGAATTCTGGAGCTTCGAGTCGCAGAACACCAGTGGGTGTACTAACTACCAGACCACCTGCTAAATCATCAAAAAGTGGTTTAAAATCAGTATTATTTAACAACGAATTGTAAAATCGCTCTCTCTTTCGGGTTTTATACTCTTGGTATTTGATTCTATCAGGAGATTCAATATTAGATCTTATGACCCTTATATTGACTGTATTTAATGTGGTTGATTATAAAGGGTTAATGGATGATTTGAGGGTATTCGCTAACAATTTGGTCCGGTAGTTAGTACACTTACTAGTAGAATACACGGAGAATAATTTGAATCACTTCTTCCTTCCATCTTCATACTCGACATAACGCTAGAACAAACCATGACCGAATTACAAAGCAGCATGTCGCAAGACGAAGCGATATCCGCTCTCCTTGCATTTATGTTCTCTGGAGTTATCGGTTCCCCCAAAGGCAAGGGAGTATCGTACTCCTTCTTTAAGGCGACCGATAGCACCTTTTCCTGGATTGCTGCTCTGGAGGATGGAAGTATCACGGGCCAACCTATCGACAGGTATCTTGTGGATATTGATAGGGCGTCACGCAAGATTCAACCCCCGATACCCATAGTGCTCTCGAAGGCAGAGCTTGAAGAGGCTGTTTTTTCGGCGACTGGCCACCACTTGAAGGCATCCTCAAGGTTCGCTGACGGGGCTCTTAGCATTTCGTATAAAGTTTCAATTGAAGAAGATTCAGATATTCAGTACGTTGTGCAGCTGCGTCACCACGGAAATGTCACCTCAATGAACCTTCTTATGAGCTTGATCTCCTCGGCCATCGACCCCAGTATTCTGCCGCTACCTACTGTATATCCTATCCCAGGCGAGGAGCAGAGGCAGAAGACGACTGGAATAGGCAGACAAATAATGCAGTTGATTTCAGGTCCCATGGCCGATTCTGTTTACCCGCGTATGTCGCATGAAGAGAAATTAGTATTCGTCCGACATATGGCCCTTGCATTCCAGGCCACTTGGCGCATCACCCTTCCCAAAGGTTGCCTCATTGGCGAGCTTTGCGCAACCGAGACCGATAATGGTGTCGTCCTCAGCATCGGCCCAGACCGACATTACAAGCTCGGTGGGCCTTTTACCACAGTTCGCGACTATCTCCGCGCCCATATCTGCTCCTCCCTAGACTCCTTCAAACGGCAAGAGGGCATTGATGAGTACAAGGCACGATTCTTGCAACGGGTCACGGACTTTGTAGAGGGCGGCATGCACAATATTCCTGCAATCGTCGAAGATATCCCTGTGGTAGCTGTCCACTCCGATATGGGGCCTCACAATGTCATTTTGTCACCCACTACACCTACCGATATCAACGCAATCATCGACTGGGAGTTTGTTGCCAGCGCTCCTTATGCCTCGCTCCACCGCATCATCGAGATGCTTTTTAGAGAATCTGCGCCTAACGGGTTTGGTGCTGAGTATGCACACGCCGACGAGCTGCGTGACGCCTTTTGGGGTGCAATTCCGGAATGGAGGACGTGGAATGAGAGTGAAGCAACGAGGGTATTTTTGGAGTGGTTCCGGTTTGCGCTATTCATGAAGGCAGAGTGGAGACCGAAAGATTTGGACGAGGAAGAGAAAGAGAGGTACTGGGAGGAAAATGTAAGAGTGGTGGAGGGGCTGTTAGGGAAGTATGGATCTCATGGAGCATCTTGAGCTACAGGACAAATCAGGATGTTTGATTCTGGCGGTTGTATTAGCCGTACAATGTTATCAGGTTGCCAACAAACGCACAACTTATTCCGTAATACAATAATTGATTCCAACAGGTTCCGATAAAGATATTGCACTCATATCTCCTTCTATGCTAGCCTCTTCATTTTCTTTTGGTGTTTCACCCATGCATCTGATCCGCCCATCCCCTCGCCTTGAATGCAGCTTCCCTCGACTGTACTTGCTCCCGCGTCGGGACTGGCCGACAGAAGAACAAGATTCCATCCAGACATCTCATCCCAGCAGATGCCAATGAACAAGTAGGCACACGGAGCTTGAGCTGCTATCTGTCTACCTACGTGGGAAGCCCAATCGCCTCTAGGACGGACCATATTCCAGCGCGCGTACGTGTTGCAGGCTGGGTCCTGCCTGGGAGCTTGGCGAAGATCCATTCCCTATTGAGGTTGTTTGTCTATCCAAGGTATAGTAGAGAAGAGAATGTGTCCAAGGCCGGTCAATGGAAGTTGCCAGGAGTTTTGGCCACCACTTCCACCGTAGCTATTTTTTGAGTTTCGTTGAGTACTGCACCCCTCTCGTGCTTCCTCGCCAAGTTCCCTCCTCCCAAGTGATTCTACAGCCACACGAGTCTCCCGCTGCTCCTACTCAAGGCCCTGAGCTGGGGTAACACATCGACAAGCATCTCGCAGCTCTTCTTGTCGACTACCAGTAGTTTTGCTATATTCTCGACTCTAGATCTCGTCTTATAATATCTCGGCCAAACAAGGACTTGGGGAGTAGATATCCAATTATTGATATTAATATAGATATTTTGTTTATATAGATATCTTATAACTAGTTGGTAATGGTAGAGACTATATATATGAATTGAAATCAGTTGAGATATAATATCGATAGTTTTATTCACATCCAAAGGCGACTAACCTCGAATATATATCTTATGGTAGCGATTTACGCGATTTCTGACGCGTTGACACGTGAGCATAAGGTTATTTCAAGTCAAGTCGTACAAACTTTCCACGGCGTGAATTGTTTCTTTCATCCTTAAAAATAACTGCTAATTATGCCAATTTTACGGCGTGCCGTCAGCATATTCACACACTAGGTGGCGGCAGCATCAATTGGCCATTCTCTCGCGACACATTAATGACAACTACAGCTCCTCAATCAATTCAGCACCTTCACCAATAAGAGACGTCGTTCTTGAGAATTATATCGCCATGGTAGACTGTCTACGAACACGTCAACCACCTTGGTTGAAGATCCCAATCCGGGCACGGATTCTCGCCGTCTTCGGTAATCAATTGATTCCGCGCCAATCTGCTCATCTTCCGGGCCAATCTTGGTCACAGTTTCTCCAGATGGCACTGACGGCTCGGATACAGTCATGCCATGCCAATAGATGCTCGGCGTCTTAGACCATACCGTGACGGTGTATTTCACCGAGGTACATAATCATTATGTTCTGATACTCATTCTCAAGTAGAGTTTATGAATTTCCAGAGCACCGGTATACGGGCCGTCGTCGCCATGGCCATGACAAAGCAGCACTGTAATCCAAAGGATGGCATAAGCACGGAAAAGCCGCGCGTGTTATTATGAGCCCGAGATAATTTCTCAATCGAGAAACTTCTAGGTGCTTGGCATCGATACCGCGACGACTCATTTCTAGTCGCAGACTCGCAGGCATTCCTACGGGCCTTTTCAAGACTTGGTACACTTATTCAAGCGACGAATCCCATGGAAGATCCCTGTTTCTTTAAGAATGACCCCTGATTAAGCGATCGGGAAAAGGCTTTTGAGAACGTCCTGTACCATGCCACTCATTGACATTACTTCCATCTATTTTCTGCTCTGCATGGCGTCAAATACAGAACAATTCCTTGTGATCCTATATCGGGCATGGCCGACCTTCGTCGACGATTGGGTTTGCAAGGCATGCCTGCGCCGCACTGCCACGGAAGGATTCATGCACCGAACCGAGCATCGCCCTGAATAAAGTTCGCACATATGCCTGTTTGGGACGAAAGCTGCAAACAGCATACTTGCTAGTTATTCTTGTCTATCTGTGACGCATCCTACCGTATACTTCCATTCCTTTCGAATATGTCATCCGAAGTTCTGTTCTTAACGTCAACACGTGGCGACGCGAAGATTGACATGGTGGCGCAGAGAGTTTCAAACCTTCTTCATCCTGTCAGACGGTAGGGCTAGGATATTTCTTTCCAAAACACACGCGTTTGTGAGGCGCAAAAATATCGAAAAACATGAGGCTGGGTATGTAACAATGTTGGACATTTGACAATGAGCTTACTAAATCGCCCGCTTTAGTGATTATTGCTCAACTCCTTGGCACTGCCCGTTCGACGCTTTTCCGGCATACTCCCAAGGTTCACCAGCCATCTAACCATAGAGTATATACGATTGCTAGGTTGTACTTAGTTGGATTCGCAACCTGTGCCACCGTTGTTACTACGAAACACATCCTAGGGAGGACATGATCGATCACGTCGATGTTAATTTCGAACATGGCTCATCTCTCGGAATGGCTAACTAATTTGGATTACTTCCCTGGAAGTTTTGCTACCTTCTCAATGAAGCAGTTGTTTGTGGAAGTAAATAATTTTGGGTATTGGACGTCACTTTTGGTGCAGCCTTTGCACAGGAGCAAACTTACGTCAACAACCTTACCTGGGCGCTATGGTCAAGGTACCAACATCAGGCACGAATGGAAAAAAACCCATGGAGAGGCCTTCAATTACTCCATCCTAGCCATTCAGGCAAATGGTTCGGATAGACTCATCGCCAAAAAAGGCAGCACGATAGCACAGAAAACTCTCATGATCACGATAATATTCCAATATAACACAGAAATGATTCATACTTGTGGTCAATTATTCTCTGTGAGTCACTCGAACCTGGTTACCAGGCTCTAGCAACGTTGCAACATCTAGCCAAACATCTAGCCACCATCTCCAAGCAAGCCATTGCGACGAACTCTGCCGGCAGTGTTGCAATCGCCCGGGATGCCTTGCGACTCTAGGCTTCCGTCATACTGCGCCAGAGGTCGACATTGACGGCCACGAACCAGGTGCTACCTGCCCCAGTCCAGTTTGGAATCATCTCTCACCGAAAAGGCTCGGTGAGGTTGAACGAGGGAGACTATTGACCACGGCTCTCTTCATCGTGAAAAGAACGCCGGCGCGAAGATTGCTAATTTCGCCCAAGGGCGCTCACCGAAACACTCGGAAAGAACTCACGATGACAATCGGTGACTCCTACTGTAGTCTTGCTCGAACTTCGAAGACCCCTTGCCAACACATTCCCCGCCACTCGATGGCGAATGCTCAGCACTACTGTGTACAGGCAGACCGCGTATGTATCCGCGATTCAACTACCTACCCGCCCCTGGTAGATTACTCACTATCCATCTAGAATCTGCGTTAATTCATTGCCACGAAAAAGAAAGCAAATAACAGTAACCCGTTTTCCAGAGCTGGCTGTGCCGGATTGAAGCTTGCATCCCAGCCTTTCTCTAAAATAGCCTGCATCTGGTCGACATTTGCTGTCAGCGTGCTATATGTGACGGTATATAGCTGCTAGCCACCAAATAATAGCTGACATCAGTATTATCACGCATCTACGACAGTGCCATATTTTCTGCATTCCGCATGTTTGGATATTTTTCGACACTAAAGTCGCCGGAGCATCGAAGCCGAGATCCCCCATCTCCATCACCGCTCCACTTTCCATGCACCTGCTCGGACCCAGCTTGTATCCCTAAACGGCTAGTAAAGTACAGTACACAGCTCATGATTCTCTACTCTAAATAATCCCAGCAAAGCCCAACAACTCACACCGGATCCCAATGCAGTATCAAAATACACCGGGTACCCAAAGCAGTATCAAACCACGACAAGTTCATGGGCAAACTTTCGCACCAATTTAGCTTCATACTTGACAAGCAAATCGCAATATTTCTTTCCTTCTTTTCTTTAGCCTCACCTTCTTAGCTACATTTCGCCGATCGACGAGGTATCTTGAAACTACAAACTAGTTCCCGTTCTCCGGCGCCCGTCCCCGCCGGCCAACCAGACTGCGGAGGCCTGTCAAGCTGCGGTTCATTCCGAGAATCTTCACTTGCTGAATATCTTCAGCACAGACACCCACCCATCTATGCACGTACTGTACTGTACACATAAGTTAGCATGCACATACACACGCATGCAGCAGACACCAGATCCATGATCATCTGTTATGATCATTCGTTCATCGATACGATCTACGGTACATAGATTACACCGGGAGGATAGAAATCAGGAATCCGCAGCGCGGAAACCAAGGTTTGGATGAAACGAAACGCAGATAGAGAAAGCTTCCCTTCCCTTCCCATCCCCCACTTCTTGATAATACAGTATAGTATGTACATGAGGGATGGAGGGGATGATCACTCGCTCGCGTCGGTCATTTGTGGAGGACCCACTTTCGAAGCTTTTGGGGCTGTTCGACTTATCCCGACCACTCGGATGAGAAAGCCGGGCTTTGACTTTCACCTTCACTTTCTCCACATGCGATCATCATCATCGAGTGGATGGACGCGGCAGAGCAAAGCAGTGGTGTGGAGATCAAGAATGCCATGTTTTGATCCTTCAGTTTGTGGATGTGCTGAGGTGTTTTCCTCTTTCGTACAGTATGTACTAGACGGAGATACTCATCCACTCGTGCATCGTTCCATATGGATAGCAGGAGATAGATAGAAAGATAGATATCGTATCGCGAGTCTTTGTCTCAGCCTCTGAGGGGCGCGCCATACATCGCAAGCTCACTTGATCTCAGATGAGACTTCTCGTCCCATTCTGGCGCGAGATCCGTGATGAAAAGGTAACATACCCATACCCATTGTTGTGCATACATGCCCACCATTTGCGAGCGAATACCGCGAAATGGGACGAGATGAGATGAGTTTGGGGAAAGGTCTTATTCCCGTACTACATGACTCAGTACCCCAGAGTGCTTGGAGAAGGTGGAGAACGTCGAGTTCTCTCCGTACTGTACGGTCTTGTCTCTTCGAAGTACGAGCACCCTGCCTGCATTGGATCGAACCCTTTTTTGCAAGCTCATACATGGAGATGGTACTTGGGGCGAGGGAAAAGGGTGTACTGTATTTGAAACATACCCTCCATCTCCGTACTTGTATGTACTGTACTGTACCCTCGTCTTGGTCTTCGTCTTCGACACACGGGCAAAAGATAGACGGACCCTCAGTACATACAATCCTACACCACACCACACCACACCACACCACAAGCTTGACCGACAGCCTGACCACAATAGAATCAGTCGACAAGCCCTCTGTACATTGCATTGCAGTGCATTACATATGCATAGATGTAAGACACTTCCATCTTCATGTCTATCACCATCCCATCTCCATCCCATCTCCTCCCATCCACCCAGGACCCTTGATGTCATGAATTCAAGTCGTCCATTATCCATCAGTCGTCCTCGTGCAACTTGAAACGTATATGCATTGCATAACATCTCTGTCGGTCAATCGGTGTCGTGTAGCTTGGGGTGTGAATTTTTCGGTGAGCGCCCCATCTGCAGATGCGATCTTGCTCGCAAGTAGAGAATTGTACTGTACTGTGCAACGAGCTTTCGCTTTAACCTCTTTTCCTGAAATTAAATAGTTCGAAATAGGTAATTATTGATTTTTCCCATTTAACCTAACCCATTTAACCTCCGATAACGGCAAATTCCCTTCCCAGATAAATCTCCATCCCCACATCCATTGTAACCCCTAACTGAACCCCTAAACTCAACCCCTAATTCAACACTCCGACCACTAACACTAACACTAAATCAAACTGTCTCCTCCATTGCCATCCACTCACTAGTTCCCCCAAAAGCACAATGCAATACCCCGAAGCAGAACCAGAATCAAATCAAGAATCCTCCTGTCCCACAACCCACAAAAACACAACAAAAGACATTGTAACAGCAACACGAACCATTGCGTTGGGTCGATTTTTCCTATGTATGGTATGTCGTTGTCACAGTCACAGCATAGGAGTTACATTTATCGTGACGTGACGCTCGCTGAGTTTCCTTTCTAACTCAAACAACCGGATTAATGATATCAATACGAATCTCAATGTACAGAAATCCAATCCAATCCAATCATCCCCTTCCCCATCCCCATCCCCATCCCGCTCTCTAGTACTCTACCCAGTCGTGCCAGTCCAGCTTCCACAACCACCGCCAACCCCCCCGAGGACCCAAATACACTAAACAACCGAACAGCAGCACAAGATCCCATCACAAAAACCAAATCATACCATACTACTCAGTGCCCTCGGAGTATCGGAGCCAAACCCCAAACCCAGCCAGCCTTGTAATCAACCACTGTAACCACCCGTATCCAAGATCGGGCCATTCCCTCTCGGCTGTACTCTGTGCTGCGCGCCACCTGTGTTATGACCGTACCGTAGCGATTGAAGTACTATACAAAAAGTCACGTTCCGACGCGCGCGCAGAATTTTTGCATCGCGATTATATACAAGTCTATCTATGTCTTATGCAGAACATACTTGTAGCATAACGTAGTATTTGTCGACCGTAGTTATGTAAAACACATTAACAACATCGCGTATTGATTTCCCTCCCGACCCGTTGGATTGGGGCAGTTGCGGTTCAGTGATGAGAGCGTCACGTCACGTTTCGGGATCATGAATATTGAGAGAGTAAATTGTTGTGATATATGAATTAAGCATTAAATTAAGTAATCTTTCATACTATCTCATCCCTCACTATATCGTACTTCGCAGTACTCTCTCCGTCTATCTATACCTATCCCTATCCTATCTAAAAATGTCCCAATTCCATCATCTCGCTTTCATACCATCCATCCATCAGCACACAGAATGCGTGACCTAGTCCAGCCCAGCTATTATTCCACCTGATAGGTCTCCGACCCATCAGTCTATCCCAGCCCCAGTATAAAAGAAAAATACGATAAAACAGACTCGCACGTCCTTTCCCCAAAACCAGCTCATCGAAACGCCGGTATTAATGCAAGTATAATATAATATATCGCCCAAAAAAAGACCAATGCAATCCACCCATGAGTGAAACCTAAACGAAACCCCAAATAAAGCCCATCCAGTGTGCGAATACAAATGAAATGGTGGACAACATAAGAGAAGAACAAAAGAAACAAACGACAATCTCGATTCAGCAACGAAGCACCAACAGCAACGATACACTGACAAGAAAATGGTATCTCCGACGACGATAATGATATCGCAGAGCGCCAACAGTAGCAGCAGTAACAAAAGATAAAACAGACGCCACCAACTAGCCATTCACGCAATGAAATAGTGCCGGAATGTGGCGTAGATCGGGTGGCTAAGAGGCGGAAAGATCAACTCCCGCGACCAACGAGAACATGAGCGGCTGCCGTATATACCGACAGACACCCACCCTCCAGCAAGCAACCTATCCTCAGACTACAATCTGCTGCGCATCCCGAAAACGAGACGCCACAGCCAAGCCAACACGAGAATGATCTCGGTCAAGAAAACCGTCCTAGTGCATGTCGACGACGTCTCCCATCTCCAAAGGCCAGTGAAGTGAACCCATGCTCCACCCCCAAGCGACAAGCTCATAAAAGCGGAAGGAAAAACGAACGAGCCGTGCCGTGCATTCTCCCCACCAGCTACTAGATAAGAGATCCACCCTCCGCAAAAAACATCGATGTATGTACGCCCGGCAGGCGCAAAGGTCCTGCACGTACAAGCTCGTACCAGTTACGCGTGGGCGTTCTTGTGTTTCGGTAGTACAACCGCACGGCACGGCACGGCACCCGTAATGCAGACAAGTAGAGTCATAAACATTTGCACCGAACCAGACTAGGTTGGACTGCATTCAGTACGGGTACGGTAACACCGTGACAAAACCCCGGTGTATTAGAAGAAAAGGAAAACCAAAACATATTCGCGAGGTTGCATCCCATATGCAAGTAGTATGCAACAATGAATATTTTTGTTTCTTTCCTTCTCTCTGCCAAGCAAGACGCGAGAAAGGTTGAGATGCGATGAGATGGTATTGATTAATTTTGTGCTACCATGATGGAAATGAATAATAAGATATTTCCAAAATGACGTAGATATAATTGCACCTTGGATGAACGCCCGCTTGACCCGTGTGCACGCGTGTGCAGTGCTTTGCTTGTGTGTGCGTACGTATATGTACGCGCAACCAAGAACCAAAAGCGATTATCAAAACCAAGAAAAGCAAGACAAATAACACAACATTAATAAGCGTCGAACCCTTTTCGAGGAAAGGTTATTGGTATATGCTACACGCCCGAGTACAATGCAGCTGAAAATAGTGTATAAATCAAAAATGCAAAGATCAAGAAAAGCACATCGTCGAACGCCACCGGGGACTTTTTCGCCCATTCCCAAAGTCCCATGGTGGACGGCAAAAAACAATAATATCAGACCATCCATCCCAACCGGTTCGCCGCAGTTACCCGACCCAAACAGAACGCTATGGATTGATATCAAGAAATGGAAAAAGCTTGAGAATCGATGTGCGAGATAAGCTGCAACATAGATAGATTGATGGTAGTAGATAGATAGCGACATGCATGTAAACAAGGAAATTCCGATGCAGAAAGAATACATGAGGGTGTGGAGTAAGGTAAGTGGCGGTGGCAGCATCGTATTAAGAGCGAGTAGATAGTGGGAATCCCGTGTACGTTGGAAAGAAGTGGCTCATTTTCCGCTAGTGGGGTATGATCGGAGACGATGAGGTTGTCGCATCGAGTAGAAGGCAGTATAGAGGACTTTCCTGCTTTGCTTGTGTGATTTGCCTGAGTCGGAGTATGCGTGTATGAGAGGAATTAGTTTGATAGGCTAGAGAGGAGGTGTAGTTTGAGGTGGGTGTAGCATTATGGTTTGTTTCGTGAGACGCACAGTCGCTTAGAGTTCTGAGGTTTGTGTGTCTGCATGTATGTGGGTAGTGTGTAGACAAACCCTGAATGTCGATATCTACGTAGTGCGTAGATCCTTACGGTAGAGTAACATCGAGCATAAGCAGCAGCCAAGCAGAAGCGAAGTAGCAGCAGCAGCAGGGTATTTTGGTCGTCGAGGAGGTGTGGTGAGAACCGATTCCGGTTTAGCGCGAGATGTCAATGTAATGGTAGTGGATGGGAGCGCTGCAAGGATGGGGTGGATTTGTGCAAGGATTGCGCGCAGGATTGTGCATGTGAGGGTAATACGAGATAGACTTTTAGCAATGCACTAAAACATGCTAGTGTGAACTTCGTCCCATGACCAATGATTTTCCCTGGACACCCTTTTCTAGACCACACTCCCAGTCTGAGTGGTCCAAAATCGGCCTCCAAGCCCTCATGAGTTTCCGAAAAGATCAAGGCTCATCCAATAGGAGCGTTGCGTGGATTCACGTACGCGGTATCTGCTGACTATTTTGTTGATGGTGAGAAGGCAAACCGCGTCCCATCCTGTTATCATCACCCCCGCTCACAGCCAAAGATGCATCCACAACGCTTCGCGGTGGTTGGTGGTGGTGCTGTGGATAATCTATTGTCTGGGGTGCCGAAGTGCCGGCGGCAGTCGCGGGACTGTTTTCAAGATAATTCGATAGATCCCATGAACTTCTAGCGCTTTGTGTTCCGAGCTGATGCTGATAATGTTGCGGTGTGGGCATGTGATGTGCACCTCCCTGCCAATGACTGGTCGACTCAGGACCACCATGTGGTACAGAGAGCCGAAGATCAGGGGGGCCACCTTGGAGCATCATCGACTTTTGACTTTGCGGCGAAATTGTTCGTGGCGGAAGGTTGGAATTATAAGCAGAAGTTGTGGATCCTGCTATGGATCTTGGTGAGATGCCTCCATGGTGATCACCCGAGTATGACATAGCCGCGGATGAATTCTCGGTAGCGTAGCCAGTGGAGCTTACTGGGGTCAGGAGGGCAGGTGGATGCGCAGGTGGAAGCGTTGAAGATGGACTTGCAGACTAAATGGATTGTTAGTACACTTCGGAATGATAATGGATTATGCTTACATATTTGCTGATAATCTTCTTGAGGGCGGGTCCAAGATCCTTCCAGTGGAAGACCTTCACATCCTTCTCAATATTACGCGGCTTGGGATTAGGGAAAGCCATGATGACTTTGAAGAATTCCTCGCTATCGGGTTTTCCTTTCGATACCGTAGCCGGTCGGAAGCCTTCTAGATTCCGTCGTATCCTGTTCTTTTCTTCCACAGTAAACCTGGCTGCAACCAATTGCTCCAATAGATAGATAGTGTCCACGCTCGTGACGTAACAATCATTTTTCTCTTCCCAGTAGATGCAACTGATTACAATGCTATGTGACGGTCGCTCCTCGGCAGTAATCGGTTGGAAGTTTGTCGTGATGGTGCACCCAGATTGTGATCGCTTGAACTGTACAAGCCGCCTCTTGGCTTCCCACTCTTCTGGTGTCCAATTTTGTATCATCATGCTTGACAAATCTCCATCAATATCCAGCTTAGCTTTGTTCGCATACATTGGATATGGATTGTAGGTGTGACCACCGTGGGGGGTAGCTGCCGGGCTGGATGATTGCGACTGTAAAGTTGATGTGCGCGTGAAGGTGGGATTGCCTGCCGGTGACGGCAGAGATGTCAACGCAGGTCTGTGCATGCTTGCATTTGACGGAAGACCTGGACTTCGTGCTATACTGGAGCTTATCGAATATGCAGGGTTCCATGTAGATGTATGAGGTGAAGATGGTTTCAAATTTGGAGGCGATGCTGTCGATGAATTTGCGTAGCCGTAAGCAATATTTCTTGGTGCAGCTTGGGGTGTGTAAGAACCTGATGATCGACCGTACTGGGGCATGAGACTAGAGTAGTTTGAGGTCGCTTGTAAATATGGCGAGTAGGAAGAGGGTGAGTCGGCGGGATTAAATCCATAAGGACTAAATTCCTCCTTCGGTTTCAGTTGCTGGGAGTTTCGTTTTGCCGGGCTCCTCAAAAGATCCGTGGAGTCCGTCGACATTTTTCGTTTCCTCGTTCCTTCCAGTGGCTGGGAAGAATTTTCATACGTGAAATCCCCAACCTCAACCTTGGAAATAACATCCCCGTCACCTTCCATGAACATGAATACTGGTACCCGCGAAGAAGACCAGTTAGTACCCGCAAACTGAGGAACTTCGCAAGCTAGTGTGTACTGGCACACTCCCCCTGATGGGCCTACTTTCCTTATTGAGGCGGGGCACTTTTGCTGCCCGAATCCCAAAAAGAATGTAGGAGTATTCGAGGTGAGAATCTCATACATTGTTGTGAAATATACATAAAGTGTAGTTCCCGCAGGACCTCTCGAGGGTGAAAAGGATGTAACTTCAGGTATCGGCGAGGATCCGACGTTCAGGTAAGGACCCGATTGATCATCGTAGGTTGTACGTGTGTTACTTGAAGAATATGCTAGCGGCGTCATCTGTCCTGGGGTTTGGAAAACTGGCGCTGGAGTTGATGTGGGTATCGAAGACTGGGTTCCATAGCTTTGCGAGGAATATGGGAATGCGTTCTCGCTGTAGTTCCGACTAGGTTCGTAGCCTGTATGGAAGGTTAGTGACTGAGATTTGACCAAGTTTGAGAAGGCCCGCGAGATAGTCAGGCTAGGAATTTCCCGCGCATCAAACTCACCATGGAGTTGTGGGGGTTGTGGTTTCCCGTAGGCAGACATTGACAGGATATCTGTTGGGGAATCCGCCCGGGGCACAAGGGCTCCCTCGTACCCTTCTTCGTGTAAAGCTGCAGTCTCTGGTGACGGATAGGTTTCGTCGATGATTATCGGTCTACCAGTAGATAGGTGTTCGGGCTGTCAGGGATCAAGTTAGCAAAGAAGGGTCCGCCAGTGAGGTAGGTAAAGTTCCACGTACCTCGAACAAGGTGTATGTTGAGTAGGCCAGCTTGGCGGTAGAAACGGAACGGTTTATAAAGATGGTCTCGCGAAAGCGATCAACACTGAACGGACAGACTCCTAAAACCAGGAGGAGTTCGTTCTACTGAGTACCGGGGAATACTTCAGATCCTCTTTCCATGGAAATATTAAGTAGTAAAAGCTGCCCTGGGCGTCGCGAATGTAGTATGAGCTATACTTCGAATGCGATGTGGAGGTGTTGTGTCGGTCAGGAATGCTGTGGATCGGGGCGAGAGTGGATCCGATTCCTAAGATAAACCGGAGGGGGGAAAGGGATTGGATAGGTGATAGCGGAGTAGAATAGTTAGTAAGCTAACTATACTTCCCTTCGTTTCCGTGTTTAGAAAGAAGTAATTTTTTTAAGTTCGAGGTTGACGGCGGTCTGCGCTGAACTTAAATACACGAGCGAGCTGGTGGGCGAAATGCCGACTTCCTATTAAGTACCGGTGAAGTGACTGGGGTAAAAGGAGTTAAGTCGAAGAAGTGCTTTTTCTTAAGGCACTTGCTACCACAGTGTCTGAACTAATGGATTTTGAGGTCTGAATAAAGTCTCGGGAACTTGCGAACTAGAAGAATGAAGAGACTTTTCCAAATTCCTAGATGTTGACAGCAGGTGGATTAGTTTCCGACTTTGTAAGTGATAACCCCAAATGCAGTAAGAGTATTATTGCAATGAATCGTGATGGGAATGAGAGTTCGTAGGCGGAAAGCACATTCACGAGGGAGGGTGGAGTGAGGAACGTACAGGAGAGATTCTTATATGTTCGATATGAAGATGTGTCGCCACACGGGAGGAGATGGGCTGGACGGATAGATATAGACCTGTTCGCGTGGAGAAGAGTGATTAGTTTTCATTTATGCCGTCATGATATATGTAGATGTGCCGGTGACAAGTCGTTGAAAGGCAGACGAAGAGAAAGTGGTGTAGTAGTGGGTGCAGTGTAGTATGGAGCAGATGAACAGGATAGGGAGCAAGCATGTGCGCATGCCTTTCCTGTATGTGAGTAAAAGAGTATAATGTACCCAGGGTACAAGAAGATATCGTAGTGGTATGGTTGCGTTGAAGTGATGAGGAAGTATTGTGATTCGACGAGCAGCCCCAGTCCCAGTTTAGTTGGTGTACATATGACTATGGGCTCTACTGGTCTGTATGGGCATTTGATCTGAGTCGGTTTGACTGCTTTTGGTGCAAGGGTGGAGGATGGGTGGAAAGGGTGGAGGAAGGGTGGAGGAAAAGGGCAGCCGGCAGCCTTGAAGAGAATGGGGTCATGTAGAAAGGGTAAAGCGCAACTTACAAGTGGTGGTGGGGTTTGTCTCGCACTTTATGTGGACTTTGAGCTTGTCAGAATCTTGAAATCCGATCTTTTGAATCTTGAATCTTGTACCAGTTAGGCAAAAAACTGCACTCCCAATCCAAAAAGGTTAAGGTCAAAAATCTGTACAAAGTGGATGTGGATGTGGATGTGGATGTGGATAGTGTGGTCTTCCCGACTGCTCAGATCTCGTGTACAGAGTACTTGCGTACGGTGTGGGTTACAAGGCGGCTGATGGCTTGCCTGCTGAATGAGGTTACACCAAGCGAGACGATTCGACTACTCTTCAAGACTCGTGAAAGCTGGACCAAGATCCTCCTCAAACCAAGAGTATGATGCGAAAAATGTTCCCGTATGGACAGTGTCGATAGGAAGCCGCGAGTCCAGTAACTTTTCCCCCGTTGTCTATCTCATCCGATCATGTATCGTATATATTAATAAAAGACGTTTTCTGAGCTGTCTGGGGTGCGATGGAGGCTGGAGGCTTTCGAACGCGGTAGGATTCGGGGTACAGGCTTGACACGTTCTTGATATGGCGATGTGTGGCTTGTTGCTTGAAAGGATTCGCAAGAGGCAAAAGGTCCTTCGTTGACTCCGGGCGAAACGGTTCGGAAATATGCGCTCCTCTAGGTATGATGCGATGTAATGCTGAGAGAAGAGGTAGAAAGGCCTGAGGACTTCTAGATATAGGAGCGGGGAGTTGGAGGCTGAGAGGGGTGATATAACAATGAGAGCGTGATTCGATGCGGTGGTGGCCAGGTGAGATTAAATCCAATAGAGGCCGTTGAATGTGGAAAGATAGGAAAGCGTCCCTCGAGGTCAGATCAGCTTGAAAAGAAATAAGAAGAATGCTTCCAAGGTTTTTCTGGAAGATGAGGAGTAGGTGGTATAGGTAGGAAGAAGGAACATCAAGGTTAGACGGGGTATATTTCTCGAGAAAGGAAGCGTGTGTTTGAAGTGAGCTGTAGTGTGGACTAATTCGATGTCATGCATTCCCTGGTGATGGAGAAGGATAGGAAGATCATTCGCATTGAATCCGTGCTCTTGGGTAGGGAGACTTAGGAAACGTACGGAGCCAGAGGGATGGATGTGTGGATAGTGGATGGCGGATGTGCTGGATAGTGTGGGTATTGATGATGATAATGAAAGTGTTCGAAAAGAAGGTCAAAAATTTTTAATGCGGTTTGGTCGTGTGCTTCGTCTGATGATAGTATAGCATGAATATAGGTCGGCGACTGTGCTTTTAGTCGGATTGGAAGTTATCAAAATGGGGAATATAATAATCTGAATGTGGAGAGGGAGAGGAGGCTTTCCGTATGGTTCTGATTCGATTGGCTGATCTCTTGCCCTCAGCAGCTTTTCTTTTTTTTTTCTCCTTGGGTATATTTCTCTGCTTTGACTACAGCTCCACTTGTCTGTGGTAGAATGTGTGGTAGAATTAAGGAAAGGGTATTAATTATTAAAAGAATATTAAATATTATTTTGTTTAAAGAGCGAGAAAAAATGGTACACAAGGGAAAAAAAAGATGCTTCGCTGATGGAGGTGAGATGACAGAGCTTTGGGAGCTTTACTGCTAAGGTTAAGAGGCGGTGACATTTTCCCTTTTCCCTTTTTCCCTTTTCCCTTTTCCCTTTTCCCTTTTCCCTTTTCCCTTTTCCCTTTTCCCTTTTCCTTAGGGGAATTTAATTGCTGGGTTACGTGCCTAGCTCGCTTTCTTTTCGCCGTACGAAGTAATGCTCCCACGCTCCCTGGACTTTTGGTAGGGAATCAACATGGGAAAGGGTCAAATGTCCTAGGAGCATCTGGGTCCAAGTGGGCTCACTCCCTCACCCATGCTCGGGGGGATTTGCTGTTTGGGTATGGGTTCTAGGAATAATCTTCCATCGCCCGGATCTCACACCCTTTTCTTACAAGACTCGATTTATGATCTCTCAAGGGATTGAGTGTCGACCAGGATATATATGGGGATATCGTTCTACGACTAGGGTGGTGGAATTCGAAATGGAATCTTGACCTGGCGAAGTCGAAGATATTCCTGGGCGTCTGCTCTCTTCCTTTCTCCTTCCCAAGCTTCATCGTTTCATGGACGGGACCGGACCAGTAGTCGTAGTCGCGTTGAGTTGGATGAAAGGAGCCATTCCGTCTTTTCGCCCTTCGATAAATTGATAATTCCGAGGACTAAATGCAAATGCCCTTGGCCTATTGCAGTAGTACCTGTTGGTACAATCGATGGTTGCATGGGAGATGGGCCGGCCGCTACGAAGTACTCTTTCCTTTTTCTTATTTGCGATGCTTTTTGGTGGCTCTTCCGTTCAGTACGACATGGGGCGTGGGCTTGGTAGGGAATGTGTAAAAATAGTGACAAATTAGAAAGAGTCGAAAAGCCCCAATTATAAGCATTCACTTAGCAACAACTGACAGGTCATAGTCCCCTTGCAAGTTACGGATCTACTCAGTAAAGTACCTCTGTACAGCTACAGTACCTCTGTAAAGCGACTACTGCTAGAATATCCACAGTCCGCCATGCCCCAGAACCCTGGAAAACCAAACATCTTCCGCCTTTTGCTGGCTCGCGAGGAATTGGAGTGAATTGAACGAAGGGGTAAATTGTTGCGTCGGCCAAGTTGGCGAATAAGATGAAGGAGAGCCTAATGAACGAACATCTGGATAAATGAGCAAATCGATGGATATCGCGTTTCAGGATTTGGCTTCAGTACGGAAGAGACCGACGCTCCTGTCCTGTCCAGCTTCCTTTCGCTGCACGACGTAGAAGCAATCCATCGCATCGCATTAGCATCGCATACATCGTGGCGAACGCTGACCTAGAATTATCCACGTAAGGACCTACGTACGTCCAGGCGGGCTGTGACTTTGTTCGGCCATGCTCGAAGAGTGTACAGCCTAGAAGACCGACTTGCCAGCTGGGAGCAGCAGCAACAGCAGCAGCAACAACAACGTTTTTACAGCTGGCTACCTATTCATCGTTCATGCGCAATTGACATCGAGTCATCCATCAACCAACCGGTCTGCGAAGAAGTACTCTCCCTCCTTAGCAGCGTCGCAACCCTCCATCTTGCATAAATGAACATCACGATACAAATCCTTGTCCTTACCTTACCTTACCTTACCTTACCGTCATTACCTTTACCTTTACCTTTACCTTGCCTTGCCGCCTTGCCTCGCCTTGCTGTATGTATGTATGTATGTATGTATGTACTCCACACTCTCCCATCACTTGTGAAACCGTGAAACCTTCGAAATCTTTCCTTATTCCTGTTTCCTCACTGATGTTCCCTTCTCCCTTCTCCGGCCCGGCACTTGAGGGAGATCATTCATTTATTTTCGTCCAGGATAGCTGCTCGATCCCTGCCCTGCTCAGCGAACTCCCAGCCCAACAACGCCAACCCAACTAACTGATCTCATCTCATCTCCCCCAAGTTGATTTCCATCCGACGATCATCTCATCACACAGTCCATTTCGGATTAGTTCAGAGCACTCTTCTTGCTTAAACTTGCCTTGTACTTCGTAAACTACAAAATCGCATAACTTTAAGTACGCACAACTTCCCCTCTACTACAGTATGCGAATAAAAATCACGTCGCGAATGGCGCTAAATACCAACAACACAATTTGTTTGCGCAATATTGTACAGCAAGAAGTACGTACCGCAGCAGGATTCTAAATTCTCCTAATCCGTACGAGTAGCTCCAAGGTCCCGTATTTGTAACACCAATACCATCGAGGAATAGTAGTGTAGTGTAGTGTAGTCAAGAAGAGCGGAATTCAGCTAACCCAACAAGCTGTTTGCTCATCTCTTTCGCCTGTCGCGCCTGTGCTTAGTTACCTGTGCTGTTGGCTCCCTTCACTCGTCGGTCGCATCGGGCCCAATAGCGCGGGAGGGGAAGTGGGCGGACATTATCGTATTCGAACTAATGGCTGTCACTTTTCACGCTGAAAAAAATGGGAAATGGGAATGGGAAATCGTGATAGGAAAGGGAAAGGCAGAGCAGGACTAGTTGGTGAGATAGCGCCGAGAAATATCGGGAATCCACTCAATATTTGATAGATGGAATACCTTTGTAGATATCCGCTTCCGCATCATAGTAGCAAGTAAGTTAACTATCACCAAACCATACCAGCTGAGTGGGGGAAATGGAAACATTCAACTTTTGTCCTGCTACTTTGATGCCGAGTACATCTACGGTCTTCAGATTGAGTTGCATCTCGTCCCGACGAATCACAGCACCACTGTCCTGCAATGTAGAGATCGACACTTGGATGCTCGGGAGTGTCAGGTCATCAGCGCCCATCACATTATTTTGCATTAGCAGGCCCAGGGTCGGTCGACGCCACAAAATTTACAAGGTTGGCTGTTCGGAAGGAAATCCGAGAAAGTAGACTCTGTATTGCAAATAAAAATCCCTTTTTTTACTGTACCGTCGTACGGTTAGCTAGCTGGGGAGGCATTTTTCATTTTTTGGCTCGCGACCGGTAAGTTTCTGTCCTTCGTCCCGGATTTCGCAAAAAGCAATTCTCCCCCTGGGCCGCACCGCAAGATACTGACTGCACTTTGCCTATTGTATGGTAGTTCATACTTATGCTGTTCAACCATGGATGGAGATGGATAGGAGGGGGGAGCGAACTACGAGTGACAGAACTCGGTCGGTCGGTCGGAGGGAGCCACAGATTAACGCATCGTATTCACCGCTGCAGTGGAATGGGAAGCGCCAGTCCTTTCTTCCCAGCACTCTTCGTGGTAGTAGTACTATACCGCCGCGCCGTACCGTAGTGTGTGCAAAAATAAGGGAGCGGCTTGGCTAGGGTGTACTGTATGTATGAATCGTACTTGCATCTTGCATGATCCCCATATCTAGCCGGAGCTGGGTTAGTTAGTTGCTGTAGAAGGACGTGGTAGAGCTGTCATGGATTTGTTGGAGAACAACGAATGTACTCCCCAGAGAGTGGGAATACGCAAGTAATACCAGCGCAACACGTTTTCTTCTCTCTTCTTACTTGAGATGTTCCATGTATGCTCTTTTCCGACCAGCCGGAGTGGTCGTCTGGCTCTGGCTGGTATCTATCATACTGTACTGTGCTGTATGTAATCACCGAAAAGTGCAATCGTTCGTCTTCGCCATTTGGTCATCTGAGCTATGAATAGAAACCAACCACCGAATTTCACAAAAACTAACTAACATAACTCCCTTATGCCGGTAGCTATTTTGACAGAAACCCAAATCTGCTTGCTGAACGAACGAAACAAGAACTGACTAAATCATGCGGAGATTTGCTGCTACACTTTTGGCCTACCCAAGAAGCTCGAAGTGGATGTGCTGACATGGTTCTATTCGCTCGTCGTAATTGGGCAGGACGAGAGAAATACTATTTGGTCGTGGCTGTGCGAGATTATCTCTCATCAGCTGCTTTCCCAGCAAGGGGCTGGAATGTGATGCCTGAGGTGTAAACTACTCATAGGACGTTATACGACGTAGAGATGGGAAATTTACTGGCTGCTTTAAGCCCTCTATTTGCTTGTCCTTACATAAAAGCAAAATCCCCCTTCATCCGCGTCGCCTATTCTCAAACCCAAAAGGCCTCTGAATCTTTCTAGAATCTTACGGAGGAAGAATAATACTTTCCACGAATATATTCCTTCCCAGCTATCTGGGATATGAAATCCGGCTTACTGCGGTTGTATAGCAATCCTACATCTTCTCTCTACAGTACAGTATGAATCGGAAATAGCTGGGTTGGCTGCTTAAAAGAGGCAATAGTCCACTTTCGGTACTTGCAATTGTCGGGAAAGGGCCTCCTCCCTGCTGTATTGCAGATCATATGAAGATCACTGCAGCAAAGTACCCATCAAGGTTCTTGCGAAGTAGTTGTTGTTCAATCATTGGGGTGCGAGGTGCGAGGCGGACGGCGCTTCATCTCCATCGTCAGCTTCGCGTCTTCCTCTTTCTATATGCGAACCAACACGAGATCATTGCTGATTTTCCATTTCCACATTCCCTTCCCCTTCCTTCCCTATGCTGTGGCTTCAATAGTTTGGAGAGCTAGAAAGCGAGCGCGAAAGCTTTGACGTGGAGGGAAATTTCCCAACATTTGCTTCGCTCGCTCGCTCGCTCGCCTTTTTCTCCTTACCTCACCTCACATCATCATTATTGCCTCAACCCTCAAGTCCGCTCGTCCCCCCACGACTCGAGAGTCGAAAGTAGAAGGGGCGTTGTTCTTGTTCAAGCAGAACCAAAATATCCGTGTAGTACACGATCTCCTCGGATATCAACATGGTCCTACTTCTGTACAACATCATGCAAGGTCCCATCGCCATCATTACCGACGGCCGGAACTCGCTCCTGCTCATGCCTCTCTTCCTTTCTTGTACGAGGCCAAATCTAATGTTGCAATCACCGTATCCTCTTCCATCCCAGCAAATAAAATTCCCTGCTGGTCTTACCGTACACACCGTACCGGTACGCTCATGCAATGCGATGGGATGGGAGAGCAGCCCGTTTCGTTTTGCGGCACCGAATCACAGCGCCGGCTTTGCTTGCTTCACAAATACCGTTGGCAAAAGTAAATATGATTGCATAGGAGTAAGCACAGGGTAAGCTCTACATCCAATGAATCGAACAACTACTACGCATAGAGTGAACTTTCCCAAAATATTCATCCCGTTCGCTCGTCACTGAAAAAGGGAGTCGGAATTTAGCTACTGTATACCTTCGCCTTGTGTAATGCGTTGCTTTAGCGCTGGCTGTAATGTAAACTTCCTGTCCCCAAAAAACAAACAAATGGACAAACTCTCAGACCCAAATCTCCATTTTCGGTTCTACACAACTCCAGCCGGTAAAGCCATCGAAAGGTAAACTCCGTACATTGGTTCTAGCCCCCAGGTTCTCTTCCCATATTGAAAGGCTACGTGCATATACATACCGTCATGCTAATTCTCCTCGGTACAACCCGCGTTTTTTTCTTTTGATTTCCCTTTCTAGGTATTTTCTTTATTTTTTCGCCTCTGCGACGCTTAAGGTCGCCAAGATGGGCCGCAAGTTCAGCTGCGTTGGGGAATAGGTGCCCTTGCATCCCTTGTGCAACGCGAGCCCACGGCTTCGGGTTTGTGTGCCCCTCTAGGCTCTTGGTGGTAACGTAAGGTAAGGTTGGGTGATGTTGGCTATGCTGATGATGCACGAAGCCAACTGTTCATTTTGGTCTTCTCAGTTCCTGGAGCTCGGGTTGGGTTGGGTTGGGTTGGGTTGGGTTGGGTTGGTTGGATGCTTACTATATTCATCTCTGTATTCTTGTCCTCGTTCTCGTGTTAGCTGTTGTTACTATTTCCGCGAGCCTTTTCCTTCCTTTTCCTATCGTTCACGATGCATGACATCAAAAACACAATCAGCTCCTCGCCGTACACTACGCCTTCCAACAAAGCGAGTAAGCCCAACGCACTTCGATCATCCGTGTACGCTGTCGCCCACGTGTGGATCGAGAGATAGGTGTCCCATTTCGGCGCAGTAAGCATTACACGCCACGTGGAAACGAACAAATGGGGACGAGTTGGGGACGGGATGGATACGGTGAGCCGTCTATGGAAGGGCTGATATCATTCGCGACTTATCCAATGAACCGATCGCCTTTTCCGTGCTGACTGGGCGATGTGGGAGTAGGGCTGAAGGAACTTAGGTTATGGGAAGAGGACGGCGAGTGAAGTCGCAATACATGTTGTGCATGGAATATTTGTTAGGGCATGTCTTGTTGGAACGGCGCGGAGAGGATTTTATATATTTGCTTATCACGAGGCCGGTGGGAATTCATCTGCTAGTCGGCGTAAGCGCGCTGATTGCTAGAGTACTGGGGGTGGTATTACTTCTTATCTTTGTTTGGCTTATAAGCAGATTGCTGTTCTTATATTCCTAGGTGAGGAGGCATCACTCGACGTATGTGCCGCCGCCGGGAACGTATATCACAATCCGAAAAGTTCTGGAAGGCAATATGATGTATAGAAGTCTCTGATCCAGCTTCATCCACATGTCTTATATACCGCTGTACTTTGAATATACCCATGCTTCCCATCATGAAGACTGCGTTCCTTAGATGGGGGTGAGTGGACTGATGTAGGATCTAAGAGGACACTGCCAATAGATATGTTTTCATGGCTTTTTACTTTGTATTTGCCGTGTCTCTTTATGCAAAGTGATACAAACAGTTCTATGCCTTCTTTGATGTGTCTCGTTTTCACGAGACTTTAACACCGTTGTGTTCATCTGATTTGGAGAGCAACGCCGAACACTCTCCCTGCATGGTCTAAAACTACACCTTCATCTATCTCAGGCTATCAGTGCGCACCAAGCTGGAGAATGAACGACAGCAAGATATAATGAGATATCTGATCTACACATATGCGATCCAGGCTTCCAGTACACACCTAGGTATTCTGTCGAGTGAGGAAAACCGCCCAGCGGCTTGATTTTCCTCACAGCATAGATCACCGTCGAATTGGGATGGGTCATATCTACAAACGCATGGATATGTACTGCAAATACCTTCAGAGTAGTCATAAGCCGAGACGTAGAAATGCGAAATGCTTACTCGTCGGATTGGTGTACATGAAAATATTTGTGAAGTAGTGAGGATGAAATGAGGTTCATCATGGCTTTGATAGGAGTTCAGTTGCTGGAGAAGAGGCAAACAATCTTAAAGATCTGTCTCTTGGGGGGTTCAGTAGCTATTCCCATTGACTTAGGCTGGCTCCTTCTCAAATAGGAATATATGATATCGTTCTTTCCATGTCCCGCAACTACATGTCCACAACCATATCTCGTGGTTTCTCCCAGCCGTCAAACTTCCCAACACTACAAAAACAAACATCATTCATTAGCAGTCTTTGAATAGAATTAGAGAGGTTTCTCGGTCTTGAATATTGCATTTGCTCATCATTAACTGCTTATCCACTCCCTCTAACTTACCCAAGTTCTCCTACCCATCATGGAGCAACGAAATCTCGAGCGATACACCTCGAATCATTCAGTCATCCCATCTATAGAATTCGATACGTGTGAGTCCGACTCCTCTTCCGACCATGAGTCAAGGCGACGGAAGCTTATCAGTTTCCATTGGCAACTAGCGGATGCAGGGCGTCCTTTGCGAGATCCTGCCTCTTTCCCATCTGACTATGATACTCCAAACTCTCCTACATCATGTAAGTACCGCCAGTATCAGATCTTTGACTATCATGTAAATGCTAACAACTTTTGAAGCGGTATCTGATGACTCCGAGTTCTCTGATAACTCCTCTGATTCCAAAGACGACTCAAAGATGTATCGCGCCCTAGCAACTTGCTTGGAGACGATCAGTATCCGGGACGGGTCTGAAGAAAAGTCCAGACCGACCACGAAACCAAATCCACAAGAATTCGCTTTTACAAAAGATGCAATTCTTCGTTTTCACGAGGACTTCGGCATGTGGCGTACTGACCTGCAGGTTTACCGCACATCCGCCCCGTCACCGGAGCCTATATCGGATCGACAGCATGCTCAGGATGGCGAGAGACCCCGCGAGACTCTAGAGTACTGGCAAGATAGTGCAGACACAGAACAAGTTGTGGAATTAAACTCTGAGGGCTTCACGATGACAAACAGCAACGAGGATGAAACAGCTCGAACAATCACACCCACCACTCAATTCGATGATGCAATGTATATTACAAGCCGTACTTCGAGTAGCCAAGAAGACCGCGGTCGCTGTCGCCGTAGGAGAGAATCATCAGACTCCATGAATTCGTCGTCGTCACAAACAGCAGCTCGAAGGAGAAAGAAGAAAGGCAAATATCGAAGAGAGAGGACAGGATCTTCAGACGCTGAGGAGCACTGGACGAGAAAGACATATCGTTGTATTGTTCCCAAGAAACATAATGATGCAGAAACTCGGCAGAAGTACATCGACAAACTTGTAGCTGGTCGATTTGACGGCACGCATGAGGAGCAGGTGCGTATAAATCGGATTTTCGACCAGCTGGAGAATCCGGACATTTCTGACCCGTCTGACGGTTTTCTGAGCGACTTATCAGAGGAAGCGGGGGATTTGATTGTACCGTTTGGGGGCAAACATCCTGTTACAGATAACAAGGTTGGAGATAGGTTTGTGGGGGATCCAGGTCCAGCCCCACGAAGTCCTGATCCTGAAAGGGCCCAAAGTCCTGTTCCTGAAAGGGTGCGAAGTTTATCTTTAGGTAACCTGCATGATGAAGAAGAAACGTGCGTATGGCGGGGATGGGAGGTGGCTAGATGCGCGGATGATGATGTGCTTGTCGACAGCGATGCACTTTTCAACGATGAGGACACTGCTATCGAGACTAAAATCACAGACGTGGATGACAACGCCGTTGTGATGTCTGCTCCAGACGTTGCTCGAGGAGCCCTTGCCTTAGTGGAATTAACAAAATCTCTTCCTGTAGTCAGCGATGAAGTCTGTCATACGCAGCCAGAAGAAATACAGCAGCCAGAAGAAATACAGCAGCCAGAAGAAATACAGCAGGCAAAAAACATACAGCAGGCAGAAGACATGCAGCAGGCAGAAGACATACAGCACCCAGAAAAGGAAGTCATACCCTGTACTCCCATGTCTAGACGTCAAAAGATCTACGATCCCTATGAATGTATCGTCAACACCGTGCAGGTTCCCACTCCAGGAATCAACGTCTGGATGGATTGCCTCCCCGAGCAAAAACTGCTCTTGGAGACAGCATTCTCGGACCTACACGGACTCTCGCGTTTCCATTGTGAGCCGATAGCCCATGACCCCATTCGTGCATACATTCAATCCACCACCCGACCTACAATGCACCTTCGTATCAACGGCGAGAAGCGCACCTCCCAAGTACAAGATGCATCTGAGGACTATGCTGTTGTTCGAAACCCCGCTGAAACAACAGGCCGTGAACGCTGGTGGGAGTTTTGTATTGAGGATATTCATTGTGCTGTTTGCAATAAGTTGATTAAGGATCAACGGCGCAGGGACCGTGTAAGTTATTATGGTCTTTTTCGAATCCTGCCCGGTGGAAGTGGGATTTGGAATGCGATGGAATACAGCTAATGAGAGTTCTAGAATCGCATGACAAGGTTGTGTAGTAGGACAAAAGGAACGATTAAGAGGCTGCACCAGCATTGTATGGACTCGAGCTGCCATGTTGATTGTACGCATAACCGTAGGGTATGAGCTCCGTTCCGACTTTTACGCGCTTTGAAATCGTTTCTTTCCTATTCTTCCCACATGTGTGGAGAGCATATACTGACCCAAGTAACAGAGCCACCAGGTCTTCCAAAAGCTCAAAGCCGCCACCACGCAATCCATTAAATACATCACCCTTACCAGCGCCTATGCCACATGCATGGACCCAGATATCCTCGTTGCAGCAACCAATGTCCTCAAAGCCTATGTTGGGAAGCTGGAAGGGTTGGAAATCTGCCTTCACTCAGAAAGCAAAGAAAGAAGGGAATACGCAATGTGTGCTAGAATTTCGAGACAAGAGAGTAGGAGGTTCATATGTGCCTTTTTGGAGCTGGAGAAGCTGATGCTACCGAGAGGGAGACTGAGAATTCGAGGGTTGGAAGGACATGAAGAGTTGGAGGAGATGTGGAGAGAGGTGAGCAGAGGGTGGTGGGTTGGTTTTGAGCGTAGAGATAGGACTCGAAGAGGAAGCAGGAGGGAGACGAGAAGAGCAGGAAAGGGGAAGAAAGATGCAAGTGGAGATGGAAACTCTGGTGAGTGGTGATGTGAGCGGAGGAGAACGATGCGAAGAAGCTTGGAGATGTTCGCATTGTGTGTGTTTCCACTGCGCATCCTGGAAACCTGGGTATAAGCAGTGGTTGAGTACAGGCCCCGAAAACTTGTTCTTTGACCTTACAGCACGGCTCAGAACTCCTATCCTTGTATAAAAACAGCAGCATAGCGTAGCGTAGTATCATTAACCACCTGGTAGTATTTTTGCTCACGTGGGCAACGTGTCTTGTCCTGATCCACCCTATTCAAATGCAAGCAGTAAGCTCACGTCTTGAGTCTTGAGGAATTAAAGAGTGACATGAGAATCAATCAATCAATTCGCGATAACTCATTTTTTGAGATATGTAACAAATAATTTCAACGGCAAGAGCATTTTGCTCGTCGGCGCCGCTCGCGTAGACATCACCCCGAACTTGATCAGTACAGGCACGAGTGATCTCGCTCATTCAGCAGTCTGCTTACTACCGAGCGTGGACTGAGATAAGGACCAGTTAAAGAGCTTCTCTGAGTTGCATATACTTCCATCACCAGACTTGGCAGAACAGCCGATAGCCCGTAGACAGCTTGACATCGCTAGATGTGATGGCTGGCGAGAAAATAGTTTAACTCCATTTCCTGACCACAGACTGAGTATCAATAAGTGGAATATTGAAACAAAAACCTCCTTTTCCAGGCCGCACATGCCCCAATAGTGCACTGAGATGCATATCCTGACTCTGCACTGATAGTGTCGACAACGATTTACTCCTTGCCGTAACTGAATTTTGGCGACATGGATCTGGCTTCTATGAAGTGCCATGGCTCATAACGTTTGGAGACAAGATGTTTCGGTGGAATGGATAATATGCCCATCGAATTGACACCGAAATCAAGCAATCGGAAATGTTCATCACGAAGGTGATGACTCGGACTTCCGAAGTCTATAGAGAATCGATGCTCCCATCTTGATGGTAAATTCATCGTGAGCAAAGCTACACATCCAAGTATCCCATGAGATATCTCAGAGAATATGAAGGTCGGCTCTTTCGTACATACACAATATCGCACTATTCGACTGATTTAAAAGTGCTATCTTCACCGGCTTCTTGTTCCCGTCACGACTAGAACTCAACTCCACCAGTGGGTGCACTAAGTCATTCGACAAGCTACAGTTCTGCTTGAACATCAACAAATTCTTATTAAACCAGCTTTTAAGATATCAATTATCGCTCTGGATACGTTATATCCCTGTATATTCTTTATATTCGGACGATGTTTTGAAGCAAATAAGTGATATTGAAGTATAATTATCAGCACTTGTATTCGAAGCGGAACTGTAGCTTGTCGAATGAATTAATGCACGCTCAAAAGTGATATGCTTACATAATCTGCACCACAGCGGCGCTTAATCATCCACCTCCGCGCTAAATTCAAACACACGTCTGTACCTGGAGCCTAGCTCAGAAGCTCAAGCTCCCCATAACAATCAATCCATCTCCATCTACCGATCAATCAACAACCACAACCACGATATAATCCGAGTCCAAGAACGGTCAATTAAATACAACAAGTACCCTTTGAGCAACAAGATAAGTCAGCAATCATGGTACGTTATCACACTCTCTAAGAGTCAAAAACGGAAAGATACAGAGAGCTCGGGATGCATTAACCACAACTTCCACTTCCTTTCCTCTTGCCTATCTATCTTCCCACTTACCATCTACGTATCAATTCACCGCAAGAAGCTAACCTCTGATCCCTCCAGTCTATGCGCATCGTCCCCGCAACCTCCCACTCCACCACCCACTCCCACCTCTCCTCCACCAACCTCAGCGCGCCCTCCGCCCCCGGCCTGCACGACACCCTCCGCAGCGGTCTCGGTCCCACGCTACAACCATCATCCTCCCTCCACAGCAGCAAGAACCATCCCGCCCCAACCCCCGACTCTTCGCACCCACTCGAAGCACGTCTGCTACACTGGACCGCCACGCAGCACTCACTCAAGCAGACGGGACTGCGCCGAACCTTCGGGCTCAGCGAGCCGATCCGTCGGGAAATGGAGCTGAAGATTGTGAGGGAGGGAGAATGGCGTCCGCTGGTGTTGGGGGGTGGAAGACCTGGGGTCCATGAGGAGATTTTGAGGGGTACGGATGCGGGGATTGAGTGGGAGGATGTTTTTACTGGGGAGGAGATGAGGGGTGTGGTGGGGGTGCAGGAGGAGATGGAGAGGAAGGTGGGGATGGGGAGATTGTAGATGGATGGGGTTGGGGCATGCGTGATGAGTGGATGAGGGATGTTAGGAAAGAGAGATGTTACGAATGGGAGGACGAGTGGATGATTGATTGATGGGCCATGAGGGTTGAAAAGCTATAGATGATGAGCAATCAATAATGATTGGTGGATAAATGAGCTATAATGACCAAGGACAAAATTCAGTCCAAGCTTTTGTCTCTCCAGCACATAGCACTCGACAGAAGCCTTCTTCTTGCTTGGTCTTGCCTATACCATCCATCCATATCAGTATCAGACAATCCACTGCAATGCACATACAAGAAGACATAGAGACCCATAGGGCGTTGATCACCTTTCATAACGATCTTCAATATGAAATGACCTGCTTATTTGCAATTATATTAACCCACTCCTATGCTGTGCCAATCCAATCCATCAGGCACCGCCAGCTCAGTAGAAACCTTTCAGTCAACGAACTAATGCAAATCGTCTAACGCTACTTCTTCTCACTCGCTCAGTCGCTCGCTCACTCATTCACGCATTCACTTAGCTCCCGCCAGTTCATCTCTCTCCCACCCATCATATACATGCATTCGTAGATTCAGACTCACTCTCTTACTACCACACACAAACTCTATCACTCTCACTCTCACACAAAGCACACCCACTCATCCTCACAAATGATCCGTATTGCAGTATCCAAAACCCTTATTTATATTCACTTTCCATATCCCATCCCTCCCGCCCATAACCAATTCTCTCCTTCCCATCCACAACCCCCGATCTGATGCCCCATTTACATCACCCCTCCCTCTCCATTCCCTATACTTTCAATAAACACAGCCCATACCCAGCCCCTCTCAAATCTTCATTCAGTTCAAACCAAATACCAAAAAAAAAAAAAAAAAAAAATTAGAACAGTCCTAAAATCGCTACGAGATACCTATTTTGCATCTCTATCCTATTCCTACCGGCATATACAATAGTGTCCTTAATTCCAATCGCTGATTCGTTCGCTCACTTAAACTGCTGGTGCAGAGATCCTTCCTTCGTCTCTTTCTCTATTATACACGACCTGACCCATCCACATTTATCCCATCCATCCATGTGTCGAGGATGGAAGAAACCAGAACAGAACAGATAGACGTTCTGATGAAGATATCCATCCATGCATCCATCCATCCCATATTCATCGCCATAGATAAGAAGAAACACAAAACCAATGATCCCAACGCCTGACTTTCTTTCTTTCCTCAACCGTGTCTCTCTTGCTTCTTGCTATCCCAATCCCAATCCCAACCAAGCTCTTGTAAATATGCCCGCTGAATGGAGGGTTTCCCGTGCTTTCCCCACTCTCTCCTCCCCACCCCAGTCCTCCCCTCCCTCACTCACAGAATAACACACCTACACCCCGCCGTCGCCTCGCTCCCCTCCCGATTCCCCCTCGACGAGCCCCCCTTCGCCGCCTCTTCCTCGTCCACCAGATCCTGCGGCGTCACCGTCATATGTACGATATTAGCTCCGTCGGGATTAAATTTACATTCTATAATTGCGCGGGTCGTATTAGCCAAAGATCATAAAAAAAAACCCCCCCATCAATTGCACAAAAAACCAAAGAATGAAACAGCAACAGCACCAAACCAAACATACCTCTCAAAGCTAACTTATCATCCAACAACCTCCCAAAGAAAATCAACCTAATACTACTCGGACTACTAGGCTTGGCCTCCCACTCATCGCGCCACTCGCGCAAAATTAGTTCCTTGAGCGTATACACGCTAATACTGAAGGGATCTTTTCGGCCTGCCTCCGTCACATCGGGGACGTTGACGCCGCGCTTGTTTAGATATTTCTCGTCGATTTTATACGGATGTCGAGAGCCCGACGTGAGGAGTAGCGTGATGGTGAGCGCGGGCCCGGCCGCGGCCGTGTCTGGCGGAGGGGACGACGACGAGGACATGGTCGCGGGGTCGGGGACTGCGATTTGCGGCTCTGGGTCTGAAGATGGAGCGGGCGGAGAAAGCGATGTATTGGCTGCGGCGGCGGCTGCGGAGTCGGTATTGGTGATGATGGGGGCGGAGGTGGAGGTCGAGGGCGAGGTCGTGGATTGTATGGGAGCGGTGGGTGTGGATTGCGAATTCGATACTTCTGACGTGGCTGCTACTGCAGTCGCTTCGTCGTGCGGTCTCGTGTTTTGATTATCGCTCGCCGCGGCTTGCATATCGGATGGTAGGGGTATGTGCAATGGGGAGTAATCCGAGGTGATAGGAGATGTCTCCGGAATGGAGATATGGTTTAGTAGACCGGACGTTCCTGCGCCTGAATTCGTGTGCGTGTCGATGCTGAGATTGGTCATCTCATGCGATTCATGGTTATTTGATGATGGTGATGATGATGGGGGGATTGATGGATGGCTGGTTTGCGAAGCGTTATTGCCATGGCTCGCGCTCGAAGGAGTCGCCATTGGTCGGGAGTCGGGGTGGGTGGTTTGAGGGTGCAGCAGCTTCGAAACGGGGTAATTCTAGCGCCACCTCAGAGAGTATTTGGAAAGATTGGCGTTCGCTGTACGTATCGACGAAAGAGATTCGCAATTGAATTGTATTAATATGGTTTTCTGGGTGGGATGAATTGGATGGATTGGATTGAATTGAATTGGGTTTTTGTCGCAATTGTAATAGCAGAACGAGTCGAATCCGTATCAGGAGCGGAAGCAGTAGTAAAGAAAGCTGGAAAGAAACAGAGAACTGGGCAAGACAAGCAAAGAGACAAAGGCTAAACCACCAATCTACCCCGTATTCGACAAACGCGCAAAGACGAAAAGTCCCAGTCTAGGCGTAATGAAAAGCGGCACAAATAGTATGTAGTGTATGTAATATGTATGTATTATGTATGTATATGTACGGGAGAGAGTCCGGATTGGATGTATGTTGAATGTAGTATGTTATAGTTATGGTTATGAAGCGCAGAAAGGGTAAATAGACCAGGCGCGGGTAAAGGAGTAAGTAACCTTATGAAAGTGGAGAGCGCAGATTGGATTGATACGAATTGAGTTGAACGGAATTGAATTGGAGGAGGCTGGAGAGTTTGGAAGTGGAACAACAGCAGGAACGACGAGTCTTCGAGTAGTTTGGAATTCACAAAGTCAAACAGATGAGGCGTCTCTTTGATCTGGAATAATCCGTGGTGAAGTTCTTTCGTACTTGGTAGATCTTACAAATTCGTGCATCCAGGGCAAAATCCGGAAGCCGTGGAGCCGTCAAATTGCTATTCTAGTCGTTTAGTTGTCGATCCTCTAGATTTAGCAATTCCCCATACTTACATCCGTCGTCAGTGGACGGAGATGCCGAGGAACTCTTTGCTGTGCAATTCTTCGTTCGTATTGAAGTAGTCGTAGGAGTATTTCTCGGGTCGTTTGATGTCCAAGTACTTCGTCAATCTCGGGGGATGTCCGGAGCGTTGGCTTGTGTTCGCTGTGCCTCAAATGCGTGGTATTCGGACAACTGAAACGACCGTTTGATGTCGTCGTAGAGGACCTTGCGAAACGAACGACAATTGTTTCTTCTTGCAATTGTTAGGGTAAAAGACACTGTCTATTCTGCTTCTGTATATAACCAGATCTAAACAACGATTTGTATTCAACTTCATTCCGGAGTAGCTAGATTAGCCACAACCATCAATTCCATCCCCCTCAACTATTTACACAACTTCCAATTCCTCCTCCCCAACTCTACCAAACCACACCCTCAATCGCCATCTTCTCTCCCACCCCCAATCATTTCCCCATGAATCCCTTCATGATCTTGAAAAGATTAATCCTCGACAATTCCAGCACCGACGCGTTCGTCCATTCAAAATGTAAACGCAAACGGGAACGAAACAATTAAACACGGAAACAGCATACCCTAACCACCATCGCGTCCGTTCGGCCCCAACATCTCGACCCGAAAATCCGGGGAACAGCTTGGCGTGGCTGACTACGCTAAAGGGGAAGGTAGAGAAGAAGCAAAAATAAATAAGGTAACGTGTTTTGGATTTGTATGTGTGAGTTATATGAAATGGGGATTTATCACCGAGCTTGAATATATCTATTTGTTAGAGTAGATAGTGATATTTATTTATTATTGGAGGAGTAGTTCTAGGATTACAGTACCATATCTAGGTAGTAAGTATCGCCGACAAAAGCAACAACCACGCCACATATATATGAAACAGCTTCGCTACTTCAGCTTCAAATATCCCACAATTAAGAGCCTGAGGTTAGGTGCTATGAGGGTAGCACGATCTACGATCCGATTGATATCCTGGGTAATGGTTACACACATTCGGGTCTGTACCGAGGCGGCGAGGACAGCGCTTCGCGCATATCTGCACGACGTATATAAGACTGTGGTATAGAGGATAGATAGCTGTTTTGCTAGATTTCATCTGTGATCACAGGACGTCGATGTCGTTACTGCTAACATTATATATCATCATTGCTCATCTCGTTTCGTCTCATCTCGACGAATACATTAAAAGAGATATTAAGAAGATGATACAGAATCTATAGTCTAGATATAAAGAAGAAGAGTACAGAAGTAAAGAGTGAATCAATAGTAATGCAAATATTTGTATATATATGGAAGAAGTAAAAAATGTGTATACAGAAGAAAACCTACTGGAAGTAAGTAGCATGAAACTCCAAGAAGTTGCTTCTCATGTTTGGTGCAACTTACACACCGTTGGTATATATAAATATGGTAGATAGATAGGTCCATATCTCAAATAACACGAACCACATCTCAACACCCTCGCCGTCAATCAAATCCTCTCCATCATTCTTCTCTCCCCGAAGAAGTCATGTATGTTCATCCGCTGCCCCCTCTTTCCTAAATCCGCATGCATCCATTACTCCATCCTCCCCAACCCATCTGCATCTCCAAACCTAAACACTCCCACTACTAGTCGTAGTACCCTCCTCATCCTTCTTTCCCCAAGTGGCCTTCCTTCCCAGGGCCTTAATGCTGTTCAAGTGCAAATCCTTCGCAATGCCACTGTGCGCGCCATTACCCGAGTTCGGGATTTCGTCCGCCTGCTGCTCATTGGTGTTGTGGTGATGATCGAAGGCGGTGCCGGCTCCACTGGCCGTGATCTGGCGTTGGATGGGGCCGCCTTGCTCGTAGACGGCGGTGTTGGCGGGGGAATAGTCGAAGTGGATTGGGATGGATTCGCCGTCGGCGAGGAAGAGGTACCAGCTAGGGGAACAAGGTTAGCATGTGTATTGTTTGTGTGGTGTGGTATGGTATGGGATGAAGAAGGGCAGGAGGAGGTGAAGAGGGACATACTAGACAGCACCACAGAACAAACCACCACCAATTATGTTGCCAAGAAGCGATGGGATCATCGATTTCCAGATATAGTATCGAACGGTAAGAGGTGCAGGTGCCTTAAGGAAGATGGCGAGGGGTATGAAGTACACTGAGTGGAGACGTTAGCTAGCACGATCGGGCGGAAAAGCCTTGGCAGGAGATTTGATAGCTTGGCAAATGCATGGCATTGCACTACGCTTTCTAGGTCGATAGATGTGAATTTGATAATCTACCCCTATCGAGAGCTGATAACGTGGGTTTTGTGATAAAATTGACGACTTACTGTTAGCGATAACGTGGTCAGTTCCCAATCCCACGAAACACATCACAGGGAACCAGATTGCAACGATTTTGGAGATCACTTCGCGGGATGAGATGGCTAGGAAAACGGCCATGCATACAAGCCAGTTGCCTAGTTTCCAGTCAGTTTCTCCATTGTTGTGTGGCATGAAAAGGAACTTACAGAGAATTCCCTTCAGGAAAATCTGATGCCATTCTGGGGTAACAGCCTTTCCCTTCGCGAAAGTAAGAGCTTCGGCCTTGTATGCACCAGATTCGAAAGTTCCACCGTCTATTGTAATATCAATATCCATATTTTCAAGCCTGACTGAGGGAAAAACTTACAGCCAGTGAGAACCGCCATGAAGAACAAGGCGCCCGCCATATTTCCGAAGAAGCTCACGAACCAGGTCTTCAACAGATCCAAAAAGCTACACCTCCTATGTAACCAAGCCACCACACTATACATGCAATAACTGGTGAATAAATCGGCTCCCGTAAGCACAACCATTATCAATCCGACCGGGAAGACCATCGCAGAAATAGTTCGGATGAGACCAGGAGCGTTGGTTTGGAACCACGGCGACGCGTTCGTAGAGAGAGCGAGCGCACAACCAAAAGATATCAGACACCCGCCCATGAAGGAATTGATGAACATCTTGTCAATCCTCATCCGTGCCTTTTTGGCACCAATACGAGAGACGAGCTCCGTCGTCTGGGAAGTATCATTAGCTTTACCACGCCGGAGAAACTCAATGGAGCGGGACTTACTTGAGCTGGGGTGAAAGCGTCCATGGCGTCGACTTGTAGCCAGAAAGACTTTGATGGAAAGAGTGGTTGTAAGGAAAAGAAAAAAGCTTTGGGACGGGGAAGGGTAGAAAAGAACGGCAGCACACCGACATAAAAGTAAAAGTGCAACCTCGGCCGCTGAAACGACGGGTCTAGCTTTTTGCTAATTGATTACTGAGGAATAATGCGAGATAAGACACACACCGATTGCCTCACATCATTCGTCTTATCGGGTGGAAACAGCCATCCAGCGTCCAGGGTCTCGAAGAACTACTTGAGTAAGTGAAGGGCAGGGCAGCTATGCCGGTAAGCGCAGCAGCATACTTGCCGGCTATTCGTCGAGAGACCGATTTTGGGAGCTGGGGGGCCATCTAATCCCAGTCGATGCACGCGGAGAAACCTAGAAGATTTTCGATCGCGGATTGGCGCATAAGCAGCGGCCTTTTTGTGGGACCACAATCTTCTTTGTATGCAAAGACGTTCCAAAAGGGGGATTGATCCGGACAGATGGTACTGTACAAATCTGGTGCTTCCAGAATGGGTTTCCAACTTCCCATGTGTTGGGTTGGGTTGTGTTGTGCAGTGTTGTACGTTTGTGAGTGATGGGCATTATCTGCGGGGTAACAGGCTATTGATGAAAGTCAGATGTAGACTATGATTAGATGAGACACTGGTATCCCAACTATCACAGTTGGTGGCATGGTGCGAGTAGTAGAACAATATTGGAAAAAGGTTACCGACACTGCCGTAACTGCCAAGTTTTCTGTTCAACGATCACAACCCAGCGCTAGTATTTAGTGAAGGATTCGGGATGGGCTGACATTGGCTGTTACTGCGGAAATATGCTAGGGTGCGGGTAGTCCACTTGGTTATGGGGCGGGTAACCTCCAACTATTCCGCCCCGCCTCCCGGACATTACGCCTCTCCTCAGGGACTTATATCCGTCTGCTAGGCGTTTTGTATAGGGATTTCAGAAGCTCGAATCCCCTCATGAATTTCCACCGCCTGCATTTCCATAACATTATATCGATGTTATATCTCAATCTCCAATATAGTAGGATCAACGGAATTTACCTAGGAGCGGAAAAGTAGATGAAGAAAAATGAGAAACATCTGATGATAGCCAAGACAGTATTTGAAATACATCGTACAGTAATGCGGAGCTTATGGTGTACCCTGCATGAAAAATTTCAAATGGGACAGTGAGACGTACCCATAAGCTCTATCGTAGAACGTCCCTTTCTTCTGCCCTTGCCCTGAATTGGGGATCCGCTTACAGAACTGCCTGCCTGGTGATAGCGCGGGTAATCTTGTTGCGAAAGGGAGATAAAACCTAACCAGTCAAGCATCGGTCTTGTGTGGTATTCGTCAGTGTATCCCTTTATGGCAATTGAACTATTGCTCGCCTACCGGCAACCTAGACCGCCACGTGCTCATCACTTCAGTTGATAGGAGCACAAACAGTGTTTCATCGCTATCATAGAATATCATTCTGCTCCCTGCGATTCATCTCAAGCGCAGCGAGATGTGTTGCACAATTTAGGAGACGTCATGTAACGTCTCAGGACCTATCTCAAAAATGTTTCGCGACGTCATGAGTTGTTTTTACCACATATAGGGCGCGTATATGGCGCTTGAAAGCCATAATAACATTGCAAAGATAGATGTCTCGGTAATTTCGGACAGAGAATCGTCGTGTTATTCCTGTATGATCAGTGGGACATGTAGGAAGTGGGATATGAGGATCGCCAACATTTGGTGGAAGAGTGCGTATGGCAATGCCAATTAGAGGCATGGTGGCATGCTAGCTGTTGAAGCAGCGGTGGTTCGTCGGTAGTGGGTGAACAGTATGAGTTTGACTGTGACGTTTAGCGACGGCCGATCTGATAAGTAAATGTGAAGCAATGGAGATGCTTTCGAACTGATCATTTGAGTTTGGCAGCTAGCCAGCCTGCGACAGACGTAGATCCCCCAGAATAGCCCATGCCATAATTCTTGGCCTTCTGTGCTCACCCAAGGGTTGAATAGACAAGCAACCATGTCAGCGCTTTGGCATTGTTGAGTATCACTTAAGCATCACTAGAAGCTCGAGTTTGTCTCAGACGGTCGTGGTTCTCGATATTACCTTCAGATACGCATTTTCGCCGACTTTCCCATCTCATGAGAGTCCTTGCGCAAATCCCATACAGATGCCGAACGTATCTTTGGCATATTAGTAGGACGCATTGCGCAGACGTGCATGACCGAAATTTCAGTAAAGGATCTGAAATAGAAATGAATGCTTCGTGCAAAACGAAATGTAGAAGTGAAGTTCAGCGATAATCTCTAGCATCAGCCCTAAAAGCCCATAATTCCATGCCTGAACGCCACGAACGCTTAATTTTGGCAACAAGCAAATGCCTAGAAATTATTTCAAGCCACGGAAATAAGCGCGTCTAACTACAAACGCCGCTCCCGCTCCCCGCATTCGGAGCTTCATACCATAAAAAAACCAGAGTGAGTCGAAACGATTCTAGTCCTACGATATGGCTTCAATGCTAACTAATTCGCAATGGGCAGACCTCTAACCGGATCACAGAGGAGTCTGGCGCTTCTTCGTCGATATGGAACATCTGCTGCTCGACCGCCAATTGTTCGAATCAACAATGGCACATTCTATCGGCACCATCCGAACTCCTCACACATAACAGCGGCCTCAAATCCTCCTCTATTCTCCAATCTCAACTTCGAAATTCCTTCTTTTCCCACATCAGAAAAACACTGGGCTATTGTTGGCGCATCATCGTCTGGTAAAACGACGTTCTTGCAGATTCTAAGAGGTGGTCTACTATGCATCCCCGCGACCGCGCGATCCTATCCGTACCTCTCTACCTCCGAAATCGATTCCAAACTCCGCTCACCCAGTCGTGCAATTCGCTATGTAGGTTTTGATGGGGAGCAAGGATTGGGAGGACGGCAAGCACCCAAAAGTGCTTATTTGAGCGCAAGATATGAATCTAGACGAGAAGAGACGGATTTCAGTGTCCTGGATTATCTAAAAGGGGATACAGAATTGAATCCTTCTACTTCTGGAGATGAAAAGACCTTGGATTCAAGGACCCTTGATAGAGTGATTGAGGACTTAAGATTACAGGAGCTTATCCATATGCCGGTCTCGAATTTGAGCAATGGACAAACAAGACGTGCTAGGATTGCTAGGGCATTGTTGGAGGAGCCCGAGGTGTTGTTACTTGATGAACCATTCATGGGACTGGACCCACCCACACTATTGAGCTTGAGTCCAATGCTGCACGGCTTGGCGAGGAAGAATGCCCCACGTTTGGTGGTATCATTAAGACCGCAAGATCCAATTCCAGATTGGATAACAGACCTGGTATTCTTAAAGGGGAATTGCGAGGTTGGCCTATTAGGAAAGAAGGAGAATGTTCTAGGAGAGTTGAAGGAACATATCCAAAATTCGGAATTGGAAGGGGACGGGGAAAACGATCTACATTTGTCGAAGGGCTCTTTGAAGGAGGTTGGAAGAAGTTTGACTTCAGATGGCATCCAGGAACCAGATCATCAACAAAATCCAACTACTTTCATACCAAATTTGGAAAAGATCGACGGGAAGAAGACGAGCACATTCGGCCAACAAACTGTCACAGACGAAGCTGTCCCCATGAGCAGAGACGGTTACAGACTAGACGATGTTGAGCCAATAGAGACTGGCGAGCCCCTTATTGAAATGGAAGGCGCTCGTGTCAAGTATGGATCTAAATCTGTGCTAGGGAATTGGACACAGACTGTGAACGGCGACGAAAGAGATGGCCTATGGTGGACTGTAAAGAGGGGCGAAAGATGGGGTATATTCGGTCCAAATGGTTCGGGCAAAACCACTCTGCTGTCGTTGATCTGTTCCGATCATCCACAAACCTATTCCCTTCCGATACGTCTTTTCGGTAGATCAAGGTTGCCCGAACCTGGTAAGCCAGGTATCTCCATCTTTGATTTGCAGTTTAGAATTGGGCATTCAAGTCCCGAGATCCATAATCATATACCGAGGAACCTTACGCTGAGAAAGGTCTTAGCGAATGCTTGGGCTGATACATTTATGGGTCTGCCAAAGTTGGACGCCGAAGCAAACAAGAAGATTGATGCATGCTTGCGATGGTTTGAACATGATTTGAGGCCGGGAGGAGTTGTAAGTAGCGACACTGCGAAAGGGGAGCATGTTGGAGCCGAGCCCAAGCCCACCTGGGCTGATGATATCTTCTTCCGTGAGCTGCCATTCTCGTCCCAACGCGTCGCCTTGTTCCTTCGCGCTATTATCAAGTCTCCGGATCTTGTGATTCTAGACGAAGCATTCAGCGGCATGGACGACGGGGTTCGTGATCGTTGTCTCTTATTCCTAGCCCACGGCGAAACAAAAAGCTACTCTCATCATGGTCAAGACAAACAAGTCGTCGAGTCTGACATCGCGAAATCAGGCAATGTTGTGATGAACGGTCTGAATAAAGACCAAGCTTTACTCTGTATCAGTCATGTTAGAGAAGAAATTCCAGGCAGTGTGCGGGAATG
This sequence comes from Rutstroemia sp. NJR-2017a WRK4, assembly GCA_002946385.1. Lineage (NCBI taxonomy): Eukaryota > Fungi > Ascomycota > Leotiomycetes > Helotiales > Rutstroemiaceae > Rutstroemia > Rutstroemia sp. NJR-2017a WRK4. Next base: position 524,936 of record NJPR01000063.1, read on the forward strand.
GATTTGTCTGCCGGAAGCAAACACAGGGAAGGAGGCGCGGTTTGGGAAGTTGGATGGTCCGATTGAAGGGAATTGGAGGAGATGGGGGGAGATCTGGGGGCTTAGAAATTGATGTTAGTGGATAGAAGAAATTGGTGTGACTTTTCTACCGGAATGATATTGACACCATGAAAGCATATTGACCGAGAGAACTCAAATCCTGTCTAGAAATGGTAGGGATATCATACTTTCGTACAGCGAATCCTTTGTTAAATTTGAGTTTTGTGGGACTATTTCTGCAAACTCCCAAACCACTAGTACTTGGTAGTTCATTTTGGAACGCGTAGACGTAGTAGATAGCAATATTCTTAATGAAAATTATGAGGTTTATGGCGTATGTGGAGTTTGAATGACCAAAGAAGGAGATGTTGGAAGAAAATTGAAGAGCCACTGAGAAGGAGAAGGAAGCGGCGGCTGGCCCGTGCACGCACCTGGGCTAATGCCGCGGCCGTTAACCTTGGGGGAATAAATACTCAACCTCGAATTGATCCGCCTCATTAAATAGTTGTCAACACAGGCAATGATTCTGAGGCCGCCATAACTCGACATACGTGTCGGTAACTCGTGCCGCACGGCCAATGCGCTCTGAATATGGAGATGCAAACCCTCCATCATGTGCCCCCAAAGCGCTCCTCATCAGACGAACCCGAGGATGCGATCCCCGAATCAAGCTCCACAAGCACGACTTCTACCTCTGCTGCGCACCTTACGCCAGATTCCGAAGACGGGTCAGAGTTGTATGCTGAGACAGGCGAGAGCTTTCAATTGAGGACAAGGCATTCTGAAAGGGAAGAAGATGATGACGATTCAATAGACGACGAGGCTGTGGGCGGGTATCACGATAGTAGAAGGAGACGAGGTAGTATTTCGACTGTGCAATCGTATCAATTATATACACCGGATGAGGAACGGGCTGTAGTGAGAAAGTTTGACAAGAAGCTGGTGCTATTTGTTGCATTCTTGTACATGTTGAGCTTTTTGGACCGGTCGAGTATAGCTCCCTTAGTTTTTGAACCCCTCCTCTCCAGCCGCTACTGCCGTCGTGGCTTTTGGTTGTCCGAGAGTAGCTGAACATCTATAGATATCGGCAATGCGAAAATAGCAGGGTTGGAGAAAGATCTTCGCCTCGACTCGAACAAATACGAATGGGTCATAACCGTCTTCTATGTCGCATATATAATGTTCGAGTGGATGTCCATCCTTTGGAAAATCGTTCCTGCGCACATCTATATCACTAGCATTGTTCTATCGTGGGGCATTATTGCTTCTCTACAAAGTATAGCAACCTCATTCACTGGCCTTCTCATTTTGCGAACACTACTTGGAATTGGCGAGGCTGGATTTACTGGTATCCCATTTTATCTGTCCTTCTTCTTCAAGAGGGATGAATTAGCTTTGAGAACAGGAATATTCTTGAGCGCAGCTCCACTTGCCACCTCATTCGCGAGTTCTCTGGCATGGGGAATTGTGGAATTGGGAAAGTACTGTCCGATCGCTCCTTGGCGGTTATTGTTTCTACTTGAAGGATTCCCCAGTGTGCTCGTTGCTGTTATTGCATGGCACCGCATACCAGATTCGCCCGCTACGGCATCATATCTCACGCGCCGGCAAAAAAAGGTCGCAATCCTGCGACTCCGTAACGAATCTACCTCATCTACTCCTACATCCAAAGATCGTCTGAAGTTCAGCGAAGTAATCTCGACCATTACAGACCCCAAAGCTCTTCTTACATCATTCATCTTCTTCTTCACCAACATGTCATTCAGCAGTATGCCTATCTTTCTTCCCACAATTCTACGCTCTATGGGCCACTCAACCGCAGTATCCCAAGCGCTCAGTGCACCGCCTTACCTTGTTTCCTTCATCTTCGTCCTCTTAACTGCCTATCTATCTGACCGTTTCCGCACCCGCTCTCTGTTTATCATCTTCCATTCCTTGCTCTCATCTCTCGGCTATCTAACTCTCGCGCTACCTCTTCACCCGTCAAGTTACATTCGGTACATGGCTATCTATCCTGCATGCATCGGCTTCTTCTCTGTCATTGCTATTACAATCACGTGGAATATCAACAATCAGTCGAGCACTTCTCGCCAAGGAATTGCATTTGCGATGATGCAGATGCTCGGACAATGTGGGCCGCTGATTGGGACGCGGTTGTATCCTGAGAGGGAAGCGCCAAGATACACGAAGGGAATGGCAGTTTGTGCTTGTGTAATGTTTGGCGTCGCGGGGCTAGCAGCTGGATTGAGGTGGTGGTTGAAAAGAGAGAATGCTAAAATGGATAGTGAGAGGGGCGGAGAAGAACGAGAGGGACTTGTGGGTGTAGGAAGTGGTCGTGATAAGAAGTCATTGGGCAAGGGAAGGACAGGGACGTTTAGGTATATGTTGTGAAATGTCAGAGATACCCGGCCGGCCTATCCAAAACAAATAAAGGGACACATCGATATGGAGGTAGTTACTATAGGTAAGGGCCAATGTAGGTGGAGTCCGACGATAACTTCATATGCGCTATCAGGATAGTGATTTCGTTGTGTCTTCCACCCTGCTACAGGTATGCCACCTTCCAGATGAAATTTATCAATACCCGATGCTATTGCACGACTCGTAAGCACCAAATCATCAACTGCCTGAGCGGAGCTCTTTTCCGACAACAGAGCCCTACCCGCCATATCTCCCTTCTATCAACCACCTTCTCAATCACTCCAACCCCAAATTTACCACCAATTACTCTATGCTATCTCAGCCCTGTGTCTCCGATACTACCGCCAACTATCAGTGACAGTATCTAATCAATCTACACACTGACCGAACCCACCAAAAGCACTCCATTCTTCGGCGTGCTCCGCTATTGCCAAGCCTTCCCTCCCAAAATCGGAAGGTGGAGATCCCCGCCAAGCACAGCCTGCATAACATGTGCCGGCATGATTTGATAACCCGGCATCCCACTTTGTGCCTGTATGAGATACTTGGGGGCTTTATGCTTAAAGTTCGACTTAAGATGCGTGGAGCCGGTGTTAGGTTGCTAGTTTGGGAAGTTATGATCACAGGTGGGAGATAGGAAGGGTGAGATAGGTGGATAGGAATGGGTGTGATGGATGCGGAAGTGTGATATGGGTAGGGGAAGTGCGGAAATGGATGCTTGATGGAGAAGGAATTTAAGAAATGTGCGTGGGTGATTGGCGGTGCGGTGTTCTGGGGAAATCAACATTGTGAGATACGGCTGTTTGCACTCTGGAGACGATGCCTCGAAATAGTGTCAGGGAGAGAGATAGGCAAGCGGATACCAATGATAGCTTATTGATGCAATGACTTAGTATGAATCTGTCCAAAGCAGCCGTCTATAAGTTCTTTCCTCCCCACGCATAAGAGAGTGGAATTTCCACCCCCAGATATCAGTGTCAGAAGCATCAGTCCTACAGCCAAAATGTTCTCAATCCTACTTCTCGTCGCTCTTCAAGGACTGCTTGTCCATGCTGTACCACTCCCTGAGCCTACCCCCCCAGGTATCCCGGCCACTACGACTGCGAAGACGGAACTCGCTGCGCTGACGGTTAAGACTGCGGGTTCTCAGGATGGGTATGACAGGGATCTGTTTCCTACTGTGAGTTCTTTCTTTGTTACTGGACTTTTCGACGTTGGGTGTCCTGCTCCGAGCGGGATATTCATCTCCTTCTAGGCAGTGATCTCTTCACTATGTGATTCCACATACCTTCCCGAATCCGCCGATTCCACTCATCTGGCCATCTCCACCTCCCTTGTCCTTCTTCTCACCTATTCCAATCCATCTCACCAAGAGCTGACAAACCTTCACCTAGTGGAACACCATCTCAGGCACCTGCAACACCCGCGAATACGTGCTCAAGCGCGACGGCACAAATGTTGTCGTAAACAGCGCTTGTACCGCCACCAGCGGCACGTGGGTTTCGCCCTACGACGGGGCTACCTGGACTGCGGCTAGTGATCTCGACATCGATCACCTGGTTCCTTTGAGCAACGCTTGGAAAGTATGTTGTTTCCTTCCCGCATTTGCTATCTGGTGGAGAAGGATAGGAAAGAAGAGGATGGAATGGGGCATCGTGTGAATCACAGTACTGACGAGATGAACCAGTCCGGCGCATCAGCATGGACCACGGCGCAGAGACAGGCTTTTGCAAATGATGTGACCAATCCGCAGTTATTGGCTGTGACGGACAATGTGAATGAGTCGAAGGGAGATAGTGGACCGGAGGATTGGAAACCGTCGCTTAGTGAGTTCCTCTCTCTTTCTTTTTGTTGATACAGGGAAATGTGATCAAGAGGGATAGACGGGAGAAGCAAGGAAAGTAGAGTAAATAAGGGAGATCGTGAGAGAAGGAACGTTGAAGGCTAATCCGTTGTGGCAATTGCAGCAAGCTATTGGTGCACATATGCGAAGATGTGGATCAAGGTCAAGTACACCTATAGCTTGACGGTGACGAGTGCAGAGAAGTCGGCTTTGACTACTATGATTGCTACTTGTTGATCGCAGAAGGAAGAGGACTTGAGATATTGCCTCAAGAATGGTTGGCAACTGCAAAATTTTTGAATCTGCAGCACGAAAAACCAACAATTTTGCAAAGCTGGTGGTTGTCTAAATCGTCCAGACTGAATGCAGATATAAATATGATTACTTCTCACTCGAAATAACCACTGAAGCTTTGTGCCTCTTCATGCGCCCCCGAAAATTGCATATCGATTATTACAACCCCCCAGGCGAGCTCTAGAAAGAATTTAAGGAGATCTGCAGAATAGAAATGCTTTCGCATGCCTCGCAAAGAAATAACTGAGAACGAGGGCCAGCAGAGATGAACAGGAAGAAGAGACCAAAGCGACACTAAACGCTCACCAAGTTTGAAAGCAGTTCCCAGTCCCCCATTCTGTGAGTCTTAATTTACCATATTCCATGTATACGACCCCAATAATCCATATCATCAGGCCATTCTTGATGCATTCTCAGATAGGGATTCGGTCCAAACCAACTCGGTAACCCCTCCCGAGAATTCTCGCCACGTCGATGTGCCTCTTGCCAGTACTCATCGTATTCTTGTCGAAACCTCTGCAAACAAGTTAGTAATCCGCTGTTGCTTGGCGAGAAAGATACTCACGTTAGGCCCGTTGTGGTTCCAATATTTTCCCATCTTCGCCGGATCTATTCTGTGCCCTCTGTCTATTACTCTTTTCATTCGAGCCGCTTCATCTCGTGTGAATCGTGGATATTCCCCAGGTATGTTGCCGACTCCGTACCCATTCCAGTCGTGTGGCTCTGCCCATTCGATATATTTCCGAGAATGCGGATCATATCTTTTAAATCCTCTAGACAGAGTCCCGAACGCGGTGCGGCCTGATCTTCCACCACCTTTCTCTTCATAGTCATGTACACCTCTATCGTGATATGAGTCCCTTTCATTCAGTTAGCACACAACATCAAGAGTACCCGCTGGTAGTTGTAATAAAATGGACAATACTACCAGTTTCCCCAGACATCAGGAGGAATCGCAGCTCTGCTTCCCTGTTTCTGAATAAAAACATCGGGACCCCTGTTTGTCAGAACATTGTTCAGTCGCCCAAAAAAGCCTCGATGTCCACGGCCTCGATGCCCATCTTTGGGCCAGACGAACTGCATCTTTCGTCGGTCTGGCATGTAAAGTAGAATGAGGAGTAAAAGTAACAGATAGTATTAGACTCAAGTCAGATCCACAACGCATACCTGTCAGGATTGGGAGGCACAGAATGAGGAACACTTGTCAATTTCATAATTCGACGACAGCGGTTTATGGCTTGAATATAAACCCTTTGATGGATAGCAAATGAGGACCATCAAACGGTTCCTACCCTTTGATATGCCCTTCAAGCATTTCATGAACAAACGTCTGTAGCCAGGAGTTTGGCAAACCTATCGGTGAGCATAAGAGTCATAGCCGCTTGACCAGATGCCGTAGGGCTGAACGTTCTTTTGCTGGATATGGTTGACAAACGATACCCAGGCGGTAATCAACGGAAATTTCGAAGCAATCTTCAGACCATAATGAAAGGATGACTTGACACCTACCTGGCTGCAGGAGATTTGCCTCTGAACACGCATCATCAACAAACTTTTGCTGTGGTAGGTGAGAGGCTAGACGGAATGTTTGGTGTGCTATTCGGAATGACTAATTTTGACACTCTTGTCGTACAACACCTATAACCATCACTCTAACCATATCAATATCTAGCAGCGGAGAAGTACCACGCGAATGGCTTCACGGTAAGTAGGAGGTAACCTAGAAGCTGGATGTCGGTGTTGAATAGTTTGAGGGTAATGTGGGGGAGAAAAGACATGGACAAGGAACCAGAATGTGAGTGGTCAGTGCGCGACGCGGTAACCTTTCATCGGTTTCGCGTCTTTCCTTAGGATTACCAACGACAAGTCGCTTTTATTTACGAGATTTGGACGCTTTCAACCAGACGGTAGACACGGAATACCGACCTCAGCGCCTCAATACACGACTTTATGAGCGAGGTTAGATCATTTTACTTCCCGCCTCCTGAAAAAACGTCGCCGGACTCCCCTTATGCGCATTAAGTGACGACCCACCTAGAATTCAGCATCTCCTTGAGTCTCCTCCGAAGCCTCGAATCTCCAACGGCGCGTCAACTGCCAACGAGCCCCAATCTCATCCAATACTGTCTGAGATACACTGCTTCATATACGATACCTGTTGGGCACAGTAATACCATTCTATGGGTGTTGGATTCGGCTTATGCTAGGACATCCGTGATATATACGTGCTAGATGGTTGGCTAGCCTCAGAAGAGGATTTGAAGGGTTACGGCGTTGATTGGTGTTCCTGGGTCAAACTCTGGCGTTTTGGATATATCATCGAATAGGATTTACACGCAGAACTCTCATCACGACCAGGAGGCTTGGACGACCATCAGGGACCGAGCTTCAATGACATTGAACTCCTCACGACACGAATCTGTTGACAGAATACAAAACAATCATATGTTGGCAATAGCAGAACGCTGGATTCTACGCGAAATGACCTGAATCTTGAGACGAGGCGGCGAATTTTACTGTGATCGAATCACATCCACCTTTAACTTCAACAAAAGAATTACCCTGTGTTCGCGATTCACAAGAGCAGGAGATTTCATTCTTCCCATTTCGAGAGGAGAAATAGAGGCATAGCAGTTCCCCACAACTCGCAACAATGCCTACAATAAAAGTCCAACCAAGCTCGGCGACGGAGCTGCAGCAGATCGCAGATATTATGGCCAAATCAAGGAAGGTTGTGGTTGTAACGGGTGCTGGGATAAGTACTAACTGTGGTATTCCTGTGAGTCCACCCAACCTTGAAAATAGTCTTCCGATAAGAATCGATGTTAACATTTCGATAGGACTTTCGATCGGAGAACGGACTGTATTCTATGATTCAAGCTCAATATGATGCCGCGCTTCGAGATCCGCCTTGGGAATCATCAACCAACGATGTCGAGATTGACGACCGGCCCAAGAAAAAGCGGAGGGTCACTGATCGTTGGTATTATGAACTTGTTAGAGCAGATGGGTCGAAGGTCGAAGTAGCATCTGATGAGCCTGCTGAGCAAGCATCAAAGGAGTCTTCACTACAACCAGAATCTTCCGCTTCTCGATGCTCGTCTCCAGGGCGAAGTCGTTCTCGCAGTCATACACCTGTAGAGAACACTACACTTGATGATGAGCAACCAGAATTGGAATCAGAAGATTCAAGTATTGGGGAAAAGCCTTCACAACAACTTTTGCAGGAATCGAATGAATACGCTAACCAGTATTCATCTGAAGTTTCCCAGGCACTCGAGGACAATAATGCACAGGACGACAGTGCGAAAGACGATATGGTTCACAATCAAAGCGTACCGCACAGTCCACAACCCAAGACCTTCTCTGTCGTCATTCCTGAAAAGTACTGTGACTGGGCCGCAAACAAGCCATCAACAGAGAGGCGCTCCAGCTCACCCAGTCCTCAAGAATCTACATCTGATCAAAGCTTACCCGCGAAAGCCCAGTCAGCTCCCTGTTCAAGATCGAGCTCTCGAGATTTGATCGACCAACCTACAATCGAAGACTCCAAGCCTGATGTTCTTAGTGAGAGTAGACCTCCTTCGAGACAATCCACAGACCTACGGTTAGGTGACCCTATTCCACAAGAATCTAAGCCCTTCTCTAGACGGTCGTCCAGAAGAATTGGACCAAAGTCCCGAGAGGATAACATCAAAAGTATGCCTTCAAATATCACCATTGAAAGCGCATCCTCAGCGGGTAGCTCTACAGTTGGAGGGTCTTCGAGCGATTGCAACTCGAGACGTAATCTTTCGAGCGAAAGTAGTTCTATCACGACCGCCTCCGAATGTGACGAACCTGCCTCACAGTCATCAACTGCGCGCGCGCTTCCTAATCTGAAAGGCAAAGATCTCTTCGATTCTGTTATATGGTCTGACCCATTCTCTACCTCGATATTCTATATGTTTATCTCGAGCTTTCGGCGTAAGATCTACGACGAAGTCAAATCGACCACTCATACACACAAATTCATTCGATCCCTCAGAGACAATGGCCGACTGGTCCGAAACTACACACAGAACATTGACTGCTTGGAGGAGCGTGAAGGACTCAGTACGGACCTAGAGCTTGGGGCGGGTGACCGTACTCGTTTTCAGAAAGTTCAAAGTCGATCTCTTCCCAACGGGAATGAACGCGACACTTCTGTTGCAAGCGGAGTTGAATGCGTCCTACTACATGGATCTCTGCGCATGTTACGATGTGGAGTATGTTCGAAGCTCTCCAGCTGGGACGAAGCGGACCGGGAATCTACTACCATGGCTGGGTCTGCGCCTGATTGCCCCGCGTGTGTATCGAGCTCCCTCTCGCGGCAAGACAAAGGTAGGAGAGGACTCGCAGTTGGCAGATTAAGACCAGACATAGTTCTCTATGGAGAAGATCATCCGAATGCGAATCTTGTAGGTCCTATTGTCGTCCATGATCTCAAATTGGGACCGGATGTCCTTTTGATTCTCGGGACGAGTTTGAGAGTATTTGGTCTGAAACGGATGGTCCGAGAATTCGCACAAGCTGTGCACGCTAAAGGAGGAAGTGTGATATTTGTAAATCAGACCAAGCCTCCAGAAAGTACGTGGGGAGAATTCATTGATTATTGGGTGGAATGGGATTGCGACGCCTGGGTGCTTGATCTGAAGACTAGGCGGGGTGATATATGGTTACCACCTGGAAGTGGGCAAGAGATCAAGCCAGAAAAGACGGCGTTCAGGTATAGACAGCCGGGCGATTCGGAAAGCAGGCCGAAGTATCGACCTCAAGCTCTTCGGGACGACAAACTTAACGGCGTACATTTCACGTTCCGGATCCTTGATTCACTTGGAAAGGTACAGGATGGTGAGGGAAAGGAATCTTCTCGACCTCAATACTGGCAGAGCTTTGATAGGAAGCCATACAGAGCTTCAACTGGACAGATAAGAGATTTCAACCCAAAGTCTCGAGTGTCTCAGGTATCCAGCAAGAACTCGCGCAAATCTCTTCCTCAGCGGCCAAAGCGAAAAGCTCCCCTTTCCAAAACATCAACTAAGAAGAATCGAGTAAAAATCGAAACCCTTGACGGTACTGCACCAGATTCAATACAGCCCGCAGATAAAGTCACTTTTGCGTTTTGGCAGGAGTTGCGCAAGCTCAGTAACTACACTCTCAGCGAGAAAACCTTCGAAGACATCAGGAAAAGAATGCCACCACTTAGCGAGCTATCCGCGAACATACCAGGAAATTTGCCTGGATATAAACGATCATTCGATGAGATTAAAGTGCTTGGTGGCCTATCCGGGAATGGTTTCCCTACTCTTAAAGGCCTGCATCTAGAAGGTATGGGGCTTGCTAGCTTGCCTCCGAGCGGTGCTCCTGAATTGAAAGGAAAGGGCAAAGGGGTTGACAGAAGTGGCACAGGATGTAGATCTGAGAGTGTCAGCAACACGACAGCGCAGAGCGCGCTTGTGGTTAATGTAACGAAACCAGTGCCCAACCATGCTTACGGGACACGAAGCAAGCGAGGGGCGCCATCTCATGATACGATTACTTGTACGCCTATGACGGGCGATAAAATGCGCATTGATGCTGTATGTAATGATAGATGAAGGGATCTAGGTTGGTGTATACATAGAAATGACGAACACTCCAATTTTTGTGTCATGTCGGAGAATATTTTATCTACTAGTCACATGTTATTGCACCACCGCATGGAAACATGTACTTTTCAGATAGTGTCATAGCTGAGTTCTAGACGTTACGACGACATGTGGTTTTTGCCCTTAATTAGTTTGGACTCTTCGTTTTGGTATGGGCCGATATGAAAATTCTCCGAGATCACAAGTAGGTGGTCATATTTATTGACGGTTCGTGCAAGCGAGCTCCTATCGTCTGGGAACATTCACACATCCCCTGCCGCTTGTATATCTCTCCTCTAGGTGGGATTATCTAGAACCAGGGAGCCGAATGCTACTCATGCAGATATCCAGGCAGTGAGTATCTGAGACTAAAAGCTTTGTGGATGCATTTCAAATACAAACTTCGGTTCTGCTAGCGGCCAGTTTATTATAACACACCACTAAGCCGACAGAAATGCTTCCAAATGCCTCATGAACTTCTTTCTTTGATCAACGTGAACAAAGTGAGCTGCATCGTCAATGGTAATCCATTTCACCTTCTCAATATGATCAAAGAACGGCTGCATCGCTACATCTTGCGCCTCATCTTCCGCTCCGTTCATCAAAAGTGTAGGAACTGTGATCTTATGCAAGATCGGAACAGAAGTCCAGTCGCGCAGAGATCCAGTAATGGTTATCTCACTCGGTCCATACCTATCTTTAGTATTAGATGACAGTTCTCAACATACACGGAAAATTGACTGAAACCCACATAGTAGAATACGTAGTCGAATCCTTCGCAAACCAGTCCAGTGCGACCTGAACTTCCTTCGCAGGCCACGGACGCGTAAGACTGACATGTTTCTTGTAAAACACTTCCACAGCAGCTTCGTACTCTGGACTTTCGAAATCCTTGTTCTTCTCTGCGCGGTCCAAAGCTTTCTGGACATCTTCGGGTAATTTCGCTTTCAACATACTCAAGCATGTTCGCCATACATCGATGCTAGCCGGGCTGCTCACAATCACGAGGCGACGGAGAATGTCTGCTGAAGGACCGGCTGCCCATTCGGCTGCCAGCATTCCGCCCCAAGAATGGCCGAGGACATCAATAGGGCGCTCGTTTAGCTGGAGATGGGAGAGGAGATTGTCCAGTTCGTTCTTGAACAACTCAACCGTCCAGAAAGCTTCATCGCCGTTCTTGTCGGGTAGATGAGTAGATGCACCGTTGCCAATCTGGTCGTAGAAAATTACGGGTCGGGAATGCGATAGGTCGGTCAGCGGAAGTAGGTATTCGTGACACGCTCCAGGGCCGCCGTGGAGAACGATCAGAGGAGTTGCAGAGGTCTTGAGATCACCAAAAACTTTGTACCACGTTTGACAAGGCTCGGATAGGCCGGGAACGTGGAATTGAGCAGTTCCAGAAGTCATGGTTGCTGAAAGATTCTAGGCGTTGTGCTGGTGTGATGGAGGGAAAGTAGGTAAGTGCAAGTGCAAATTATGGTCAATCAACGCTTGGTTTTTGAAGGGCTTTTAAAGTCAAAACTATTAGTTTTGTCTGACAATGACATGAAAGCTTTATATATCTAGATAAGGACCAAACGGGGTATGGAGTGCGAGGGGTCATAACTATATGTAAGGTTAACCCTGTATTTGCCGACAGATCTATGTGCTACCAACATTACCCCGCGCGGCTATCTACGACTTCCTATTCAAGAAAAAAGCTTGAAATACGACAGCTAGTGGAATCAATCGAGCAATTCCATTCCATCTGCTTCTCGAGGGTTTAAAAATACTCCCACCTTCTACATTTGAGTGTGAACATGTGGGATAATATGGTTGCCGTGTGCAAGTTTGAGAGTGCCAATCTACTGTCTTTTGGCCTCGCGAGGTAAGATCTTACCATCCCCTGTCTTCTGTCAAGATCCCTGGCATCACGATATGCTGCAGCGATTGGAAATGAATTGCACTGATATGTTCCACTTATGCCCAAAGCTCCATTGGAAATGAATTTACGCGAATCAAATAAAATCCCGAAAATAACAGATTCGGCCCCCTTTTCGGCACCCCAAATTCGGATACTGCTTACCTACCCACAAGTACAAGTGAGTCATCCGACTCCAATATACCACCAGCCTTATCCCTCTTTCCATAATATCCAAGGGAAACACTAGTAGCTTTGCAAGTGCTCAATATATCCTCATGGCTCAAAATATTCGCATCCGCCAAGCGGGTCCGCAAGACATCGACGCGGTTACGGCTTTATTCATCAAAAGTCTGGACGACGACGAAAACTGGGACTATAGAGTTCCTTTTCGACATGAGTACCCCGAAGACCACTGGAGACAGCTAAAATCATATGTTGAATTTATGGTCGACGAAGAGAATGTCGACTTTGAGGTCTGGATTCTTGAAGTTGAGACATCAGAAGGAAGTTGGCAGGCGGCCGCATTATCCATATGGGATGTATCCTATGTGAACAAGCGTTTGCATGGACCTAGTTATGTGATGAAACAATGTTAGTTTGTTCCTCGTGGACTTCTGCTCCGTGGATTCGGAGGTATGCTGATATTGTATTGTGTAGTGGTTCGTGTTGAGGGATGCAGGGACGCAAAGCCCATTCGCAGTGCTGCATTCATCGACTGCGCACTTCGGGTACGTCAAAGTAATGACGAAGCTTTCGGTATTAACCAGCTGTATCTTCGGATTCTTGGAACTCATCCAGATTATCGTCGTCGTGGGTTCGGGTCGAAGTTGCTGAAGTGGGGGATAGATAGAGCTACTCGCGATGAGGTTGTTTTATGTCTAATGAGTACCAAATCGGGCTATCCTCTATATATAGCATGCGGATTTCAAGAGCTTGAATCAATGCGCATCCAAGCGGAGGGCGAAGAGGTATTCGTTGTGATGAGAAGAATGGTGTATATACCTGAAAAGGAGACGGTCACGAGTACCAGCTAACAACTGGATATCTATATTCTTGTTAGCACGAACGTTCAGGAAGCTGGGCTCCAGTGGGTGCGCGAATAAAGCTCAGCTTAGAATCATCCAAATTGAGTAGCAATGTAGCCGTGTTTATTCACATCTCTATAAGTCTATAAACGGTCTATCTTCTATGAACAAAAGCATTAATGATAGTTACCAGGAATCTATTTCTCGTTTCCTCCTTGCTTGAAGTCCTCAACTCCAGCGGCGTAAACATCCTTAACCGTGGTCTTGCCTGCAACGATGTCCTTGACAGTTGATAGAATGGAGGACCAGTCCTCGAAGATGGTGAATGGAACCTTTTCTCTCACGCAGTATGCGACGAGATCTGCAAATTTGTTAGAATTAAAACCAATGAAAAATAATGGGGGAGATCTTACCTTGCCCCTTCTTGGCGAACAAAAGATCAGTCTCCTTCGCAGCCGAAAGATCAGATACACCATCTCCAGCGTAGAACATCGTAGGTCTTTGGTCTTCTGGGAGGTTGGCATATGGTCTAATTTCCCTCGATTTGTCGTGTCCGAAATGGCTCTCATCGTAGAATACAATCTTCCATCCACCCTCTTCATTAATACTCTTGTGGCCCTCCCTTACCTCCACATCGTTGCTAACAATCTGGATAACCTTAGCCGCATCTTTTCCGACCATATGCTCCAACAGCGCCCTGATAATTGGCTCCATTCCGCTGCTTAGAACCACCACCGGCACATTGTTCTCGTTTGCCCAGTCGATGAACTCCTTGAAATATGGATCCAACGTGATATTCTCGAGTAATGTCTGGATGCATTTGTCGTATGGGGTTTTAACGCTGTCCATCATCTCTTGGAAGGAGTCGCGGAATGATTTGCGATCGTGGAGAACATCTTGATTCCCTTGTTTACGGAGGACTTGGCCGAAACCAAGGTTGTCGGTGAGGAAATCGTTGGAATCGCGAGTGGTGATTGTGCCGTCAAAATCAGTGAAGAAGATATATTTGGGCGAGTTTTTCATGGCGGGGAGGTTGCTGATTGAGCCCATCTTGAATAATTCGTGATCTGAATTCCGGTTTATATGTCTGGGAGCGGTTAATGAATGTTGATAAACTGGTGCGGCGTGAAGGTCCTTTGGAATCGGGGACTATTCGGATAGCGACAGCGATAGTGAGAGGAAAGATAGAAAATACCTTTGGGATGAAGATTCTCGAGAACTGATGCAGATAGGAAATAAACAACCAGGACGCGACGACAATAAAATCCGGTGAACCAACAAGAGGGAGCGTTCTAAACACGTTCTATCGATCTATAGTTGTTGTATGCAGGAGTCGTCTAGAATATTTGAACGTTCAGGGTCTCATCGCTTTCTCAAATGGTGGGGTTACCGAGCCCCTCTATAAGCGGTGAGGGAATTAAGTCATCATCGGAAGAATTTGGTCAGAGCTCCACCAAGCTCAACGACTTCAAGAAACGAAGAGAAAAGACTTCTCGAGTCAGGAACACGACACGCCGTCCGTCGGTCCTCACTTAGGCACAGTTTCTCTTCTCTTTGTCACAGAAGAGAAAGAGAACGACAATTGCCATGCAACCATTGGCAAGGATCATCCCTCGATTCGCGCTCGATTCAGGTTCGTCTTCAGTGTCAAGAACTTTACGAATCTCACACCGGCCAGTTGTCAGGCCGTCAGTTTGCCTGCAATGTAGAGTCCGTACCTCCAATCTACGGTTCTTCGCAGATCAATCGCGGCCAGATGATCAGAAGTCGCCAATTCCTCCAAACGACTCAAGTCCCATCGAACCACCTCCTTCACAGTCCGAGCTAGATCACAAACCAGCGGAAACAAACACCGCCCAACACAACGACAACCACAATGGCACCGCTGAAGAAGACTTGCCATCCTCTTATGACTCCCGCCGCCATGAAATGACCAAACGGTTCTCCCACCTCATGGACCACCTCCAAGGCAACATCTTCCTCGCTTCCCAAAGAATCAACGACCTAACCGGGTACTCCGGCATCGAAGCCCTCAAAGACCGGATATCCGCCCTGGAATCACGGGTTGCAGCAGCTCAGGAAGCCGTGCGCTCCTCTCGTCAACAATACAAAACCACCGTCGCAGACCGAGCCTCGACGCAGCGCGAAGTCACAACGCTCCTAGCGCGCAAAGATACATGGACGCCTAGCGATCTCGAGCGCTTCACGATGCTGTATCGTATGGATCATAGCAACGAGCAGGCGGTACAAGAAGCGGCGCAAAGACTAGCGGAGGCGGAGAGAGAGGCGGAGGTTGCGGCGGGGAAATTGTCGAGTAGTATACTGAGTCGGTATCACGAGGAGCAGATTTGGAGTGATAAGATTAGGCGGATGAGTACGTGGGGGACATGGGGATTGATGGGGGTGAATGTTTTGTTATTCTTTGTCTTCCAATTCGGGTTTGAGCCGTGGAGGAGGAGGAGATTGGTTGCAGGGTTTGAAGAGAAGGTGAAAGAGGCGCTGGAGAAGGAGAAGGCGCTAGGATTGTTGTCGGAGAAGCGGGAAGCAGAACACGGCGTTCAGGTCTCGCCTACACAAATGTCTCAAACGAATATCGAATCAGGAGAACCAATTCCAGAAACAGAACTCAACACCGACCCAGTATCAGCAGCAACCGCCTCCACCATCTCCGACGACATTCCTCCGTCAACCACGTCCGAACAGGAGAACGAACAAGCAGAAGAACCCGAAGAAGCCGCCGCAATGGAAACCGCCGAACTCCACATCCCCACTCCACCACCTCCCCCCGCCCACACCCCTATCTTCAAACTCCCCATCGACTACAAAAACATAGACGCATGGAAAGAAGCCGCATTAGATCTCTGGAGCTCGAGACAGGTATCGATACGGAAACAGGATTTGACTGTTCTAGTACTGGAGAGTGCGGCTGTGGGAGCCGCGGTCGTAGGGTTGATTGCTACAAGTTTGATTAGAAGGGCATGAGCATGAGCGGGGCATCAAATTACTGTAGAGAGTTCGGTCAAAAGTGTCTAAGTGCACGTTACATTGCATATTCATTACGGGTGGTTTTTGTATATTATGTACTGTAGCTCTATACCAATGAAGCGAGCATCATCCTGTGCAGGTGTCGCGACTAGTGCAGTCCTATCTGCCTTACAGGAGAGGAGCTCTTTATTGCATCGTAACCGCCAGTTTGGAAATTGGATATCTATTGTGTGACTAGACGAAGCTCGTCGGTTCCTAGACCACCAAGAAAATAATCTCGGCTATGATGTGTGTCGTTCTGCAAGGCTCGCAGATACGAGTCTCGCCTGGCCAGCGATTGTTCTCCTGCCCAGGTAGAATCTCGATAACATCGAGCTATCCAGGTTGCGTCTTGAGCATCCGTCCCACGCCACGAGCTGATACGATCTAGATCCTTTCATGCAATCCCTCGTTTCACGGCATATGCCGTATTTTTGAACCCAGTTTCATGCGGATCACTTCTCGCCCCCGCAAACTCCTTCCCCTTTCAGATGGCTGAACCAAATCCTGAAGCTCACACCCATCCACATATATTACAAATTACACCATCATGATCCACCTCCAGCGTTCATGCAAGCCAGGCCTTCTTCCAGTCATCAACCTATCAACTCATTCCTCGAAGTAATGCTGTGCCTCGGAAATAACACAACACACGCCCGTCAACCCATCCATCAACACCCCCTCCCTACACCATCCTCGTCTCCGACCCATGCAACTCCCCCCATCTCTCCGCATTCAAACCCGACAGCTCCGCCGCCCCAGCACCATTCCTATCCGCTGGATACGGCGCCAACTCCACCGCGCGCGTCGTACTCCCCGGCAACTCTTTCCTCGTGTCTCCTCTTAGTTCAGAAACCGGCGACATATTCGAGTTTCCTGCACTCATCTCCGTCGCACTGCCGCTGTTATTATCCTGATACGGCGGGATGAGTTTCTGTTCAGTGGCACCGGCGTTGACGTTTCTGTATATGCGTGAGCGTCTTTTGTATACGAACCATCCACATAGAATGAGAAGAACTAAGCCGGCTATGACGCCGATGGCGATGCCGGCTGCGGTGGCTGTGTTTGAGGAGGAGGAGGATGATGAGGGGGTTGCGGAACTTGAGGCTGCGCTTGTGCTACTAGAGGTTGTTACTGCTCCGACACTACTCTTTGAGTTTGAAGTGGTCGAGCTGGAGTCCGAAGATGTCGTTGTTGCTGTCGCTGCCGTCCACTCTGGATCATTTGTTGCTCGCTCGATAATGATACCATATGCATTAATTTGCTTCATGGTTCCAGTAACGGACATGGTAGTGCTGCTTGTGATGATTGCGTAGGAAGTAGTAGATGTGAGTTTAATGGTGTCGAAGAATGCGGAACGCATAGTTAGTACTGTGTCTGAAGGGAGATATGATGTGCAGCCGTAGATTTGGCCGGCTGGTCGATTTGCGAAACACGTGTAGCCGCTGGAATGACAATTAGTAGCTGGGAGACGGCGGTAGAGAGATAGACACATACGTTGGACAACATGTAGCGATGGTTTTGATGACATCGCTGTTGCTGGCGTCTGGGGTAAGGTATGAGCAGGCGGCATCATAACCTGCAGGACAAATGCCCGGGGAGTAATGATCTAGAGTTCGTCGGAGTCAGTACGTTGAATAAATTCTGGCATACACCCGATGTATAACAGAAACATGGTGAAGGTTAATGGACGATGTAGACATCGAAAAGCATGACTTCAAGCCGGTGGCTTTCTTCAATGTACACATTCTCCATCCTACTGAACTACCTGGTAGCACTACTACAGTATGTCGAGCAGTGTTTGACGGCAGGTCCAATTGCCATAAAAGAACATCGGGATCTAGCACCATAACGGAAAGAGATTTAGTGATTACAGGAGGATTCTCGGTGATAACTGGTAGGCATGCAACTTGTGCTTCCATCCCCAATGGCACCCTGCGCTAGCCAACCACCATTCGTATTTGCTGGATTGTTGGCATAGAATATATCGGTGCAATCACTAGAAGATGGTGTATATGTTGTTGTAAGCGGGCCGACTATAGTTGTTGCCGAACTGGGTGCTGATGTCGCGCTAGTTGATGTCGCTAAGGTCGACATCCTGTCTTAGTATCGACGGGCAAATGCTGACTACCACGTAAACACTTCACTGGTAAATTTGCGTTTTTGATGATGGAAGAAATGAGGCTCCTTTCATTTTTCAACTACAGATATGATTTCCGCCTGCTGTTATATTTGGATCACTCAGCTGTGACGGGGCCATTGCTCCGCTAACAGGGTCCACTCTCCGTAACAGGAAACTTTTCGGAAAGATAAAAGCGTTGATTCGCTGGAGTTTAAAGGAATAGGACTCCTTTCTGCAAATAATTGGTCAGTTCTTGGACACCTTAAAGGACAATCCTTTAGCTGTACCTATAATTTATCGTATGCTTCGTAGACCATGTTTCCCATCAAGAACCTCTCCAGAAGCAACCTAGGAATTCTTGGGACACACTGGTGTCAAATTTAAGCCGTACAATTGAATTCCACCAGATCCACAAAAGCCGGTATGGAAGCGGCACAGCACGGTATGTGGTAGGTGTTCGCCTAAGATAGTGTTAGGATCTTCACCGCGTCTTTCAACGGCAACGAAAACAGAAGGATGCTTACGGCATATCTTAGATTGAGCCGCATAATTAGCAGAAGTCATTCGTACGCTCTATCTCCACACTACCTCATCTCTCTAGACCGGACACATTAATCACCAAATCAATGGTAAAGACTACGTCCTTCGTCGTCTCAATAAACACCCAATCATCTTTCACGTGATTGCTGGTGCTGATTTGGCCTCCAAACTCTGTTGTCCAATCTGTAACATCCCATTCCAGTCCGTTTGTGGTGATGACAGATGGTTCTTTGATCGGTATTATTCCGACATGTTTCCCCAACTTGATCAAGTTTGATCCATCCCTGACCTTGATCTTATGCTTTCCAGTCTTGAGCACAAATGTTATGGCTTCGCTAGAGACGAGAAACATTTTGCCAGATGAGTAGTTGGGCTCCTGTTGAAACATATACAAGTGGTGTAGCTGCGAAAGGCCTTGATCGACGCGTCCGCCTAAACCTCCAAGACACATAATATTCAGAGGCGTCTTCAAACTCTTAGCGTTTTCAAGCTTGGCTTGGTGGTTTCCTGAAGACGGATTCCACTCGGAGTCTGTGGGACGTTCGAAGGTCTTTGCATACTTGACGGCCTTTGTGAAATCCGTAGAGTACTGATCGTCGTCCCTGATGATCTCAGTCCCATTATCTTTGAAATACTGCTTAAGACCAGAATCCATAGAATCAAAGTCCCCTATCACGGTATCGACATCGAGGTAAGTGTTTGCCTTCTTCTCTTCCGCAAGACTGGAATGTGGTGATTGAGCGTTGAAGGGTGTGCTATGGTTCTTCTCATAGACCCGATTCGCTCCTCCATCAGCCGCGATGTGGTAGATAGCATTGTCCCAGAGTCTTCTGTAAATGACAGATGGAAGCTCCAACGGTTGGTTGAGGGCGATAAGCGCGAATCCCTTGTGGTTGGAGGGGTTGTCAGAAAAGACGTCGGCGGGGTGCCAGATGGTGACGTCGGAAGAATTCATGATACGAAAATTGTGTAAGCTTGGTGCGATCTCACCAGCTTAAGATGTTTCAACCACAGTTATCATGAACCGACCCAAGTTCATGAATAACAACAGGTTGAAGCCGAGTGAGCAGAGCAAACCCAAGGAAATAAACCAGAAATGGGAAGGAAGCATCATCTTATCTAATCGCCGATCACATGATCCTTATCCAAGCCACCATTCGGGAGCATCCGCAAAAAAATACGGAGTATGAAGTAATTGATGCTTACAAACGGTAATTCTGAGCTACTGTCAACAGTTCATTGAGTTACAACAATCTTTCCTTTGTGTTTTTTTCTGGCGTCTCACAACTTACTGTCCTTAATCCGAAATCTTCCACCATGTTTAGATCCGCTCTTCGAGCTGCGCCGAGACGCCAGGCGTTATCGAGGCTTCAAATTAAGAACAGCGCTGCGAGACGATTCCTAAACACTGCACCACCGGCACAAAAGTCGAGGAGTTGGAAGAGTGCTGCGGCACGATGGGGTCTAGCAGGCGCAGGAATCTATTACTACAATACGAGCAATGTGTTCGCAGAGGAACCGGAAGGTAAATAATTGCCTTTGGCGCAGGAGCTTCGAATCAGATGTTGACTTTTCTTTAGCTGCAATCCAGACACTTGATGAATCATTACACAATGTCAAGGAATCAAACTTATCCACAATAGATGCAATCATAGAGGAGAAGCGACTGCGACAGGCACAAGCAATTGCGGATCAGGAGAGAAAGGAGCACGAACAAGCTGCGAAAACTGTGGCTGCAGAGGGGGCGAGCGAGGAGGGTGAGGAGGGGATGGAAGGACTGCAAGGGGAAGCAGATCAACAAGGAGCATTCAATCCAGAGACCGGAGAGATCAATTGGGATTGCCCATGCTTGGGAGGTATGGCAACCGGGCCGTGTGGTGAAGAGTTCAAGGCTGCTTTCAGCTGCTTTGTTTACTCCAAGGAGGAGCCAAAGGGCGTTGATTGCATAGAGAAGTTCAAGTAAGTCCGCCCTGACATAGATCTTTAAGCTGTGACTGACAGCGCATCCAGGGGTATGCAAGATTGTTTCCGACAACATCCAGAAACCTACGCATCAGAGTTGGAAGATGATGAGGATGAAGTCGAGCAGGAACTTCGTGCGAGAGAAATGGCAAAGGAGGGAGAGGAACGATCAGTCGAACCGCAGACACCAAGCACATCGAAAGCTATCGAGTCGTCACCCAAGCCAGTAGAATCTGCATCGAGACCAGCGAAACCTGTTTCTGAACCATCAGTAGAGAAAAGCCGAGACAATACGGGCGCAGCTCCGAAAGAACAAGAACACTTCCGTGACAGCCGAAACGCAAAGTCGGAAACTGTAGAGCATGTAGGGGACGAGGGTGGAGAGTTGGTACCAAAAGCAGCATTTGATGCTAAGACGAAATGAAAGGGAAAGCTGTATTGATTATGTATCAGATGTATCATCAAGGTCTCCAAAAGGGTTACAATGACCGTCTAATACTTGTACAGTAATAAATAAAATCTCCCCGAAGTTCTCACTAACTTAGGTGATTCGTTTCTATGTGTGGCTGCCAATGTCTTATGTCTTAGGGATTTGCGTCTTTGTTCCTGGATCTTCACAGTAATGGTGGGGTGATGTGGAACCGGACCGGACACTGCCGCAAAACGCCAGAACGGGAAAACTGATGTTGATATAAACAAACCATGACTGTCTCACAGTTCTTGAAGACGATGTTGAATCCAAGTCTGCATGTCTCGTAAATGTAACTTATGTGTTCCTGCATTTTACATAAACTCCTGTGAACCTTCTGTCGAGCCGCCTACGTCAGCAATGATGAACGAAAACGAAGCTTCGTGGGGTTACAGTACTGGTAAGCGAGAATCCGAGCTTCAGCCACACCTTGTTCTTTCTTCCCAGTTTCTCACATGCTCCATGCTCCCTTCTGCCCACACCACTTTTTCATCATACGCCAATCTGATTTGACCGGTTTCTCTACGTCAAACCAAAATCTGCTCCCCTTCCACCTTAACTCTATTCACGATACCCCCCGACACAGTTATCTTGTGATACCCAAACAATCAACAATCAAGATGTCTTACGCACAAGCAGCTGCTTCCGGCCCGCAACAAACAGACGAGGAGGTATGTATTGTTGACCTCTTTAGACTCACCGCATGACCGCACTTCCTTGGCCCGCTTGCACGCAGACAGACTGCGGTCCAGCCCAGCCCCATTCACTCCTTCGACAACGTCCTGCATGCTCTTCACGATCGCCTTCTAACATAGACTCAAACAGAAACGTGCCCCACCCCCACCATCCATCATCCCAAACGAGTCCGCGTCCACCTCCTCTCTGATCGACGTCGACACCGACAGCGTGCACACCGTCCCCTCGGACTTCTCATCCCAGCCAGTACAGACTGAAACACAAGCCAACCGCATCGACAAAGAGGCTGAACAAATCGAAGCTCGCATTCACAAGGCTAAGGACAAGGCTAAGGAATCTTCCGCTGGCAAGAAGTCAAAGAAGGCAAAGAGCCGCATCCAGGATAACAGCGACAACCCTGTATTCGTCGGAAACGCAGTCGCTGTGGTGGCCTTGAGCGCAGGATTGGGCTTTGGTGCTTACAGGAAATATGCTGCGGGAGAGTTGACATGGAAGGTTGTAGGAGGGTGGATGGGTGTTGTTGGTGCTTTCGCTTTGGGTGATTACTGGTTGAGCTCGTAAGTTATTCGATAGAGGAGGCAAGCTCGGGAACAGCCGAGACTAACATCACAATTGCAGATATCTCTTCAAGAACAAGTACCCTCCTAAGAAGTAAAGGGATTAGACGACTATGTTGTAGCCATTGTTCATAGGTTGGGCTCACAATACGGGCGTGGTTAAAGGATTGGGCCTCTTTCAGGTCTTTCGAATTGACTTTATATCTGGTTCTACTGCGAAACTCTCATCTCATGCGTCTTGTTTGGATTTAACGGATTCGGGTTGTGTGACATCACGGGGTTGCTTGAAGTCTGCTAATCACTTTACTGGGAATAGCCTCAACACTAATGAAACATGTTTTTATGGGTATCTGCTTCTGCTGGCCTTTTCTCTAAATTCTGATATCTCAGTGTATAAAGCTGTTCCAACTCCTCACATTGCTTCGTCTATTTCTTCCAAATTGAGGTCTCCTTCGTAGGGCGCTTTTGTTCTGCCTTTTCCGAAATCAGGTGACATGATGATGAGCTGCCTCTAGGCAGGATGATAGGCGGAGAACCCGGGGAGCTCACCACCAGTGAAGAGCAACATTGATTCCTTGTTCGCGACGACTTCTCTCCCAGACCCACCTACACTTCGCAACAGTTCGCCGATCCCGTGACTCGAAGTGCTCAGGACTCGGATTCTGATTATTGAGGAGTAGATATACATTAGGAGCTATTTTATGGGCTGATGTTTCTAGCAAAAATTCTTTTATAAATATACCAATAGCAGAAGAGCCTTTAGTATAATATCCATCCCTTTTTTTTTAGAGAGTATACTGAGGCGATTTGATAGAAGCTTGATTATCGTTCGGTGGTCTGCAAACTCGAAGTCTAGATATAATTATCGTAGCGATATTTTCTCGTTTCTATTGATTTGAAACCCTTCCCCCTTCATAGTTAAGGTTAACTCCCGATCCCGAGTGCGCAAAGTGCAATCTTCCTCTGAACTTGCGTTTCGGCTGCCATAACTAAATTCCATATGTTCATCTAGCATTCGCCATGGTTTTGCGTGCTTGGTGTGTAGAACTGGACTGGAGAGTAAGAGTTTGGGCCTTTTCGAACCAAGGGAACAACAAAGGAAGTCACATTTATCGCGAGCTTGGGTTAATAGAAATGCAATCGTGTTGCTAAACTGTCTGTAGAAACTTTTGGACTAAATAGTAAGAACTCTAGAGCCAGCTCCCGAAGGCTGCATCTCATGATAGAGTAGAATACTGTGAGTCTGTGGATATCTAAATGAAGTAACGTATGCTTGTCGAGGATAAAAACCATGCTGAAAATTGAGAAGAGTATCCGTAAGTAGAACCCGTGCTTCCCCATGAAGAAATTCTAAACCGTCATGAAAAAGCGTCCGTCATACCTTCGTCCTATATGCTCGAATCGATATCCTCCAGTTATTACCACCCTGCAAATGTACGACAACCAGCTAATCCTCCCTTCATCAATAGCCCCACCCTCCACCCCAAAGGTATCACCACCATCTACTCCTCAACCTCGTCATCATCTCCTACCATGTCGGACCAATTCTTTCCAGCGTCACGACAGTTTTTGTGTCTCCCCTCGGAGTGCTCGTGAACATCGCAGATAAGGCCTTTTGCCAATCGCTGTACGCCTTTTCTTCCATCCTTGAACCAGCCACTACTCACATTCACGATATCCGCTCCCAGATCCGGAAACTCCGTCATCAACTCGGTAATAACGTCTGGTTGGATATCCTTCACTGCCCCTCCTCTTCTTCCGTCACCCGCTCCCTTCTTGGCCTTCTTCCCCGCGGTCAAGTTAGCAAAGGCCACATGACTCGCCACGAGCTTGCGTAAACCACAATCTTTCTGAGTCCGCGTGTATGCAAATCTAACGTCGCCAATATTTGGGCGCATTTCCTTGGACAGATAAATGATTCCGATTTGAGTCACGAGCACGTTCTTCAGCGAGCGAAACGACATCTTTTCGGCCACTTCGTAAATAGCCATAAGACGGGTGATCTCTCCGTAAATGGTTCGGGCTCTGTTGAGGGTAGGAACAACCTTCTTGTACAAAAATTCTACTACAGCAGCGAATGCAACCACAGAGAAATCGAGGAAGGCAGTGCGATGCTCATAGAACTGAGCTCCGATAACGGGGATGTTCAGAGATGTTACGAAGGCTGGACAATGCGCGGCAAGAGGATTTCTGTGGATGGTAAAGGGAGTTCGTGATGCTGAAATGTAAAGAGTTACGAACTCGTTGCCGAGAACGCTATGGATGACGGTATTAGTATCTCTTGCCACGCGGGACAGGTCGGGAAAAGCTTACTCTTGGTACGTTCTCACAGCCGGGGCGGCGGCTGCGTTCGCTAGAGATTCAGGTGCGGATTTGGCAGTGCCCGGGTCGAGTTTGGGAAGTTCTCGAGCATGAGCCTGCACGGCCTTGGCCGGTCTAGCTTCCGGACTTGCTGTCCGTGATGGTTGACGATGGTATTCAGCTCTACGCGGGCGTTTGGACGAGACGAAGATTTCTTCATCGGAATCATCAATGATATGATGCCCCAGGTGGCGCTTTGCGGACATGATGTTTTAATGTTGCGTCTGATGGCTATATGAGGTGAGCTGATTGCGAAGCAAGGACATGTAGGAAGGTCGAAGAAACCTATTGTTTTGAGATCGATAGATATTTCTCTGAGCAGGTGTGACAACTGGTTGCGAGATGAAGAGATGAGCTGGTTGAATGATATGAGTTTGCCAACTAAATATCTGAGGATATATTGACACCTTTGATAAGAGAGTATACGTAAATATAAAGACTGATTAAATCTGAGTCCTGATTGAAGGTGAAGTTTGAAATGAGGAAGTCTCACTGGAGAGAGGTGTTGTGTGTAAGTGAGATGAAACAAGTTGGAGTTCGGAGGAGAGCTTCGAGATTAAATAGAAGACTCAATCTAAGTCTGAAATAGGAAAGAACAACAGGATAGTGAATTGAATCCGAAAGCGGGGTAAAAGCCGAGTTCTGGTAAGGTAAAGGTGAAGTGAGCAGAATATATGGTTCATGCTGCTGCCTCGCTGCCTTGAGATTCCGAATCCTCGCCGGTGTGGTTGAGTTGGCGTGAGAGTGAATACTAACAGGCAGGTTTCATAGAAACGTGAAGGATATAGAAGGAGCAGATGTAAACTCCACGAACTTCCTGTTATCAGGATGCATAGGTATCGGGATGTCCAGTTGGATGGGGCAGAAGGAAGTCAAATCACCGTTACACTCACCGTTACAATCACCTCAATTCATACCATTCCAGAGATGAAATGATAGCTTGCAGCTCGATATGTACAAGTGACATCAAAAAAAAGATTCCTTTAGATAGGTAGCTGTCCGTTCTAAGAAGCCTGTTTGACCCTTAGGCCGCAAGGATGTAACACGCCTGTCCCATGAAGAGAATATTTTTGCTCGATGGTGTAGACGGATAGTCGATATGTTTCGTCATTTGAACGACGGGCACCATAAGTAAATGCATCATCTCTACAATGTACCAAATCATCTAAGAGAAAGCTCACTTGATCGGAAATGTATCAAATGAAATAAATCATATTGTCTGGGATGCGTTCGACAACAGTGACTAGCTGTGATGATATACTGTCCCGAATCAACTAGTTTTCTGAGGGAGAGAGGCCACAGAAAACATCTCTCTGTGCTTGAAACCAATTCGAATGGTTGCGCCGAACACTCCAGATTCAAAATAACTTCTCGAAACAGACATGGAGAAGCCCGCCCAGAAGATGGACGCGCCTCCAGGACCGCCAATGCACATGATATAAGCGGACTTTCTCAGATTAAATGTGAAGTTCGAGTGGACGAACAGCATCAGGAACAGTGTAGCCGATCTTACCCAATGATATCTCGAATCAATCTGGGCACCCATGGAGAAATGTGTTGATAGTATGGTGCGGAATGGGTAAATTGGCATCTATTCGGATTGTCGACAGTTTATGTGGTGCGTTACTTAAACGACAGATGTAACGACAACGTTACGAGCACTCGTAAAATATTTTATAAAGTAGGTAAATACTACGCCAATCTCCATAACATTAGGCATTTCAGCGCCAATGAAATAGCTGCAGCGATTCATTTCACAACAGGATCTGTAGTTCGTTAATGATGAGAAATACGTGGGGAAGATTCATACGTTGGGAAGTTGATACTGACTCGTGTCATCCAACATTTACAGTAAGCAAACGGATTCAACATGATTGCTCTTAGGTCATGACGACGCTAAAAGAGGGGAATTTGGACAGCTTGAAGTATTCACATTGTTGAAGGAAGCCAAGATATATTCCAACAATATTAGTACTCAAATGCTCAAGGTTGCCGTCTGTTGGTGTGAGCGGAACATTGCTGATAGAGTTTCGCCGCGAAATCGGGTATGAAGTAGTTCGAAGGTATTCTTGAGACGAGGTAAAACGCCGATATAGGCTGATGTCCAATATGGTACCTGTCACACTTCACTCAATCCACGTCTGTTCTCTTGTTTGGCTGAGCTGCATGTGGAGTGAGTGGTAGCATCGAGCCAAGGACGTCTTTGGGACCTCGAACTACGGGAAACAGAGAAAGAGACAACAACTGTTCCGGAGGTACTTTCCATTTTCTGTGGTTCATGAAAGTTTGACTCCATACAAACTGTAAAGCATTGTTTGCGAAACATGCTGCACAGTTCCGTGCATATATGTGTAGGTGATCGATTGGTCTCACCTACTTGTTCTGTTTGTTTTTACCCCACCGCACGGTAGCAGGGGACTGATAAGTGCCTATAATTAGCCCCTATTTTATACCGACGCCCATGTATTTATTGACGACATCGATTGAATCCCCCAGCCTCTCCTCTTTCAATATTCCACGCGACCATTTACCTTCATTTTGCTCATTCAGACCTGGCTCTAAACTTCAATTGAAGCTGTTATATGGGAAGTCGCTTGATATTCTCAGCAATTCGTCGTACACGATTTAATTCATTCGTCAAAGCACATCGCATACTTGGCATTCGTACTGCTGCAAACATGCCGTCTGCAAAGGGAAAGCCAACTGATCCAAAGCTCAAGGAGAAGATTACGGACGGTATGATCCACTTCACTACCCATATATGAGCTCTGTTGTGTGTCTGGTAGCTAATGTTTATTTCAGAAGTCAAGAACCAGACCAACAAAGATGGTTCCGGGCAGGGAAAGATGGCCGCATGGAAGGTAAATCCATCTCAACATCTATCGCATATCTTTCCCAACGCCAATCTAACTCAATTGATAGGCAAACAAGATCGCAAAGAAATACGAAGAAGAAGGCGGCGACTACGAAAACGAGGCCGGCTCAAAAGATAAACCTAAGAAGGGTTCACCCGAGAAGAAGACCGAGGCTGAGAAGTCCTCCGAACTAAAAGAAGCTGCCGAAGAGAAAAAGGACTCTGAGGAGACCAAAGAAGAAGCTGCCGCCGAAACGAACGATAAGGCGCAAGAGGAAACCGATGAAAAGGCAGATGATGAAAAGAAAGGGCGGGGTAGACCAAAGGGAGCTGCTGCTGCTGCAGGAAAGAAAGAACCCAAGGCAAAGAAGGAACCTACACAAGGGACACGAGTCAGCGCTCGACAACGCGATCAGAAAGCTGGCGGTACTGAGAAACGCAAGAACGAAGCAGTCGTTGAGGATGAGGCCGAAGAAGAGGAGGAGAAGCCAGCCCCCAAGAAAAAGCAAAAGGGTAAGAAGGTTGAGGAGCCGAAGGCTAATGAAGAAGAGGTAGATGAGCCAATGGCTGATGCCCCGGATGTGGAGCCAGCAAAGGTAGAGGAAGCAAAAGAAGAGGAAGTAAAAGAAGATGAGCCAATGGCAGATGCACCAGCGGCAGACGAACCGGAAGCTGAGAAGCCAAAAGAAGCTGAATCCAAACCAACCAAGGTAGTTAAGGGCGGTCCCAGAAAGCCTGCTGGGGGCAAGAAGGCCAAAAAGTGAAGAATTCGATCACGCGATTCCACAGGATATTGAGATAGGATAAATGCAAGCAGGGCGCATTGGAAACAGTATGGAGGATGGAGTAAACGAGCACCAAGGGTTTTCATTCTTTTATGGATTTGGTTATCGGTTTGTATTTTTTGTAAACCCAAAGGGATATGACATTTTGTATCTTGTGTTGCAGGGGGAAGAATCAATATTACGATATCACTTCAACTTCGAGATAAGCTGTCTCCCATTGCGTCGGTTATTTCTGAACAAACCTTCCGCGCCTCGTAGAACAATTCATTCTCTTCCTTGTATGCGCAAGGAATTCTGGATTTCGACACCAAAGCTGGTCCCATAGCTACCTTCAGCCCCTCTTTCCCTTTTCGCGACAGTTCACCACTGGGCGCACAACCTCATCAACCAACTTCACCTTTCCAATCACCAATTCATTTATTTATTTCTTATCATTTTCATATTTTGGTCCTTCAAGTGAATCATCAGCATTGGGAATCATATATACACTTGCCAGAATAGATATCTCAAAAGTATGCTGCAAAATGCGTGTTATGAGTGAGATTTCCAGCTCTTCGCCCATCTATTGATGCCTCAATCCGATAGGTGGCAACCAATCCGGTCGAATTAGTTCTAAGCATACTCCGAATTGTGTATTTTGGTTACATACTTGGATTTGGTCGACGAATCAGTGCAGCTACAGGTGGTTCAGGCAGAGTATCTAGCTGGCAGTACCCTACCGACACTATGTTTCCTAAACTTCCTGTACTTCCGCACTTTCCTGCACTTCATACACTTCATGCACTTCTTGCAATTCTTGCACTTCTTGCAATTGTTGCACTTCCTGCACTTCCTGCAATTCCTGCGATTGTGCACCAGTGGAATTGCTTCCCAGTTCAGTTTTAGGCTTCGTTCGCATTGCACCTACAGGCCTGTCAGTAAACAAAGACATGCTGCATAGAATCCGAGAATCCCATACCTTGTGCAGAATCTAAAATATTCAACAATATCAAACCGAGCAATGCCAGTGGCAGAACTTGTCCAAAACTCCAAGCTGTCTCGTCTGGAACGAGTGACGTGTTGGAAAGCTTCATGTCAATCAGGTCGTAGGTGTTCCAAGTGCAGAATTCGAAGAGTATTGCAATTTGGATGATGCTTTCCGAGTCTCCGGATGCCCAAAGAGCGAAGACCTGAAAAAAGCACCACCAAACAAAAAGTGGGCAATAAAGGATAATCAATTTGAGAGCGAACTTTAGGCAGACGTCTCGAAATCTAGAGTGCCCAGTATTGAATGACATACAGCCGTAGCTGCGTCTGGTGATATTTATCGAGTTGGTGTTAGGCCTTTCGATTCTTTGTATCAACGAACCCACACAATTTTTGTATCTTTTGCGGTAGTTTTCCTCTTGTCGGTTCGTAAAATTAGCGAATCTGTCCATCCACGTCAAGCTTCCTCGACTTGTAAGACGTGCCACGAGCGCAAGCAGATCATATGCTGTGTACAGCCCAATAACAAAAAGCCACATAAACTCCAGTAAGGAGCTCGTGTTATCTTCGGAGACGAAACATCTCCCACTCTCGACCGGGCTCCAAGTCATTTCCTGACGATTCATGATGAGAAGGTCAAAAATGAGGTATAAAACCGATGCAACGGAGTTCAAGAAGAGTCGGGTCCAGTAGTGCCAGGTATCCATACCGTCGTTGTTGCCATTTTGATGACTTTGGCTTAATTTTCCTGGCCTTCCTAGCATGAAGGAATTCAAGGTTAAACAGTAATAGTCTAGGATCAGATACTGGTGGTAGAAGGCCATCGTGTTCATTCTTGCAAATGCTGCTATCATGATGGATATGCCAGTGAATACTTGCACGTCGCAAAGAACGTCAAGAACAGGAAGGGAGAATTCGGTGGCTCGTGGTCGTCCATCGCTGAAAATATGGAGGAATCCGACGACTCCTACGTGAGCGCCTTGTCTTATGGATTGTGCAAGTCGTCTTATGCTATGATTCTTGATGCTATCGCATGAATTTGGACCGAAGGGAATCATTGAGCTAGCGATATATTGCAGGTTCTCCTTGCAATTTCCATCTCTAGTCGTCGACAGGTAGTCATTGAATTTATTCGAGATCAGACAATACCACGCAAATAAAGAAACGAAACAAGTTATCCAAGCAGTCAAGACGAATGCCAAAAAGACCTAGGAGGTGTTATTGCCATAGAAAGTCTATCTCATGAGGCTGGCTTACGCCGGGTCCGCCGATGTCTGGATCAGCCTGGAACTTGGCAACGCAAAGGCAAGTCGGTATGCTTGAGCTAGAATAATTGTAGTATACCGAAGTCCCGTTCAAAAAGTCGTAAACACAATTGGTGAACTTAAAATCCGAAGGATCTGTGCTGAAATTCATACCTGGGTATGCTAAACAAACCCGAGAACAGGGAATCAAAGAATAATTGAAAGTCCGCCTGTGTAAAAAAGATTGCGCACTTGGTAGTTGAATAATCCTCTCCTGCTTGAAGCCAAATGAGAGGAAAAGAAAAGGTAAGAGTCTCCCTCACTGCAAGCCGGACATGAAGTCAGTAAATAATGTGCATCTTATCCAACCTTGCAGTAGCAACTGGTCGCCCTAGCTTTACCTCAGCATGCTCAGCCTCATTGAATGACCTCCATGCACCGAAAAGGGAAAAGGCAATATGCTGTGCGACGACGATATGCGCAACACGGAAATGGATGTCGGCTACTGCCGAGTGTCTTTTCTTTTTCTACGGTATGTAGCACATATAATTTTCCGCACTGTGGAAAAACACAGCCTACTTAAAGAGAATTACATGGCATTCTAAACACAGCTATATGAGATCTATCAATATCATACACCGAATCCCTATCAACTATAATACAAGCTTCAATATAAGAATATGTAACTAAAGCAAAGTGATAAGTAAATGAAGAGACTCCGAGGGAAGTAGACTCGAAGGGGTGGTTGCGATATGTTGCGATGCCACGATAAGTACTTTACAAAATGCAGGACACCCAGACATAAAACTTCTCAAAACTCCGCAAATAATTTTATAAATGTATTCTTTGCGATCAACTATTCCTGCATCAATCCAAGATATCTCTGAGAATAGTCACTTCTCGCCGGCTACTACGCTATTCGTCTACTCGTCTTGAGGAAGTGCATCTTATTCTTCTCGGCGCAGATATGGACTTGTCCCATTCATTTTGTAATTTGCTATGGTGTATCCACTATTGAATCATTGCATTTCCAACTTTATCTTCGGGTCAATCACTAGATTCTCGCAGTCACTTATCTGCATCACCAGTCTCCGCCGTCCCCTTCCTCGATATGCCCAAGTACGAGCCAGAAGCTTGGACTTTCATCCAAGGTGCAGTGCCGAAAACTGATTGAAAACGGGGATAGAAGGGTAGACGCAGGCTGCATAACACCTCTGGCAGTCTCGTTGTATCTCATAATCTCATTGTTCTCGTAAGGATAGTAATCCGATTCTCGACGACTAAACTTCGAAATTTGACACAAATCTGTGGCAAATCCGTGAACCCAAAAGTGACGCCACTCCTGAGAAGTGACAATTGTGGCCCATATGGCTGGATTCTGCTTCACAGAATCCCCTATTATCACGCTGGGAAGACCAGAAAAGCGATTGTACTGTCACTAGAGAGATTTTGCCGTAATGATAGGTCAAAAATGAGGACGTGTATTATATATGGAATCTTGCAGTAAATCTGAGCCCGTTGTGGCCAATAATGAAAACAACAACCCAGTGCACTGTAGCATGATCTACTAGAGCGGCTCAGCACCAGCTCCAGAGATATTCACGAGCAGGAAAAGATGGGACAAAGATGTATAACGAAGTTGTCATCATGACAATATACTACACTGAGTATGAAATAACCTCATGAATCATCTTTAGCCCGGCTTTAGAGATTGGCTATGAGAGTACTCCTATACTTTGCTAATTTGGAATGAGAACAACGAACTTTCGAATATCCGAACTGTATCAGAATAGCCATAATGATTGCTTATGTAGATTGACGAGACATGCAGGCGAGCGAATATCATCGTCGCTACCTATAAGTTGGTGCAGATGTGGAGAAATTGAGGCTATTCGGAAGTAATCCCAGTCTCCGACGGAGGCTCAGGCATAGTATCCGTTAGAAACAGACTACTGCACCCTAGATTTCATGTCTCTCTTTTTCGGCCGAAAATCTTCTTTATAGTGTCAAAGCTCCTTGCTACGGCCGAAGAGACGATGATGTGTGTCGCTTTTCTCTGGAGTTAATGTAAAATAACGCCGACGCCCATAACAATGGAGATAAACGGATTCAATGCAATAGTACTCTGGCCGCAGCGATCTGATGAGGTATTCAGGAGCACGTGTATATATAGTTTATGCTAACCCCTTCAAACAGCACAGTGATCAACTTCTCAACGGCAGACTTCCGGGAATCTTCTCAAATTGATCTTTCGAACCATGAGCCCATACAAATTCACGGTTTGGCGCAGCCAGAAGGATGGATCTATCGTCGAGGATACAACTGAACGATCCGAACTCAAAGGCGACGAAGTCTACCTCGACGTCACACATTCCGGTGTCTGTGGTACTGATATTCACTATTTATCGTCGGGAATTGCACTCGGCCATGAAGGCATTGGAGTGGTAGAGGCTGTTGGACCGGAGGTGAAGAAATTAAAAGTGTAAGAGAATACTCATCGGGCCACACCCTAAATTACTGACACGCTGGTGTAGGGGCGATCGAGTTGGCTGGGGTTATTGCTTCGACAGCTGTGGCACTTGTGAGAGGTGCCTTCTAGGCTATATCACGTTATGTGAAACACCCATCTATTACGGCACCGCATCTTTCGACTCTGGCAGCTTTGCAACCGGGGCTGTTCGCAAGGAATCATTTGTCTGGCGAATCCCAGATGGAATGTCTTCGGAGGATGCTGCACCGTTGATGTGTGGTGGTATCACAGTCTGGGTGCCGCTGACAATGCATGGAGTCAAGCCGAGTGATACCGTAGGAGTCGTTGGTATGGGCGGGCTTGGACATCTCGCGATCCAATTCGCAAGGGCTATGGGCTGCGAAGTGGTCGTGTTTAGCCAGACTGAGTCTAAGAAAGAGGATGCTATGAGACTGGGAGCTACGACGTTCATCGCGACGCAGGGAAAGAAAGACTTGACTTCACTAGTCCCAAGAAAAGTCCATCACCTTCTCGTCACCACATCGGAAGTCCCCGACTGGGACTTGTTCTTCCCCATCCTAGCCCAAGCGCCCTCCATCTATCCTTTGACTGCAACGTCAATGGATGCGAAACTGTCATTGCCGTATATGCCCTTTTTGCTGAAGGGTGCGAAGGTAATATCATCAATGCCAACAAGACAGTCAGTGAACGAGATGCTCGAGTTCGCAACGAGGAACAAGATCCACCCAGTTATCGAACGCGAGCCGATGTCAACGAAAGGCATTGAAAACATACTTGATAGATTGAAGCAAGGGAAGGTTAGATATCGGGGAGTCTTGTGCAAGCAATGTTAGAAGAAAATTTGCAGCAGATTGGATCACGAAATTGACAAGATTCCTAGCGAATCATGAATGGATATGTACTTTGATAATGAAGCAACAGCTCTTTGTATAGTAATCACAACATTGTTGCTGGGTGGCTCGAACATTGTAGAAGAATGAGGTTGGAGTAGTTGTCAGCGATTGGAATTCTCGCACTCGCCCATGATACTAGACGGACGTCCGATCAATAGCTGATGGCTTCTTTGCTGCGGGCTCTCCCAAGGTCCATCTGGCAAAACGGCTACACCAGAAGAAGAAGGATTCGAGTATCTGGAGATTGGAAGCGAGCAAGGTTTTCTTCGATTGGGTTCTGCAGCTGTACTCTACATATACTGCAAGTAAACGAAGTGTAGCCTCCTTTTATCCTGCTTCTTACATATGCTTGAGACATTGAGGGCCGAGGGCAGAGATGTAGTAACTACAAAGTCGGTAGGCATTTTACTAACATTCTCCGGCCGTAGAGTCGAGGATATTTCCGAGGGTAATATAGATGCTTGGAGCGCTCCCTATTATGAAAAACCCGACCCGTCCAATTATTTGTCGATAATGAATAGTCTCATTGATATCAACATAGCCATAACATTATCGCTGGTGACTTAGTAGTAGGTACTGTAGAAGACCCGAGAGGTTGAAGTAAAGTAGAGGGACACGTGCACGTGCCACGAAGTGTTCGAGTCATACGGTAACCTTAATGCCCGCCCCACATCGAAAGTGGAACACACACAAAAATAAAAAGAATTCATGAATTTGTATATATATTCAAAATCAACTACTTCTTTCATCAAACAACGCAAACAGGCCTGATAGGTAAATATTTCCTATACCACCATACCAGTATAACAAACGCTAATTCCCAGCAGTTCAGTGGTAGAATTCTTGCTTTGGGGCTCCCAAAATTGTAAGAGGTCTCCGGTTCGATCCCGGATTAGGCCCATTCATTTTTGCTTTTTGTCATGATCAACTCTCATTTTTGGATAGCTTTTCGTGTATGACCTTCTGTGAGACTTACAATCTAATAATGCTCATATGTCAAAGTCCTTCAGGATTGCTACTGCAGCATTTTACCATGTCAGACAAACTACGAAACAACGAGGAATATCCGTTGACGACTTCTAGAACTTGCACCCCAAGTCAAGTTTTGGTAGCTATATCTCAAAATATCACTGAACCACAGAGCGCGGGGAAGGACATATTGAAGCCCAAACTAGATGATGTCCAAACTCCTAGTCTCCCAATCCTTACATAACCTCCGCAAACCCGCTTGTCTGGGCGTAGATTGTCAGGTTCCAACACGATAATATTTCCCTTCTGTCTTCGCAGGATGAAGAAGCAGTCCAAAAGCATAACGATGGCGTTCTCTGTCCTGAGTTACACGGAAAATTGGGGTGCCGTCCATTTCGAAAAGACGTTTCTCCCCTGGTACATCTGTAGAACCAATGTCTTCATGTTCGCTTTCCTCGAGCTCCTTTTCATCTTCGCTTTTCTCAAGCTCTTCGTGGTTAGGCCGGAACGCCTTGCGCGCATGACAACTCCCGAGTAACATCATTGACAAATTGCCAGGCAATATCATATTCTGGCTACTGTGCCAGTCAATAAAACAGCTCGCTACGGAATGGCCATTGACCTTGATTTCCCACTCCGGGACATTAGGGAGTATAGTTTCCGCCAAACTTAACGTTAAATCTGAAGGTACATCTGCTAATTTTCCAGTAATCCACAAACTTCCATGTTTGAGTGCCCCGAAAGGATTGAGCCCCTCAGGAGTGACCCGAATATTAATGCCAACCCAATCTTGACGGATATTGACGAAGGAATAGTCAACCAGAGCCAAACCCCTCAACTCAAAGTTAACTCCAACATTTATACTAGCGAAACTCCACGACGGTGCTATGTAGACATCTGGCGAGTCAAGAGCCGAAAGACGCTCTTCTAACCCAGCCTCCTGTTGTTGTGCACAACTCCAAAAAAGCCCACGAAGCATATCCTTTCTCCAGATTCCAGCGATGTAGTCGTCATGGGTTATTTTCGATACACGCTCTGCCAAACCAGATAGTGCTGGAAATTTATCCGTTGCGAACGTTAATTTGCGGTCTGAATAGCTTTGAACCATCTTAAGCCATGAATCATATATTTGTTTGATTGAACTTCTATCAAGTTCGATCCTTGATGTAAGGAGGGACATCAAATTGCGGTTGGAACCCCAAGCCTGATACTCTCCAATCCTTTCCGAGAACGTGACGTTGTTGCAAACAACGTACGTTCTCGCTGAAGTCAGAACTAAAAGCCGCGTAGATAGTGCCGTTTCTTGATATGTCCAGCCTCTTGCGGCCCAAGAGCAATGTAGCAGATCATACTCTAAAGGTGATTGAAAATTGGGTCTGAGGTCTTTGAAATCTGCAAAACGTGAAAACCGAAGACTATACGTACCAGCAACTTGTGCGACGATAGACGACTGAAATCGGATATTGATGGTATGAGATTTCCGCTCGAGGAATCCTTGATTACAAGAGGACGACGCTGCGGCGCATATAGTGAGATATGAATACCTATACACGCTTCCCATTGCTGCGGATTCTCTTTCCCAATCAGATTTGTCATCTTGAACAATGCATAGTGCGTCAATCCAGAGATATCGTAGCTTTAGAGCGCGACAGACAGCAATTGCTTCCCGGGCAACAGTCGAAATTTGGGAAATCAAGAATCCAGACATCATGTGGTGTAATAAGGCTCTTTTTGCCGTGAATTGGCGATCTGCGTCAGACTGCGGACCCCAACAGTAACTGAGAGTTGCGTAGCGGAGCGGAATTTCGTCGGTTCGTTCTTTGCATATATCCTTGCTGTTGATGAGACGAATGTATTCAGATGATCCTTCACCTAAGTCCAATAGTCTTGTGGGAAGGAACCGGAACCTTGACTCTTCGAATGGCTGCACTGGATGGCATACAATTGTGCAAACCTTCAATAAACTCAATATCCTAGCAATATTATCTTCGCAAAGCGCATCGGAATGAGGAGGCATATCTAGTTGCAGCCATTCCCCGCATGTATCTATAGGGATGAACTAACTCAATACCAGATAATGGGTCATGATTTTCATAAAATGGTAAACGAGGACTAACTGGGAAACGCCTCTACAGCGAAAATAATGGATTCTTTCGATGCATCTACTCATTCAACCAAGAATAGTATTAGCGATAGAGAAAGTAGAAACAAAACTCAAGGAAGACCTGTCTCTTTGGGGAAAGTTACCCTCTGGAGATGTGAGGTCTAGATCAGCCACTAACATTTGCGTTGTCGGACGAAAACCTGGCATTTGGCCCCATTGAAACCTGAGCCGGACGAAAACATCTCCATTGTGATCAAAAAACCGTTTTTGAATGGATTGTCTGAGTAACCTGCAGAATTCGCAGCCAGCCTCCGCAGAGGCCTTCAATTGAGGCAGATGAGGCGTTTCATCTTCTAGTGCATATTTCAGCGATAAAATACGCCCCGAATTTAATAACCCAGATTCTCTGAAATTGAGGTATCTCTCTCCGTCGCTCGATGTCGTTTCGGATCCGCCCAGATCGCGATCATCAAACTCGAGAACTTTGCACCTTTCGCAAAGTTTGGCGCCGTTCGTCGGCTGCTTCGGATAAGGAACTCCATAACGATTCATGACTGCCAGATGCAATGTTCCAGCCTCGAGTATAGAACGGTAGGCTCGCTGAACAACTCACTAGAGAATCAATTCGACTCTTCGTTCGTGTTCTCACCTACCTATGGCCAAGCGCGGGGAGAATTGAAATGGTGAGGATAGCTGAAGAGTTGGGTATGAGAGTTGAATCGGGCACCTGATCATGCTACTGCAAAGTCATACACATACAAAACTGGTTAGCGCCGTAAGGACTGCTCCCACTGTACCCGTCAGACGTCTCGTTGTTCATCAGAGATCTTTCAGGAAACCATACAGCTGTGTATGTATCAATTCCAACAACACCAACAAATTAATTATCACCTTGCCTCATCCCCAACCAACACCAACCAGCATAGAAGTATACATCGGGTAACATATGCACACGTATCCATCTCGGGCAAAGATCTTTCCACTCCTATCCAATCCGATATGTTACCACTCCAGCGGTACCAGTCGATTACACCCCAATGAGTCCCAATCCCAGATAACATGCAGTTTCTCAAAAGGTTTATCGTAGCACCTCCTGTTTTGAGCGAAGAATCCGATGCGATGCAGTGTGAAGCTAAATTGAAGTCCGATATCCAATTACCAGAGCGAGTGTTCTGAATACGATGGAATAAATCATAATGCGTTTGTCGAGGGATACGGTCCAAATATGCGCATGGTGGCGGCGCAGTTGCACAGTTGGTCAAAAATTGGATCGGCGTGCGCGTACCAACGAGTTATGCAGTCTGGAGGCGGTCGTCGCTGGAAAATCTGCTGCTACGTGTAGTAAGTACCCTTGCGAATGGTTTTCAGGACGTAACATAATGGCTTCGTACTTGAAGGCCCAATCGCAGTATGCCTGTAGCCAAGTCGCATGCACTAGATGTCACGTTCCAGGTCTTCATACAGGACTTCTAAGGGCTCCACTACAACAAAACGGAGAGTTTATCCATATCTGTATCTTTCCAAGCCATATACGTCTAGGATGAATACTTAGCAGCTTAAATGATTATAAAAGAGGTAGGATGTCACGTCTACAATTATCTCATAATTCCACCGGACGGAAATCTGGACACAGATTCTAATTTCCCAACGGCACAATCGACACGATGGAAAGATTATTTATTATCATATATGATCACTGGCTACTAACAATCTCTGTTTGTACTGTTGTATATGTGCGTTATCCTGACAGCGTGCCCTTGGTATAGGGACGATACTAACTAGACCATACAGCTACTCACTAGAGCTATTTACAACATTTACTTTCACCCACTGGCCGATGTTCCAGGCCCAGTTTTGTGTAAAATCTCGGGTTGGCCTAATTGTTATCAAGCAGTAACCGGATATCGTCACGTCTGGTTATGGCAGAGCCACCAGATCTATGGTCAGTTAAGATAAACGCCGACTTTAATTTCCAACTACTGAATCTGTGTTAGGTGATAGATTT
The DNA here is from genome assembly GCA_002946385.1 of Rutstroemia sp. NJR-2017a WRK4. Taxonomy (NCBI): domain Eukaryota; kingdom Fungi; phylum Ascomycota; class Leotiomycetes; order Helotiales; family Rutstroemiaceae; genus Rutstroemia; species Rutstroemia sp. NJR-2017a WRK4. The sequence goes on from NJPR01000063.1 coordinate 564,151, forward strand.
CGATACACACCAAATGGAGTCATGATAGCCACACCGAAAGGTTATCGAGACCTCTACAATTCTAAGGCAAATGTTAGGAAAGCCAACTGGTACGAAGTCTGGCGGAGGAATGACGATGACCAAAACGCATTAAACACAACGGATCTCCAGAAACATATGGCTCTGCGAAAGCCTTTGAATAGTGCCTTTTCAGAAAGATCTTTGAGATCCTCAGAGCCTTTTATACTGAAAAATGTCGATCGCTGGATTGAGCTCATGCTGGATGGCAGAAGGATCCAAGAAACAGCTCAATGGGCAACACCAAAGAACTTGGGCGGTGAGTGGGTCGACTATCTCGTCTTTGACATACTTGGAGATTTGTGTTTTGGGAAGTCTTTCAACACGATTGAACCCAAGGAGAACCGTCTTCGTCAGATTCCGCAAATAATTGGTGAATATCTACAGTTTATGTATCCAGTAAGTAAAAATTGCATCGTTCTCAAAAAGCCCTAGCATTTACTTTTTCCTCTCAGATTGCAAACGCGCCTTTTCTCGACACATGGGTTTGGCTCAAACCTCGAGGCATTGACAAACTGCTCGCCGCAGTTACTCCAAAGCCTGTCATCAACTTCTATAAATTTCTCGAAAAATGTGTCGAAGAACGCAAGGAACAAGAGCAGAACCTGGAAAAAGACGAAACGAAAAATGGGCGAAAAGATATGTTCTACTACCTGTTCCACGCTAAAGACTCCGACACTGGAGGACCAGCATTCAGTAGCAGCGAGTTGCTTGCTACAGCCAATCTTCTCGTAACCGCAGGTTCTGATACTACTGCTACTGCCATTTGCAGTGCGTTCTTTCATCTAACTCGAGACCAGCGTATCTACAACAAACTTGCCAAAGAGATACGTGAAACCTTTTCCGCAGTCGAGGATATTCGCTCCGGACCGACTCTTTCCAACTGCCGATATCTACAAGCCTTTTGCCTTGAGGCTATGCGAATGTCGCCAAGTGGGCCATCAGAACTCCTACGTCAAGTACTTCCAGGCGGTTATGAGGTTGACGGTCATTGGTATCCAGCAAACACACTCATCGGCGTCCCAAGTTACTCCGTCAATTACCACCAAGAGACATTTAAAGATCCATTTGTCTTTCGACCTGAGCGCTGGATACCAAATGAAGAACTAGGTATTTCTGGCGAGGATGTAGCTGCTCTCCAAGTAGCATTCAATCCGTTTTCAATTGGGCCGGGTCAATGTCCTGGCAAGAATATTGCCTTACTTGAGATGTACACGGTCATTGGTCGCACGATCCATGCCTGTGATGTTCGTAGGCCAGTTGAAGATACAGCTGATCGTGGAGCTGGTAGAGCTGAGTATATGTGGGGACGGAGAAACAGAAATCAGTATCAAGTCCTTGATGCTTTCCTTGCGTTGAGGAATGGACCGATGATTCAGCTCCGCCGAAGAGCAAATGCGTAGTTTAGTCTGATGAGGAATGGCTGGAGAGTCTTTTTATTCACGTGAGCATCAGCCGGGTTGGTGGTTTAGTCTCCCGACACGCCCGAGTTCCTGTATCTGAGCCGAGAAATCATCTCAACCGGCGTCGATTGGTTCCTTACTTTTCTCTGATGAAGCGGGTCTTGTGTGGAAAATTCAGAACTAAAAGAATTTCTGAATGCTGGATGCTGGACGATCAACGCAAATCAGGCTGCTTGTAGGTCGAGAAGTGCTTTCATGCTGGTTGTCACGCCGAGATATTCAATTCCGTATGCTATGTCAAAAGAAGAAAACTTTTTAATGACTTCTATGTTCCAGGTCTTGATTTCACAAATAAAATTCCAGATCAGCTGAAATTTTGAATTCTCAGTTGCGTGCGGATGGATGGAAGTGAAAGAGCGAAAGTGTCAGGCTCTCGGGCAAAATCCAATACGGGAATGGAAAGTCACGCCGAACTTCCAACTCGTTTCCACGTTGGGATATTCACACTCCAACAATTTGGACATGGGCTAAGAAAATTACTTTGCAACAGGTCCAATGTCCGGTAGAATCCCACTACCAACAGAAATGCTTGCGGTTTGATGCAGTCCAGGGCTTAAAGTTATGCGAGGACCACTGTAAATGCTGTTATTCCAAAAGGCAAGAGGAAATTATGGGTACTACTGTGCGACGTGTACTCCTCTATGAAGGTACATATAGCATCATGCATGCTGCGCCTTTTGCCTGCATGTTCTTCCAGTCCATCACTTTTGACTGCGGCACAGCCTCCCAACCTTTCTGTACTTCTCTTCATTTTAATTCCCTCCAACCTCACTTCTTGTACGACATTCTATGCATTAAAATGGCATCGGCAGAGAATAACGAAGCCGCAAAAAGGCTCATGGGATGGACGGAGAAGTTTAGGAAAGAAAAGAACCATCTTTTCTATGCTCCAATCTCACTGCAACAAGCTGCTACGACAGCTGATCAGCCAGCCAAAGGGCTAGTTTGGGCCAGCAGAACAGTTCTTCCAGCCCCAAAGGATAACTCAATTGTTTCTTCCATCACAGAGGCAATTCATAGCCTTAGTGATGATCCACACAAGGAAGACTTGGTTGCAACACTTGCCGATGTGAAGGTGCAATGGAGTGGGTTCCGCTCCGGAGTTGGGAAAAATGAGCCCGAGCCAGACATTACTGAGGAAGAAAAGTACAGAGGCCTCATGAAGGATACTAAATCCAGGACAACCATTATATACGTTCATGGTGGACTCAACTAGTAAGTGCAGTCGTACTTGCAGAATATGCGCAGATATTGATCTTATTTATTCAGCTCTGGAGGTCCAGCTTCCACACGTGAAGTCACGTCAACTCTTGCTAGACTCACTAAAGGTCGCTGCCTTGTTCTCGAGCAACGACTGGCTCCTCAACATCCTTTCCCTGCTCCATTAATCGACCTTTTGGTGGCATACCTTTCACTTGTATACCCACCAAAAGATGCGTTCCACGAGGCAGTCCGCCCGGAGGATATTGTCATTGCCGGAGAAAGCACTGGTGGCAACTTATGTATTGCCTTTCTTCTCTTGCTCCGACGCTATCAACACAAGAACACCTGCATCAATTTCCATGACAAGCGCATTTCGGTCCCGTACCCAGCAGGCTTCGCGACGTTTGGTGCTCAAGGTGATGCCACGATGTCTTTGTAAGTATATTTTATTCCATCCTTGAAGTTAGCGGATAATTGCTTACGCGTTGCTTTGGGCTAGTCCATCATACTTGCGGAATGCAAAATATGACATTTTGAATGATGTTCATCCGACGCGTAGCGATGATCTACAGCCAGATTCCATTTGGCCCAGTAAACCTCCGCGATCGCATATCTACGCCCCTACGACAGACCTCATAACGCATCCTTTAGTGAGTCCAGTGTCGTCAAAGGAATGGCCCGCAAACTCTCCGCCATTGTTCTTCGCTTATGGCCAAGAGTGTATGCTCGATGAAGGAAGCTTCATGGCAAAACAAGCTTTCAGAGCTGGTGCTTCGGTCCAATTTCACCAGTATAACACACTTCCTCATATTTTTGCTTTCTTCGCGCAGATACCCCAAGCAGCTCATCTGTTTACTCAATGGGCCAAGTTTTGTCGAGACTGCGTCGAAGACCCGAAAGCCGCGGCGTCGAATGGGTACCATGTTTATGAACCAATGACAGATTCACCTGGTTTTAAATCTGTACCCCAGGATATTGGTGATGGATCAGGGTTCACTAAGTTGGAATATGAGAAGGTGCTGAAGATGATCGACGAGAAGAAAAAAACGATGAAAGCTTGGAATGGACCGAAAAGAAGTTCGGTACTGTAGATCTGACAAGAATATATGAACCTTTTTCCACTTGTCCTCACCCTACTCGCAACAGATCGAGAAAGGGGTGAACTATCGAATTCCCATTCGGGAAAACTAAAAAATTGTTATTCCTAAGGTTCTTGACACTTACGAGGCCTATGTAATTGCTGGTTCGAAAGTTCGTTACATCTGTCCCCCTTTTGCAACCCGCTTAAGTTAAGTTCGAGTTACACAAAAATTAGCGTACTGGCTGGTACTAGCATTCGTTCTACTTTTTTTCCTTCGTGCCAGCAGAATTTACACGTAGAAGAGATCCAGAATATATCTTTGTGTATTTGAAAGAGAAGTTCACCACAAAGTCTGTCCCAAAGATCGATGGAACGGGTGCATACTTGTTCTTCGGAGTCTCTTTCTCCCTGATCACTGTTCTCGTAGGCCCAGGAAATCAGTTCCGCTTGGAACTCCGCTGCCAATATCTGTCTCTTTGTGGTCTCTAGGATTCTATGGATTATCATTTTTACGAATGAGAGGCTAGTTACGGGTGAAAGGAAAGTACCAGAATCGGTATCTCCTTGAGGTTTTGTGATCAATAGAGGATGGATATTTGCCCTGCTGCGAGCTAAGAAGGCCAAGCTTTCACCTCTACCAGAAATGTTTTGACCATAATTATGGACGATTACATAGGCTGCCATTGCTCTCGGGTACAAAATGGAACAGTGTTTACGATTAATCTGCTACAAGATATGCCATTGATAGCTAGTGCGCGCTATGGTGCGCGATATATAACCTTTAGTACGTTTATTTTGTCCTATAATGTGATAATTAATATCATTCCTGGTCAAGGGCATGTTTCCCTAGTCTAACTTAGATGTTTGTCACATTTTGTGGGTTCGACGGAGCAATTCACTGGAATGGCTCTTGTCTCACTGTTCTACGTGTCATAATTATATACCTTTGCTAATCTGCTTATACCAAAAAAGTAATACAATTGATCGTGTTGGCCGCATACAGTTTAAACATTCAAGAGCTCAATGTTCTTATTCCTAAGTTGGAATTCCAATAGCTGCCGTAGTACTACGAATCCTACCCGTGAAGCTGGCTCCTCATACACTACTTCCTTCTCAACCAATCCTACTCGGAGGCGCGGTTATCATTTTGTTTTATACCCTGAATTCTCCACTTCTTCTATCCTTCCTATCGTAAAAGAGGTACGCTTCTGCAGCTTTCGGTCATAGCTGGTTATATCCGCTTAAGTCCTTACGGCCCCTTCCTAGGGTATTTGGCCCCAACAACAATACCTGAGTTCATGATGTATATAATATCGTCGACTACGATGAATGGTCTTATTTTTGTATTAGGTAAATCACCTATTAATCGATCAATCCGAGTTCAGCCGCGTCAATGGACAAACAGGAGTCGCCAGTCAAGCAGCCAGCCGTTGAGAAACAGTCGACAACTCCAGCTCTAATTTCAGATTATGATGAAGGATTGATCGGCTGGGAAGGTCTCGATGATCCTCTTAACCCTCAGTATAAGCTCCTCCCGGTGCTTGTCTGCATGTTAGAGCACTTCTAACTTATTTTTACAGAAATTTCCCAGACCGTCGCAAGTGGTTCCTACTCTCTCTTATTAGCATGATCACGTTCGTTAGGTATGTTTTGACTTCTTGCTTTGTCTCGGAGTGAGTTGATATGCGGCTAACATAATACTGTGTTCAAGCCCCCTATCATCTTCCATTCCCGCACCTGGCATCGCGTACACGGATCAAGAATTCCATGTCACATCCAAGATCCTGAGCGTACTCGCCGTCAGTATCTTTGTTCTGGGTTTTGCAGTAAGTGCATGGATAGACTCCCTAGTATCGAATAGTTTGACTTTGACTAACTGAGAAACTTCTAGATCGGCCCACTGGTACTCTCTCCACTGAGTGAAATCTATGGACGCCAGCCAGTATTGAACTGCTCAAATCTCCTCCTTACAGTATGGCAGATAGGCTGTGCTTTAGCACCGAATATGGGGAGTCTGATCGCCTTCAGATTGCTTAGCGGGATGGGTGGCTCCGCATGCTTGTCGATTGGAGGTGGCATCATTGGGGACCTCTTTCCACTCCATCAACGAGGGAGGGCAAGTGCTATGTTCACAACCGGTCCCTTCTTCGGTCCCGTCATAGGGCCTATAATTGGAGGGTTCATTTCACAGCGAGCAGGTTGGAGATGGGTGTTCTGGACATTGTTGATAACTACCGGGTTCATGTCGTGTGCGAACTTGATTCTCGGCCAAGAGACCAACGCGATGGTCCTCATCAATCGAAAAGTGAAACGACTCAAGAAAGAGCTTAACCGCAACGACCTTCGCAGTGTTTATGAGGCTAAGAACGGCGCCAATATAAAAACATCCGCGGTCTTACTGAGGGGTATATCGAGGCCATTTCGAATTATGTTTGGTTCTCCAATTCTAACCCTCCTGTCTCTGTATCAGTCATTCGTTTTCGGTATCTTGTATCTTCTATTCACCACAATCACAAGTCTCTTCACCGACCACTATGGCTGGCCTGTGGAGTTGGCCGGGCTTTCATATCTAGGGATTGGACTCGGGTTTGCTGCTGGCCTTATCATCGTTGCGAAGACGTCCGACTCCACTGTGGTGAGACTCACGAAAGCAAACAACGGGGTCTATTCGCCGGAGATGCGCCTTGCAACCCCCATTGTATTCGCATTCTTTGTCCCCATAAGCCTTTTCTGGTATGGGTGGTCGGCGGATAAACATGTACATTGGATTGTTCCCGTCCTCGGTTTAACACCGTTTGGATTTGGTATGATTGGGATCTTTGTGCCTATACAAACATACTTCATTGATGTATCTGGGCCGTTTGCTGCTTCTGCTATCGCTGGTTTGACTTCGATGAGGTGTTTATTTGGAGCATTTATACCACTAGCAGGACCTAGCATGTATGCAACACTAGGTCTTGGTTGGGGAAATTCTCTCTTGGGTTTCATTGCTTTGGCATTAGTGCCGGCACCTGCTATCATCTACAAATACGGGCCGGCATTGAGAGAAAGGTATCCAATCGTTCTGCGTTGATGTCAACAACCGAAGAGACTTTCTAGAATAAATTTAAGATCACAAAAATAGAATAAGATTGTAATTTAGAAACTTACTTAATAAAAAATTAATTGATTATGATTGGAATCAATCATAAGTCATGCAACATGCGTTGCCGTTAGCCGGTAGTTTGATAGTCTTCTGACAGCCTATTCGCCAAGGATTACCGTAGGCCAAGCCCTATATCCGTCCTGATATTCCCCGGTTTCTAGAAGATCATGCGAAACATTCGGAACAAACGGGTATTTTTGACTCACAGGCCCCATTATTGTCTCCTGATTACGGCATTTATATTCTATTGAAGTCTCGTGACGTACTGCCAAGGTAGTACTGCGGAGGCGTAGAAATCTAGGTATCATGGTTCATGTAGGGTGACGTCGAGTTCAAGACATCGAAAAAGGGACGCTGAATATATGAACGTGAATATCTATTCTTCTGTCGAACAAAACAGTACAATATTCATCACCAACAGTTCGAACTAATATAATACATCATGGCAGCGCAAGAATACTACAACCCAGCCGTACCAATCTCCTCCTCGCCCTACCCCGCCGCGCCACCCTCAAATCAATATCATCAAAATCCTCAGTACGATCAATACCCTTCATACCCATCGCAGCCAAACCAATACAATCCCCAGCACCAACAGCCACCTCATCAGCCATATTATGCACAGCAGCCTCCAAATAACGAGCTAATACACCCCCCACCGGTTCAAAACCAACCATATTACAACCCCAACAGCGCGCAAGATCCTTATCGCAATCAGTACCCCGCGCCACCCCCTCAGCCCTACGGAAACCCCCAAAACCAAAATTTCGGAGCCCATCTCCGTCCCCATCGTTCATATTCCGAACCCCCAGACCCACGATACTATCCTTCTCACCACGACCATCGTCACCCACAACGAAGAGGTCGTTCTTATTCTCGCTCCTCATCGACCTCAACATCACGTTCCCCATCCCGTACTCGGGCGCGGGATATACATTCACGGTCGCGATCGCGCCATGCGCGGAAAAAGCATGGTCACAAAGATCGAAATACGTTCCTGGGCGCGTTTGGCGGGGGTGCGATCGGGGATTTGATTCTACCGGGCTTGGGTACGTTGGGGGGAGCGATACTGGGGGGAGTAGGTGGGAGACATGGGAGTAAGAATCGGGATGGGAAGGGAAATGGGGGGAGGAGTAAGAGTGAGAGGAGGCCGGGGAGGTTTAGGAAGAGAACTTATGAGGAGGAGTGGAGGAGGGGGAAGATTGATAGAGGGGAGATAAGTGAATAAGGACTAATTTGTTGGTATTCTAATTGTTAAATTACTTATTTGCATCTTCGTCTCAGAATCAATTTCGAAGTAAAATTTGAAGACAGGCTACTTCAATAGTGTTGTAATGTTCTATTCTACTAATATGGCAAGATCATAAAAAGACCTCTAGGATAAGCTGCGATGGTAATATAGTTAGACTTGCAGCGCTTGAATAGTGATTCGAATCAGTACACTTCTCAGCCGGTATTTTTCCTGGTCCATCTTTTGAAGTATTCCCCCACAAAGTCCTGAAACTGAAAGGCTCACGTCGGAAAGAAGAAAGCCGGGAAGTGGAGGTCCAAAGTAAGATGCCTTTACAGAATTCGCATAGTGCTACAGTGCTAGGAACTGTGGGGTCAGGGGTTAGAGAGGTGATTAGGGGTTGTAAGCGGGCCTGGCAGGCTTGGGGCAAAGTAACTTAATGCGGGGTAGATAATCGGAATTGCGCAGGAGGGAAGAGATCCGATCATAATGTCCCGCGTCTTACAAGCAGATGCAGGTAAACTGAACCGATTTGTGAGCAGCGGCAGAATCATTGGAAGTGGAAGATTAGGCTTGTTGCAATCCCCCTGAAGTTTCTAAATGGATTTAAGATCTTACACCGCTAATTTCAGCCTCATCTTTTCAGCTCTCAGCTCTTAAATTTATTATTAATCGTTTCTTCATCTCGTCGCAAATATCTCATCTAAGCATTGTTCTTATTGACACAAAATGGCGGAAGCCATTGGGTTCGCATCCGCCATCGCTGGTTTGGCTGCCTTTGGCATCCAGATCGTAACAACCTTGAACAAATTCGCAACTACGTATTCCCAAGCGGAACAGCAGGTCAATGACCTCTCGGCCACAGTGGCTCTCACCACCTCTATTCTTGAATCTATAGGGAAGGAGATCAAGGATCACGAGGATCACCTCCACGTGACTGTTGAGCAGTATATTGCGGTCAGCGACATGTGCAAGAAGAACTTCGACTCATTGTGGGCTGCTTTAAAGGTGGTTAAGAAGGGGAAAGACGAGAAATCTCACGCGAAGGTAGAACTTAGTGTTTGGGCCAAAATGACTCAAGCTCTGGGTGGGGCGGATGCTCTTAAAGACTTGGTCTTGTCGATTGAGACATCAAAATCTAACCTCCAGCTTTTGCTCAGCTCCGTGCAATTTTCTGTTCTTAAGAGCCTAAGAAAGAGGTACGGTATACCGTCCTTAACTTTTCATATGCCAGGCAGCCCGGACTGCAGATACTAATGGTTATTTAGAAATCTCCTTACGGAGGATCAATTGGATGATTTAAAGCTCTTTACGAGCCAAATTCCGTCCCTATTTGCTGCACTACGCCGAGCTGGCTTCATAGGAGTTGAGTTGGAAAAGAAAAAGCCGATCGGGAATGCTGAGACAAATTTAGTCAACCATAAAATGCCTGATGGCAATGTGGCCTTACCAGCCAGCAAGTGGGGGCTTTCTTCCGATAATACTTCTAGCGGTAGTGATCATATTTCACCTTCGAATTTGGACCAAGCAGGGAGTCAGGAGGCTACATTCACCCCTACACAAGCCGTGGGAGGTCCTCCAAAAGAAATTCAATTTCACGCCCCATCACCTCGCCCCCCTCCACTCCCACCCGGCTTCACTGGATCTGGTAACGATAAAGCGGTGATTAAGGAGCGCGATAATGGAGAAACTATTCGGATTGAAAAACCAGCGTCAAGGTAAGTAGTCTTTCAATACGCATCTTCCTCAAATGTGTTGACTGTACTGACAACATTCTACAAGCTCTGTCGATACCGAAAGCATTTATGAGGGTTGGGTAATCCAAAGCAAGCCACCAGAAGAACCATCTCCAGCAGTCATCGTGGGATTTTGCGGGATGCGGTTAAACGTCTATAGAAACCCGCAAACAGAATCGACAATTGACTATGTGGCTATCCCTTTCTCCAAAGACAAGGAAATGCTCAAAAATAGAGTTAGCTCCTCGAAGACCAAAGTAAAAGCAGCTCCAGTCGAAGAAAAGAATGACAAAAGCATGGTGAGGGATCTACCGAAAACGGCACGGAGAGAAGTTCTCAAACTAGTCGATGACAGAAATCGAAGATCAAGACCACCTCACCACTGCAAGCTTGCTGCTGTCGTAGAGTACACTCGTAAGCCATTTTGGTTTGCTCCATGGAAAAGCAGGTCCCCTAAAAGCTGGCTTGTAATTATTCGTGGGGCTATCATTGAACCACACTTGGAAACACGTCGTAAGCGCAATATAGCTCTTCCTCGTCGACATGACGATCCGTGGCGACAAGCTCGAGTTTCGCAGGTTTCGACTGATTCCGATAGCGAGGATTCTTCGACTATTGGCACCGCTAGCTCTTCTGATTCTTCCGATTTCCTGAGCCACACATCCAGGCACCGGCGAAATGCTTTTAGGTATCGACGTGCTATTGCATCATCGAGGGAGATGAGTAGTACAGATATTAGGCTTAACACTCCGATGTCGATGCCGATGCAGATGCCGCAGGCCCATCTTCCCCCTATGGAGAGGGTAATTGGTGCTACTGAAGGGGCGGCAATTGTAAATGAGAGAACAGCGGTAACAGTTGACGATGAAGAGGGGGAGATTATAGAAGACGAAGTGCCGTCCTCGTTAACGAACAAGGACGCCGAGGTGGAGATCGTCGACGATGAAGAGATGGAGAGGTTGATGGATCAGTACTTAGCGTCCTTCACGAAAGATGACGGGAAAGAGGCCGAGGAGGAAAAGAGGGAGGAAACTCTATCTGAATTACCAGATATAGGGAGCCAGGTCTAAACTGCTGTTGTCTTTTACTTGGAGGTTCGTGAGGCCATATCGGGCGTTTCGATGTAGTAGTCCACACCCGGGAAATTTTGCGAAATCGACATGTGAACTGGATGGTGGTTTCTCCAGTCTGCTGGTTGCGAAGTTTGTTGGGTATTGCGAGTGCGCGTAGAGCAGGATGGGCTCATCGGTGGCGGGGGCGATTGGAAAACAATCCACGGTGGCGCGCCCTCTTTTGTCCTGATTAGGTCAATCGACACGTCGTTATCTAGACGGTCCCAGACGGTGACAGGCTTACACGCTCGCCGATAGCTCAGAGCATAAATGTGATCTGCAAGATTAACATGATGTATATAGCGCAGGGATCTTTTATTATCGGCAAAATGAGTGGGCGAAGAGGGAAGGATTTAAGAAAGATCGCAAGATATATTGGCAACTTCGCAAATTTTAACTTCTTTCGATCTATCCACCTCATCCTGCTCCATTTGGCTGTCTCGGCGTTTTTAGAAACGGTCGAAAAGAAACACTTGCCAATGATCGGAAGGTATGAGATCTTTTTCGGCTGCGGCATTTGGTGGGGCACAGTTCCTTTCTTCAGAGTAAAATACCTCTGCTTGATTCAACGTGTATGCTGCTACTGTAGAAGTCGAGACAGATCAAAGTAGTACTTGTCGAGAATTTTCGGCTTTCAATCGCACGTCCGAGGCCTCCCAGTCCTGCCGCAGACGCACTCACATGACGAATTCAGTATCTGGTAGGTAGTTTCAGTGTTGCAAACTCCTGGAACAATTTATTCGGTGAACTTCTAATAGTTCTCATGGTTGAATGCGAAGTAGTGCTGATGAATCACCCTCAGTAATTAGTCGATGAAGGGCTTCAAAAATGAAAGTTGGCGTTCTTCTCTTGGTGGCGTGCGGGTGGTTTGTCGTCGTTTCTTCAGGAATCGCCGATTCTCATCCCCAATTCGACGACTTTTTGAAGTAATGTCTTTCTTTTTGCCCGTTGTCGGTGTACCTCCGTTAGAGAAACAGTGGAGAGTATGATGATTGATGGGCTTGCAGTAGAGAGTAGTTGTGAGTCAGCGGTGACGGAGAAGCTCCAGATAGTGCTTTTATAATTTATCTGGACGTATAGCTGGTAGATAGCAAGGGAGTTTTTTGTTAGGAATAATAGAGGTAAAGACTAACGCGAATTAGCCGCACGTTACACAAGTTGGCGCGAGTATCTGTGAAATGTGGTGATTCGGTTCCCCTTTGAGTTTTCAATTTTCGCGTGAAGATACTGTGACCAACCATGCCCTCACGCACACTTTTAAACGCAGCCTTGTGCTCTGAAACAAGATAATGAGAGTAGATGCAGCGTTTTTTCTTGCTTCTCTGCATCTGGAAATCCGCAAGATCCTTTTTCCGCTGGTGGCTGTGTCATGTTATCTTCTGATCTACCTGTCTTGCTTCTCGACCAGGTCTCTCAGTCGACCTCAGCTCATTTTATATTTCGACCAATATCTTGCTTACACACAGCTTCACCATCAAACCTCGTATCTATTTGGGACAATCGATGGTCTAGTACCGAATCGGTAGACTAGTTGGCATCGACCAAACCACGCTGATGGTGAAGTGGTTGAAGATACTTCTCGCCACATCTTATCAGTCAACTTTTAAATCGATTTCTTTAGCCAAAACAAACTTCCGAGCTCGTGATTGGGGACACTTTTGTAGTCTTCAACCACTCGCTCGCTCCGTATCCGATTTCCGTTTCTAAACTGCTCCATACCAGCTGCTTCACCAAATGTTCTGCTTTTTTTCGAACCTCTCGACCGAACTCTGAGACGCGAGCAGCTCGATAAAGTCCCCAAGCTCAGCTCCACCATAGCGTAGGACTTCAGCCCGACCGTAACATCAGCACAAGCAACAGCGGCTTGATTCTCAATGGCAGTGGCAATCCTCCCACCTAACTTCTACCAAGGCCATGATTGGACCGGTAATCACCATCACTCGGCCCATACAAGCTTTGCAGCTAACATGTCCTAAGCTCATCCGCGAATTCCATACCAAGCTTCAGGGCACATACCATCCCAAGTTTCAAGATATCGATGCCACGCTACAGAGCACATCTATTCTAAGCTCCTGGGAAGGTCTCACCAAATATTCCAGAAGCCTTCACGACATCCTAACGCAAGCTCTTTCTCGCCTTTCATTGCAGACGGCTTGCACACTGTGTCTTAAGTCTCCTCCGAGACTTCAATACTAACTGTAAAGGGGTCCGTTCTCGCTCCATCTCAACTACGACAACCACAGTCGCGATACAATACAACTCGAACCTCGACCCGAGATCCAGATTGTCTCCTTACTTAAGAAGATCCGATTTAATAGCAATCTGAAGCCGGAGAGTAAATTTAGAAATTCAAGGATGTCTACTCACTAGATACTACTAGGTGGTCGCTTTTCCGGAAGAATAGAGCTAAGTCGTCAGACGATTTCCACAAGTGGAAAGAGCTGATCTTGTCCTTACGACCAAGCTACAGCCACCAAAGTCTTCGATACCCATGAGGAGCCTCCAGAGACTTGTCCTGCTTCGAAGCACAGCGAGTCTTCCGTCTCAGCATTCGCCATACGTCCCACACTGCTTCTAGGCATAGATACTTCTTCTATCTGTGCCAATAATGCGACAGGTGAATGTGGACTTGGCCCGCGTTCTAGCACCTGCAAGTGATCTGCGAATGTATCGAACCAAAGTGCATATGCTCCATCATTTCGAATGGGACAAGCAAGGAGACGCACACACTACTCTGCTTACAGACTCAGAGCTCTGTCGTACCTTTACAATGACCAAGGAATGCGCTCGGGCAAATGCTCTGCAGATGTTGTGACAGTATAACTGCCCTACGACCCTGTAGCACAATACTCATAGCATACAGTCTTCGATAATCCTGACCCGTGGTTCAAACGGATCTACTACATCACCGGGCCATCTCCTCACCAGGTTACGTCGAATGGGTTTCCACTTGTGATGCATTCATCCAGTTCTGTGCAGCATTCCTACATACCAGCGCCTCCGCATGGCATGAAACACTCTAGAGCCGATATTCGAATTCTCCACTGCCTTTGAAGTTAATTTAGAGCGCTCGTTTCTCGCCGGAAAAGATGCTAGCATCGACTTCTGCCGCATAATTGTGAGATTTTGGCCTCGTTTGGTGCTTTTGCTTCATCCAGGAACTGGAGGAATTTTTCCTATAATGATGGATGAAGCGGGTGACCGGAATACGGAAGAGAGGCACTCTGGCTCTCCCGGACAAGAATACTGGTCGATTTGAGAGACTTTGTCGTCGCTGATTACGATTGTCTATCGGATGTCCTAGAAAATCTAAGACTTTGCAATCTTTCATTGTCCAAATGTCTTCTGAGCAATATTGTCGGCCTGTCGTTTCTGCGCCGGGAGTCTGGGCACAAAAAGCTGTAGCAGCGATGGTTTGAACGAAATCCCGGAGAGAACAAGATCTCATATACCTTACCGCCATGCACAGCAAACGGAGGCTCGCCTGAGAAATACACACAACCGCATACAACTCATCTCGGGCCTTGAAGCAATTGCTCGAGATGATTCCCAAGCGACCGTTGGCCTATTAAGATGTCACAGAAATTATCGTACGTCCGAAGAAATCCCGAGGCAGAAAATGCCCCTTATCACCGGGATAATTCCGACTTCGAAATTCACTCCCAAACTACTATCGATCATATCACCAAGGACGTCTTAAAAAGTGCTGGATTGAAGTACTCCATGCGGATGCCATCTCAAAGATGACGTTCATACAGGTATCGGTGGAGATAGTCACAGTTAGACGGTCGTACCATAGGGATGCTAGTTGTGGGCCATCCGCTACCCGAGCACGCCACGAACACCTAAGCCACCTAGCCTTCTTTATCCGATCGTTAAGGAAAATAATTGCTTCGAATTCAAGTTTGTATGCAATGGTTCGTTCTTCAAGCCTGCATCAAACAGCATAACTCAAAAAATGCGAAAAAAAAACAAGTGTTGAAAAAAAAGGAGGAATAATATAACCACCAAAGGCCAACAACAGGAACAACCCCTCCCTCCCTCTGCACAACCCTCCCATCCAGCCCCTCCTCTCAAGACTCCTCCTCCCCATCAAAACATCATCCTTCCCGACGCAAAACAAAAAAGCAAAAAGAAATGGTCACTACGAGGGTCGAACTCGCGACCTTGGCGTTATCCTGCTGGAGTAGCAGAGCTACCAGCATCGATATTAGCACCACGCTCTAACCAACTGAGCTAAGCGACCGGGTATTGGTTGTTATTGTTGTTGTTGAAGCAACGTGTGTTAATTAGTTATATGTTTATTGAAAAAAAGATTAGATTGCGTAATGGAACGGGTTGAGAAAATTTGTGTGCTAGTGGGGCAGTTTGTGCGCTCGGACAACCCCGAGAATGAGGGGTGAGGGGCGGCAGTGTGGCATAGAAGGGTTTTAAGTTAGTTAAGAGAGAGGTCGAAAGAAGGAGAAGGATCTCAGGTTGATGATCAATAGCAGATAAACTTAAAGGTTTATTTACATATACCGAGAACGTCTACTTCCAACGCAGCATGCAATCTAGAGAGATACACGGTGCTTAGACCACTACAGTTCACGGAATCCGCAAAGGAAGATCTCAGAAGACGTCCTATGATACATATAAATGAGCTTCGCAGCATAACTGAGTTAGTAGATTTCAATAGTATATTGTGAGTCCACGACCTCGTCCAGCACGCACTTATAAAAGGTGCACTTTCTGAACTGTAGGTTAATTTTGACTTTGACTGTCTTTATTATTATAGGCATAAGGCTCTTATTGTAGTCAATACCAGGGTTCATCCTAAGTACGTTTATTCTATAGGTCCCCGAAACGTGCCGATTCCATCAACATATATCTACTATCTAGTCAGATGTTGAAGAAAGAGTAAATTAAAAGCAGACAGTAGAATCAGGTTCAACAAACAGTGCTTCCATTCACGATCTACTACATAACAACACGAACATTATCTTACATCTCCATCTCCCTCCACCCCCCAGAAACACAGTACAACACACCACCTACAAATCCCCATACCCACAAACCCCCTCCACCAACCCCTTAACCAACAACCCCAACCTCCTACTCCCCCACCTACAAAGCGCCAAATTCCCCCCCGCAAACCAAAACCCCTCATGCCCCGTCTTCCTCCAGGTCCCCCTAACCTCACCCTCCTCATCAAATCCCCACACATCACCCACCCTCTCCGCGACCTCATCTCCAAAAATCTTCCTACACTGCGTTCGCATATTCAAGTACCCTGTCGCAAAAACAATCTCATCCGCTTCCACAACCTCTCCATCTGCAAATTTGATGCCGTTTTCAAGGACTTCTGTGATTTCCTGCCCCTGTTTGACGCGAACCTTGCCATCGATAATGAGTTGCGAGCACCCGACGTCCAGATAGTATCCACCCCCGCGCTGGAGGTATTTAATCCAGAGACCCGCGCCATCGGGGCCTTTGTCGAGTTTGAACCCGGATTTTTGGAGACCAGTGAGTAATTGCTCGTCGACCTTTTTCAACGTCTCCGTCTTCGCTACATTTAGTTTCTTCAATACGGGGTTCGGCATGCTGTGGAATAACATGTCGGCGTCGTGAGTGGGGATGCCGTTTTCGCCATACAGCTCGGCGAGATCGTCGGCGCTGGTTTCGGATGAGACGACGTAGGTTGAGGAACGCTGGACGATGGTTACGTTGTAGCCGTTTTCGTAAAAGGTTTGGGCGATGTCGTGTCCGGAGTTGCAGCAGCCTACCACAATGGCTTTTTTGTTTTGGCCGTGGGATGGGGTGGCGCCGGTGAATTTGGAAGAGTGTACGAGACGGGTGCCTTTGAAATTATCGAGACCTTTGATGTGGGAAGGGAAGTTAGGTTCACCGCTTGCACCGGTCGCTTGGACGATGTGCTGTGATATGTTAGTAATTGTATCACTATAGAACAATGTAGATATACCTTCGGATGTACAATTCTCGTCTCTGTCTTTCCATCCTTCATACGTTCCAACGTCACCGTCCATTGCTTCTTCTCATCACTCCATTCGGATTTCGAAATAGTAGTACGAGTCCAAGCATTCAATTCCAGCAGATTAACATAGGCTTCAAACCAATCACCCAATTTGTCCTTCGGAGTGAAGACAGGCCAGCTTTCAGGGAATGGCAAATATGGAAGATGATCGAACCAAACGGGATCATGAAGAACCAATTGATGATATCTCGTGCGCCAGTTATCACCAACTCTTTCTTCTCGGTCGACAATGAGTGATTTAACACCAAGCATTTTCAATCGTGCGGCGGTTGTGAGACCAGCCTGTCCGGCACCTATTCACAATTAGCTTCTCAAATCTCCCCATACTTTATCTGTGTAATAACATACCAAGTATCAAAACCGCAGGCTCAACACCATCCTCCATCTCCATCTCCTCCTTCCTCCTATCCGCCCAATTCCTTTTATCCGTTCTCTCCCCATGCACAACCCCATACGGTCTCCTCTTCCCAATACTCTCCTCATGTCCCTTCAATTCCTCCAAAACTGTGTACAGCGTAAAACACTTCCACTCCCCATCATACACCAATCTTACCACTCCCTTCCCTCTGCCCACATCTGTCTCCACATCCAGAAACGCCTGCACAACATTTGTCTTCCCATCATCGCCCACCGCGGTGGCTTTCGGACTCCTCAACTCCGAACTCGTGTCCAGAGACAACGAGTGCAGTCTCGAGCCCTTTGTTTTGGAAATCAGATCGTGGATCTTGTCCGGACCGTGCAGAGTGTGGAAGTCCCACGTCAGACATAGGTGATCGCGCCAGTATGATTCCTGGCAGTAGAGAGTCTTTAATGAAGAGGCATCTGCAGATCTGATGGTTTTGTTGAAGCGGGATATATATTCTGAAGCGATAGCTTTTGGGTCGATGGATTTCGGGAGGGAGGACTCAGGGAGATTGGCTAGACGAAGGGGAAAGGAACCAGGTTCGACGCGGTTGGAGGAAGGGATATCTGAGAGTGGGGTTTGGATCTCGACGCTGCCCATTGTGAAGTTTAGGTTTGAACAGATGCAATGAAGAATTGTATGATGTGTTTAATTGTGCGATGAACATACCTCAAGAATGCAAAACCCCTTCTTTATATGTCCAACACCAACACCCCCACCTCCACCCTCAAGGAAAGTCAGCCGATGCGCCATATGTCAATGATACGTAAAGCTTGTGTCAATTGTGCCACCATCAGCACGGATGTCGCTGCATATTGAACAGTTCTCGGATATAGCTGAAGGGAACTAAGGGAACTATCCCCAGAACCGCAATCCGGGGCAAATCACCCCGCACTTGCTAGTGTCGGCAAACCTTCCTCGTCAACAAAATTACGCCAGCACGACAGCGTTGCTAAATTGCTTTGATAATCTTGCCAGATATTCCACTGCATGATTCGATCTTCAGCAGCTGATTGCATAGAATGAAATGAAAACATAACTCCATGTTTCCGAGAAATCCATTGGACCGTCAGGCAGAGCGGAATAGCAATGTAGCACTGTGTTATGCAAACGCATGAAGTGTGACAGTTTATTGATCACCCGCAGCTGGTCTATAGCGTCGTCAAGCACACCCGAATTGTATTTTCTTAAGAGCAGAGATACTAAGGCGGGTTGAAGTTGTTGTGGTAGCTGAAAGTAAACGAATCACCTGTGTATACTAGTATCACCAAGAACAGCAATCACAATTCAAAAACATTGTCTTGATCAATCATTTTCTTGATCTAGATAGTGTATAGTCCGTTTAATTTCCCAGGTCCTTGTAATATACACCCAACGCCTCATGGTTTTATCCCTGCTCAACACCCATTCCGTTCCATCTCATTCCATCTCGCCCTTTTCCAGCCCATGTTTCCTTATCCACACGCCTTAAGCATGCCATATGCATCACCATAGCTTAAAACCTCTTGGCAGCAGCACTTGCAGCATTGCATGCCTGCTCCTGGGTCTCGCACTGTGCGACACCACCTGAGATAGATCCGCTGTTCGCAGCAGTCGCACAAGCATTGTGTTGAACCGAGCACGATCTTTGCAATGCAGCACCCTCACCAACAAAGGTATCGCCGTTCACACTGAAAGGTCTGGTACCTGTAGAGGAGATGACTGGCGGGGGAGCACCACCAAGAGTTCCTGTGAAAGTTTGGACATTTGCTAGAAGGAGTTGTTAGTTGAGTTCCATAAAGAGATTAAAATAGAGCAGGAGAAGGATATACTTACTGCCAGCAGGTGTAGCCGCAGTAGCGGCAGTAGAGTTAGAGCTTGCGGCTGGAGCGGCGGCTGCGACGTTGCCAGTTGCAGCAGCTGCAGCAGCAGTAACTGTGGAGGTAACAGCGGCGGCGCAAGAATCCGCTCCAGAAGCTGCGCCTGTGGAGTTTGTGGCGCTAACGGCAGAGGCGGCGGTCGAGTTTGAAGCTGCTGAAACACCTCCAGCGGCAGCGGTGATTTCCTCGGCTGTGGCATCGTTGACTATGAGGTTCTGAGAGAAGATACATCCAGGCTCGTCATCGGCAGTGTCACAGGTGTTTCCTGCACCAGTTGTGTCACCAATCTAAAGAATGTTAGAATAATCAACCAATTGCTACTTCAAAGATAAAGACTCACGGTTCCAGGAGCGAAAGTGCCCGAAAGAAGAGCTTCTTGCGGATCAGCACCAATCGATGCCAACTGCTTAGCAAGTGAAAGAACAATCGCCTTGTTGGTAGCTGCGGCACCTGGAGAAGCAGGATCCTGATGTTGCTGGACAGCGGCAATCTCAGGATTGACAGCAGTCTCGTTGCAGATAACACTAGCAAGACCAACCGATCCAGTGTTTCTCTCAAGGGCGGCATACAGCAAAGCATCTGCCATACCAGTCACATTACCGGCAGCCTTAGCATTGGTGAAAGCTTGATCGGCAGTAGCTTGATGAAGACAATCGGTGTTGGTGATGGTTCCTGCGCCTTTTGCGGCGGCAGCATTTCCGAGAAGACCGAAGACAGGGTCGGAAATCCCGGCAGGGTTGTTGAGAGCCAAGTTCACACGAACACCATCGAGGAATCGGTTGTGGGAATGTTCCTGAGGAACTTCACGGCCTCTCAACATTCTCTTTGGGACGGTTGGGAGGTTGAAAGTGTTCTTTGGCTCAGGCGTAGGAGCAGCAGTAGCCAAGCCAAGAATGGCCATGAAAATGGTGGCGGTTTCGTACTTCATGATGAATGTTGTTCGTGAGAAGATTCGTAAATAGTAGTCGTTAATTTTATATAGAGAAGGACCGGCCTAGGTTGAAATCGAAAGTTGTAATGGCGTGAATTGTATTTTAAAACGTAAAGAATGTATAGAAGATAAGTTCTCAGAACTAAGCAAGAAGTGAATGTAGATTAATGAATGAAACTCTGCAGAGATGATGCGATGAAAGAAGTAGAAGATATACAACGACAGCTTGCCGTGCTTATTATACGTTGAATCTTTGACAAGAATCGACGAAGTTTGGCTCAAACCAACACCAAGCTTTAGACCTTGTCCTATCACCCTGAATCTGGGTAGACGAATCTCTACTGTTCCGTAGATCATACAAAGCAAGGGTCATGGATGTCCGCTCATCCGATAAATCTTGCTCCCCAGGAAATAATATTCGCACTGGTCGCGGCCGTCATGGTGCGTTTGTATGCGTCTGAAGTGCGGATATGGCATCGGTCGCGCTGCCGATTGGTTGTGAGGCAGAAAGTCACAGTGTGCCTGCATCTTACGCCGTAACCTTGAGACATGTGATCTGATCTAGCAGTCTCAGATCATGATACAGGGGTCCATCACAGACCTGTTCGCCCAGTCTAATCAGACGAAATGAGCAATGATGACAGGAAATCACCCAGCATATTCAAAGCCGAGACATCGGGAGCACGATTTTCCATCCAGTCTCCGGCCCTTGTTCATCGCTCATCATCGGGATTGGTAATGATGAGGATTGTGGCGTTTTTTTTTCCAGAACTTGGGACAAGGTCTGTATCAGAAGTGGATTCTGAGGGCAAGCGATGTCTCCAACCCCTGGTCCGGGGTAACACGTGACCGTTCTTTCGACCTCAACGCTCCTGGCCCTGTAAATTATCGAACTTGTTGATGTCGCAGAAAATTAGAAAGATCTAGTTTCGAGGCTATCAAACTCGGAAACAGTGGGCTGGTCGAGAAAGTACTCGTAATCTCATCTGAGGTGCTCGTGTTACGCCTTGTCGGATCTGCAAGCGGTTGCTTGATTGACAGCGCGTAGACGGGGACGATGGGATGAGGTGGTTGGGAGATTCTAGACTGTGTTTTCTAAGATGTCACTTTGCAGATCGTGCTCTGCTGCTAACATGGAATTTTGCAGAACGGGGAGAGATTGGGGGAAAGCTGGCCCGTGAATGTCGAGACACGAGAAAGAAGTTACCTTCTGTATCAAGAACAAATTACCCGACAGCGGACATTCTTCTTTCCTAGAACAAGCCAGGCATTCTCCTTCTATCTTGAGCCATATTATCTCATAGCTCACATCATTCAACATATAACATAGTTGATATCAAACGAAAGCCAAGCCCCGATGAAGCTGATCAGCCAACGGCTTATGCGCGTCGGCCGGTGACATACCTGTCAACTGAGTACCGCATGAACTTTGATTTAGAGCTACAGCTGCTAAGAATATCCAGAGCAGACCTAGCATAGAACTTTGCGCGCAAATTTGAGATCGGATGAGCAGGTAATGTGAACGGAGGACTCGGTACATGACCCGAAACTGCTCACGGAAAGCTAGGTTCCTTGGTGTCGGTTCTTCTACCTATATTATACATTGTACATATTATCTATCGTAACTACTATATTAGTTCGTTACTCATTTGTCGTTATATCAGCCTTCATATCATACAATTTCCAATCAGTTCCCTCTGGTATCATATCACATGTGGTGGAAATCGCCAACAGACATACATCCCCACGCATCATACAGATTACTTCCACAACCTCACTATTCCTCCTTCTTCTCCTGCCTCTTTGTCTGCCACCTCATGAAATAGCATGCGGCTGGAAAAACCAGCGTGTTGACCGCGCACCAGGCGAACAGGACTCCGAAATTGAGTCCAATTCTTGAATGCAGATCGAATATTATCGTTCTACTTGCTTCGACGACTATTTCAACGAGTTGTTAGCTACTTTCTCTCCGAAAATTTGAGCACGTTATATGTTCAGGAAAGACTTACTGTTATGCAACGGCCACGCATATCCCCAATAGAAGAAATGTGGGGCCAACTCAATCGCGTAGAAAGACGTCGATACATTAGTGATTACCCAGAAGATGAGCCAGAATGCCGTCCACTATAGCACACAGTCAGCAATCGATGTATGCAAAGTAAAATATCCGATCCGAAAATGAATCCAAACATACCGGTTGTCCAACGAACATCGCGACATTCTCACAAGCCAAACCCAGTGCGCCCATGCCCACCCAATTCAACATCCAATAAACTGGAAAACTCCCCTTCCCATACTTCGTTGTTGGATTCTCAACCATGATGTCGCTCAAAGGAGGTGCCGAGAACGGGATCTGGAACGCTAGAGAGATGAGCGAGTAGAAGAGTGAGAGGAAAAAATATGCTGTGATGGTCGCGATCCATCTCCAGATAATGAGCTGGTAGAAATGCATAGGCGGATGTCCCTGTGGCGTGATGAACTTGGAATGAATCGGAAGATAGAAGTTGAATGAGAAGAACGATATAATGATTAGATAAATCAATCCTATCGTGACGGCCGGCGTAGCGGTAGGTGGAAGGAAAGGTCTTAGACTGTATGTCGAGAAGCCGATCGCGGGGCTGATCGCTTGTGGTGCGTTGCCAATGTTGGTGAGAATCGTAGCGTTGTTCGCGGCTTGCTGGAAGACTTGTCGTGCCCACATCTCACCGAATTTGCTCGTAATACTGGTTTGAAATTGGTTTATTTGGGGGAGGATGTAGTCATAATATGTTTGGTCTTCGCGTGCTTCTGTGTAGATGGTTTGGGCGATACCCATTGGATCGTAAGATGCGTTTCCCGTCTGTACTGCACTTTGGAGGAGAGCAGTCGCATTTGCGTTTACAACGATGGCCTTGCTAAGATGTTAGCACTGAATGAAAGGTCCAAAGACGACAGTCTCTTCGTGTTGAAGCTCCAGGTCTTTCAGATGTCCTCATATAAAATCCGGAAGAAATGTACTTACAGCCCAACACTTTTGATCGTATACAGCCTTCCGAACAGCCATAGGATCGTAGTTAAACGCCGAAGCAGGCATAGATCCCCAACCCACGGCACCACTTGGTGCAATCAAAGCTTCAGCAGCGCTCACAATCTGCGGTCCTATTATGGGTGTAACATCCGTATAAGGAGCGACTTGTCCGTCGAAATCCACCACCCACACAACCAGCGCGGACATGTTTTGTTCAACTCGAAAGAGTGCAGCCCAATATAATGAGAGAATCCCCAATATCGCAACAATCAGAATCAGGGCTGTTTTGAATCCGGTCAGCGAAATGCCAAACAACGGGATCTAGTAGCAAGGTAGATAGATGCTCTGCTTGCCAACATACTTGTAATTATAAACTTCTTAAAGACCTCTTTCCTAACTCCATTCAATTCTTTGTTCCAAAATCCCACCGGCGTATTCATATCTTTTCCCTTCTCTCCTTTCTCCCCGCCATCTGTCTGTTGGTCATGATCATGTTGGTCGCCATCGCGAGTCTCCTTCGGATCCGACATAAGTGAAAAAGGTCCTCTTCAATGAGACGGTAATAGGGTATCAATTGTGTTTGTATTAATTTTTGCAACAGAATAAGAGTTTACACCAGCAACCCGGCGCCGTGAATGGAAAGAATAATATGGGCAAGAAAGTTTTCAACGTGAGCGTTGATCTTAGCTTCAACCCTACCTACGTTACGGTACGTATGCGCCATATCACATAGTAATGTTACATTACTGCTCAGTCCTCCTCTC
The DNA here is from genome assembly GCA_002946385.1 of Rutstroemia sp. NJR-2017a WRK4. Taxonomy (NCBI): domain Eukaryota; kingdom Fungi; phylum Ascomycota; class Leotiomycetes; order Helotiales; family Rutstroemiaceae; genus Rutstroemia; species Rutstroemia sp. NJR-2017a WRK4. Next base: position 588,177 of record NJPR01000063.1, read on the forward strand.
GATCTCTACATACCCAGTCATTTTTGCAGTATGGCCGTCAAAGGATCATTCAATCGAAAATCTCGATGGAAGATAGAAATCCGTTAAAAAGTCATGATGTCAATGTTTAAATCCCATCGGTAACTTTAACGGCTCCCGTTCGTCATCAAAATATTTACCGGAATGCCGGCACTTATTCCCGGTCGCAACGGCGGGCGCTACTATCACTTGGCGCTGACATCGAGAACAACACGAGCGTGACGAGCATACTTAATCATCAGATCAACCAGGGAAAGGCTCGCCGTGTCGCTGCAGAGCTGAAGAATAATATCTAAACGACATGAGCCGCCAGGTAGCAGACACAAGGCCATATCAAAAGTGCTGATGCCACCTTGGCCTACTTAAATTCATATCTTATTCATGCTATTCAGACTCGTCGTAGGCCAAGACCTAATTTAAGTGATGTCCCCTCTATCTAATCCCGCAAGGCAGTCATTTTGTCCAAACAACTGCCCTCCTCATAGATCATAGTAATAATAATACTGTTATTGTCGTTGACCGCCATCAACGACCCCATTCATAAAATAACAATTCCCTGTAGATCGAGCACGCTGTAATCGCTACCTAAAAACATGTTGGACCAAATGTGATATGGCACAGGCATCAAGATTAAACAAGCCCATTCCATGTTCTCATCCCTCATGTATCGTGAGCAAAAGAGGACATATAAGAAGAATTTTGGTGCAGATAAATATTGCGGAAAAAGAAGATGATTGTAACGTTAGTTATTCACGCAAGTAATTCGACATCCAAACCAATTGAACGCATGAATAGATTGACGTTCGCAAGTCGCTGGCTAGACATTGCTGGAGGTAGTGTCTTAGCCAATCCGACTGTCTCCATCACGCGGTCTTTAACTGCCATGACGAGACGTTGTTGCTGCTCGGGGCTAGCCCCGATACCAATAGCAGCGAGGAATTGCCAAACGTATACATCTTCACCCGTGTTAACTGTTCCGGGGAAGATGTTAGGAAGAGTGGGCTCGAGGGCATCAAACAATGCATTATACATGGATAACCTATTATTCGTTAGACAATAGCAAGTGTCAAATGCGAACTAAAACTTACCATTCATTCCAGCTACGCTCGTCAACATCCCCAGCTTGCTTGGTAAGCTCAGCGCGACTGAGAATCATAGTGAGCATGCTAACACCGATTCTGGTGCGAGCGATCAGGTCAACGTTAAGGCCGAGAATAAGACCCAAGACGCCGGTGGTGATTTCAAATTCAGCTTCATTGAGGAAACCAAACAGACTTGGCATGACAACGGCAGAGAAAAGCTCTACCTTCTCCCGAATTTCAGCTGTCAGTTGTGTCTCTCCAGGCTGAAGGACTGCAGATTGAACAACATCGAGCTTATCGAGGTGAATTACAATCATGGTCAAAATGGTGGCGCGCTGTTCATGAGAAATATGGCGGAAGACACGAGGAATTGCCTTTTTACCTTTGGCGAAGGAAAGGAATGCGATAAATGGATGAGTGGCTGTCGCACCAATTGGCTCATGTACTTTTAGTTGTCGCCATAACTGCTTATTCAGGAATCCTTCTCTCTCATTCCAGTCCGCAATTGCGCCAGCATGCTTTGGATTGATCTCTTCGGGAAGCATCGGCCTGGGTTTCGAGCGTTCGTGATCCTCCATTTCCATCAAGGTATTGTACACGTTTTCAATATCTGTCAGGACGGTTTTCCTATCACTACCGCTTACACCTGCAGTCTGAGTTCTTCGATCTCTTGATGCGCTTCCAGGTCGTGCTTCGTGGCTATCGGTACGTTTGATATTGAGCAATGGCTTTGGGGTTTTTGCATTACTGAATGATATTTTTCCAAGACTTCCCTCGATTACCAATTGCTTGTTCTTTGGTTTATTTTTGGCGGCCTCGACAGCTCTCTGAACCTGTTGCTCCATGCGCTGGACGTGATTGTCACCACCACGAGCTTGTCTTCGCATGCCACCTTGGCGATTGCCAGTTTGGAACAAATAAGTTTGTGCAAAGTTGCTCAATGGCTGGTTGGGATTCTGACGGGGTCCACCACGAATTTGACTGTGAACTTGGTAATAGAAATCCTCCGAAAGCAACGAGTCCGTACCGTGCTCGTTGGGATTCCCGGTTGCGGTGACAAGCTGTTGCAATTGAATGCGAGTGATGAAATTCTTGTCTTGTGGAGTCATCAGACCATTGTCCTTTGACAGCAAGAATATTTTGTGGTTTCGTTTCGCTCGTTTCGCGTCCTCTTGCAAGAATGCAGCCTTTTCTTCCTCTGAAAGATTGGCAAGTTGCTGAGGGTGAGTGATAACATGGCGATTTCCGGAAGGCTGTAACTGATGATGGCCACGGTGACCGCCTTGTGGGTGGCCCTGGAACCTGTTCATGTTTTGCATGGCATGGGCTGGCTGGGTCGGAATATTTGCCTGGGTAGCAGGAAGATGGGGACGTTGCAATATGTGCATTGGCTGGTCAACAGGGATTGGGCGCTGCTCTGCATGAGGCTGATTGCTAACTGGAAAGTGTTGCTGTTGCTGATGAGGCACTTGTTGATGAAAGTTTTGGAATTGCTGGGGAGGTGGCTGCGCATATTGAGGTTGAATTTGTTGCGCTGGTTGGGGCATTTGTTGCGGAACCTGAGCCTGTGGTTGAGGCACTGGCTTCTTAGCCTGGGCTCTCATAGCTGCCTCGACCTCCTCCAAGCTCATCATCTTCCGACCTCCAACAGGCGTACTCGAGACAGGAGGAGAAATGACTGCCGGCTCTTGCGGTTTCTTTGGCGCGACACCCCAAAGACTCGCATCCACCTGCATATCGGGGATATACCCAGGATCCTGGTATCGTTCATATCCGGTCCTCGCTGGCTTCGGAATTGATGGCTGAGAAAAATTGGATGATGTTGGAATGGCACGAGAGACTACTGGCTGTTGTCGAGAATAACGAAGCTGCTCCTCATTGATAGCATCCGAGACTTTTGCAGTTTGTCCAAAAAAATCAAAGTCTTTTCCAACTGGCTTGCTTGATGTAGCTTCCCCTCCTCCGCCACCAAATGTATCGTCATTGAAATCATCTCCGGTCTCCTCAAGTTGATCGCCTAAACCATCGTAGGTATCTTCGAAATCGAGTCTGTATCATTCACTCGTCAAATCATGATACTGGTAAAAGATTGCAGGCGAGTCCGCAAAAAGTCTAACTTACGCGTCATCGTCGAGCTCTGTTCTAGTTAGACCGGCAAACGGATCTGCAACCTGTGCAAAGCCTGGAGCGGAAGTATTATGTCCCCTTTCGCTGGGACGTGAAGTAGGGTCGAATCCGAAGAACGACATTTTGTTTATGATATTGCGAAGTCAAAGTACTAGGCATCCATGAAAGCGTCAAGAGAGTGGAAAATCTGGCGGAGAAATTCTAGCTTGTTGAGTATTGCAGTTCAAGATGGTAGGCTTTGAAGTGAATAATACAGATTCGAGCAAGGAATGGACGAGAAGAAAACAAAATTGAGAGAGGGAGGGGAGAATAGAGGTAAGAAAGACAAAATGAAACGGTGGTTGCGAGCTTGAATTTTTTTTAAATGTGCAGTTGGTGCTGCTTGTGAAGTGGGATATGTTGACGAAATTCAAGGTGGAGAGGTACTGGATGGGATCTGAGCTCGAAATTGTTGGCCTCAGATGTCAATCCCGATCGGTCTAAAATTTAAGGCCACTAATGCTACCGACGATTTAAGGCTACCAAGAATTTAAGGCCTCAAAGGATGGCACTTGCTTTATCGTGGATCTGCCATCCGTCAATTTCGCTGCCGAGATGTGGAGATCGAGATGAGCGACGAATAAGCTTACAAACGGATTTTGGTTAGTAAGAAGAGGCACAGCATTGAGAGTTAGGAGGTATGGAAAAGGGGATGAGAGTGCTCGGTATTAGTAAATATTCTCTTTCTTGATTTTCAAGATATAAATATTTCATCAACAACATTGTATTGTATTTTGCGAGGAACTGATGTAAGATACAGTAGGACTGAGCTTCGATAGCCTCGTTGTGCGCTGGTTCTGTCCAGTAGCCTCGCCGTTTCTAGAGCTAGTAGCCTTGTCTAGATTGAATGAAATGTAGACGGTGCTGAAGGAGTGCTTCCTAATGTAGCTCATTGTCTGGGGTCGCTTTGAACAGACCGTTAATACACCTTCCCACGACTCCACGGCCCCCTACAACTTCCTGCGGGATACCAGCAGATACGAGATTGGGTTATTTTGGTCTCACATGAAAACCGTAGCCAGACCTCCTTGCGTAAGCCTTACAAGGATATTTTCATATACTCGAAAGCACTGAATTAAGAACTACTGTAGGAACGGTCGGCAGTCTAGGTCCTACTGGGTCCTCTTGATCCTTTGAGCTGCTTCCTTGGGCGAAAGTTAAATGCACATTCCCCTCCATACAGTAAAGGCTGGGCTATTAAAGGTTGTTAAAAGGCCGTGAAATACGAAGAAATTGGAGAGGAAACTGAGACGAGACCTAACAAACCTATCAAGGCTAACTGTATACTACTCCAGGTAGACGAATACACCACCGGCTATGCCAAAGTAAAACCTCCTTTATTCGCTTTACAAAGTATTACGACACCTAATGTCTTACGCATAACTCCTCCATCTTCCTCCCTTCCAATTTCTCGAAACCTTCCCCTCCTCACTCTTCCACCTCTCGCTCTCGCTTCAAACCTTGCTATTTTTTTTCTTCAGTCATCAAAAGACTTCTCCCTCTTCTTCTCTTCCCTTATTTCTTAACAGCTTCATCCGTCGCTTTTGAAGTTGTTGGTTGAGGTGCTTTTATTCTTCTTTTCCATCAAATGTTGAGCCTTCTTGGGGTACTCGTAATCTAATAAATTCCATCGTCCGTGTCCAATTGGGTAGGACCAGGACCGACCCGACCACCACAATTGGCTTGGAGGCGAGAAGGGAACACGAGAAAGAAACGAAACGCTTTCGTTCCTGAAACTTTCACGAATTTCTCATCAGTTGATTCTATTTCATCATGGCTACAGGTACAGCCAGATATCTGAGATATATTCTCTTTGCATTCTTCGTAAGTCGCATTTTGTCTCTCGTTGCCTTTATCGACCGTTGATATCAAATGTCCCGCGCGCGGATCGGCAGATACTGATTGACTTCATGCATAGGGTCTCGCCGTGGTTTACTTCATCTCCTCCTCCTCCACTCAAAGAATACCAAGCGCGACAGACCTATTCGATAAAACGGGCATACCGTTAAAAGCAGGCGCAGGTCACTCAACGCATTCAGCTGATGATGCGAGTTCTTCAAGCGCTTCATCCCCGTCTTCTCCAAATACGCATGCCCTCCCTCCTGCAACTGTCCCTGGTGAGCGAATGAATGCGACATTCGTTACCTTGGCACGTAACTCGGATATTTGGGATATTGCACGATCGATTCGTCAAGTCGAGGACAGATTTAACAGAAAATTCAACTATGATTGGGTCTTCTTGAACGACAAGCCCTTCGACGCTACCTTCAAAAAAGTTACCACGTCTCTAGTTTCTGGTACCACTCATTATGGAGAGATCCCAACCAAGCATTGGTCGTTCCCCGATCACATTGATACCGAGAAGGCTCGCAAGGTCCGCGAAGATATGGCTCAACGGAAGATCATTTACGGTGATTCCGTCAGCTACCGTCACATGTGTCGTTTCGAATCCGGTTTCTTCTTCCAACAAGAGTTGATGTTGAACTACGAATGGTACTGGAGAGTGGAGCCAAGCATTGAGCTTTTCTGCGACATTGATTACGATGCGTTCAAATTCATGGCCGACAACAAGAAGAAGTACAGCTTCGTCCTGAGTCTTTACGAATACGTTGAGACAATCCCAACTTTGTGGGACAGCGTCAAGACATTCATGAAGAACCACCCTGAACACATTGCCGAGGGTAACTCCATGGGCTTCCTCAGTGATGACGGTGGAGAGACATACAACCATTGCCATATGGTAAGCTTACGTATTCCACTATTTACTTTTGTTTTTTGACTAACCACATATAATTATAGTGGTCCAACTTCGAAATCGGTAACCTCAATTGGCTTCGATCAAAGGCTTACACAGACTACTTCGAGCAACTCGACAAAGATGGAGGATTTTTCTACGAACGTTGGGGTGATGCGCCAGTTCATTCAATTGCTGCTGGTCTCATGTTGAAGAAGGAAGAAATTCATTTCTTCAATGATATTGCCTACTACCACGTTCCATTCACTCATTGCCCAACTGGGGAGAAGACCAGACTTGATCTGAAGTGTCACTGCAATCCCAAGGACAACTTCGACTGGAAGGGATATTCATGTAAGCACCACTCATATCCTTGATCTCAGTTAGGCATCTTACTAATCCTTCTCAACAGGCACATCAAGATTCTACGAAATCAACGGAATGGAAAAGCCCGAGGGCTACGAAAATCAACAAGATTAGATGGATAACATTTCGTATTCAAAATGCATCTTCGGGACTAGGGAGCATTCATTTTTCTTCAAACAAACGGGGGCGAGTGGATTGAGGTATCTCACATATATAAACTATCTGGCATGATAGGAGGAGGAGGCGGCGTTGGCGTGATGAAATCAATCAATCAAAGAAATGAAAGACACCTTTTTGACGCGCGCTGTATATGTTGAATTAGGTATTTTTTTAGGGCTTGGGAAGTGATGCCACTTTTTTGGTTGAGATTCAGTTAGAGGTTTAAGTTCGGTATAAGGGGGATATCATAAATGCATGCAATGTTCGCATTGAAAAGTAGGAGTAGAAGTTATCTTTCAAAACTGTATGATATGATATGTATGAGTTTGAAGAGATGATTTGCTGCTTCTTGTGGGAAGTGAATGTGCATAATGGATATCGATTTCACGCGGAAATCCTGCATGTGAGGCATTGAAGTGTGGTCGACATCAGGTTTCCTCGAAGCGTGTGCAAATCTAGCATGGTCCTTCTTTCTGTCTCTGCATATAGCATACATCTGTGCTTACATGAATTCGTGATATCTTTACATTTTCTGGCGAAGTGAACAGTTCCACCCTCTCTCACTCGCTCATCCGCTCATGTAAGAGCTGCTCCCGCTCCCCTCCACGTCCTGTTCTAGAACCATAACTGCACCCATCCACAGCACCACTATCTCCATATCTACATCAGTCCCATTCGTCTTCTCTATTTAATACAATCCATCCCATCCTACGGTTCTCTTCCGGATATTTCTAATCCACACCATATACGTATTTTGCTTTCCGTTACTCCAATGCCCTATTCCATCCCCCATCTCCAGCTCCAGACCTGTATTTTAATAACATATGCATGCTTTTCGTCTTATGTTCGCAAACTCCCATCTAGGCTGTTTGGGCTTTGGGTTTCTTTGTGCCGTATTTCGATCGGGATGTTGCTCGGTTTCCTACTCCTCCCTATGAAACATATCGGTGTTAGCAGTTGTTCATCCACCTTCAACTATATCTTCAAACACTACTCTCTCCTCCCCCAATCCCTCCACACCCAACCACCAAACCACCCCCTTCAACCCAACGACCATCCCTCCCTTAAAAAGAAAAGAAGCACTCACCAAATCCCCCGCCCCCCTAACCAAATGATACCTCACACCCGGACAATCCTGACTCCTCCCACCCCTCACCAACACCACACTATGCTGCTGCACATTATGTCCCTCGCCGGGTATATAAGCTGTGATAATCCTCCCCGTGCTAAGCCTCACTCTTGCAGTTTTCCGCTCTGCGGAGTTAGGCTTCTTCGGCTTCGTGATTCCAACTTTCAGACACACGCCTTTGAGCGCGGGGGCTAGTACGGTTGACAGAGCGGGCGAGACGGCTTTGCGCATGGGCTGTGCGTGCCGGCAGCCGCGGCGTACTTGGTTGTAGGTTGCGGGGAGGGAGGGTGTGCTGGAGAAGGGGCGGGAGGGGAGGATGGAGGTGGGTGATGAGGAGAGGGTTTTGCCGGCCTGGAGGGTTGGGCGTGCTGGGAGGGAGAACGAGGGGAGGAGGAATCGTCGTAATAGTGGGAGCGCCATCGTGGGTAATTACCTGGCTAGGTGAGTGGTGGGCAATTGAAGACCTGAGATAGCTCTGCGCCACGGGAGCTTGGAGTGGGATTTCGATATCAGAAATTTAGTGGGTTTGTTGATCACGTGACTAGACTCTGAACCTTGATGAAGGAAGCACAATTTTCAGTCGAACCAATGTAATTCGAATTCTTGCACCTCAATTACGGTCATAAAATCGAACAAACTGTTTGACATTGCTCTCTCAATTCCACGAGTGTGGTTGAGCAAGAGCATGCTGTTATGCCCCCCAACCAAAATCTCTCTCACTTCCACACTCTTCCATCAATTGAGTTGAGTCGACAGCAGCTATGCAACCACCAGGCCCACCTATACGCGCCTATACGAGCATTTCAACTTGCATCGGACCTCGGATCCGAATATCCTCACTTTCTTCCTTTACAGTACAGACGCAGCAGAACGCAATTCAAGCCCATATGAGGTAATGGTATCTCATTCCCCGCTCACCAACAAATCAAGGAACCTCTCTCTCCGGACAAACTTTTCTTCCATTTCTTTCCACCAGTACATCTTCACAAGCGTGCGTTGTACTGTACAGGACGGAGGCGTCTTTTTTTACAGTTCAGGATCCATAATTCCCCGTGCGATCCGGTTGGTGCGCAAGATTTCTTCCTAACGATCTTCCGCTCCGGCTAACGCTTCATTTTGTTTTTGCTGCTTTGTTTGTCAATTTATCTGGCTAAATAGCATTAACATTTCCCCGCCCACCGAGGACCTTCATGGGACCTGCTAGATGTGGTTGGTTTGATGGGGTCGATCGGCACTGCTACAGCTACATGCGGGGTAAAACGGTACGTTTTCGTACCTTGTGCCTGGCGAGGTTGGCTTTTCTTCCTGGCCATTTGGTGCTGGGCCTGGTAGAAAGTTGGCTACCGGCACTGGCAGCACCGATCGGCTTGACTAGCCTCTTGTTTGTACGATATGGTGGACGGAGCCGGTCTGCAGCTTGCATGAAAATGACATGTTGTGACGGGGCGGGGAAATAAGGGACGAGAGGTGGATATTTATTCGGTGTCTGCATCAACTGCTGCGATTCCGGAGATGGGTATAAATAGTATAGATATTGGGGCAATTCTACGTTTTCTTCACTTGTGATTGTATTCTTGTCCAATTTGATGGTTTGCAGTCATGAGGTTTATATACGCTTTATCAGCCCTTGCATGGGTGGCTCATGCTGCTGCATTGGTCATTCAGGTTGGTGGACAGAATATGGTAGTTGAGAGGGACAATGATGGATTACAAGATATTGTAAGTTTAGGGTCGTTGCCGTGTCTCTGTAGCAAGAGATGCTCAATTGACTCATATACACATACTAATTATATCAGGTCACATATGATGAGCATTCATTGCTGGTATATGGCGAACGTCTATTCATCTTCTCTGGCGAGTTCCACCCTTATCGACTTCCAGTGCCAGATCTATGGCTCGATGTCTTTCAGAAAATAAAAGCTTTGGGCTTCAACACTGTTTCATTCTACGTGGACTGGGCGTTACTGGAAGGAAATCCAGGCCATTATACTGCTGAAGGGGTCTTTGCTTTTGAACCTTTCTTCGATGCCGCCAGTCAAGCCGGCATATACCTGATTGCTCGACCAGGCCCTGTAAGACAACCCTAATTCCCCTTTTGGATGGATAAACAAGATCTGACAAATTTGACTTCTAGTACATCAATGCTGAAGTAAGCGGAGGTGGCTTCCCAGGTTGGCTTCAGCGTGTTGCTGGAGTCCTACGGTCTCGATCACAGGATTACCTCACAGCTACAGACAACTACTCAGCTAATATTAATGCTCTCATTGCCAAATATCAGATCACAAATGGAGGTCCTGTTATTCTGTTTCAGCCTGAGAACGAATACTCTGGTTACTCGGGTTATGTACCGGGTGGTTGGCCTGATCCAGAATATTTTGCTTATGTTAAGAAGCAAGCTAGGGATCAGGGAGTAACTGTTCCTTTTATTAACAATGATGCTTGTAAGTGCTTTCTATTCTTCGCTCTGGGTTTGGAAGAGTTGGGAAGACAGAGATATGCGGAAAAGCACGAAAGCTAACTATATTTAGATGCTGGCGGAACCTTTGCTCCTGGATTTAAAGTCAATGGTTCAACTGCTGGTGATGTCGACATCTATGGTCATGATTCTTATCCCTTGGGTTTCGATTGCGCCCACCCTTACACATGGCCAACTGGAAACTTGCCCACCTATTTCCATTCCAGTCATGAATCGCAAAGCCCCACTACCTTTTACTCCTTGAACGAATTCCAAGGAGGTGCGTTTGATCCTTGGGGCGGTCTTGGCTTCCAGCAATGTTCAGTTCTTCTAAACATGGAATTCGAGCGTGTCTTCTACAAGAATGACTTTGCTGCTGGCGCTGCCTTACTCAGTATTTACATGATCTACGGGGGCACAAACTGGGGCAATCTTGGACATGCTGGTGGCTACACTTCTTACGATTACGGTGCGGCTATCAATGAGAACAGAGAGGTCAACCGCGAAAAGTACAGTGAACTCAAACTCGAAGCTCAATTCCTGAAAGTCAGCCCAGCATACCTCCAGACATCAGTTGGGGCAACCGTCAATGGTACCTATACCAATAGCGCATCTATTACCACCACTCCTTTGTTCGGAAATGGAACAGTTACCAACTTCTACGTCGTTCGCCACTCGGATTACCAAAGCCAAGTTGCAGCCAACTACAAGTTGAACGTTGCAACCAGCCAAGGTACACTTACCATTCCACAGTTGAACGGAAGTCTCACTCTGAGTGGCCGAGACTCGAAGTGGCATGTAACTGATTACGATCTTGGTGGAACGACCCTTCTCTACTCGACCGCTGAAATTTTCACATGGAAGAAGGTCAACAATCAAACCTTTTTGGTTGTCTATGGTGGACCAGGGGAACTGCATGAGTTGGCTGTCGTAAGCCCAAGCTCAGCGGCAACCCTCGAAGGCAGTGGCGTTACCACTAAGAGCACTAATGGCTCGACCATCCTCAACTGGCAGACTTCTACAACTCGTCGCGTGGTCCAGGTCGGCAGTCTGTTCGTCTACATTTTAGACCGAAACAGTGCCTACAATTACTGGGTACCAGATTTCGTTAGGACTGATAAATGGGGTGCATTGTAAGTCTCTAAAGCATCCCAAAATAAACTTAAGCTAACATTGAAATAGTGATTCGGGCGTCAACAACACTGCGTCTGTTATCGTAGAAGCCGGATATCTTGTTCGTGGTGTGTCCCAAAAAGGGTCGGATTTGCACATTACCGGTGACTTGAACGCCACTGTTCCCTTCAAGGTTATCGGTGCACCAAAGACCACCAAGAATCTTTACTTCAACTCCCAAAAGGTCAACTATAAGACGGACGCCAAGACAGGAGAATTGAGCTCAACTCTTAGCTACTCGGCACCGAAGATCAACCTGCCAAATCTATCCACGCTCTCCTGGAAATATCTGAACAATCTTCCAGAGATTCAATCCAATTATGACGACTCAGCCTGGACCATTGCCAACAGTACCAATACCTATTCTAACCCTTACATCACTCCCCTTCGCACGCCTGTTGTTCTCAACGGCCCCGACTACGGCTACAGCACCGGCGTTCTCCTCTTCCGCGGTCACTTCACCGCCACTGGCAACGAAACCACCTTCTACATCTCCACGCAAGGTGGCTCCGCATTTGGCTCGTCCGTCTGGCTCAACTCCACCTACATCGGGTCCTGGGTTGGCATCGACGCCGCCGCAGCCAAAAACTCTACTTACACATTGCCCAACCTCAAGGCTGGCGCCAAATACGTCTTCACTATCGTCATCGACAACAACGGTTTGGACGAGAACTGGACCACCGGTCAAGATGGGATGAAGACCCCACGCGGTATCGTCAACTACAATCTCGCTGGCCGCGACCAGTCTGCTATTTCCTGGAAACTCACCGGCAACCTCGGCGGCGAAAACTACGTGGATCAAGTGCGCGGTCCACTCAACGAAGGCGGTCTATATGCCGAGCGTCAAGGCTACACACAACCCAACCCACCATCATCTAAATGGGCATCAGGATCACCTGAAAAGGGTATCACAGAACCTGGCATCGGTTTCTGGACCACGAGTTTCAAACTCGACTTACCAGTTGGATATGATGTCCCCCTGACTTTCAATTTCGGAAACACAACGATCAATGGCAGTGTAGCGGATTACCGCGCCCAGCTTTATGTCAACGGATGGCAGTTTGGAAAATACATCAATAATATTGGACCACAGAAGAGCTTCCCGGTGCCGGAGGGTATCTTGAATTATAATGGGGAGAACACGGTAGCGGTTGAGCTTTGGGCTCAGCAGACGGGAGGCGCGCATTTGACGAACTTTACGCTGCAGGCGGGGACGCCGTATTTGAGTGCGTTTAAGAAGCCGAGTTTGACGAGTTCGCCGAGTTGGAAGAAGAGGGCGGGGGCTTATTAGGTGGGAGAGTGAGAGGGAGGGGAATTAGGTTGGGAAGGAATCGTGGGGGGTTTGTGGATATGTGGATATGAATATGAATATAAGTCAATGAATAATTTTATTATTTTGCTAGGCATCGTCAGCCATGTGCATGTGAAGGGTCATCAAAGACTGAAGAAGGTTTCTTCAAAATAGCTAAGGCATAGTATCCAGACTTTTTGGTTTAAATTGATTCTAGGACTTCTTTTTGTTTATTTGTTAAAATACTTCGCTTGAATCAAGTAGGAAGTAATACCTTCCATAGGGGGTTTAAGCGAAGGCCGACACTCGGTCAGCTACGCATCGTTGCAGTAATCCTGCTCGAGCATGCTTCCTGAACCTAGAATGTACAATATGCATATGTGGCGTTAGATGGCGGTCTCGATGATGGGCTGATATACCTCATATGTGTCCCTCTTCGAGGCTAAATTCTCCGTCACCATGGAGATAGAGTGTAAGCCGACAATGGGTGAAAGACACAGCTTGGAAATTGCGCATAGCTTGCCCGCAGGCGCAGCAGGTTTTACTCACCTTGTGTTACTTGGATACCACAATGTACTACTTCTGAACTGGTGGACATGGAGGTGGATGCTCACTAGACTTTCGCTCGACTCGCTTTCAGCGTGAAATGGGTTTCGGATAGCAGTGTATATAATCTTTTAGCTTAGCGTGTCTCTATACGCTTCTTGGGGTGATAGAGCAGCAGGAAATCTGCTACCCGCTAGACGAAACAGTATCTCTTTTTCTCTCTCCTTAGAATTGCACAACCGGACTCAGAACACACGGAATTCGTTCTTGGATACGGAGGGAGGAACAAGAACGATCAGAAAAACACATCGTAAACACCAACTCATACAGAAACAATTGCTTCCCTAAATCAGAGTTTGCCTCTCCTTTTTACAACGGCCTAGCGTGCTACCTAGGCTCTCATGGTCCCCGAACTCCTTAACGCCACGCTTAAACCAACGACTTTTGACCGGCTCCGCCAAAGGTGACTTCGGGCAGGTCACTCACTAACTCAATCGAATTACACAGAACATTCAAATCATAGCTCCACGCCAACTCATCCGAAGAAATGCAAGACCGCCCAACAAAAGACAAAGAACACTACCACACCAGCTCCAAAAATCCACTTATCCTGCTTAGCACGCCTCTCAATCATACGAATGGTGTCACCCGAGACTCCCAGTGTATTCGCGACACTATATAACCTCTTCTGAGTCCCCTTCAACATTTCCCTCTGCTGTCCTAGATCCCCTAACACGGCTTGCCCTCTTGCCAGATACTCATCTAGAGCGCTATGCGTGTTCTGGAAGAAGTTTTGTTCTCGTAGAGCATGCGTTTCCCGCGTGTAGTCGCCGCTGTTCATTCCCAGCTGGCCACTTCCCGGCCCTCCTTCCCGTTTCCACGGACTGTCTCGCGCGGCGGCGGCGCTCGATGTGTTTGCGTAGGGGTTTTCGGGCGTGGATGCATGGTGCGGTCGCCGGCCTAAGAGCTCCCCTCGGTCGATTTGGGTTTGGTTGTCTTCGTTTTGTTTCTTGAGCGCGGCGAACTGTGAACGGTATTCTTGGAGTTCGGAGCGGAATGTGGTGAGGCGCTCATAGGCCTTTTCTTTCTTGGCGGGATTGAGCTCGGAAGATTGGAGGGAGGCATAGGAATCGATTGTGCGGGAAAATGAAGTGAGGGAGGATGAGATTTGACCGAGTAGTGATGGTGTAAGTGGTTGCGATTCTGGTGGTGAGAGGGATGAAATATCTCGCCGAAGCGATGTGGATTGTTTCAGCGCGGTGTTGAAAAGGGAATTCTATGTGAATGTTAGTTTTTAAATGACTGTTAATAGCAAACGGTAAACCAAGCATAACCCACCATCTTTAATTTGCGACTCCAAAGTTGGACAAATATGTAGGATACGCAATAAACACAGGCTGCTTTGACTTCATGTAGCCTTGCTCAAAAGTTCAACGTGGCTAGAATAGTTGATTTGCTGCTAGGACCATCAGCCGTCGAAAATGTGGCTGTGCATGCGCATAAGGCTGAATAGCTGTGGCGTTAGAACGATCCACGCATGTGGGGACGTGAACGAATATCCGTGCATTCGATAGCCTTGCATTTGACTCAAAATGGTCCAGGCATTGGTGGTCAGACCCATGGTTGAAATTGTACGTGCTCCGTCGCTGCTTGTTCCTGCTGTACTCTCTGCAAATAATATATCCTCATAAATTCCATTTAGAGGACAGAATCACATGGAAATATGAGACGACTCGCATACACAGCTCTCGTGGCTGCACTGCCCCACGGCCCGCCAATCGCTGACCTCGGCACCAAAACTTGGTTTTGAGAGGACCCTTCGGACCCTCTTTGCTTTACGATTCCGGACGGGGCGATACGAGGGGTCAATCATTGGTTGCTTCTAATGCGCTGTCCCTCATTCTGCCTTCAATACGCGGATTCCCCCTCACCTACGCACACATGCAAAAGAATACTTCGCTCATATTCGCAAGGCCTCAGTAATTCGGGATCAGAAGAGAATCCGAGGATGGATCGTGCAAGCCAACATCTGCGACTTCCTTTACTCAACATGCCATCTTACGAGACATAGATAGAGAACATCCTTCCTTCCTCAATTAAAAGGTAGGCAAGCCATTGTTTCCTCATTGTTTCCTTCCTGCTTCTCTGTGGTGCCTGCTTGCCCTACGATGGACGTCAGCAACTTCTTGAACTCTTGTATGAATTACTTCAAATATCCATCAACCCTTCACTTACCTACTTATCGGTCCTTAAATCATTATTACATTCCCGCCATCCTGTTTGGCTATCGCAGAAATACAGGAACACTTTACTTATCAAGAACGCAGTATTCGATCGCTATTGCATATCCAATTCACTGTGACAAAACAACCACCGAACGAGAACGATCGTTGTGCAATTCATTTGTCTCTTTTATAAAGCCGACGTTGAATTCAAGGCGGCGCAAAACCTGGACTCAGAACTGCCCCCGCCGTGTGTTACCGATTGAGCACAAACGGACATCTTTCGCGCGACATAGAAATCTCTGCGTTGTATTCAGCGACCTCAAACCCTGAAATCTTACGACGCAGCTTCACAGATTGCCACAGAGCGATTCTAGAGTCAGCCAAGTAAGACCACATTCATCTTATTTTGCTTACGAGGACTTGCACCTGCTAACACATCTACAGCCAGAGTTGATTTGATCGTCGTATCCTATCAAAGCAAAATGCCGTTCCATTTGACATCGACCTACCTCCTCCCGGCCATCTTCCTCAATCCTGCCTTCGTCCTACATCTTATCAACACATTCATCTCGCACCTTCTGCCACCACCACCTACGATGTCCGTATCCCCTCATCCTATTTTCGAAAGTCTAGGACCCTTGCCTGGCACAGATCTTGCGTTTGATATGCATGAAGATGATGCGTTGTGTTGGAGATATACTTTTGTTATGGTAGTTGTACAACTCTTGGCTTTTGGAAGGGTCAGTAACAATCGCGTTCGTCGGAGCCATGCGCGAGCGAGTCGCGCTGGAAAGGATAAATCGAGAAAGGAGAAGACTAGCGAAACGGTCGCGGCGGATGAGCCTACTTTGATCAACACTGCCAAAGGATTCGATGGTGCTACCGACTCTGTTAGATGCAAGAACGACATGAATCATTGCCGGCATGGAGAATTGACGGAGACCGAAGAAAGTATGGTAGAAACCAGTGAGGAAGAGATCATCGTATGATGTATTGTGGCGGGGGTTTTCTTGGCTGTAACAAACAGAGCTGGAAGTTATTGGCGTTTTTTATGGCATGGTTAGATTGGTTGAACGGGTTATGGCGATAGACTGTTCTCGTTGGCGAATTGGCAAGGTGCCTACGATGAGATTACAGATACGATGGAGATGAATTCATGGCATTACTCCTCACCTTTCTGAAATGCTTTGTATCACGCAAGTTTTATTCTGCTTACTTTCCTAGGTATTAAAGTATCAATGAAACGCACAGTGACTTGGACTGATGTCCGCTTCCCCGGTTTGCGGTATTACGGAGCCATTATTAGTTCATCTTGTCCGAGCAGAATTCCTCCAGTCTCCCTTATGGAGTGTGCCCGTTCCCCATAGGAAGGTATATCCGGCACTTGTCCACCTGCAGTACCGGAGAACTCCATATGATTCCAAGGCCTCTGGACCCACATTGTGAGTAAGTTAAGATAGTCTGTGCCGCTTCTGGCCTCTTTTGGAGATTCTACGAAGTCGAGAATTGGCCAGGTTTCTTATACTTTCGTGACATATGCAGCTCAAAGATTCCAAATGTTCCAAATGTTGCATTTGGGCACCGACTGACCGGATTCTCCGGAAGTTAGATCCTAAGGGAACAGTGGTCCCTGCATATTTTGGGCCGGAAGGTGTGTCCTGGCAAGTGCCAACCTCTGCCGACAATAGTTCCCACCGACGCGGCTGAGGGCAACGGACTGGCCCGAATGCTATAGTTAAGCTCTTGATTAAATCATTGGGGCATCTCTGAACGTAATGGTTCGCAGGGCTGAGCAGAGCTTCAACTGCAGTTCGTGGTAGGTGAGGCACGGTCCATACACGACGGCTCTTGCTTTGATACCCCGTGTTTCGATCGTAGGCTCAGATATATGGTTTATGTGTACCCCAGCTACATCATACTTTTTTCTGTTTATCAAGTGATATCTTGGTTAAGACTGATGTCCATTTTTGCTGCAAGGTTTACGAGCAGCTCGAGTTTTGGTAAGCTTGCCCGGATTTAAGCTTGAGCCTACAGTAGATGTGACAATTCCCAAACTCGCTAAGCATGCCTTGAAAGTTTATATCAACTTCTATTCGAGCTATAATTCTATTCTTACCGCATTTCTAAGCAGACTCTGTCGATCGAAATAGAAGCTTATTTTGCTGCCTTCTTGTATAGACAACTGGGGAAATGGATTGTGGTGATAGAGTTCACACGGAAGTTTCCTTAAAATGAATTGCAAACGGGTTTCAAACATATCCCTATGAAGTCCAGTCCACACGAACGCTCTCATGCCTCACGGCGCTATTTCAGCGGACCAAACATAATTGTGGTTATATATCAAGAGAAGATGCCTCTTGGATCACTATTTCGATACTGCATTCTTAATGTTTAATCAACTCTAGAGGTATATCTACCTACTCGAGACCAGTTTTACATCCCGCATGAATCAACAGCCTCTCCCAACACCACTTCATCCAATTCGACCATGACTGGAAACAGATCCGCACGGGACTATAGTGCTACTCAGGGTAGTGTCTACCTCATCACTTCAGATGGGCGCACATTGCAGCTGCCAGTTCCTTCGGAGTCACCAAACGACCCTTTGAACTGGAGCTCGTACAGACTTTTCCTTGCTCTGTTTTCCATGTCATTGTTCTCTATCATTGGCTTGGTCCAGGTACAGGGTACGAGTTTATTGTTAGGTGCATTGGAAAATGAATACACACCAGAGGTTCGTGGACAGCTTCTCCGCTTGGTTTCTAGTACTGATATGTAGAGTTAGAGCTTAAATGGCGCACAGATTGGGACACTCTCATATGTACCAAGTTTATTCTGAGGTGTTGGTGCTTTGATATGGGTTCCTGTGTCATTGGCGATCGGAAGAAGACCGGTCTTCCTCTTTTGTACTGTGCTCCTTACTTTGGCGACCTTGATGGCTGCCTTTTCTCAATCATTTAACACACATCTTGCGGCTCGATGCTTTCAAGGGTTAGCTGGCGCAGTGTCCCCAAGTACTGTAAGTCATTCCCCTTATGTAATGTTAACATAAGCTCCATGTATTAACACATACTTAGATGATACTGATGGTCATTGATGTCACATACATACATCAACGTCCTCTCTACATCGCGCTCTTCTGGTGCTTTTGCAACAGTATCTCGAACTTCTTCCTTGCAGCGACACCAGCAATGGTCAATGCCGGCGGCTCATGGCGTGCATTCTACTGGGTATGGTCAATTCCTTCAGCCGTTTCCCATCATTCTCGCCCTCTTCTGGTGTCCCGAGACTGTCTTCGACCGCCCACCCGTGGCCTTCGACGGGCACATTCTCTCACAAGCCGAAACGGGCAAGGTGACCGTCTACAACGACTGGGAAGAAGTTCCCGGCGGGAGACCCGAGATTGAACATCCAGCATCATCGAATAGTACATCTTCTTTCGTCAAAGACATCATCTTCTGGAACCGCTCCAGCATCGGTGGTTGGTCCGCGATGAGAGAATTCCCCCGCCAAATCCTGATCTGCACACTCAATCCACTCATCCTCTGGGTTCTCATCCTCAACGCTTTTATCTTCGGTGGCATGATCATCACCTGCGCCAGCTACGCAGAACTGCTATCCGCACCTCCCTACAATTTCTCCTTCCAAGCAATCGGGCTCGCGAAATTTGCAACCGGCATCGGCGCAATTCTCGCCTTCCCCGCATCCGGTCTACTCACCAGCCAAGTCATTCGCATTCTCGCTGCGCGCAACAACGGAGTTCGCGAACCAGAACACTATCTCCCATCCTTCATCCTCCCCGTCATCGTAAGCACGACCAGTCTTGCTCTCTACGGCATCGCGTCAGAACGCCATTGGGACTGGCGCTGGATATTGCTGTTCGTGGGCGCGGACTACTTCAGCGCGATATGTATCTTCACGTCGAATACGCTGTGGGTGACGGAGGCGTTCCCGAGGTGGAAGGGTGCGGCGTTGGTGATTGTGGGGGCGGGAGGATACGGCTTGAGCTTTGCGTTGAGTTTTGGGATGGTGCCGTGGATTGAGAGCCAGGGACTTGGTGGGCGTATCGTCAGTTGGCGGTGTTGACGCTGGTGGTGGGATTAGTTGGGGTACCGGTTAATTGGTGGGGGAAGAGGTTTAGGGAGTATATTTACTCGGTTTGGGAGAGGGTTGAGTAGATGAAGGCTTTCGTGAAGTTTCATATGTCTGGTGTCGTTCATTGAGCCTGTGGTATCGGGATCTTTCATTTGTATGGGTTTGTTTTGTATAGTAAGATTACTTTTTATACCTATAGTGCTGCATGATATAAGTCGGCAGCTTGTTTGAACATTATCTAGCACTGATCTCAAACCTAAGAGTTCTTCTGGACTTCCTACAAAACCTCTCTGAAATCCACATTCCCCAAATCCTTCTCACACCCGATCTCATGCCACCCATTTTCTCTGTTGTCTGTGAAACACCAAACTTTTTATGTCTTTTCCTATTCTGCATGTAGAACCTCAACCAGACCGCACACAGCAATGATGGATGGAATCATGCGAGAATACATTTGATTGCAATATTGGCACAAGAGACAGAGATCTCAACCGTTGTGAGAAGTCGGCGGGGTCTAGAACAGAGGTTGTCTATATACACCCCACCAAAATATTCCGACCACTCCACCACCCCGCTTGCACCTAGGTTTTTATAAACAAGAATCTAGAACCCGATCGCAACAACTATTAATTTCTGCTCAGTCGTTAAACAGCAGAATAGCAAGCCATGGCTTCCGCAACAGTAACCACCTTCCAGTTCCCCGAATCCGAACGCTTAAAACTCGAACCCTACCTCCCGCCCTCCTCTCCTCCCCCCTCGCGCACCCACCCCCACACCACCCTCACCTTCGCCAGCTCCCTCGACTCCCTCCTCAGTCTCAGCCCTGGAACCCGCACCGTCCTCTCTGGGTCCGCCTCGCTAGCCATGACACACTATCTCCGCTCCCGACACGACGCGATTCTAATCGGGGTCAACACCGCGATCGCGGACAATCCCAGTCTGAATTGCCGCTTAGAGGGGGTTGCTGGATACGGGGGAGAAATCGATGATAAATTACAAGGACAGCCGCGCCCGGTAATTATCGATCGGCGCGGATTATGGGATTTTGGGGAGAATTCGAAAGTCTTTAAATTGGCGAAAGAAGGGCGCGGAAAAGCGCCGTGGATATTTACGGATAGGCATGCGGTTACGGGGGAGAGGAGGAGGGTTTTGGAGGAGGCGGGTGGGAGGTATGTTTTTTTGGATCATGAGTTGGATAGGCGTTATAAGTGGGAGAAGATCTTGGGGAGGCTGATGGAGGAGGGGATTCAGAGTGTTATGGTTGAAGGAGGAGCGGGGATTATTAATGGATTGTTGGCTGGGGAGGATCAGAAGCTGGTGGATGGGGTGATTATTACGATTGCGCCTGTGTGGTTGGGGAGAGGAGGAGTAGGGGTCTCTCCGGAGAGGGAGGATCAGTCGAAAGAGGTGGCTAGGTTGGAGGGTATGAAGTGGATTCCGTTGGGAGATGATGTGGTTTGCTGTGGCAGAATTGCGGGCTGAGGGATGATAAATCCATGAGGTATATGGAAAAATCACACCAGAACGGCCAATCTCATGAAAGACCAGTTTGGTCTGCGTGAGTAACCTAGACAAGGCACAATCGAATGGTCTCCTCCCCATATCTCAAGGGAGTTCCACGCCGTTAAGGCTACTTTCTTCGGTGTAGATGGAGCTTTGTTCATGGAATGGATTGCTACTTTTCTCCCAACAGGACTCTCCAGGCGCATAGCTCGGTTTGGGCGGACACCGCGCTATCTCGAGATGCCACGCATGAGTTCGGCAAGCACGTTCTGGGGAGGTTCCGGGTAGACATAATGGATGATTGGCATCATCCCATGGTTGCATCACTGCAATATACAAGGAGTGCTTGTATTTTGCAGATGTGCACCATATGGCTAAAGGATATGAAAGGAGGTCTTGGGGCGCCAGCTAGCCCTCTCATACCCGCCCTCTGTCTAGCTGGTAGCATATAAGACATTCTCCAAGCTACGTTCACTGACCTACAGATATACAGTGATTGCGACGGTTGCCTCTAGGTAGTCAAGAATCACTGTTTCCAGAGGAAATGCCAGAAATACTCGCATGACTTTCATGTCATTGTTTTACCTGATACTCTTGACGAGCACGCTCTGGTTATGACAATCAACAGACGTGGGATTAGAACATTTTGCAATTGTCTTTGCCAGGAACTAAATGAGCAGAAGGGTTAATAGGTATACAGTTGCTCGATGTCGTCTGAGTCTTAGGATGAGGTTCGGAGTTGGAGAGATATTACTGGGTATCTAGATATGTCGGCAGCATTATTCGGGAATGTAAATGCTTGCGCGTAGTAGAGACGATGTTTCAGCGCAAGAAATGAAGATATACTTCTTTCCCTGCTGTTCTGTCAACGGGTGAATGTTGGGCACAAAGCCACTATGCAGACTGCCCCTCGCTAAGCCCTTTCCGGCCTAGCTTTTCCCGATAAGAGCGCTTTTTTTCGATAAGCCTGCCAAAGCAATTTTTCTCTATCTTTTTTCCTTCCGAGTCATTTTGGGATACTTCACATCTCCAAACACACATACAAACCACTTTCCAAGATGTCGACATCCGCTGCTGAAGTTGAGCCTCACAAGCTCTTCGATACTATTCTGACTCTAGATTTTGGGTATGAATCAAGAATAAAATCTGCTGAGTTTTGCGGGAAACCTTGGCTCTAATTCTCGAGCAGATCTCAGTACACTCACCTCATCACACGACGATTGCGCGAGCTCAATGTCTACTCTGAGATGCTTCCCTGCACGCAAAAGTTGGCAGATCTTGACTGGAAACCAAAGGGTATAATTCTGTCGGGAGGACCATACTCAGTATACGAAGAAGGTGCCCCGCACGTCGACCCCGCATACTTCGATCTGGGAGTCCCGATTTTGGGAATATGCTATGGACTCCAAGAGATCGCATACAGAATCAGTAAGGATAATGTTATTGCTGGGACTGCTAGAGAATATGGACACGCAGATTTGAAAGCTAAGAAGGTCAACAATGGCCATGTCGATCGTCTTTTCGAGGGTCTTGAGGATGAGATGAGAGTGTGGATGTCGCACGGAGATAAATTGGCTGCGCTTCCTGAGGGTTTCCATACTATTGCTACCACTCAAAACTCTGAGTATGCGGGTATTGCGCATGAGAGTCAGCACATTTACGGCGAGTACCTATGATTTGTTGCTCTCCTGCTCGAACAAAGGGGGCTAATTGCAGTTCAGGTCTCCAATTACATCCTGAAGTTACACGTAAGTCCAAGTAATTTGCCTCTCATGGGGCATCTTTTAACACATAGCAGACACACAAAATGGTATTCAAATCCTCAAGAACTTCGCAGTAGGTATTTGCGGTGCTAAGCAAAACTGGACAATGGCAAAGTTTGTCGACCAAGAGATTGCTAGAATTCGCAAATTGGTTGGTGAGAAGGGTCAAGTCTTGGGAGCTGTCAGTGGAGGAGTCGACTCCACGGTTGCAGCAAAATTGATGCACGAGGCTATCGGAGATCGATTCCATGCGGTCCTCGTCAATAACGGTGTCATGCGATTGAACGAGTGTGAACAAGTACAAAAGACTTTAACAGAGCATCTGGGCATCAACTTGATTGTTGCTGATGCATCCCAACAATTCATGGATGGACTGAAGGGAATTTCCGAACCCGAGGCGAAGAGGAAGTTCATTGGTGGTAAATTCATCGACGTTTTCGAGGCTGAAGCCAAAAAGATTGAAGATGCTGCCGCAAACTCCGATAAAGCAGGAAAGATTGAATGGTTCTTGCAAGGAACATTATACCCTGATGTTATCGAAAGTATCTCCTTCAAGGGACCTAGCGCTACCATCAAAACTCACCACAATGTCGGTGGACTACCAAAACGGATGACTGAAGGACAAGGTCTTAAACTCATTGAGCCTCTACGAGAACTCTTCAAGGACGAAGTCCGAGAACTCGGAAGACAACTAGGCATTGCGCATGATCTTGTCATGCGTCACCCATTCCCTGGTCCCGGTATCGCCATCCGTGTGCTCGGCGAAGTAACCCCAGAGCGTGTCGAGATGGCCCGAAAAGCAGACCACATCTTCATCAGCATGATCCGCGAAGCAGGTCTCTACGACAAGATCGGACAAGCTTTCGCAGCCGTGGATCCCAGTAGAGCAGTTGGTGTGATGGGCGACAAGCGTGTGTATGGCAACATCGTATTGCTGCGAGCGGTCGAGACGACAGATTTCATGACCGCGAATCCATATCCGTTTGAAAATTCCTTCTTGACTAAGGTCTCGACGAGGATTATTAATGAGGTTCATGGTGTTTGTAGGGTGGCGTATGATTTTACTAGTAAGCCTCCGGGAACGATTGAGTTGGAGTAGGGGCATCATATTCTGCATTAGGGCGTTATTAGATTGAGGATAGAATCAAAATTTGTTACATTGATTTTTTGCTTGCAGCTGTTGGGTTTTCTGGCCCTCTCTCATGGTGTCTTACCCTTATCTTAAGAAGTCCATCGTTCTGCCATGAAATTATTCTGCCACTTAATATCACCAGCCAAGAGCATGCAAAACCATTCACAGGGCGGTCCTTGGGTTGTCAAATGTGATCAGGCGCTTGGGGCAGGGGAAATGGTCATGCACTTGAAGTTATGGAGAGGATATGTATATCAATCAGTAGCGATGTATGCAAGCAATGGAATCACTATTTACAACAATACTCAAGCCCCCTACATCCAATCACAATATTAGGTTCGGATATCGATAAATACCAGAATCAAGTCAATAGATAATCGAGTCGCTAACACCTACTTACTATGAGCTAGTCGGAAACGTATATCTCAACACCATCTACCTACTCACCAGCCAATTCGTGCGTAAAGATATCCCAAGCTGCCATAAGAGGTAGACCGCGCGGACTTTTGAAACTCTATCTCCCATAGATGCACAACCTTCCGAGAATACACACTCACAGGCATGAGCTAGCAGTCTGCTTGTAAGACTTACTTATTCCCTCCCGAATCCCCTCCCCTCCACGCCCCCACCCTCGAAAAAACCCCAAACCCAGCAACCAGCACCATCGTTTCGGTCGAGTTACGTCTTTCTCAAACATTTCCTCTTTAGCCGAACCACGCTTCCTTCCCCAATCCCAACCCCCAGACCGTATTCCAACTACCGCTTACGTTACGTCGTTACCTTACAATCGAAGCACAGTAATCAACATCAAGACCCACATGCAGACATACAGTAATCAGTGATAATTACTTTTCTATCATTTATTATAAACTCATGTAAAAATACTCATATATATTTTTGATTCTGTGTTTCTCATCTCATCTCATCTCCTCTCCTCCAAGCCGCTCTGTTCATTCAGTTCCATTCTCATCAATTTTTCTATCCTTTCATTCCATCCCTAAGCCCTGCACCATATACACATCCAGCCCCTCCAACCAACTACAACATCTATTATAAATACTCGAAAGGTAAAAAAAAATTGTAAGAGAGACACAAAGATATGGTTTGATTTTTGATACGATTAACAGCCAGCTCGCGTGCACACGAAGATATCCTATCCTAGCATCCGACGATCTATCACTGATGAGGAGCCATTCCAAGCGAGTTGTTTCCACCGTTGAAAGCGACGAATTGCGACTTGAACATGATGTCACCGTAGATCTGGAGACTGGATGTGGTGGCTTGGAGACCACCGAAGCAAGCTGTGAGGGGAGATATGTTAGTGTCTTGTTCACGAGATGTTTGGTATTTTATGAAATGAAGAGGTGGGGGAACTTACTGGTACCAGCGTTATCAACAGGAGCAAAGTTGATGTCGTCACCACGGATAGTCGCCATGTAGCTTCCACCCACATCGATTTGCAAATCGGGCAATTGCTGGTTGCAAGGGAAAGTAACGCCACCGACGGTTTGGTTGTTGACTGCACCTTGCACCTTGCTGTAGTAGCCGTTGACGATGTTTGCGTTGGCCAACATGAGGGTGGTTCCGGTGTCGGCAATGGCCTGGCCACCTGGGACGGCCATTTCTTGGCCACCTGCGACGGCGAACTTAGTGGAGGAGAATTGCCAGAAACCTTGGGTGGTGTTGACTGCAGCCCATGAAAGAGATCCGTTGAACTTGGTTGAGTCGATGTTTCCGAATTCGTAGGAACCGACGGCGTTTTTGCGGAGATCGGCTGTGAAGACGGGCTGGGCGAGGGATGGCATAGCGTTGTCGAAGAAGGTCTTTTGTTGAGTGGGCTTGACGGTGTTGAGCTTGGAGAAGGCGAGTCCGACGAGTCCGTTGGATTGGGTGTCTTGGACGAAGGATTGAGAGACAGCGGTGGCCATTTCGATGGCTTGGCCGGTGACAGTTGCTCCGCCGATATTGACTGTATCAGTACCGACAATACCAGCAGCTCCAGATCCATCACCGTATGAGATAGACCATGAAGCACCGGTCATAGCCTTAAAAGTCTTGGATTTGGTAGGATCGAAGTTTTGGTGACCGGCTTGGGAAGCAGTCGCAAGGTTGGTGCTGAAAACCCACAAGTCGGATGATCCACTGTCGAAGTCCATGGTCATCTTTTGTCCTCCAATATCGATCACGGAGAGATATTCCACATCTCCTTGCTCTGGGGTGGCAGCAACGATACCAGTTCCGGCACCAGTTCCATTTCCTGTTCCACTTGCTGCAGCTGCGACACCAGTGTTCGTCTTGGTTGACTTTCCTGCTGGGCGGGCGGGGTTGACATCGGACCTCAACGCATCAGCTAACTGTTGTGGGACAGTCATCTGATACTTGTTGTATGCTTTCAAAAGAGCTCTGGTACCAGCACCGGCTGTTCTTCCGACATAATTAGGGTTTGCGACACGCTCGACCTTGAAGCTTCGCTTTTGGACTCCGGGTGCTGGGGCGGCGAGGGCGAGGTTGAGGAGGGCGAGGAGGAAAATGGTTTGAAGTAAAGAAGGCATCTTGAATGACGGAACGACGACTTGTTTTCGAGTCACCTAACGAACAGAAAAAGCCACACCAGGTGGTTGAGGTATAGAAAAGAATGGGTCGGTATCTGAATGAACGACGCGATGCTTGGATGAACCAGACCAGAGAGAGAGAGGGAAGATGCAAGATGAGTGAGAATGGAAACCGGCCCCAATGCAATTATGAAGGAAAAGAAAAAGGATATATAAAACGAGGACGAGAAAGGAACAAAAGACTTGAATAGAATAATTTTTATGGAACTAAAACGAAAACACGCGGCTTAGGAGGAGAACAAGTAAGGAAGATGTTTTTGCATGAAGTCTCGTCTTGGGAGCAATTTGTATATGGATCTGCTCGACAAGGGTCAAACGCCTGGTTCGACATACAAGACGTAGAGTGCGGCATGATGGTGGAGCATGAGAACTCTATGTAAAGAGTAAGCTCCTACATGTTTGACATTTTTCTTGGGTGGTCCGGGGTGATTCTTCATGGCGTTGTCTGTGCACCCTTTCCTTTTCTTTTTACCTCAAAGCAGTACCGACCAACCGTAGTGGACGGTTCTGTTTGAGAGGTCCATTTCTACCAGAACCCCTGTTTTGTGATTCAGAGGAGAACGAGTGGGAGTGAGAGTGGGAGAGTGGGCACTGCGCGGACGTTGGAGCGTCGTGCGTGAATGGAAGTTCGTGTGAGACAATGACTTTAAGGTAGGTTAATGGGTGGACTCGGTGGAGTAAACATTCGCTCAGCTTTGCACTTGAGGCACATGCCGAAGACCTATCAACCCGAAATCCGATATGGATTCGTTCTTGGGTTTTGCTATGGATGGAGTTGATGTGCAAACGAGACGTAATGGCGTTGCTGATGGGCGCAGGAATTCATGGAGTAAGTCCGGGTTAGAAAACACGCCGACTATTAGTCATACAACCAGCCAATCACATCCTAAGAATAAGATTCCTCATCAACCCCTTGTATGATTCAGGGGAAATCTGAATCTTGGCGCGTGTTATTCAAAAAGGGTCTGGCCTAAGTTGGCACAAAAATGTCCAAAACAGCAATCGAGTACGAATAACACCGCAGGCCTTGAGGCTGAGCTGACGTTTCCCCAAGCCTCTCCGCCCAGAGATCCTACAGTGCATCGCCGGAGAATAGTTCTGCTGTTTGGTTACCATGGTCTGAGGGTTCTTTTACTGGTTACAAACTAAAGCAACATCACGCTGTGCTATGATTGTACTGCTAAGAGTGGAGATATTGTGCCCCGGGAATCAGGTAGATCTTATGTACGAACGCGATACCCTCGCCACCCATCAGCCAATCTGTCTGTCTCCCTATGGTCTTTGACCATGCTACGCAGGAGGTAAGTATCCATACCAAGATACCAAGAGATACCAAGACGGAGGTGGGAGGTCCTATATCTATTATATTCATCTCTTCGAATCACTCATTTATACAACACAAACCCTAGCGACTGGAGCTATAATCACAGTATAGTACCGAGAGTGGCCTTCAACAGTCACGTATCAAGTAGAACGTCAAGTTGACAACCAATCTATTTACCGAGCTCGCCAGTGCTAATTGAGATTGATTTCCGTGGCAATGAGCCCATTCAGATGTCAATCACTACATTCTATGTCAATCGCAAACTGGAAAGCCCATCCCAAATTCTGACTTCTAGCCAATACGGAAATACCAAACTCCGGCTAAAAGCATTCATCATCAAATACGCAATTCCAGCAAGCGCCAGATTCGAATCGGGAATCGCTGTATTCCCTCAGGTGTTTCGGATTCTAGACTCTGCACGTAATTGTAAAACTTCTTTCGAAAAGAAAACAGATCCACACGCCACACCCGGCCTGACGGACAGAAACAAGCCGATGTGTTGAGCGGAGAGTGTAACCATAGGACCTGTTGAGAGAATAAGCACAAGGTATATCGTTCTTACTGTAATACCTATGAAATCTCTCCATCCCAATCATTTGCGGCGAATACCACCAAAACTTTGCCGCTCCCAACCACACCACAGCGCTTCTCACCCAACCAACCCGGAGCAAGAACATCGTGATCTTAAACTCAGCAAATCGAATTCTAGAAAGTGTACGCGACGACTAGGATAAGCGATCTCATCTCATCGCGCAGGACCCCTGGCAGCCGCGGACCCAGGCCGGAATAATAGGCTAGGAAAATCCCCGCAGCAAAAGCCCTGAAACGACACTACTCTCAGACCTGAAACGTCGGGTTTCTGCTGGTGGCCAATGAAAAACGGTTGCTTCGGTGGGCTGCTCCGAGAATAGGGGGCGTGTTGCGGGTTTGCTTGTCTCGCTTTAATCGAGCTTTTTGCCTTGAGGCTTGGGGTTATTGTAAGTTATGTTATGTTATGTTATGTTATTCGGAAGGTAGGGAAGGGATGCGGATTTGGTTGTCGGATATTACGAATTTACGCTACGATGGGAATTTGATGACCGGTCGCTGGCTGTTCTTTTCACGAACCCGAAGAGGAGAGATGAATATTGTATTTTCTACGGAATCCCTTCGTTCCGCTGCGAGATCGTTGCATTCATTTGCACCGCTGCACCAAATTAGCAATAAGCACCACCGTCGCATTCCTCGTGATGCGAGATTTGCATCTCAATACCTGCCATCATCCTTCTTCCCCAACGACTCTTCGACCCGATTCCGAACACGCTCAATCATGCCTTAACAATCCTCTTCTCAAAGCAGTCTAGAACCCCCAATCCGCCCACGGATCCGGATACGCTAAACTTGGCTCGTCACCCCCAAGCTCTTTTCTCAAACTGCCATCGTCTCTAACTGATCCTCTGCTCGCAACGCATCCGTGTCAGCATGAATGCCCGCCCCAATCACATGGCTGTGTGTTTACGGGGTAAGCTTGCGTGTGTACTTTCGTAAGTCACCTCACCCATGATCTTATCGCTACGCCACGCCACTCCAGCAATTGCCGGAGGGAGGCGGGTATATGCGTTTGACGCTCAGCACGGGTCATCAGTGTGTTTCTGTCAAAAATACCACAGTACACAGTGCGCGAATGGAAAGCACCGTTTGAGCGCAAGGATGTCATGGGCATGAATCAAAAGCTTGTTTGGGATGTTCTTCCGGATATAGTTATCCCAGAGGAAAGTGATTCATCCGCCTCCATCTCCATGTGAAAGTGCACTCGGGGAACGAGGGTTTGTTTGATGCTATTGATCGATGGTTCGTCCGAGCAAGGTTCTGGATCTGGAGCTGGATGTTCTTTATGGTGATGGGGAATGTCGGTATGGAAAGTGGAAGAGAGCCAGTGTCAGTATCTCGGCGATGTTTCGTGTCGTGTCAGGAGAGTAGTGAACTCGTGGAGGCTATGGTTTGTATCGATTATCCTGAGTCAGTCGTTGATTCCTATGTCTTCGTGGGCTAGTAATGCGCTTTCCAATCGCGTTTATTGAAGGAGACTCATCTGCGTACTGCAAGACGTATCAGTCTATTATTGGCCGTGAACAGTCTTCTAGCAAGTGCGGTCACAAACCA
This sequence comes from Rutstroemia sp. NJR-2017a WRK4, assembly GCA_002946385.1. Lineage (NCBI taxonomy): Eukaryota > Fungi > Ascomycota > Leotiomycetes > Helotiales > Rutstroemiaceae > Rutstroemia > Rutstroemia sp. NJR-2017a WRK4. Next base: position 618,092 of record NJPR01000063.1, read on the forward strand.
GTTACATGTTACTGTGCCACAACAACTGCTTCTCCATAAAGTTGCATATGAGGCGTGGTTGAAGACCACTCGGATATCTGTTGAAGATTGGGGTTGCTCCTCGGATCAACCACATCCAGAGCAATTCGTTAGAGGAGGTCCCCCAGTGACTCCACGTGCCTCAATCAGCTACTGGCTTCACCGTCCAGTGCGGTACTTGTAAGTGAACTATCCATACGAGATTTCATGAGAGAGAAATCCTTCTAACTGCCTTCATTCACTCATGGACGCGTCTATGAGTTTTAGAGCATAAATAACAAGTCAAAAACAATATCCTCCTATCCAGTCTCCATCATCAATGTTTTCCATTCCGAACCATCTATCTATCTCGACACCTCACATCCAACGGCTGGCCCAGCAGTAAACATTACCAAACAACCAGGCGGACAGACAAACTGACATCTGTTGCCACCGGCGATGGCGCATCCGTATGGCCGCCAGACTCGAACCATCACTCCCGTTTCGTTTCAGTTCATGTTTCCATACCAAGCTTCCCAACAAACAAGCAATACCCATGCAAACAAACATCTTTCTTTCTCGCACTTTATCACCAGCCCTCTTATCTGTTTCGGCTTTCTAAGCCACCGCAATACCTCTCAGTAATAGACCATCATCCATACCGTAAGCCGAAATCTAACCGAATATCCCATTGTTTCATTCCCCCCAACAATAACCATCCCAGCCCATCATCTACTTCGAGGCCTCACATTCCCTACGGAACAGATGTATCAAAACAAACCGAGCATCGAAACAAAATAGCCTTCGCTGCCCCTTCTACGGATCGGGCATCTATGGAACTACCGAGTGAGAATCTTATACATTGTGTCTGGATTGCATCCGGTAGTATGAGTTTCCGAATGAGCACTGAGCTGTCACATCCATCTCGAGAAGCAGGAACGTATGCTATTCTGTTTGTCATTGAATTCCGTGGGTGAAATACTTGGGGATCAATGATGTTCCCTTCTTCAATATTACTATCTATTTCCCGCTGGTGCGGGGTATTCCACCAGAGGATTTACTAACTATCCCACCAACTTCAAACCTTCGATATTCTCAATATCGAAATTTAATTTACATAACTAAATATATTAGTTCATGATATTCAAATATTACTTAAACAATTAGAAGTTGGTCATGTAATTAGTACACCTCCTGGTGTTTTGAATATTTCATCTCTTGAGAAATATATATAAGCAATTGAGATGTTCGCCTCAACCCACAGTCTCCTCTTCATTCCTTGAAACTACCGTGCTCGCTGAGCTCTTTACTCGGGAATACCACGTCAGAGCATCCTGAAAATCGGTGATCGTGGGCTATTTGCACCCGTCGGTCCAGCAAAACAGATGTGCAGTCGCAAATCTAGTGCAGATGAACAATATGTTGCTCGAGCTCACCAAGTAGGTCTTTCATGTCGAAAGCTTCTCCCTGCATTATTCCTTGTACGTTGCAGGCGCCCACGAAATCATAATGAAGGGCTAAGGCTTCGTTGTCGGCGTTGTCGTCGTCGTCATCTGATGAACACTCTTCCCATTCTGATTCTTCTTCTCCTGAATCTTCGGCTGATTCTTCTTCTCCTGGTTCTTGCTCAACTGATCCCCCCTTCGCCACTTTCTTCTCTACTGATTCCTCCTCCACCGCTTTCTTCTCTGCTGGTTCCTCTTCCACCTCTTTCTCATCTGTCGCTTCCTCCATCTGGAGGATTTCTTTCTCGCTAGATTCATCCTTTTCTCCCGTTGCTTCCCTTTCTCGCGTTTCTTCCTCTCCCGGGTTTTCCTTTTCTTCAGTTACTTTCTTCTCTTCTGCCTTGCTCCTCTCTCTTGCGTCACCCTCTTCTTCCACTTCATCCTCCTCTTCCTCTTGTGTTTCCCTCGCCCTCACCGAAAAAGGAACTTTCCCCCCATCAAAAGCCCACACCTCATCTCCCACTTCCACGTTCCTATGTCCCAACCCCATCAACCCCTTCTTGGTAATGAAGAATCGTTGATTCGACGTTATATTCCGTAGCGTGTCCAGAAACTCGTAAGAGTAATGTTCCCCCCCGCACTCGTACTGCTCAGGATCCATACACTGGTAGACTTTGTCCACGTCTTCGTCGACGTCGACTGGTCGGAATTGCTGTGAGTTACTGTCCAGACGGATAAAATCACCGAGCATCAATCTCCCGAATGCCTCGCGGTGTGAATAAGAGCCACAGTATAGGGTTGCGAGTGGTGGAGGTGGAGATGAAGATGATGAGGAGGTTGGAGATGGTGGCGTTGATGCTGATGATGGTGCTGATGCTGTCGGTAATGCTGACTTCGATAGGGTTGGCGAGGGGGGCAGTGATGGTATGGTTTGTGATGGTGGCGATTGCGGCGATAATTCTGGTGATGGTGTTCTGGACGAGGCCTCGGACGATACTTCTGAACATGCGGGCGTTGTGAATGATCCTTTTTCTCCCAAGACACTTTTCGCCAACTCATACCAAGCCCTCATGTTCTCAGCGCAGAACTCCCTAGAAATTTCGTTGGGATGTGCGAGAATATAAGACGCCTGACCCACAAACTCAACCGTGTCTATCTTAACTCCTTTCAACTCCAACGTCATCCTCGTATGCTCAGCTCTATCCACCATAACCTGATAGTCTAAATCCACACCCGCAGCAGCGTTGTAATTTCTATAAGAGTATTGTTTAAAGAATAAGTCGAACAAGCCATTCGTATTGCGCGCATCCCAAGCCCAGCTCGGCACTTCGTCCGGTTGCTCCGGCGTCCAATAAAACCGAGAATCGGCCATCAGAGGAAATAGCTCCCAATACTCCAAGATGAGGTCAATCGTCAAGCAGCAAAAGACTTCGGCAAGAGGAGTCGAGTAGTCGCATGACCTGCAGAATTTCATCTTATCCGGTCCAAGCAAACCCAGCAAGCCGAAAATCTTGTCTTGAGGTTGGGTTGCGTGCCGAGTGCGCCACTTCAGTATGATGTCTATGGCATCGTCGTGAATGGAATTGTTCAGCCATATAAAAGCGCAGAACATTTTGCCCATTACTCCATCAAGAGCCGAACTCAATTCCGCTCTCCGAGACTCGAATTCCTGGAAATATTTCGTGTCAACCCATAGGCCGCAAGCCTGCATTATGGTTTCCCATGTTATTGATAGTGGACCTAGATAAATAAGTGTTAGTATCTACTAGTACGAGTAGTGGTCGAGCAGGCCAGAAACTTCAAAGAACGCCGAGCACATTTGGATTACGAGCCCATGAACTGGTGATACTCACCCCAAAGCAGTAGGCGTTTAGCCGGAAGAGCTGCCTCCTGAACCGTCCATATGCGGGTGAACCACGGGGTTTCCTCGTAGAAAACCCAAAGCGCCTTTATGACTCCCTCAAAACTTGACTGCGAAGTCACCGAGGCGGGCACAGGATAGGTGTCTATCTCTTCTTGTTCTAGAGGGGCCAGCACTGCCATATGCTCAAGTAAATCGACAGCGTCTCGTGCGTGGACGAAGGGAACTTTAGGAGGAACTTCGCCCAGCCAAAGCAAACAGCAGGTGCAGGTAGAGTATATCTTTCGCATCAACTTAATTTGATGCGCTTTCTGTTCGTTGTTCGTCTGGTCAATACAGAGCTGGTCGATCCACAGTGCTCGAGATCTATCCGGCAGCCGTAGCTGACGAAGGACAGCATATAGGTTGTCGGTAACGCTGACTGTGAGTCCCGATACTTCTACATCTCTTGTGAGGTTGGGATCGCCCCAGACGTAGGACAGTGCTTCATAAGTGGGGTTCTCTGAAAGAGACACAGTGCTTGTTTCGCACCGTATTGGGGCATCTTTGCCGTCACCGTCACCGTCGTACGGCAATAGATGCAAGAGCACGATTTCGTCTGGTGAAGCCATAGATTCGAAGTTGTTGGTGCCGAGTCAGGACCATCTTGCCAATGTTAAATAAGAAAAAATCGTCTCCGCTTTTTCCACGTGGCTAGGAGGTGAGATTTTACATCTGCTTTGTTCTTCGTGCTTCGTGCAATATGGAGTGTGGCCCAGCTCTCCTCAAAGGTTGTACAAAATCCTAAGAGTCCTTACGGCGGCTAGTAACTTATGATGTGGGAGGATATAAGTTCAGGGATGCTGCGGGATGTTGTGAGATTGCTAAAACTCGTAACTTACGTAAGACAAAAAAGTCGGCGATCAAAGTCATTCAGATTGACGGTCCTAAACGCAAGTTCCCTATCTATATTTGAAGTATCAATTTAATCCTTGACGTATTTTAGGCTTTCGTTGTGTTCAGGGTAACTCAAGATGTATTGAACAGTCTTCCTCGCTTTCTTTTTTGTTGAGTTACAGTTGCATGAAGGATACGCCGAGCAATCCTACATAACCTTAACGTAAAACTCACTGACCACCAGGTCGCACGACCTTCGTTCCCTGGGAATGACTTCTCAACCACTTGAACAAATCAATCAATGGTCAATCTGCCCACGCTCTTATTGTCTCCACCGAGTCCTTGGCAGAACTACAGCCACAAATACCTCAGCCCTCCAATCCTGACCGTGGCTCAGCATCAGTAATGTGGCTACCATAGCGACTGAAATTCCACTGGGAATTCTTTTCAGAAGCCTCCCAACAAGAAAATTATCGTTAGAATAGGGGGCAACAATTGGGCCTGGTCTCTCGGTGGATGTGACCTTACGTACCGAACAGACACAAACTCGAACTTATCAGAGAATGGTGTCAAGCTCGATTAAGAGTTCTTCAACGTCAAGATTGACCCTGCCAAGACATATTGGTGATAATTTGACATGAGGAATATCGGTTTGAACAAAGCATTCGATGTACCGTCCGCGCCACCAATGCACAAAGCTTAGGAAGCGATCCTCCAATACGTATAACGGAAGCGCGCCGGCTTGGTCTGTAGACTATCTGCTTCAACTGGAGCCTCACTGAGAATGATACCCCAGTATACCACCGGCCGAAGCTCACTTGTTTGCATTCGATACCAACACGGAAAAGGTGGACTACGGCCTTAGAGACCGACATGGTGACCCTGACCACCCCCGCAAACTTCACTGAATGCGGCGAACGACTGAATCTCATTGAAATACCAGCTACGGAACTCGGAAAAATCGTCTTGGAGGATGACACAGGGTCAAAGCCGGCCAGGTGATGATGAGAAGCACCTGATACACAGCCCTTGACCGACGTCCACGAGGAAGGCAAGAAAGCGGCCCGGCAAGAAGTTTAGATTAACAAAAATCCCAACTCTGATCTCTGGAACGAGAGAGCTCTTTTCGGCGATTATATGAAGGAGGAAATCCGCACGCTCCTGTATTCAGGTGTTACAAAACACTGACCAGTCCATTGGCTCTACTCTAGAAGACACTCATGCTCAATGCTTCAACACACTCACGCTGAAGGACGTTTATGGAGCACAGACCCTGCTATATACAAAATCAACTTACGAGTTCAACTGTGTCCGAGCCTGGGGTGTTCTGACCAGCTGTAGGCTACAGTACTTGCAAAAGCAGCGGGACCGGAATACTTGTGCTGAAGCCGAGAGAACAGTCCTTGCTGTCATTTGAGGAGCGAAGATAGGCATCTTATTTGGAGCACATGCCAACAATGTATGCTTTTGGACACTTGTGTCAGGACCTACTAGCCAGGCACCGCACTTGCTGATGCCATAGCGCTCGATGCCCGGTTTGGAGATATGGAAGTCTAGGTTGGATATATCGATACCGCGGTCCTGAGGCGCGAATTGTACTAATCTGAAGTAGGAGAGCCAGATGACACGTACGGTGCCCTGGTGTTCGGTAGGGACTGTGGATTTTAGAACGGGGGTGAGGAGCTTGGTGAGGAGGAATGCTCCGGTGCAGTTTACGCCTAGACTGAGTTCGTGGCCTTGGGCTGTTTTGGGCAGTGGGTTGGAAGGCCCGACCATAACACCGGCATTGCTAGGAGATGGAGATGTTAGTGACTGTGTGCTACGAAGACTGAAAGAACAAGGAGGAGAGCACCAAGTATAACATACACAATTCGCAACGCAAGTCAATATACCTACTTAACCAGAACATGAAGCCTCGATTCCTTCCCCAGAAACTTCCTCGCAGCAGCCCTCACCTTCACTAAATCCGCCAAGTCGAGAGACAGAAAAACAAGCTCTCCATCAGAGGAAAATTCGCTCTTCTGTATAGACTTAATGGCTATCATTGCTTTCTCTTCAGAGCGACAAGCGCATTTCTAGCGTGCTAGCTCGTATCAATCCTAATTTCTCTCTAAATTAATATTCTATTATATTCTACTTATCTAAGTTCTTTTTGGTATAAAATATTATATACTTGGTTTAATTAATTTAGTTCATTTAGTTCATTTAATTAATTTGGGTCAGTTGGGGTCAGTTGGGGTCAGTTGGGGTTAGTTGGGGTCAGTTTGGTTAATAAGCATACCTTTCTCCCTTAGCGATCGCTATACCGGAGGCTTAACCATAATCCCTGGTCTATACACGCCCTGTATCAATATATACTTCAAAAATTACGATTTTTAATCAACTTAACAACTATGGATTACTCTGGATTAAGCTATAACGCTCGTATAAAGCTCGTAATTACTAATCTGGATAGAGCGAACTCGGAATCTATTACTACTATAGTTAAGAGATATAGTTTATAATATAGTATTCTCTCTTGTTATTAGTATAGAATTACCTCCTCGAGAACCGAAGCCACCTCCGAATATCGTTAATAACTTATTATAGCTCAAGAAGAAGTTTTAATCGATCAAATCAATAAGCTAATAGTCCGGAAGATATCTCTAACAAGTTATATTATTAGAAATATAGTAGAGAAGATTATAAATAGTTTGATTAGAAAGAACTGGACTATATAGTTTATAAAGTATTATAATAACTAGCTTATAAATCTATACCTCTACAATATTGATAATATATATATAAAATCTGAATACCCTTCTATATTTGTATTATTTTATAAACTGGTTCAACTTATTTTATATTATTATTATACTTTTTGATATCGATTTCAAGATTCTTACTAATTACTTCTTCTACTTTAATTTATCAATACTATCGAATAATATAATATTCTCCTAAAAAACACTTATAATTGGGATAAGAAGGGCTTTATAATTAGTATAATATAGAGACTAAAGAGGATTATAATATATAGTACTCTTAAAAAAGGTAAAATACTAATAGTAAGATAAGATAGCTTATAAGAGTTTATTAGCTTATTTATATATATCTATACTGATAGGATATTACTTCTATTTACTCTAATATATAAAGATATAGCGAACAAGCTATAGGATTTATAAGTTGAAAATATAATAATAGATAATTTGAAATACTTTATAGTATTATCGAATAAATAAAGCTCTAATATATATAGAATGGTATAGCTATAGTAAGTATTTAATTAGTATATAAAAGAGAAAACAAAATATAACTAATATCTTCTTATTATTAATAGCTATTCAAGTTATATTAATCTCGAGTTTCTTGAAATATATAAAAGATTAAGAATTGTTATATTGATTTTGTTACTATATTCAATATATTAATTATAATCTCTTAATATCGGTTTATTCCTACCTTTATCGAACTACTATAACTTGGAACTTGATCAACTTATATATATTTATCACTATGAAGTGATAGCCAGGCTGGACTTGGAAATAGGATCAAAGTGATAATAAGGAATCATTTATTAAGTAACAATTGACTGACCTTCTCAACTCTAACCTTCAGGCTCTTATTTATAAGTAAGTAAGCTCGGCAAGAGGGTTGAGAAGGCCAAAAGTAGCTAAAGTATATTTCCCAATAAGGGTATTGAGTC